>CM053580.1:3614807-3647847 GCA_028627135.1 Pseudochirops cupreus | reverse complement strand
GGCACAAAATCAATTGAACAGGGAGAGATGATATTTAAAAGGTGAAACTGAGAGGTGGAAGAGGAATATAATGAGAGGAGACAGGGAGAGACAGAATGGGGTCATTCATCTCATATAGAAGAGGAAGGGATAACTGTTACAATGGAGGGGAAGAACAGAAAGACAAAAGAGAATGGGTCAACCTTACTCTCATTGAATTTGGTTTAGGGAGGGAATGACATACACTCTACATTGGGTATCTTGCCCTACAGGAGAGTAGAGGGGGAAAGGGATGGAGAGGAGGGGAGGGAGGAGGGTAGTTAGAAGCAATCACTTTTGTAAAGGGTCAGGGACAAAGTAGAGAATAGAACAAGTGGGGGGCAGGATAGGAAGGAGGGAAATACAGTCAGTCTTTCATAGCATATCTATTGTGGAGATGTTCTGCGTAACTACACATGTACAGCCTGTATTGAATTGCTTGTCTTCCCAGTGGGGGCAGGGGATGAGAGAGGGAGGGAAAGCATTTAGAATTTAAAGTTTTAAAATCAAATGTTTAAAAAATATATTTTATATATATATACATATCATTATTATTATTATTATTATTATTATTATTATATACATGCAATTGGGAAATAAGATATACAGGCACTGGGGTAGGGAGATCCATCTTGCCCTACTGGAAAGTCAGAGGGGGCGTGGAGGAGGACATAGGAGAGAGCAGATTGGGGGAGGCGATATACAGTGGGATCGCTGTTTTGGGGTGGCGGGTAGGGGAAAGACGGGAAGAAAATTTGCAACTCAAAATCTTGTGGAAATGAATGATATAACTAAAAATAAACAAAAGTTAATAATTTTTTAAAAAAAGAAAAACTTGGAAAGACTTGCATGAAATGAGGAAAAGTGAAGTGAGCAGAACCAAGAGAAAGTTGCCAACAGTAACAGCAATATCATTTGAAGAATAGTTGTGAAGAACCAAGTTATTCTGAATACTATACTCAAATCAACTATAAAGGACCTATGGAGGAAGGTGCTCTCCACCTCCAAAGAAAAAAATTGATGAACAGAAATATGAATAGTATGGTTTTACATATATTTATAAATCTATGTCCAATGGTAACATCCTCTAGCGTGGGGTGGGGAGACAGTTCAGCACTTAAAATGTAACCAAAAGATAAATGATCCAGATCCCCTTAGTGTTCGTTTCCTCCTCAAACTATCCCAGATATATGTCCAATGACTTGTCTGGCTCTCTAGTACAATACCTGCTTGTTGAGGTTGGTGGCTACTTCACTTTGGGGTTTTTGCCCCCACAGCTTGCCTGTGGCTTGCATACAGTAACGGTGTAACAAAGGCTTGCTGAATGAAGGATGTCCATGTGGTCACTGCTTCTATGAATGCACAAGTCCAGGTTATTCAGAGATTTTATTTTTAAATCAGGAGGGGTCAATCTATAAGCTTCCAAACCCTGATACAATAGGGACTAAGCCTGGAATGTGTGTTCTGGCAAGGGAAATGGTAATACCTAGTTCCTTTACCATTATAACTCTACCTGGAAATCAATCCCCTTCCCAGAAAGCACCATCCATCAGGCATCTAACACAGAACACTCTGGCCAGCTAGAAACACCAGACTTGAGACTGTGTCTCTAGCCTCCAGCAAGCCTGAAAGGTTATGCCAAGCCCTTCCCTGTACCCCTCGCCATGGTGTCTATGAAGCAGATCTGCATAACAAGTGAGCTGATCTCTCTCTGTTCCACTCTTTATAAATTAGCAGAACCCAGAGCACCAAGCTAGGTCTGCTCATTCCTCATCACCACCTAATGCACCCTCAGAATAAGAAGTGGGAAAGGAGGAAGAAACAAAGTCTGGGTGCCTCCAGTCAAGAGATAGCTCTTTGTCCAGGCAGAGGAGGTCACTTAATGAACTAGCAGTTAAGTACCTACCATATAGTACCAGGCATTGGACTAAGCTCTGGGGGCTACACAGAGAGGCAAAAGACAATCCTTGATTTCAAGAAAGTCACAGCCTAATAGATGAACAAAGCAAATAGCCTGGTTGTGGAGATGGGCTACATGCCCCATGGATACCTTTATGATGTCAGGGGAAAATGAGAAGGGTCCCAGCAGGCTGAGTGGCTCTTGTGTGGCGAATTTTTGGGAAAACATGGACAAGAGTGATACAGGACAGATAGGTGCTGAAGGGTTGTGACCTGAAGCACTGGACAGAACATGCTCCTGGAGAAGATCACAGATCAGAGACCTCCAAGAGGACCACGCTTCCAAGATGGACGGTCCTCTGATGAATTTTCATGGCATCTAGGTGACTCCAAGTTCTTGGAGGTGGGGCTGTAAGAATTCAAGCTCAGCAGATCTGACACCAAGCCAGAGACACAGAAATGGGTTTGGTGACTGGCTGCACGTCCACCTTCCAACAACCAGGAGAGTGAAGTCAGGAGAAGATGGTCAAGATGTCTTCAGGGCAATGATATTTTTTGGTCATGACTTTTCATGAAGACCATCCACTAAAATCATCAAGTAGGCACTGTCTGGTTAAATGGATATATACCCAGCCCAATAAAGTCAGATTCTTGAGGTCTTGGAGTAGGAGTTCCTACTTCATGTAGAGAATTCTTCTTTATCCAAAATCCCAAACATAAATGATGTTTCACATGAAGGGAATTTGTGTTGTCTATAGAGTCACTGGGGCAGCCGGTACCACAGTGGATAGAGTGCTGACTCTGGAGTTTGGAGGACCTGAGTTCAAATCCAGCCCAGATACTCACTAGCTGTGTGATCCTGGGCAAGTCACTTCACCTTGTTTACCTTTTTCCTCATCTGTAGGATGTAAAATAAACTGGAGAAGGAAATGGAAAACCAAAATCCCAAATGGGGTCACAGAGAGTCAGACACAACTCAAACAGCCCAGCAACAAGTAGAATCACTGGAAACCAAGACATTCTGTAGCATCATCTGGACCAATGCCCACAAGCTAGCTAGTCAGGAAGAAGAGGCAGGTCATTTAGAGATGGAAAGGTCCTCAAAGGTCATCCCTCTCCTCATTTCATAAGTGAGGAAACAGGTTCCAACGGGTGAACAGACCTGTCTTAAGTCACACAGGTGTGGACAGCAGAGCTAGGATTTCAGCCCGGGTCCCTTTTCACTGCATCATGCTATGCTGTAGTCACGATTTCCTGTGTGATGCTTAGAGAGGCTGCCTTGGTGGTGATTCATTCGCCATTTAGGACGTGTTCACCACGCAAAGGACACAGACTATGTATGCCATGTCTTCAGCAGGCTTATAGTCTAGTACGCAGTACAATTCACCCCAATAAGCATTTTTAAATTAATTTTAATATCTTGCTTTTTAAATTCCTAAATTTCCCCCATGTCCTTCTTCCTTCCCCCTCCCAAAGAGCCATCCCATACCATAATGTTTCAATATAAAAAGCAAACTCTTGGAGGCATATGTATGTGTGAGTCTGTGCGTGTGACCAGTATGGCCCCAGGAGCTGGGGGCCACCAAGATGTCCAGGGAGGAGTGAGCCTAGCCAGGTCACAGCCAGAGCAGACCAGAGTTTCTGTGTTTCTATTTGTAACGCCAGCCCTTGGCACAGTGCTCGATTGTGCAGGGCTCCCTAAATGCCTCCGAGATCTTTGTCTGTCTCCTACGTGCCAGTTCCTGTGTTGGGCAGGTGCTGAGGATTCAAGCACAAAGCATGATATCCACTGCTGCTCACAAGGACTGGGCACCCAGGTTGGCCCCTAGAAATGCCCAGCCATATTCAGGTCCTTCTTCTATACCCTCCACACAGATCCCTTATTCATTTACCTCTCGTGCATGTCTTTAATACAACAGTAAGCCTCTCCTTCCCTCACAAACCAGAAAATAGAAACAATTGATCCAATATGGGAAAGTAAACCTTGTATGGTTGTGTCTCCAGGATGTGAAAATTGTTATTTCAAGGGGAGGGAAAAGATGTTTCTGATCTGTCTGCTTCCTTCATCAGGCATGGGAGTCAACTGTGGGCATGGTAACCATGGAGCTCCATCACCACACTGCTTTGGGAACTGAATTCTGGAATGCCTATTCCCAAGAAAGATGAACTGCCCCCCCCAACACCCCATGGGGTCTCTCGTGTTCACTCTCACACATGGGCTCACTGACCACAACTACATCTTGGGTGGCCAGAAAAAGGAGGGGATCTTAGATTTGAAAAAGACATTAGAAGTGTTTAAGCCTGACCTCCCACCCAGTGTAGACAGGAATCAGTTTAGTGGCATCCCTAATAGAGCCCATCTAGCCTTAGCCTGAATACCCCTAGAGCTTTCTATCTCAGGCAGACTGTCAGCCCCAGCTGGAATGCAACAAGCTTAGAGGACTCTCTAGGGACCAGGTTAGGGGGAAAGCACAGCAGCATGAAAGGGGCACAGTGATAGCAAAGAACGAAATACAATCAGCTAGGTTAATGTTGCCATGGTTACTGGAACACAGGCTACTGTATGTTCTGTTAGCAAAACAGCCTGGGAACAACTGAGCCGCAGAGAGCCGAGGGCCAGACTGCAGGAGAGGTCATCCCAGCCACCAGCGAGCAGGTCAGTCTGGGTTTGGGTGGACGGGTGGGTGGATGGATGGGTGGATGGACAGACAGACAGACAGACACAGACAGGTTCATAGATACATAGACATAGACACATAGATACATAGAAGATAGATAGATAGATAGATAGATAGATAGATAGACAAACAGATAGATAAATAGATAGATGATAGATAGATAGATAGATAGATAGATAGATAGATAGACAGGCAGGCAGATAGAAAGACAAATTCATAGATACATAGATAAAGGCTCATAGATACAGAGAAGATAGACAAATGAACAGAAGATGGACAGACAGACACACAGATCAGTAGGGTTTGGAAAGCACAAGCAAGTGCTGAAGTCACATAATCCCATCTCCACAATGTTTCAGGCACACAGGGTTAGCAGGGTGACCTCAGGGAAGGCCCTTCATCCAAACCTCTCTATTCTCATGCCTCAGGGAAACTTGGACAAGGCTAGGTCACAAACTACACCAAAAACAAGGGCACTGGAAAGTTTGCAATGTTCTTTACAATCATTATCTCATTTGATGCTCATAAGAGCCCTGGGGCAGGGCACCATCATCATGCCTATTTTGCAGATGAGAACACTGAAGCAAACAGAGACCAAATCACTCCCTCAGGGTCACACAGCTGGTTAGTGATGGAAACAGAATTCAAACCCAGGTCTTCCTGACTTCACCCACTTGCCATCTGGTGAGGATGACCTTAGGCAGCTGGTCCTCAGAAGTGACACAGTTGCTATCACCAGGTCTCCCTCACCAGGCTGGATAGAGCATCATGAGCTTCTCAGTCACAGCAGCTGTGAAAGATCACCCAAATAACCAAAAAAACTCAGTGCCTACCTGGGCAAAATCCCACGCTTAAATAACAGAGTGAGTTTTTTTGGTTTTGTTTGTTTTTACCAGGCTCCCCTAGACATGGAGCCTTTTTCTCTTCTCTCTTTCTCATCTGCCCAGGGGCATTCGGTATTTGTCTCTAGAGTTAGGGCAGCATTCTCTGGTAGATGTGAGACTTCTGATAAGGCTGGGACAATTCAAGTCCCTTGGTGTTCCAATGGGTTGTTAGACCAAGAGATTCTGTTTTGTCTAGAAAGACTAGCACTTGCACAGCCTTGGAACCTTGGTCCTCAATGGTGCAAATGGTCTTTGTAATAGGAAATTGGGGATCCCATTGATGGGGTACTGATAATGGTGGCCAACTCACTACTTGACAGGGCAGTCATTTCACTGTTGATTAGAACAATCACTATGGTAATGACGAGTCCTGAGTGCCAGCGTGCAGTGCCTGACCAGTTCTGGTTCTGTGCTCAAGACCAACCTACACACACACGCGCACACACACACGCACACACACACACACACCCCCGCACCCCCCCACACACACACACATGCGCACACGCACACACACACACACGCACACACACATGTGCACACACACACCTGTCTTTCCTTCCATGTGACATATTTTTTAAACCGTTGGCTGGCTCCCATGTGCATTTGCTTTTCCAGCTGCATCTGTGCCCTGTGGTTTCCAGAACCCTCGTCACGCTGGCAATGAGCCCTCCTTATTCTAACCATCCCCTCCAGGAAGCCCTCTTGGTTGCCAATATCCCTCTTTCAAAGAGATTCATTCCTTTGGATCACAACTTTGGCTCTGATCAACCTTAAAACTCCCTCTTGCCCCTTCTTCCTCCAATTCAAGACAGACAGATCCTTATGATTCATCATCCATTTCTACCCCCAGTGTAAATGAGGTGAAGAATCCTTTCCCAAGAGCAGAACTAACTGCATGGCAGGAAAGAAGAAGCTAGGCACGTGGAAAAAGAGCAGGGAAAGGGGAAAGGAGAAGATTCTATGGGGCTGACTGATGTTATGTTTACCGATCAGTAACCTGAGATAAGAACAACTTTCATGAAAATGGATTCACTTGACAATTGTACATTGGGATGTGGGAAAGGGTGACCAAGGGCATAAGCAGAAAAGACAATCCAGGAGCCAAAGAACAAGAGACTTGTGAACGGTGTGCATAGAGCAGAAGGAGGCTGGATTTGGGGGTCAAATCCCATTCTGCTACTAAACCTGTGACTGTTAGCAAGCACATCACCTCTGGGAGCCTCAGTTTCCTGCTCCGTAGCATAAGGGAATTAGTTAAGTACTCTTCCAACTCTACAATCTCTGTTCCTATGATTGAGCCCAGGAACCCAATCACTTAGAAAGGATCCAGATTCAGAAGGAGGAGAGTCACAGGGGATCTGGAAGAGGAGGATGTGAAAGGAGACTTAGAATAGTGAAACTAGAAGGGACAGGGTAGGGGAAGAGGAAGTAAGAGGCTCCTTGGGCAAAGCATAGAGCCTTGCAATGAATAGTTGTTAAAAGCAGATTATAGCATGCAATTAAGTAGACAGCCCATTAGTCCAGGTATCTGAACCAAACTCTGAAAATGGGCATAGATCTAGATTGGAGGAGATGTAGCTAGATACATTATCTCTAGGACATGCTAGTGTTCCCAATGACCTCCAAGTTGCTAGCTACTGCAGGAGGCCAACCTTGTACCCAAGATTTTCCTGGTGATGCTTGGGGAGGGGGGCACCTCTTAATCCTAGAATGCCCTCTCCCAATTGTTAGTGACCCAGAGGGTGATGAAAAGATGCATGTATATGAGAACAGGCATTTTTTTGCTTCATAAGGAGATAAGCTAGAGAGAGGGAGAGACAGACAGAGACAGAGGGGGTGAGGGAGAAAGGGAGAGAGAGGGAGACTTTACACAGCCTAGGTAGCCCACAGGCATACAAGAAACCGGAAATTACAGACAAACCAGAGGAAGGCTCCAGGTCACTGGGTGCATACAGATGGTTTGCTATAAGACATGGAAGAGAAGAGCTGAAGGTTAAAGGCCAAAGGTCAGCCACAGGCTGACCAGGCAGAAGAAGCCATGATGGAAAGATGATGAGTGAGGGGTGAACTTTCCCAACTGCTAAGTGAAGAGCTCTAAGGAGGCCGGGAGAGGTAACAGGCAGCCCATGGGCTTTGAAGGCTAATCCCTCCCAGAACAAGGGCTCAGTAGGAAGGGCACATGCCCAGAACTCACAGAAAGGACTGAGAATCTCCAAGGACTAGAGCTGAGAGGTAATGTCCATCCTGAGGTCAAAACAAATCATGTTTGAAAACATTAGGTTTGCTTTCTGAGCTGGGGCAAGTCAGACTAAATTGTTCACCTGTCTAGGACTTGGGGGGCGGTATGGCCTAAGCAACATGTCAGATGCAAGTAGAGCCCAGGGCCACAAAACCATACCAACGGCCCCTGTGGATCAGACTGGCTTAGAAAGCAACATTGGAGCACTATCTGTAGTCTGTAGCATTTTTCTTCACTTTGTCGTTTATTTCCCAATTATACTGGAGTCTGGTTCAGGCAGCAGTTGTGTCTGTTATTAAAAAAACAAACTCCAAATCCGCAAGACCCAGGCTGAGCTCCTTCTCCATGTCCTGTCTTTGATTCTGGCCAGTCATCCAGCCTGAGAGGGGTCCAAACAACCACTCTCTGAGACGAAGTTTTCAAGCTTTTTTTTTTAAGCTTTTCAACGATTGATCTGCATTGGTGGAAGGAGTTTTCACCCTGGAGGATACTATAAGACTCATGAAATCACAGTCTCAAACCTTAATGAATGAGTGAATGAAAAAAATAGGAAAGAATATACCAGTCATGGCCATGTCTAGACTTCATGTGAATAAACAAGTTGATTTTTAAAAAGGCGCATTCTTCTCCCAGCACACACCAGAATTTTCTGTGTACACATAGGTTGGGAATCTAGAAAGCTTTCGAGCCTGATTACAAACAGAGAGGGTTTGGCAGCTTTTCAAGCTTTTTTCCTATTATTAAAAAGAAGAAAAAAGACAAAGCCTATTGTAGTCAGAGGGGGAAATAGAGGGTTTTCACCAATGGCTAAGTTCTTCAGTAATTACACTGCCATGAGGAAAGCTCCCAGTGTGTGGGTCGGTATAACAACAATTAATCTGTCAGTTTTCTTAAGGATATGAACCACTAACAGCTCCAGCTGGCCTCCAGTGACTCCCTGAGGGAGGGTGTGTGTGTGTGTGTGTGTGTGTGTGTGTGTGTGTGTGTGTGTGTGTGTGTGTGTGTGTGTGTGTGTGTGTGTGTGTGTGTGTGTGTGTGTGTATGTGTGTGTGGAACCTCACAGGTCTCCATGGATACAGGCATGCTAAAATGCATTCACTCTCCTTTTTCCAGCCTTTGGAGTCCTGTAAATGCTAGTAGTTTAAATTTTTAAGCAGAAACTAGACCTTTTACAGGCAAAGAAGAATAATTAGCCTTCCCCAGACTGACAGTCAAAAAAACCAAAACGCAAACCCATTCAGAATCCCTACCCTCCCCTGCACTGCTGTGGGTTCAGCAGCCCTGCCACCAGCCTCAGGTCTTCAGCCTGCACTGGGCTCTCCACTCTGGCGTTGCGCAAATGTACCTCATGTTCTAGGCATCACTTGGATCTTTCAGGCCTTTGTCACAGAAGTCTAGAATCTGGGGCTGGAAAGAATCTCACGCAACCAGGGCCTGAACAAGGACCCATACTGCAACCTATGGTTGTCCTTCAGCCTCTGCTTGAGGACCTCCCCTGATGGGCAACTCAACAGGTCTCATGATGGCTCATTCCACAGTTAGCTCACTCTCTTTGTTAGGATTCTATTTCCTGACATAGAACCTCAATAGGTCTCTTTGCAAGCTCCCCCTCCCACCACTGCTCCTGGCTCTGCCCTCAGGATGCAGCCAAGCAAAGGTCTTCTCTCTTGCATGGGAAACCCTTCCACTATTTGAGCACATTGCCACATTCCCCTCCCTCCAGCCCCAGTCTCCTCTTCTCCATCCCTTAGTAATGCCTCCTTCTGCTCTCACCCCACCAAGCTCCATATTTACACTCACCCACTTTCCTTTGCCCCCTCTAGAAGAAACACTCTCAGAACACACTTTTACCACGATCACAGGCTCCCCTGCCATTCTACAGCACGCACATCTCCCTTCCCTTTCTCTCAGACTAGAGTTGGCGTATATCATCTCTGAGGTTCCTAAATCCTTCACCAGTCCTCACTAGCAGTTGTTGGAACTTGGCAGGAGATGCGCAAGCTTCTACAAACAGACATATCTGCCCCCCTCAGTCCCATAGCGTCCCAGGTGACTGACAGGAACCTTCAGAGTGGTATTCCTATGTAGCGCTTAATCATCAGATAAAGCTAGGATTTGTCTTCCCTTTTATTGAATGGAGGGAGCTGAGGGCTGTGTGGGCACCTTCATAAGTCGGCATCACAGAGGCTCAGAGACAGGTGTGCCCTTACTCATCATCCCTCCTCATGTGGTACCTGCTGCTCAGTTTTTCAGGCTTTGATCTTGGGCAACTGAACCTGTCCTCATTCCACCCAGCTGCCCAGGGATTTGACTCAGGCACACCAACACTTTTTGGTTGGGATTGAACAAATGCCAATATTAGCAAGCTACAGAGCAGTTGATAGCATGTAGCAGGTGATGCATTTCATCATAAGTTCTCCAGGGAACCTGATTTGCTATCCTGATTCTAGGTCCCTCTCACTTGCAGACTGAAGAAGAGAAAGGCTTAAGGAAGCTAATCCATGAGGACCTTCTAGCTCCTCACCCCACCCCCAACTCCTCAGTAGCAGATGGGTAAGGGGATCATCTCAATGCTCCGCTTCGCTTGGCCAGTGCAGACTAAGCATCTTTGCTCTTGTGAGCAAATTTGTTTGTTTGGGGGAGGTAACAATACGTTCTGCTTTCTCCCTGGGAGGCTGATAGGAGTTGGGCAGGGACTACACCTATGATGTCATGGGCATGGGAACTTCCAGGTGAGGAATTGCCTTCCTTCTGCCTCCATGCATACAGGCACCCTCTCTGCAGCCTTGGAGTCTTAGTATGGCACCATGCCCAGGGTCACAGGCAGAGGTCTTGAACCCAAGAAATTCTGGTTCTTGGCCCTAGGAGAAGTTACGGTTATTTCTATATTTTCACAGAATCACAGCATCTCACAGCTGGAAGGTACCTCAGAGACCACTGGGTACAACCTGCATGGGTAGATTAAGAAGCACATCTCCAACAAGGGGCCATCTGTCTTCCACTTGGATCACTCTAGTACTGAGGAACTCATTACTTACCAAGGCAGCCTCTTCAGTGGAGTCTAATCTGGCTTCCTTGCATCCTGTCCTCCTCATTCCCAAGTGTCCAGACAGGCAGAACAAATCTAGTCACTTTTCAATTCTCTTAAGTGATGGTGTGGCAACTGACCACTGCTGACCACTGGAGAGTGCAATCAATGGCACACCAACAAGAACTCAGTGGATTGCCAAGGTCTAGTTCTTCTGCCCAAATAATTGAGGAGTGCCCTGGTCACAGACAGAGGGCAGAACTCTCACCAGTGGCTGATTCCTCATTCTCCCTGTTGGGCCATTGGAAGTCCCCATACTTCCTCCGCAGCTCCCCATGGGGTGATTAACACCACCCACCTGCTCGCCACCGTCCCTCTTAGCTTTCCTAAAGCACAAAGCTGGCTTTCTTCCTCACTCCTACAGCATCCTTCCATGCTCTGAACTGCATTTTCTGAGCCCAGTCCTCTTCATCCATACCTGGCAGGAACAGAGGAAGAAAATTACAAGACTTATTTCATTTTAATTCTATTATAAAGCTTTTAATCATAAATGCCCCCCAAACAAAAAGACAATTTATCATCCTCCCTGACTGCGCAGCCCTCCCTGATTCACATTCATGAATCCATATCACCCAGAGAAGGCTGAATGATTAAGAGTCTGATTAGAGCAAGCAGATTAACCTGGCAAACATCATAAATTTCACTCCTAAGCAGGGAGGTTTTCTAAATGCTCACAATAACTGCCCTGTAGAAAATCACATGGCAGCCTCTGCCTGCCTTGATGACTCAATTGAAATCTACTGAGTCTAGGGCATAAAGAGAAAGGAAGCTTATGAATTTTCTCATTGGGAATTTAAAGAGTATTAGACAGGAAGTGTTTCTAACTGTAAACACAGATTTAAACAGCAAAGGATTAAAAAAAAAAAGCTTCCCCCTCTCACACACACAGAGACCTCTGTCTGTTTCTCCAGTGTCTGGATCTATAACCCCAGGAACCTCCCTCAGCCTTTTGTCACATGGAGAAAAGAATCTTCGAGATGCTCCCAGCTTTGTCATTCTATGGTTCCATGAAATCACCAAGCCTGGACCAGGTTCATGCCCAATTATTTTTTTTTCAAAGAGCAAATGAATCTAAAAAAGGCCCTGAAAGGCATCAATAATTAATATACGTCAAAGGCCCTGGTTTCGAAGTGAACCGAGGTAAAACCCAGAGGCATTTTGTATTTCTCCCAGTTCCCTGAACAGAGCTCACTTGCCTCGAATTCGAAAGAAGATGGAATCTGATTCCTTTGTGAAAAATTTCATCTGCCTTACCTCAAGGCTAATCATTGAGAGAGGGCACTACAGAGGCAGGTGGTAGAGCATGGCAGAGAGGCCTGAATCTGAAAACAGAAACTCTGAGTTCAAGTCTCAGATCTGGCGCTTACTACCTGGGCAACCCCAGCAAGACCACTTAACTTACCTAGTTCTCCGTTTCCCTGTTTGTAAAATGAAGGTGTTGAATTGGATCAGATAAAGGTTATTTCAGTGAGAAAAAAAAAATACATATCTTCAGCAACCCCTAACTGAAATGTAGCATTTCTTTCAATGATGCATGGCAGGTGACAAACAGTAGTCCAAGGAGGGTCAGGGTGTAGGATTCATCCACCTGTCCAGGGACATTGAGTTCCCTTAGCCTGGAGGATTGATCTCCAAGGTTCCTTTCAGCTGAAAGTCTGTCACCCCAGGGTCCTACGTGAGTTTCTTCATATGTAAGACAAGGGACTTACAAGTCCCTTAGAGCCCTAGATCTGGATCCGAGGTGCTCTGGGCCTCAGTTTTCTCCACTATAAAGTGAAGACATTGAACCAAATGGTCTCTGAGGTCCCTGAGCCAATCTCTGAGGCGCTCTGAAGAACAGAACTGATGAATGTCATCCAAGACTTGCATATGGGGGACAGAAAAGATGGGTTAGACCTGTGATGAGAGTAAGGGGTCACATGAACCCCAAAGTGGAGGCCCTGAGTGGTACCCTCCCTAAAATAAAGAGAAAATAAGGAAGACCTTCAGCACAAGGGGAGGACTCACTGTGGCTGGACCCAGACAGGAGTGGCCCAGACTGGCCTGGCATGAATGGGTGTCGTCAGGGAGTGAGATCACAGAGCCATCAGTGTTCTCCCAGTGATGCCTGTTGCTATGACCAGGGGTCCAGCCCAGTCTACCAAAGGGAAAGTGTGCAGATGACCCAAAGGACAGGGGAGAGAGGAAGTCAGCTGCAGTGGACTCCCAATGATGACCTACAATCAATAAGTGGAAGTAATGTTCTTGAGGAAACATATGATGGGAATGACTGGGAGCGGGGTGGGAAGGAGAGCCATGGGGCAACAGATGGACTGTTTCTAGGTGGAGAGGTCCTTAGGGGACATCAGTAGCTAACATTTCGGTGGCACTTTCAGGTTTGTCAAACGACTTCCAAATACTCTCTTATTTTATCCTCATAACAATCCTTTGAGGTGGGGGCTATTATTGTTCCCAAATGAGAAAACCGAAGCAGATTTCATTAAGTGAAGTGACTTGCCCAAGGTCACACATCTCCTAGACCAGATCGGAGCTCTTCAGGTGCAGGTTGATGTCCAGATGCCCCTAATCAAACCTCCTCAGATATTCTGAGACCCGGAGAGGGCAAGAAATCTGTTCAGTGTCACACAGGTGACCAAGCCAGTACTTGGACCCCAGATATTCTGACCCACTCCCTCCATCACGCTCTGTCCCATGTGTCAGGGGATCTTGCAAGACTTTTTTTTTTAACAGGTTAGATCTCCCCTTGGCAAAATCGAGAAAGAAGTCTCAGCTGCCCAAGCCCCTCCCCAGACCTTTGTTCTCTGTCAGTGATTTGGACAGGGCAGCAAAGCACAAAGCACCACAGAAGGCTGTTTTAAATCTTGATACAATGGACCCTTTGGGTCGTTGCTTTTGTTTTAAAGTGGAGGAAAGAGAAAGAGAGAGTCAGCAGTTTTTCTATTCCAATTTGAATTCATTTTCATAGAGGACTAGCTTCCTGCTGCAATGCCCCTCCCCCAAGCACATACAGGCACATGCAGACTGGCAGCCTTAGATGACGTGACTCCACCCAGGCTCTGACTCCTGGCCAGGTCATGGTCCCTTTGAGTAAGCTTTGTGGGCTCACAGCTCTCCCCCAGATGGCCTCCCCTCCCTGGGCAGAGGTGGGCAAGGAGCCTGAGCTGGTGTAAACCTTTCTGACTGAGGCCATTAAGCCTGTCAAGCTGACTGGGATCTCTTCAGTTTCACGGAGAGCGACCTCTTTTCAAGGGAACAGGGGAAAGTGAAGAAGGCCTGACAGCAGGTGGCAGGGGCCCACTTCACTGTGCCAGCGGATTGGATAGTTCAAGGGGCTCCACTTCGGAGAACAAGTAGAATCCTGGGAGAGAGGGATAGAGCCCAGGGGCTGGCCCTCCAATCCTGACCCCGCTAAGATCCAGGGCCCAGTCTTGAGCCTTCTGGGTCGCTGGACCTGGGGTTGATTCAAAGCCTGCTCACTGAAGTACCCTGGGCACTGGGGGAGGGGGAGGGAAGCATGGTCTTAGGACATCTGGCCAGAAGGGGTCCCTCTGCCAAGGAAGCCTCTGGTTGTCCTCCCCCCTTGGTTTCAGGAGCCCCTCCCAGGGCCACTATTCCCAGGGACCCGGTGAGAATCCTGGGTGATCCCAGGCTTGTAGCTAAGGTAGCAGAGTTGTGGGGAAATCTTGACCGTGACCCTGCCTTGCCCTCCTCCTGGTGGTGGGAGGGAGAGGGGGGCTCAGCCTGGGCTCAGGTAGGTGAAACATTGCGCCTTCTTCCCCATCGGTGCGGGGAGGGAAGGAGGTTGGTTCGGGTTCCTACTGCCTCCAGTGGGGGGGATTTGTGGGGACCGGGGCTGCGGGGAGGGCTGGGATTGATCGGTGGCCCCCCGATCCAGAGGTTTCCATTGAGTTACCGGCCTTCTGAACCCAAAGGCCAGAGAGCAGACGACTAGCCCAGCCAAGAGCGATGGGGAGGGTCTGGTGAGCTCGGAGGTGTGTGCGCTCGGCTGTACTCCCTGTGTGTGTGTGTGTGTGTGTGTGTGTGTGTGTGTGTGTGTGTGTGTGTGTGTGTGTGTGTGTGTGTGTGTGTGTGTGTGTGTGTATGAGAGTGTGTGAGTGTGTGAGTGTGCGTGTGTGTGCGTGTGTGAGTGTGCGTCTGTGGGTGTGGGTGTGTGTAAGATTACTCTCGTGTGCACGTCTCTGTGTGCTTCCATCTCGGGGTGTTCTCTCTCCGGGGGTCTATGTATGCATGAGCCCCCCAGCCTGGCAGCCGCTGCCACCTTGGGGCTAGATGCGGCTGCGGTAGAGGCTGTGCAGAGGCGGGCCGCCCGCGGGGTGCCAACTGCAAGGTGAGGCAGCGGGGCCTCCGGCTCAGGCACCGCCTCCTCGAGGAGCTCTGCCCACAGGCGCACGGCCCCTCGCACGCAGGAGCTCCGGCCAGAAGCTCAACCGTCGCGACCTTGCAGCGCAGGGAGCGGGGCTCGGTGGATGTGCCCAGGCCCTGGGGGTGCTGCAGGTAGGGCCGGCTTCTCCTCCTCCTCTCGCCAGTGTAGCCTCAGCTTTGGCTTGGCCGCTTGGCTCGGCAACTCCAGACAGGGCGGGGGCTGCAAATCCTGGCATCGCCCATCCCAGCCGAGGAAGAAAACTGACCCGGCTCCCCCCCCCCCCCCCGCCCCCGCCTCCCATCTCCGGCTGCTGTTCTCCCAGGGCTGGATGTGCGGGACAGAGGGAGGCTCCGCCAGCTGCCCTGTAAGCTGGGGTTCGCTCTGCCCTTGCGGCTGGTGCTGCTACTTCACTATTGGGGTGGCAGGGAGGGAGCACGGGACGGGGAGTTCCTATTCAGGGAGCCCTGGGGAGCCCGAGGGCACAGGCATCGGCGGGCCCGGGGCTTAAGTGAATACCGTATTTAGCAGGGGCAGATGACCTCCCGTGCCCCATGCCAAGAGGCTTGGCACCGAAGAGTGCATAAGTTTGCAGCACCCAGTGAGCTAGGGAATGCAAGCAGTGATGAGGAGGAAACAGAGATGAAGCAAGTGACTTGCCCAGGGTCTCACAGCAGCCACGTGGCCAAGGTGGGATTCAGCCCCAGGTGTTCGGGTGCCAAGTTCAGCCCTTTCTGTCAAGCTGCTTCAGCCTCTAGAATAACTCTTGAGTGATGCTTGGGGATTGGCGCTGCAAATCGAAATCACCCTCATCTTAGAGAAAAGAAACAGACTCTGCGAGCCGCAGGGTTACATGGCCATCAGTGTCTGAGGAAGATTTCGAACCCATATTCCTCCAGTCCAGTTCAGAGAACGTGGAATTCACCCACCTGGGACAGAGAGTTTCAGAAAGATCATCTGGTCTCGGGCCGGGCAGAGAGCCTGGAATCCGTGCAAGGCAAAGGATCTTGAGGGAGGTGACTGAGGGCAGGGCAGGGGAGCAGGGGGTGGAGATATTGCCTCCATGTGAGAGGAAGCTGTTCTAGCCCCTTCCTGCTTCCCTTCTCCCACTCCAGCCCCACTCCCACGTGGTCAGGGCATAAGGTGTAGGCTAGAAGGCATCATGGGATGCTGAGCCCATTGGGCAGGTTGTCCCTTCCTGGAGGGAGCAGTTATCTTTTGACAGGTCCCTAGGGCTGCCATTGATCTGTAAAGAGAGAGGTCTGTTTGGGTGTAGGAGAAAGAATTATTTCCCCCCACAGATACTAGACTGGATTTATTGTACCTTAGTTACTGTGGCCTTGTCAGGAGATTATGAAGCCCCACTCACTGGCAGCCCACACCCGCAGCCCCATTCAACTTCTTACTTGGCTCATATTGGGCTAATATCTCCCACTGATTCTGTAATTTTATATGCATTTATATGTCATCAAAGAGTTAAACCTGGTGCTTAGAGAAAGAGAGGAGGAGACATGACCAAGATGATGTAAATGGCCCAACTTTTTAATGAAAGGTAGGGCTCGGCCTGGAGACAGCAAGATAGTGGATATCATTGTCAGGGAGAGGTCCGGATTCAGGTCTCTCCTCTGTCACTTACTAGCTGTGTCAGCTTGGCCCGATCACTTAAGATTTCTGAGCTTCGACATCTCCTTAGGATCTATCTCCCTTGACACAGATGGTTTACCCCTTGATGGAGGGTGCCCCCCCCCCAGCTTCTTATACTGACAAACAGTCTCAGTTTCCTCATCTGAAAAATTGAGAGGCTGGATCATTGGAAGACCCTGCCTGTCCCACTCACATAAATCTCTGCCCTCCCAAATAACACCTATTAATACAGCTGACTCCCTTTGGTGGTGGTCTTTGGGAAGGAAAGGGAGTGACCATGCCCAGCACTCTTCTCTCCAGACCCCTTCACTTTCCCTGATGTCCATCACGAGCTGACCTTGCATCTGGATGCTCCAATGTGAGAGAAGGTGTATTTCAGCACTGAGGTGGTCTCTGGGTTGCCTGAAGCAGCTTATCCAATTGGTTGCTGCTCCATGCTGCCCTCTCCAGACATTCACAACCCTGGAGAACCTCCATCAGAGTCACTGGGGGAAATCAAAGGGCAAAGTTGAAGCTTGTGATTTAGCAGTACCCTCATCAGGTGTTTTGGGCGCACTGAAAGTCACGGATCCATATGAGCAAGGGGTGCGCAGGCATTGTATTGGGCCCAGGTGTGAAAGTCATCAAACTGGAAAGGACCTAGAAGCCAGCCAGTCTGTAAATGAAATGTAGACACATATAAACACACACAGACACACACACGCATCTTGGCCACCACATGCCGCACAAATGGCCCATCCCCTTTCAGAAAACTCTTGAGTGGGGGGAGGAGTTACCTTACCCAAGCTGCTTTGTGGCTTCCCCTCATTGCATGACCTGGTTCTGTCTTCTGCTGGGCAGAAACAATCCCTCCTTCACACAGCCCTTTGCATACTTGAAGGTAACTACTATGTGGATTAATCCACAGACATAAATAAGCACCTACTTTGTATCAGAGGTTGATACATACATACATACATACATACATACATATATGTATATGCATATATATTATATTGTTATATATCTGTATGAATATATCTACACATAGATGACATACATAGAGATATTAGAAGGCTCTTGGCATAGTTTGGGTGAGAGTGGATGAGCATTTGCTCCAGGGAGATGGCTCTGAGTAAGGATAACGGAACATTTTTGAGAAATTTCACCCATGGAGATACAGCAAGATTTTGTAACACTGACGTGTGTATTGGGCGTGGGGGGAGTCTAGGATTACTCCTAGGTTGTCAAGGTGGGTGAGGGAAATGAAGATTGTGCCTTCAACAGAAAAAGGGAAATCTGGCCAAGGGAATGTTTTCGTGGAAAGATGAACTTTGTTTTAGACTTTGAGATGTATCCAGGACATCCACCTGGAAATGTCTAATATTTCTTCTCTAGGCTAAACAAGACCCAGTTCTGGCAATGATTAGATTATCTTAATATGCTGTCAATATGTGGTCTCTTTCCCTTGTCCTTGGTTGCCCCAATGGTACCACATGTAGAAGGACTCATTGTTCCAGTCTCCCACTTGATCTTTGAAAGCTATCAAAGACACAGAGGTCCGGGATTGAGCTTGGAGTTGGAGTGGAGGGAAGCCAATCAGGGACTCATTAGTTGTGTGTCCTCAGGCAAATTTGGCCCTAACCCTGGCCCCTCTAAGCCCCAGGTCTCTTATCTAAAAAATGAGCAGTATTGAACTCTCTAATCTCCCAAGCTTCTGACTTGAAATTCATGACTTGGGGAGGATGTAACCAGGTTGCTCATGCTTTCATTCCTAAAATTCTGTTATTCCAAATATTTTCTTCCCTTTCTCAGTTTATTCAGCCATCTAATTTAACACATATTTTCATGTGCAAGTGTTCCTGCTGTGACATTCTTCAAGAGTCACCTTAGAAAGATGGATGGACTTGGTATCAGCAAAACCTGTGTTTGGATCCTGAATCTGACATATCCTACCATTTATCCCCCTGAGACAGACTCCCTTTCCTGATCTGTACAATGGGGCTAGAGGAGAGCATCTCTAAGGCCTTATGCTCCTCCATCATTCTGCAATTCTGAAGTTCTGTTGGGCCATAAGTTAGACACAGAAACTGTATTAACCATCACAAAAGAATGAGATGAAGGAAACAGGAAGTAGTAAAAAGAATTGAAGGATCTGCAAGAGGAAGACCCAGATTTCTGTATCTTAGACTCAGATTAGAGCTGGAAAGGGCCATAGAGGTCGCTGAGTCCTTCTTTTAGCAAAGAGGAAACAGGAACAGGGAGCTTCAAGGTCACCTCCTCACTAAGGGGAGATGCTTGGATCAGAACCCTGGCTCTGCTTCTCCCTGTCTGTGTCACTCTGGAAACAGTCTGACCTCTCTTCTCCCTTCCCAGAAATGAGGGGGCTGAAATACAGATACACACACACAATTAGATGCATGAATGGTATCATGATGTATATAGACATAATTATAAATGCAATATTATGTGTAAGATGTATAATATGTATATGTGTATGCACACACACACACACACACACACACACACACACATATATATATATATAAAATCCTTACATATGATGTATAATCTTTAGTGTAAACTTCTGACTCCAAGTCCTATGATCCAGAGCCATTGTTCACTTGACTACAAGAGGGCGCTAGGCAAAAAGGATGAAAACCAAAGGGTTTGTTGACCCTACAACCTTGGTGGTTTAAGGAGCCACCTGAATAAGGATTCCTGTTTCTATTTCCATAAGTTAGTATCTGAGCCATCAACCTTGGCCAGGTTTCTAAATTCTAGCTCGCAGCTCTATGGATAATTTATGTCTATTCCATTCATTCATTGATTCATTCATCAAATATTGATTAAGCTGCTGAATTGATATTCCTTAAGCAAAGACCATGTCACTTCCCTGCTCAAAAAGCTCCAGAGCCTCCCTGTGGTTTCAGGGATAAAACACAAACTCTTCCTGCTGAGCATGCAAAGTCCTTCCTACTCTGGGGCCAGCCGACATTCATAGTCCCCTTAGCCTCTCTTCAATCCTTCTAGATGAGCTTGCCTGATTTTTTCATCTCTCCTGCATTCTGTCTCCCATTTTGTGCCTTCAAAATTGGCTGGCTAAGCCATACTGAGTTTGGTTTTAGTGGTAAGGGTTCTGGTTCTAGAGTAAGAATCTTGGTATCTAAGACTTTGCACCTGGTGCAGAAAGAATTTGGGTGTCTGGTCCTAGAGGTAAGGAATGCTATCTGCCACTTTGTTCTTCAGTCCGATTGCCTGGTGATAAAGGCCTATGATCTAAAGCCTTAGAAGTGAGTTTTTTGAAACTCAAATTCCACAGGTAAAGGTGTCATGTCTTAGGCTCTGCTTCTGACTTTAAAAGATCTGATTCCTAAAACTGATCCTGTGCTGGGTCTGTTATGAAGAACATTAGTAAAATGGCATGATTTTGATGCAGCTCACATGGAGACCAGAACAGAGTTCTCTAACATCTCCTCCTTCCTCCCTTCTCCAAAGGAAACTTGTATTCCTGCCAGGAGGGGAAGCAGGAGGTTGGGACCAGAAGCTGGTCCCTCTACTCTCCCCATAGAGAAGGTACACTTTGCTGGGATTATATCAGATGCCTTCAATATTGTTAGTCTAGGGAACTAAGTTTGGGGTCCAAGCTAAATATCTGATCACTGTTCATTAAGGGGTAAAAGGTCCCCCAAACTTTATATCCAGGCTTGGTCCCTTTCCTAACAAATGAATACACATAGAAAAGAAATCCATGTATCCAAGTCTATAGCAAAAAGAAAAAAATCTTAAAGAGCTTATTTACCAGACAACACACTGACTAAAGGAGCTCTTTCTCTGGGAATGAGTTAGTTCAGCTCAACCAAGGAAGGCAGTCTCAGATCTTAACAAAAGATGGAAAAAATCTCTCAAATTTCTAGTGTGGCAAGCTGAGTGAGGAGGAGACTCCCGGTACCTCTCACGTTGACTTCTCGCCAGAGTATTTCTCTCCCTTCATGGATGTGCAGGAAGGTTAGCATCACATGTCTCCCTTGAAGCTGGAAGTCAGAAGAGCTCCCTCTCCTCATTCTCATCAACTCTGCCCTGCCCTCTCATACAGGTCTAGAGCATTGATCTCCACCAATGAGGGAGAATCCCCTATCAATGGGCTTGGACCTCAGGTTACATTAGCAATCTTGCATCAAGGCAAGGAAGGTAGCAGTATACTCCAGGACGGTAGGTTTTCCAATGGAAGGCAGTCGATCAAGGTCCACAAATACACATCTTGAGCTCCCCAACAAGGATTCATCTCACTAGAAGTCACTGGCATCCTTTCAGTATGGATTTTTAACTGTTCTTTGAGTCAACTACAATTTTGATTTTTTTCTGGAAGGGGCAGGTTGTGCTTTTATAAGATTCACTGCCTTCCAGCATCCCCAGAAGAATATTCTGTTTTAAAAAATACCATAAAATTGTGATAAAATAGTGTTTGGTTGGTTGGTGGTGTTAGTGGCGGTTTGTTGTTTTGTTTGTGTATGTGAGCAGCTTGCAGTCATTCAGAACCTTATGATTTCTTAAGTACAATCCAGTCCTTTCCTACCTCTATTCAGTTATGGGGCCGAGTCATGGTCCTTCTCAGGAGTGTCCAAGGTACATACATTATTGGACAGTGGGCCATCTTTTGAGCTGTGTGCCATAAAATGGATGATGAGGAATTCTTCATCCATTTAGACTTTCCTATGTGGATTGTTAAGCTGATTCTCTTTTCAGTGGTTGTAGATATTGCCAAAAAGGCCCTTTGTATTATGGGGCTTGGTGCAATCAGCACACTGTCATCCAAAAAGAGAAGCCTCTGGAGTACTTCACCCTCCCCAGGGAGTTCTGGATTCGGCACTGCACATCCTCCATGGCAAAGGTGAATGCCTTGGGCCAGCACCCACCTTTGCATTGTATGTCATGCTTGATTTTAACAGAGGATTGTGAGGAAGGGGGGAATCAATTTCAGATTTTACACCTGCAAATGCCACATTTACCTGTGTCCCAACATATATAAGGAGACTGAGTATTCTGCTCAGAAAGCCCTTCTAAGAGGAAGGCAGAAGAGTCAGCACAAGCAGAAATCAGTGACACCACTGGGAATAGAAAATGCCAAGGACCATGGTCTATTGGGCTTGACTGCTACCCTTTCCCTTGGATAAGTCCCTTTTCAAGGATAAATTCCTTGGCTAACACTCTCTGGATTTTTCCCCACAGATGGCATCCAATGATGACTTTGGCTCATATTATCCCGTCAATCCTCAACCTGGGGACCTGATTGAAGTGTTTCGTCCAGGTTACCAGCACTGGACTTTGTATCTGGGTGATGGCTATGTCATCAACATGGCTCCAACAGGTAACAGCCTTGCCTGATTTCCCATTGGGTCTGTCCCCCTCACATTGACTCAGAAAGACATCCTTTATAATAAAAAAGGGAGAAACAAGGGGCAAAAGAGTGGCACAGTGAGCCAACATGTCACAAGAGGCTGATGTGTTGTGTATTATCCCATGCCCGTGGTCCTCCACCTCTGCAGAGAAGCAGGAGAGAGGTCTTACATTTCTTGGGAGTCAGACTTGCTCATCATAGCTTTACAGCAGTCAGTTTGGATTGACAAGCAGTCGCTTGTTTTGTTGTTCTTTTATTCTCTTTTGTTCTCTTCTCTATTGTCAGCCTTATTTATACTGCTTGTCCTGGTTCTGTTTACTTCACCAGCATCAGTTCATACAAGTTTTCCCATGATTCTTTGTACTTATCATAGTCATTGTTTCTTGTAGCACAGTGGCAATCTGTTATTTTCCCATATTTATTTAAGTAATAGATTATTTCCCCAAAGTTTCATGGGATCCTCATAGGATTATGACTTTAGAAATGGAGTGGTCCTTAGAGGTCATCTAGTCCAACTTCCTCATTTTACAGATGTAGAAACTGAGGCATACATGCCTCACTGGCCCTGGAGCCAGGAAGACCTGAGTTTGGATCCTGCCTCAGACGTTTAACACAAAACTAGCCGTGTGACCTTGGGCAAGTCACTTAACCCCAAGTGCCCTGCCTTCCCCCCTCCAAAAAGAAAAAAAATAGTAAATGGCAAAAGCAGGATTTAAACTCAAGTCCTTTGACTCTAACCAAAATTCTGCACTCCACTGCCTCCCATCACTTCCCTTTGTATGTGCTTTTCCTAGCACAATAGGGAGAGTAATACCATTAGCTCCCACCTGAAGCTTCTTCTTGAAGAATTGAAAGAGCATTGAAGAGGGAGGGGAGAGAAAGATGAACTGGGGCTCAAAGCATTTGCTTTCATTTTAAAATTATTATGAACTTAATTATTAAAATGTTATTATCAATTTATTATAAACTTAATGTCAAATGTCACTGTTCAACTTTCTTTCCAACTACCCGCACTTCAGTTATTAAGAAACACATCAAACATCCTAACAGCTTGTCAGTGCCTCGCTCTGTGGATTCCGCATTTGTCCACTCGCTTCCATCTGCTCTCCCTCACACTAGAGCAGTGTGTCTTGGGGGGGGGGGGGGGCGCTTGCCCTACTTCTCCTGCCTTGGATTTTCTCACTCTCTTACTTCACAAAGGCCATTCAGGAGTTCTTTTTGCCATCCTCATGACCCTCATATTTATCAGTCTTCGCTGCATGTGACAAATGCATTCCAGGAATGTGATAGGATTTATTTAAGCATCATACTGTGGTCGGAGGCTTTTTTCCCTTCTTATTTACAAGTAATTCTGGTGTGAATTATGCCTGTTTCCTTTCAGCTGATGATCCTGGGCTCTTCACGAAGGGCACAGACTCCCCTGCATCGGCCCGTTCTCAGGGACGGCTAGGACCTGTATTCCGAGAACAGGGAGGGTGCGCAATCCCACGGAGGAATCCCATGGTTCTGTCTTCAGGGGCACTAGATGCCAGGCCCTGGGCTAGCCTGGGGGCGGAATGACAAAAAGACCGATTGTCCCTGCCCTCCGGGACCACGTGTTCTCCTGCGTCACCGGGTTGCCCGAGGACACGGGAGTTACTCGGGGTTTTTCGTTTGCCCTTGTTTAGTTTTGTGATGTCTTTGTAACTTTTTTAGTATTTGGCGTTATGATTTGTACGGGTGATTTGTGGTTATTGTTGTCAAGTCCTCGGCTCCGCGGCGCTGGAGGAGGAAGCACGAGCCTTTTTTAATTCTCAGAATGACAAAGCAGAGGGCGGTGGAGAAAGAGGCCCAGGACTGCCCGCCTCCCAGTGACCGTCCTGTCCTCTTGCTTTGCGCGCTTCTCTTGCAGAGGACAGCTCCCCCGTCCCGTTCACAAGCGCCAAGTCCGTATTCAGCAAAACGGCCCTGGTGCGGATGCAGCTCTTGAAGGACGTCGTGGGGAACGACACTTACAGGATCAACAACAAGTACGACGACGTGTACCCGCCTCTGCCGCTCGACGAAATCATCCGCCTGGCGGAATTCCTCATCGGCCAGGAGGTGTCCTATGACCTGCTAGTCAACAACTGCGAGCACTTTGTGACTTTGCTCCGATACGGAGAAGGGATTTCGGAGCAGGTAACTCCCTTCTCTCCTGCTCTGGGCTCTGCCTGATGGGCGTCATGGGGAGGGAAGGTTTCTGCCCTGGGGGAAGATCTGTTTCCTTTTCTCTTGGCGAGTTCTAGAGGGGGACAGTAGAAAGCGTACTTAGTGACTCCCGCAGGAGGTGACGTGAGTTCGAGTCCTGTCTCAGACACTTACTTTCTGTGCAGCCTTGGTGTGGTCATCTGCTCTCTCTGGGTCCAGCTTTCTCATCTGCAGAATGAGAATTTTGGACTCGGCTTCTCCGAGGTTCCTTCCCACCCTCGGTCTGGGATTTCTCTCTAAGCTTCCAACGCATGGCTCCAGCTGCTACCTGGCATGCCCCAGCTGGACCTCCCCTGGGCATCGCCTGCTCAACCTGCCTAAAAACAAGCGGGCTATCTTTGCCCCAGCCCTGCTCTATTTCCAGGCTTTACTGCTTCTGGCAGTGAGATCACCGTGCACCCAGTCTCCCAGTTCAAAACCAGTGTTTGGTCTTGGATCCCTCCCTCTCCCTTCCTCTAAATGCAAGCCATCAACATCGCTCCCTCCATAACATGCCAATGACTGACTTCTCCTTCTACACCCACTGCCACTAGCCCCGTGCGGGTCGCCAGGAATAAGTAACCGCCATTTCCACCTGAAGCACGTTAGATAAAAGGGACCTGGAAAGATGTTCCTCGTCAGGCGCTACTAATACTCACAGTTTACAAGTGAGAAACTGAAGTTCAGAAAAGAAACACACAGCTAGCGAGTATTTGAACAAGCTAGACTGAATCCAGACCCTTGTGACTCTTAAGTATCCTGCTATGATAATCACGACAACTAGCATTTACATAGCCCTCTAAGGTTTACAAGGCACTTTACAGTCATCCTGGAATTTGATCCTCTCAACAACTCAGGGAGGTGGGTGCTGTTACTATCCCCATCTGACAGATGAGCAAATCGAGGGTGAGAGACATGGAATGCTTTGCCCAGGGTCACACAACTGAGTGTCTGAGGCTGGATTTGAATGCAGGTCTTCTGCCTTCAGCCCTGGGGCTCTTTGCAGGGCACCACTTAGCCATCTATATCATGGTGAGGTTGATGGAGACTGCCCTAAAGGACTAAACTCCTTTGGGGGGAGGGATGTCCCCCAGACTGGTTAATTTTAGTTATCTGCATGAGAAGTTAACTTGACAAGATAGTAAGCACCAGTACTGACTTTGCATGAAATTAAAAGGAAATTGGACCTGCCTGATATGACTGGGGGGAGGGGATCAACCCAGTCACATGCCTGGATTCCTATGCTCTAAACCACTCCTTTCCTGCCTGCATGGGCTGTTGTTCCTCCCAGTAAATGTAACACAGCAAGATATTCTCCTCTGCACTGACCCAGCCTCAATAGCTTGCCGCTCTCCCCAAACTCATTTATGAGAGTTAATAATGGAGAATTCATTGGACTTTGAGTTCTGTCGGGGAATTAGGATAATTTCATCATCTTCACAAATGCATGAAAGCCACAATAGATCTTGAACAGGAGGAAGGAAGGACTGGAGGAGCAGGCTGCCACTGAGACCACTGGATCCTCTTCCAAAGGACACCTTTCTGTTCCATTTTCTTTTCTCACAGGCCAACCGAGCGATCGGCGCCATCGGGATTGTCACTGCTGCTGCCGGTGCCTTCTCCCTCCTTGGCTTGTTTCCAAGCAAACAAAGGCAAAGACACTATTAACAATTTATTGGAGAAATCTTAGAACTTGATGCAATTGTGAGGAAGCAGCCAGCCATGGGATAAATTAAAGCCCCTTTTCACTGAGTCATTGATGCCCCCAAACGTGGGCTCAGTGACCCCCTGGCTGTGCTCATCTCCCTTGCATAGTTTCCATGTTGCTGAATGCATTGGGTGCCCTGTACTGATGTGCTGTGGGTCTGTGGGGGTGGGAGGAGGGGCTCCTCAACCACAGATTGAGCAACATTTCAGGTTTGATCATAAGAGACTATTTTCTTTTCCCAAAGGTGGTTTCTTTGTATTTATTATGTGGGTAGAGAACTGCCTCCTGCAATGGTCCCAAAGTAAGTTGGCCCCTCAAGTGCCAACTCTTAGAAAGGAGGGAAATCTGTAGTTAGTGCGGGAAGATGTACTAGTTAATTAGGAGTCACACTCTACCTACCCGGAAGGCAGCATTGGACACTGGACAAGAAAAGTCCCCCTGAGGCCCTTTATGGCTTTAAAGCCTTCCTCCCTTTCCATTGTTAAGCCAGGTCTTGTGTTCTCATGGTGGGGGTGGGGGAATCCTCCAATGGCTTAGACCCAAAGCGCCTTCCCAAAGGCCACATGTTGACAGCAAGGTTTCTTAAATGTCAAACCTCTTGATCTGGTAACGCCATCAACGGGAATCAGGAGAAAAACCCCACCTGGGATGCAAAGGCTATCCTTCTTGGCTGGGAGAGCTCGAGGAAGGAGAACCAAGCCCCTTGTCCACTCCTCCATGGGCAGACCTTTCCATTTCAAGTCTAAATGTGCCTCCTTACAGGCTCAGAAACCCCAAGTCGGGGAGGTTAGATCATCAGAATAAAGAACCTCCTAGGTGAGGGAGTTCCCTCCACCAAGGCAGCTGTGCTACCTTCTAGCCAAGTAATAGTTCAAATGAGGTGTCTGGAGCAGTAGCATCAAAACTCAATTGGAAACAAGAACCACTGAATCATTTATTAGGACCCCTGTGGTCACAGGGTGACTCAGAAAACCACACACAAACATTGCCCAGCATCTATCATATTTTCATTTATTCTTAAATATTTCCCAATTACATGTTAACCTGATTTCACGCCAGTGATGTCTGATGCCTCTGGTCTAGAACTCCTGGGTCACACAGCCAGGAAATATATGTCAGAAGCCTCCCTGATTCTAGACTGGTTCTCTAACCTCTATTCAATCTTGCCCCTCAAAAAGAGAAAGGGTGGAGAGGGGGCTGCATGCCCCCTTTAACTGTAGCCCCACCCAGAATGGGGCAGTATGTAAAGACTTGCCCTCAGTACCTTTCTATGGCCCAGCCCTTCCCATTGGCAGCAGCCTCCACAGAGCTATTTCCCAACCCGTTGCTCTCAGCTTCCCAGCCTTCTTCCAGGAGCATGGTTCAATGCTTCCAAATGTTACCTGTCTCTTCCACCCCAATCCAAATCCCACGTCCTTTTGCACCCTCCTCCTAGAGTGTCAGAGAGGTGAACAAGGGCTCCAGATGTCATGTTATGGCGTGACCAATGGCTTACTTATGAACTCTGCTGTGGGCATTCTGAGAGAGGAAGCCTAGATAGTGGCACAGTGCCAAGGATCACAGTAATAATAGACCAGCCGCTACGTGGCAAAGCCCTTGACATCATCATCTCCTTTGACCTTCACAAGAACTCTGGGAGCTGAGGGCTACAGTTATTGTTCCTCCCCCCCACCCCTGCCAATTTACAGATGAGAAGGCACCATGAGGGGCGTTACTGTCTCGTTCTTTCTTCTGCACTGCTCAGTCAAGCGAGACTCTGAAGCTGGAATTCTGTGCAGTTCTATTCTGAGGAGAGTGAGGGATATAGAAAGTGGGTTGTGACCAGAAAAGCCTTCCTGGCGCCTGCCAAAGCCCTCCCTTCTGGGGAGGGGCCCCACCGTCCAGGCGCAGCTGGTGGGCTTGCAAACTTGCCTAATTATAACCCTGGCTTGGTTTTCCCGGGCTTTGCCCAAGGCTCCAGGGAACTGGTCACTGTTTTGAAGCAGCGATTCTGCCTGGCTCTTCTCATGTTACATGTAGTTCTGTGGCAGGTGTTAGGGCTTGATTACGGGGTTGGCTTCTTTCTGATGGCTGGTTAGGCTGTTGGTGAATTTGGGGAGGTGTAGACAGGTGCAGTTTGGATTTTCTTCCTTTGGATCAATTTTATAAAAGGCACCATGAGAGATACCTTGGTTGAGGGTAGAGAACACTGGGCTTGGAACCCCAAAAACCTTGTTCCAGTCCTGCTCCTGATACTCCCTCATTCCATGACACTGAGCACATTGTGGCCCCATGAGTCTCAGGCAAGCCTCTAAGGCCACAAGGTAAATATGACATGAGAGCAGACCATATCTCATTATAAACAAGCCTTGAGGAACATTGTGCCCCTTCAGAAATACTGAGGTGAGCAGTTTATAAGCCAGGTCAGAAGGACAAGACCCTTGCTGATATTCTGTGGCAGTCTGCCTAAAATAGAGAGAAGCCTGGTGTTTAATCAGGAGCATTTGTGCTCACCACTTTCACTCTGCCCAAAAGAGCTCCTAAGACCCTCAGCAGAGAAGGGACCTCAGTGGTCAAATAGTCCAACCTCCTCACTTTCCAGATGTTGTGAGGCCAATGGCTCCTCCTTCAGCATGGTCCAATGCATAGAACTCTGGACTTGGCATGAAAGGACTTGACTCAGCCACTGACCACCTGTGTGACCTTGAAAAGGCCTTCAAGCCCTTCCGGCCTCAGTTTTCACTTCTGTCAAGGGAGAGGACTAGACTATATTACCTCTGAGGTCTCTTTCAGCCCTAAAATAGGTGATGCTTTGAAATGAATTGAAGTAGTGTAGAAAGAACAAATTGTGAGTTTCAGGTGTGGTACTTTCTCAACAAGTCTGCCTCTGGGAGTCTCATGGGTTGTCATGTGGAAAGCACTTCGTAAACCCCAAACACTGTAATAATGTGAGTCTGTGGGTACCTTTGGACTCTCCTTTTCCTAGAGGCCTTCCCATTGAAACTTGAGGGCCAGAAATGCCTGACAAGGGCCAGACAGGCCACTCAGAGTGCCCAAGGTCTTGACCTAGGCTTTGAACTCCCATGGTCTTCTGAAGTGCAGCCACGCTGGTGGGTGGAGATTTGGGCAGAGGGCTGGGCTTCACACGGGGGTAATTCAGCCTTGGGAAGCTTTGAAGGATCACACATGTATATCTGGAAGGGATCTTAGAAGCTACCCAGTCCCATTCCCACATTGTACAGATGGAGAAACTGAGGCACAGAGTCATTTGCCCAGGGTCACACAGCTTTATGTGTCTGAGACGGGAGTGAACCACAGATCTTCATGGTCCCAAGTCCAGTGCTTCCCTGTTGCACCCTGCCTCTGACAAAAGGAAACCTTTCTCTGCAACACAGAATTTCCATTGATGCCAGAGGCCATGGAATGAGACAGAGGGGACCAGCATGAGCTCATGCTTAGGAGGGCTGGGCCTCAGAGACCATTGATCCATTTGGCCTCCTTTGAAAATTGTTTCTGCCTTTCAAACAAAGCATCTCCCTGAATCAAGGACCTGTCTTTTGAACATGAATATTTATCTGCTGGTGCCGCATGACTCTGAGTCATGAGACACCAGGGACTGTGAAGAATTCAAGCTGTGGGTCCCCTCAAGGGCAGTGATGATGAGGGTGGTGGGTCTGAAACATGTTCCCTGTGAAGGTATTTGGCAAAGCAATGCAGACAATATCAGCAGAGAGGTAGGGGAAACAGAGAGCCAGCAAGAACAAGGGATGGGGGTTACCCAGTATCAGGAGAGCTGGAGGAAGGCCCCCACATGTTGAGCTCAGCCTCTGTGGTCATGTGTGGGGAGAGCATGGACTGCAGTTACCCAAGATGAGAGGGAATCATGGATGAGCTGCAACCTGCACCATTGGAGAGAATACCCACATCCATGAGAGTCTGCTGAGTGCTTAGGTCAGATGTTTTATCTTTACTGCCATTGGTGCATTTGTGCTATTCATCCTCACATTAGTGAAGATACAGAGATGTGTTGTTGGAGGATGCTTGGTCTGGTTAGGTTTGGGGTAGACTGCATTGTTTCTAACATCCCTTCTAGCTCTGTGGTTCTGGGGAAAAGATCCGTGTAATCTTTGCATGTTAGTGAAGACTTTGGGTGACCCAAAGATTAGGGAACCCCCTTACTCTACTGAGTGACATAACATCTGTATGGTGTGACGCCAGTCACATGTGGGTACTCAATGTTGCTTGACTCTCCAGCTCCTGATTTCATTACATAGTCAAGGCTGAATTTATGACTTTTGCTGATCTTCCTAAATATGGGGACAGCTCCATTACAGGAGGGCTGTGGAAGAAGAGGAGGAGCACTGTTATGAGTGGAACCGAATTAAATTTGCTGTCTTTGAATGTGATGGACAAGTATTTATTATAGCTGTGTGTATATTATGTATATATGTGTATGTGTGTGTGTGTGTGTGTGTGTGTGTGTGTGTGTGTGTGTAGATAGGTATCTCCAAATACAAAGACAACATAATGCAGTGGGACACTCTTTAGGGCCCTTCATTTGGCACCTCAGAGAGAAACATATAATTTCCTAGAACATCAAGTCATTTACTATGTGATGAATTGGCTGGATTTGGACATGAATCATTGGAAACTCCTTTAGAGATGTTTTAAATGGAGGAATGTTAGCCAGGTGTGGAGATAATGCACCTGTAATCCCTGCTGCCAGATGGTAGATGGTAGGCTGTTAGATGGCTGGAGCCCAAAATTTCTGAGCTGCAGTTGGGTTAAAGCCAACTGGGCATCCACACCTGAGAGTGGGGTGGTGTCCCAGGCTGCCTGAAGAGGAGTGTCCTGACTAGCATATCAAAGCTTCCATACCAATGAGCTCCATGAGTGGCTGCTGTACTTCTAGCCTGAGCAAGATAGGGAGATCCAGTCTCAAAAAAATAATAATATTGCATGAAAGTCAGCCTTCTCCTAGGTTCTAAATGCATCCCCATTGAAGAATACACAAACATCTGGCTCCTTTAAGGAGATAAATTGGGTAAATATACTTCTTGAGACAAGTTTATTGGAGGACATGGTCAAAAGTCATCCAAGATGGACAGATGCAATCTGTATCTTTGGAGGGAGTACCCACATTGATGAAGTCACAGATCTGTTCAATTATCAGTCCAATTGTAGCAGAAACATTTTTTAAACCTTTATCAATCCTATCACTGAACTATAATATAGATTTCAGAATCATGAATGTCAATCCAGGCCCCCATGCCAAACTTGGCAAAGGGCCTTTTCTCTGCCCTGCCGCCCCTAGAGATGCCCTTGAGAGATCTCCTCCTCCTGATGGGGGTGGTTGTACAAAAATACAGTCTGCAGCACCTCTTTTTTGTGGGGTAGCAAAGAACTAGAAACAGAGCAGTATCATAGGATGACTTAGATGAACTAATGCCCAGTGAAGTAAGAAGAATCAGGAAAAAACAGACATAAAGACTGCCACAATGTAAATGGGAAAGCACATACCCATAAAAGGAAACCTAAACCCCATAGTTTGAGTGAACAAGCCGGCCTCACGTGAAGAGGCAGAGAAATACACTTCCCTCCCTTTCCTGCAGAAGTGAGGGACTCTGGGTGTGGAACATTGCCTATGTGGTGACACTAAGATAATGTGTTGGCTAGTTTTGAGGAGCTGATCTTTTCCCTCTCTTAAAATTCTTTGTTACAAGGATGGGTCCTCTGGGGGACAAGTATAAGAGGAATTTACTTGGAAATGAAGATGATGTTACAAAAGAGGTCAGTACATTATTTTTGCTCTTCTATTTAGACTTTATGTAAAAAAAGGGAGACAAACAGGGCATTCTTTTTTTCCCAGATTAAGAATGTGGACCCACAGACATAATGACAACAGTTGACTGCTGCTGATGACAATCAAAACAGCTCACATCTCCACTGTTTTAAAGTCTGAAAAGCATTTTACACACGTTATCACCTTTGATCCTGCCAACAACCCAGGGAGAAAGGTGCTATTACCTCCATTTCATAGATGGGGACGATGAGAAAGGTTCAGTGACCTGCCCATAGTCACACAGCCAGAAAGTAGCTGGTAGAATGGGATCTGAACTCAGGTCTTCCTGACCCCTAGTCTCCCGTCAATCCACAGTACCACACTAATGCCCTGCAGATGAATGTCTTTCTGAAAGAAGCTGGGATAACTCTTTGGGAAACATTGCCCCTTAAAGATCATGAAATTCTAGAACACTCAAGTCCTGTTTGAAAAGTAACCGAATGAGGGGTAGAGCCAAGATGGCGGCATAGCAGCAGCAACATATCGCGACTCTCACATAGCCACCCCAAAATACCCATAAAATAGGACTCCAAACCAATCCTAGAACTCCAAAATGTACACAAAGATACTTCCCGCCAAAGTCAGCTCAGCTATGAGGAATCATATCAGCACTGCGAACCGAAACCAGCCGGGCCTGAAGCTGCTGCTGAGCCCTGGGGGCGACCGGACGAGAGGAGCAGTGAGCGGATTAGCGGCAGCTGCGAGCAGCGTTGAGAACTAGGTCAGTGGAGATTACAAGGTCTTGGGAGAAAAGCCCTCCGGCCGAAAGGCCTCCAGAGCGGAAAAGTGAAAGGCAAAGGTTTTGCACCCACCTCCACATTGCAGCTTCCCGCCCGCAGCCTGCAGACAGTAGGGGGACTAAGATTGTTCTGAGGCCAGTTTGTTCCGAGGCCAGTTTGTTCTGAGGCCAGTGCTCTCACGTTGAGCGACCTGGATCCGGATCACAATCTTGGGCCTCGGTCTTGGAGTCTTCATTATCCAGTGAGCCGGAAGTAAGTAGGAAGGGTCCCAGCACCTTCCTGAGAGCTACGGCAGCCAGGAGGACCCCAGCAATTTGGGACAGAGCTTTCCCTTCTGGAAGCAGAGCCCCACAGA
>CM053580.1:3537138-3614307 GCA_028627135.1 Pseudochirops cupreus | reverse complement strand
TTTTGTAGAGGGAGAGGGACAGGGTGGAGAGTGTTTGGGGGGGCAGGATAGGAAGAAGGGACATGTAATCAGACTTTCACAGTGTGCTCACTATGGAGAGGTTCTGCGTAATTTCACACGTTCAGCCTGTATTTGATTGCTTGTCCTTCCAGTGGGGGTGGATGACGAGGGAGGAAGAGAAAGAATCTAGAATCTAAAGTTCTATAATCAAATGTTAAAAATATATAACTATATATATAGATATAGATATAGATATATGCAATTATTATCATTATTATTATTATTATTATTATTATTATTAACTACATCCAACTGGAACTTGAGATACACAGGCACTGCAGTTGGGAGATCCATCTTGCCCTACCGAAAAGTGACATAGGAGAGAATAGACTGGGGGAGGGGGGACACACTGGGATGGCTGTTTTGGGGTGGTGAGTAGGGGAAAGAAGGGGAGAAAATATGTAACTCAAAATCTTGTGGAAATGAATGATGCAAACTAAAACAAAATTTAAAAAAATAAAATAAAATCAGATAATCAAAGAAAGGAAAAAAAGAAAAAAGAAAAGTAATCGAAAGAAAGCCGGTCCTCTCTGTTTCTCCTCATGCTCCTCCATACTTTGGCCACCTGGAAAAGTGACAGGATTCCAGAAGGATAAGGCTAATCAGGCACTGAATGAACTTTATTAGAAATAAATAACTCTCCATGAGGCTCAGTGTCTCTGTGCTGGAGGACACAGTCCCACCTGGCATCTGTTCCATCTTCCCTTGGGAGATGCTTAATAAACTGGGAAAGTGGTTTGATCCTTGGCTGAAGAGAGCCAGAGAACTGCACAGAATTTCATCCCTTCTCCGGGGGTTGTGCTTGATCCAAACAGATGCTTCTCATCCACAGGTCACTCAACAAAGCCTGGCGAGGTTTGGCATGAGTCAGGTAAGGCCTGGGTTTCAAAGCCGGGTCCAGAAATGCTGCTCGGTGCTGCACCCTATGACATCAACCTTCGGAGCCGGTGTTGACTCACTGTTTTCATAGGCAGGGTTGACATAGAAGCCATTTTTGCCTTGTCCTGAGTAATCCGTCCTATTCGTGGGGGGCCAGCTGGGGTCCTGCGCTAGCTTCCTCTGCCATTTTCGATACTGACTCTTTGAGTGATACCCCCATTTTTTCTTGATCAGCAACCAGAATGCTCGGTTCTGAAGGATGGCATCCTGCAAAGTAAAGGGCATTTATTGATACTGAAGAGGGAAATAAGCCATACTCACCATTACCTACCCCCTTTCTCCCTCATGTGGAGAATGTCCCTCAACCACCCCTCCTTCCCCCCTCACCCTGTGAGACCCTTTCTTTAGGACTGTTGAGGGAGTTCTCCTTTGAAAGACACTCCCAAGATTAGTACACTGTCCCCCTGCCTCCTCCCCCTCCCCACCCCAGCTGAAACAGTTCACTGAATCTCAGAGTTGGAAGACCCTTCATTGGTCCAACCTGGCTAAGAATTGGCCCTAGGAATCCCTTGAACCAACAGTTATCCAGCCTCTGCATGGAAACCTTTGATGAGGGGGAAACCACTGCCTCCAAAGACAGCTCTGTCCCTGCAGGCTTTTGCTCTGTCCCTCCTCCCAGCCAAAGAGAACACGTCTAATCTCTCTGACATCTAGACATGTGGCCATCATATACTTGAATACTAGTGCCCAACCCAAGTCTTCTCTTCTTCTAAGCTAAACAGCCACAGTTGCTTCATCTGGTCCTAACCTGGCATGGGCCCAAGGCCCTTCACTGTCCTGGGGGGGTTTGGCTTTTGGGGTGTTCTTAATGAAATTTTGGGGAACACTGCTTAGGACTTCAACTTTGTAATGTCCGATATAACATAGCCCAGACTAAAAAATGAAGATAATCTTGGTTGAGATGGAGAATTCTCCCTTCAAATCACGGACGAAAGGACTTTGATTGTTCCTTACCCACCCCAATCCACAATTCTATCAGCTCTTAGAAAAAGTGTGTGATCCCATACTTTGGTAAGTTTTCGCCTTATCCAGCCCAGGTCTCAGGCTCTCCATGATCTGGTTATGTCGACACCATGCTACCACTAGCTCCAGTCTTCTCCTCCTCTGCCCAGAACTTTAACTCCCATCCCTGAGACTCTGGGCTCTGGGCGGTGAGCTTTCACATTATCTGGGCCCAGTGGAGACCCACTCCCCCACATTCTGGCCATTACCTCGCCCCCTTTCCCAACTCTAACTTCAACGTGAGCTCCTTGAGGGCAGAACTTGTGTTCTTGCTTGTTTTCTATCCCCAGTATATAACACAGTGGATGGCACATAATAAATGTTACTAAACGCTATTTGTTCATTCTTTACTAGAAGACAGAGTCCCTTCCCTCTTGTATTCAATCTTTGGTGTCTCTTTCTTTCTCCTTTCTCTGAAAAATAAGTTACCAGTTTGACTTCAGAAGAATTGGAATTGAATGCTGGCTCTGCTACTCACATACTACCTGGCTGCCCTTGACCTCCCTGGTAAATGAAGGGGGTTGATGAAATGACCTCTCAGTTCCCTTCCAGCTTTGAATCTCACGACCCTATGAACATTTGTCCGTGAACAGAAGAGAAAAGAATCGGGACAGACCATGGGGTGGCCACCAACTTGCCTAAGTGATGTTGCCCCGCCCTCTGCAGAGGAAGTCTGGTAAAGATGCCCGTTTAGTGCCAGGCGTGCCAATCTTCCCTTTACACTCTGGCTTCTGTCCCATCGTGCTGAACTATCCGCGGCAGTCCCAGCTCCCAATTCAATGCATGCCCATGCAGGGGGCATGTTGGTGCTTGGGTCCTCTTGCTTTCCTCTCACTCGGGGGAGGTTCAGCTTTTCTCCAGGTAACTGGGTCTTTGCTAATCCCTAATTTGGCAATGCTCCCCTCCCCCTCCGCCCCTCCCTCAGCCTCCTCTGAAATCACTCTGCATTAACTTCATGTGCACATCATTTCCCCATAGACTGTGGGCTTTTTGAGGGCAGGAGCTGCTTCATTTGGGGCTTTGTATTCCCAACACCCAGTTGGCTTTAATCCAACTGCAGCTCAGAAATTTTGGCACAAAGTAAGTGTTCATTAAGTATCTGTTAAATCAGTTGAATTCAGTTGAAGTTACTCTGAGATTTTCGAGAGAACCCTCCACGCCCTCTGACCTCGACATTTCAGCGGACACAAGCAGATCTTTAAAGAAACTCGTTCCACCAGAACACAGACCACTGGTGAATGACTCTGTCTGCTGAGAGCAAGCTCTTGTATCTCCAGCATTTGTTTGTCTTTCCCCAGACCCTGGGCTCACCTCCACAAAAAAGGCCACACAGAACTGGACGAGTGATGCCGCAAGAACTGAGATCCTCCACGTTGTGACTGTTGGGATGAGCTGTTCGAAAAGGGGAGCATGTCTCAGTGTTACGAGTTTGTCCCACAACAACCATTCATGTTTATGGAATGTTTCCAGACAGAGCTCTAGCTAGCAGGAGGCCAGTGGGGCTCTGTCCCAGGCCCACCACCTCCTTGGGGGTAAGGGGGAATCCTTACATCCCCACCCATAGCTGAAGCCTTCTACAAGCCCATACCACTCTTGTTCAATGGTCCTAGCCATCCCCAACCCCAGGGCCCTATTAGAGCGCCCCTTCTTCTCAGGGGGCCCCTTCCACCTGAGGGCAAGGGTCAGATCACTGTTCCATGCACCCAAATGTCTGAATCTGAGGACAACTCTTATTTTTGCCACCTTGCCCTCCCCTCCCCCAATCCCCATTTCCCATTCAACTGTTTTTGCCCTAGATGAAAAACTGCTAATTAGAGCGCTGGGGCACAAAGCATTTTCTTCAGAGCAACCTTGCAAGGTAGGCATTGTACCTGGATTACCCCAATTTTATAATGAAATGATGTGTTCAGGGTCACATAGCAATCTATCTAACAGTTGTCAGGCCTCCTAACTCCAAGACCAGTGAGCCTACACTATTCCATATGGACTCCCTATTACACTGTGGGAAACCTCACACGGTATCGCTCCTTTCACGCCTTCAAAACCGAGGGAAAATAGCACTTGGCTGTTTTCCACAAAGCAAAGCTTACTTGAAACTTGTTACTGAACAACCCAGGCTTGAAAAATTAGTCAGACAGTGGAATGAGTATTTTTTTTTATAAAAACAATATTTTTCAAGTGTCTTAAATGCAAGTTCATCTGAATCTACCACTTTTATTAAAATAAAAGTCCTTAATTTTTTGCTCCCTTAAAAACACACATATACGTACAAAAAGAACAAGGAGTGTTTTGAGATCCCCCAGACATGGTCAAGGGAAAGGAATGCCCATGAGTGCCACAAGGTGGCAGGACAGTTCTAGTGTCCTTTTATCTCCACTGGCCAGATGTGGTCAGCAGCTGTCAGCAAGGACTGGCAGGGCATGGGTGAGAGGGCAGGAAGAGGTTGGCATCTCTTGGATCTTCATGCCAAGCCGCCATTGAATCCCATCCCTTCCTTCTCTTGTTCCTTCTCTGAGTCATTTCAAAGCCTTGGGTTGTTCACTGCTTGGTTTTATCCAAATGGAAACATGTCCTTTACCTTACTTGTTCAATATTGTAAAAAGAGTATAAGAATGACGAATGTAAGCCTCTTGAAAGAAGAGACTGTTTCATTTCTGCCTTTGTATCCCCCGTACCCATCTGGTGCATCATGGGTGCTCAATTCAGACATGCTTATTGAATTGGAGAATCCTTTGTGGGAGGATGGTCCGATAAAGCATCCAAGGAGAATCCAGAGGGGCATTGCCTCTTTCCACCCCCCTGTGATGCCCCAACGCTGCAGGATTCCTTACCCCAGGACTCATCATCTTTTGTCTTGCTTATTTGATTAAACTTCTAACTACCCTTCCTGTCATTAGTCTTTCCCTACTCCGTGTGCCAGGGACTTCAAACCATAAGCAGGACATTAACCAAAAACAATCTTCCCACTGACAACATCTTTTATTCCATCAGCAAAACAGAAGCTCCTTGGAGGAAGGACTATTCTTCATTTTTGACTTTGTATCTTCAGTGCCTTGTACAACGTACTTCCATGCAGTAAGAACTTGATAAATTATTTGTAAATTGAACTGAAGCAAAATCTGCTCTCTGTGAGTCGCTGTGCTAGAGCCATCACTATCCCTCTCCCTGTCTTCTGTTGCTGGCGGCATTCACAGCTTTCCCCCGGCGGTCTGCCCAGCCCTGTGTCCTCCCCATTCTTCCCCCCAGTCACACCATCCTCATATTCTTCATCTTCAGAATTTTGTATATGAATGTCTCATCTTCCCAACACTTATCAAAGGCCATGCTTTATGTCTCTTCAATTTTTCCTCCTCATTAACTAGCACAGTCTCAGACACATAATCTGTGCTTTTGAAACACCTGTATCAACCCTTTGCTTCAGATACACTGTGGGTCAAAAACAAAAAACAAAGCAAACACTAAAAAAACCCCAATACATAGGCGCTAACAGCAAAAAACCGGGGCGGGGGCGGGGAAAGGGAACTACACACAATACACACAATTAGTCCAGGATGTGGAATGTTGCCCTTCCATCCCCCCCTCCCCACACACACACCCACATCCATAGTTCTGCTGAGTTTCCTTTTAAAATGGTGATCAGAATCTGATTTGGAAAGAAAGAAATGGCAGCCCCAAGGACAGAGACGATTAGTGCAAAGCCATAGAGCCAGTATGCAGCAGAATCAGAATTTGAATCCAGGCCTGAAACCTATATGACTGAATTAAGTATTTATGAAAAGATCAAGAAATAAATAATCATTGCAGAGAATGGTGGTTAAGGGCAGGCAAGACAGAAAATACAATAATAGTGGCTGGCAAAGCTCCTCCCACAGGTCCCCGGGGTGGCCCAAGGTTTCCAGCTGGGTTGAGTACTCACCTCCATCCCGAGGTATATCGCCGGGATGTCGGCAAACATGATGAAGATAGCAACGCCGAGGGCAGCCAACAGCAGCAATGAAAAGAGATCTGAGGGATGCAAACAGAGGGAACCGGGTTACTCTGAGAAGACCCATTGTGAGGACCCATGGGAGAGTCAAGGACTGTTCAGTAAAGAGCCAGTCTGCTGGTGAAATGCCCTTTCCTTGTCTTCAGGACATCAGGCATGCTTTAAAGTGTCTCAGGATACGTTAAAAGCAAAGATTCCTTGAGAACGTCCTTCTGAGGAACAATTTTCAAGAAAAAAAAAGAAACGGAGTATTGATAAAAAACAAAAACAAAAACAGAAACAAACCATGACATTCCAAATCTGTGGGGAATTGACCCAAAAGATAAGGTCATGTGCCATTCTGCAGAAACTAAGTAGGGAAAGAATAACAACGTGTGAAAGAAAAAATGCACGCCACCAACAGCTATGTGATGATAGACTCTGCCGGATTATTCATCAGAGCCAAGCAGAGTCAGGCAGCTCTAAGGTTTTACTCCGTGACCATCAAATTCGCAAAGATCACAAAGGACACATTGTCAGTGTTGGAGGAACTGTCAGAACACAGGAACACAGACTGTCAGTGGCACTGTGAATGAGCCCCATTACTCTGGAAAAACTAAGATTATGTGAAAAGCTTGCTAAATTGTTCACACTCCGTAACACGATGATTCTGTTACTGGATTTATACCCCCAACGAAATCAATGGCAAAAAAAGAGAGGTTCCCATGCATGCCAAAATATTCAAGGCACTTCTTTTTTTCAACAGTAAAAATCCAAAAATAAAATGGACATTCACTAATTAGGCAAAGTGTCAGTATATAAATATAATATACTGTTAAGTCATAAGTGAGACAAATATGGGGAATTCAGAGAAGCATAAAAAATCTTTGTGAACTGATGCAAAGTGGGAAAAAAAACAGAAGAGAAGAAATTACACGTGAGCAATGTTCAAAAGGAAATTCAACTACTTGGAAAAGTAGTTCTCTCTCCGTGGAAGTCTTCGGGGAGGGTCTGGAGAACTACGTGTGCGTGTTCGTTGGACTAAATGGTCACCTTTCAACTCTCATTAATCCTTGAATTTATGCTGTGATTGCAATGATGTAAGTGCGGAGGACACCCAAAGTCAACAGAATTCAGATAAAATACCAGAAATGGTTCCAAATGACTAAAGTTAAAACATTCTTTATCTCTGTCCAGACTTGGTACCATAGGGATATGAAATGTTATTTGACCTCCCATTAACCATTGATTTATCAGAGAATTTGGTTTAATGTTTTCTCTATGTTAGGGGAGGTATTTTGTAGGTATTGCTTATTTAAAAAGGTTGTTGTATAAAGGCCTGATATCCAAGATAAATAAAAGGAACTGATTCACATTTATAAAACTGAGAACCATTATTCAGTAGATAAATGGTCAAAGGATTTGAACCGACAATTTTAAAAGAAAGAAATCCAAGCTAACAGATGTCTTGGGGAGATGTTTCAATCACTAAGAGAGAAACGCAAATTAGAGCACATCTGAGATTCTACGTCACACCAGTCAAACATGCAAAGGTGACAAAAGCAGAAAATGACAAATGATGGAGGGATTGGGAGGAAACTGGTACAGCAGGGCATCGGTGGTAGAGCTCTGAACTGGTCCAGCCACTTTGGAAAGCAATTTGGAGCCATATCCAAAATGTTGCTAAACTGTATGTCATTGCTGACCCAGCAACATCCACAGAGAAACCAGAGGAAGAATAAAAGGATCTATTGGCATAAAATTATAACAACTCTTTTTGACGGCAGCCAAAAATTGGAAACTTCTCGGAGGATGGCCAAACAAATTGTGGTATTAGAATCAAATGGAGTATCACTGTGTCGTATGCAACAGGTTTGAGAGGAAACTAGGAAGACCTCCATGAACTGATATGTAACAAAGTCAGCAGGAACAGGAGAACATGTTATACAATGACAACCTCAGAGAGAAAAACAATCTTGAAAGAGCTAAAAACTTTGTCAAAACAATGAGAACCCAAAATAACGAATATGAAACATATCACTCACCTTCTGCCAAAGAGATGATGAGTTCAAAATGCAAACACACACACACACACACACACACACACACACACACACCCATTTTTGGTCATGGCTAATTTGTTTGGCTGAATTGCATAGTTATGCATTGAGAAGTTTTTTGGTTTTTTGTTTTTTTCCAATGGTGAGAGGGGGGAAGGTGTAGTAGAAGGGACAGATTATTAAAATGCTTCTTAATTAAAATAATATCCTATTTTTAAAAGGGTGGTTGCGTCAGAACCAAAATAAGTAGACTTTTAAAAAATTGGTGAGGGTTGCATCTCCCTGCCATTGAACAGTGCATTAAGGATATCAGAGAATTCCTCAATGGAAGCCTCCTGGAGTTTTGTAAAAGTGGATGGACTTTTGACTCTCAGGGAGCCTAACATTATCAGAGAATTCCTCAAGCACCATATGCCTCATTTGTAATAAACTATCCATGCTCCGGTGAACACCACTCAGCATAACTGCTACTTTCTTGTAAATGGAAATGAACCCCCCTCCCCCCATTTTTACCTGCCAGAGTCCCCTGATGGGACAGAACATGGACAGAGGGGGAGATGGCACTGTCCTGTCCCTGAGTTTTGCTTGATAGTTTCGCCAAAGGAAAAAGTACAAGAGAACAAGCTGAAACCCCAAGCATTTACTGAACACTGATTATGGGCTTTGTACTGGTTCTCTCAGGTCTATCAACCCATCAGTTAATCAACAAGCCAGCTTTTGGTGCCTACCATTCTGGGTGCTATACTAGGAATTGATCATTCGAAGACACAAGGAAGTCAAAATCCCTACCCTCAAAGAAATTTCATTTTGTATGGGGCGGGGGGTGGGGAGATAATATGTACATGGGGGAAAGCGTGTGCAAAGGCAAGGCATGGCAAGAACAGAAGGTCCAGTTTGGCTGAACTGAAACGTGTGAAGAGCAGGAACTCATCATCAGGTGAGAAAGGGCATTTGGCATTTGTGAAGGGATCAGAATATCCCGCAGAGGAGCCTTTATTTGATCCTACAGATAGCCCTGTGGTAGGGAACCACCAGAGTCGATGCAGGGTCACATCTGTGTGACCTCGTGTGAAAGCTGCTTTGGCCACTAGGGGAAGGATGGATTGGAGAGGAGAGAGCCTAGAAATGGACACCAGTTAGAAGGCCATTGCCATCACTGCGGTGAGAAGGCAGAAAGGCTTGCAATGAGGTGGTGGTGGCTCAGGGAAGGGAGAGAAGTGAATGGTTATGAGAAACGTTGGAAAAGAAAATGTGATGTGGCAATAGATTGAATACAGGTAGTGATGAGTAAGGGTGAGGACTGATGGGTGGTGACAAGGTGTTGAACTGGGAAGTTGATAGCAACTGAGAAATACAGAGGAGCAAATTTCAAGGGAGAAGTCACTGGATCCATTTTGCTTTTGAGATGCCTGAGAAACACCCAGGTGACAGTTCAATAAGTAGGTTGGGATACTGCCCTGGAGCACAGGAGATGACTCTGGGAGTCATCCACAAGGCAATGCCCACAGCTCCCATGGGAGCTGATGAGACAGATGGAAGAGAACTCAGCATCGAGTCCTGCGGGCATGACATGGTTGAAGATTCAGCAACAGGGACTGGGGAGCTGCGCCCCCAAATGGCGTGAACTTGAGGCCCTTCTCCTCTCAATGTCTGTTTGCTCTAATATTCTAGCATCGTGTTTTTATAATTAATCATTTTTAGTTTTTTCCCACTAACATCAATATAGACTCCTGCTTTTAATCTTTGCAAAAAGCATATGCCAAACTGCCCTAAACTAGGATCTGCAGAAATGGTGCTGAATGTTGTGTCATGCATGGTCCTGGTGCCAGCTCTTCCACCTCCACTGACCTGGGGCACTTCACTGTGCCTCAGTTTCCTCATATGTAAGAGGGAGGGAAGAGGGTTGAACTAGATGGCCTCTGAGGCCCCTTTCAACTCTAGAACTTTGAACCTAGAGTGGTGTCATCCAACCTGCAGAAGGTTGTGCGACTTTCATCGCCATCTATTGGTAGAATTCTGGAATTGCGGTTTTAAAAACCCTGAGGACCCACTCAGCTGAGGGAGGGGAACTTGGGCAGGCAGTGAGTGCATGAATCCCTGAAAACCCTTGAGGCTCTTTCCTACAATGTGGTGTAGTAGAAGACTTTTCCCTTCTTCTTGTCTACACCTGCATGAAGCAGACAGGGCCCCCCATTATTAAAGATCTCCCCCAAAGGAGCTGGAGAAGCTGAGCACACCTGGACCCTGCTGATGCCAGGCTGCTCGGGACCTGGAATTCTTCTTCATTCAGACTCCAGGAGCTGCACTCTTCCCCTATACATATTCTGCCACAACTGAGATGAACCACACCTGCTCCCATGGCAGTCAATCATCACTGCTGGTTTCCATTCCCTAAGATCAAAATTGTGCCAGTTGTGGGGGGTAACAGTCTTGGCAGATGGCTGCCTGTGCCAACCTATTTAACAGAGCTATCAGCGGTGTAATTGGTTAATCACTGATGTCCCAGTAATGAGTCACAGAGTCAGTCACTCAATAATTAAGTATCTGCTATGTGTTGGGCACTGTACTAAGTGCTACAGATACAAAAAGGGAAAAAAGCCTCCCCTCAAGGGGCTCACAATCTAATGAGGCAGTTAACTTGCAAACAAACATGCACAACCTATAAACAGGATGAATAAAAAATAATTAAAGAGGGAAGGCACTAAAATCAAGAGGGGTTAGGAATGTCTTCCTGCAGAAGACAGAATTTTAGTTGGGGCTTAAAGCAAGCCAAGGAAGCTGGGAGGCAGAGACAAGCAGGGAAAGCATCCCAAGCATGATCAACAGAGAAAATGCCCAGAGCTGAGAGATGGGACATCCAGGAGACCAGTGTCACTGGACCAAAAAGTACATGTTGCAGAGTAAGGTGTAAGAAGACTGGAAAGAAAGGAGGGGATTGGGGGCTTTTGTATCAGACCTGGAGGTGACAGAGAGCCACTAGGGCTCATTGAGTGGAAGGGTGACACAGTTGGACTTCTGCTTTAGGAAATCAGTTTGGTGACTGAACGGAGGATGGACTGGAATGGGGAGATACTTAAGGAGCCAGACTCCCCTCCATTGCTATTGCAATGGTCCAAGTGTGAGGAAAGGAGGGTCTACACCAGGGTGAGGGCAGTATCAGATGCTGTAGAGGTGAAATAGACAAGAAATGTTGCAGAAGTGAAATCAACAAGAGATGCTGGAGAGATGAAATTGGTAAGAGATAAAATCCACAAGAAAATGCTGGAGAGGTGAAAGTGATAAAACGATTGATTACATAGGTGAAATTCACAAGAGACTTGCAGAGATGAAATCAACAACTCTGATTCCAAGTCCAAGACTCTAACATCCCCTTACCAGAGGTGAAATTGACAAGCCTTGGCACCATATCAGATATGGGAGGTGACAGATAGTGAGGAATCTAAGATGATGTTATTCCAGATGACCTTGAAGATCACGTTCATCTCTATAGCTGTAACCCATGATCACCTTGTCCATTAATCTACAAGACGCCCCTCTCACCAAAAATTCTCCAGGGGACAGAGATTCCACCTCCTCAATTCCAATTTTAACAGCAACTCCTGCTTTAAAAAAAAATCTTCTATTTCCCCTATTTTCTCTGGGCCTAACTGCAGAAGAGGCGCCCACTAAGCATTTGGAGAGTGAATATTTTAAAATAATAATGACAATAGCTGACATTTATAAAGCACTGAAGTTTTGCAAAGTACTTTATATCCATTATCTCATTTGAGCCTAACAACAATCCTGTGAGGAGGTATTCCATCCCTATTTTACAGATGAGGAAACAGGCTCAGAAAGTTTAAATGTTTTTAGTTCTATCCCTAATTCCCCTTTAACTAACTTATGTTGAATGATTTTGTTTTGATTTTGTATTTATTCCATTTATATTTATAGATGGACTTGTCCCCTTTGGGAGGAGCAGGAATTGCTTCATTCTTAGTCTTGGTGACCCCCAAACCCAGTCCTGGCCCTGTCTGGTACGTGAGAGGCACTTAATACGTGCTTTTTGATTCACTGATGCTTGATGGACTCATCGGCGTTTCACAGACAGACAGTTTCAGGGGAGCGATACTAACCTGACCTTTTCCTGACTGGAGGTGGAGAGTCCTTCCTTCTAGACCAAAAAACCCTACAGCTGATCGGTACATGCCCTCAGTGGGACAGACATGAGCCTCGGTGAGCTTGCCCCAAATCCCCCAGCTCCTGCCCACCAGTCCTGGGGCCTTCATAAGCTAGAGCAGGTTGGGGTCAGGGGTGTGATAATAAACAATAACTATGTTATTGTGGTCATCGTCTTAGTCTCACATTCATATAATTCTGTTTTAGAAACTACGTGTGTGTGTGTGTGTGTGTGTGTGGGTGTGTGTGTGGGTGGGTGTGTGTGGGTGGGTGTGGGTGTGGGTGTGTGTGTCGGTGTGTGAAACTTTATCCCTACCACAACCCTGAAGGGTAAACGTCATCAGTCCCATTTTACGGATGTGTAAACTGAGGCTGGGAAAGGAGAAGTGGCTTACACAGGGTCACACAGAGAGTGCTGCTCCGGGGCAGGATCCAAACTCTGGCTGTTCTCATTCCACGTTCGAGACTCTAACCATTACCTGACAAGGCTTCATTCTCACCCTCTGGCCCAAAGGAGCAGCCTCATGAATCTTACCTTCCAGCCCCTTATTCTTCAAATACCTTCCCTCTGAGACCTCACCACATTCTCAGCATCACTTATGAGCTGTGAACCCAGAACTCTTGTCAGGGCTTCACCAGTGTCACATGCCCTCCATCTCCCCCCATCCCCATCATGGCTCCATTCACCATCCCTATAATTTCCCAAACCCAAAGGCGTCACCCTGACTACTGCTTCTGGGTGTTGTTCCTCCCCTGGAACCTGTGTGTCCGTATCCAGATGGCTTAGTATAGTACGTCCCTCACGGCTGGATGGACCCCTGGCTTGTTGACATTCTGATCCTTCGAGGCCCAGGTTAACTGACATTTGCTCTGTGAGAACTTTGCCCTCATGACCCTTCCTTCCTCCAGTCTCTCAGGTCACTTTGACCATTTTAATTGCTTCTTAATTGTATTAAAGTAATTTTTGCATGTCTCATGCCCATATTAGATTGTGAGCTCCAAGAAGGCAAGAATGATTCCTGTTTTTCCTCTTCGCATACCTAGCAACTGAAAGAGAACCTTTGATAAAGTGGGTATTTGGTGGATGTCCCCAAAATCAAATAGAATTGTGGGATGAGAGGATTACCACACCAAATCACTGGCTCAAGTCCACAAACTCAATGCTGAACACTCATCCATGTTCTCTTATTTTAGAAAGTCTGTCTGTCTTTCTGTCCACATGAACCCTGTTGGGTTGTGGGCTCTGGTCCAGGGCTTTATGTTTGGCACCAGATCTTACCTGAACGGGAAGACAGCCAGATGGACATCTGAATCCCTTAAGATGGTCATGCCCAATAAGTATTCATGGAGTTTAATTTAGCTCTTGCAAGAATTAAACAAAAGAAACACATTTTTTACCCAAGCAAGAATGATGTCAGTGGTTTTTGTGAATCATCAGAACAGAGTTTTCAAATTTAGCCATATGTATCACCTGCACCCTCTAACCCAGAGGTTTTTTTGGGGGGGAGGGAGTGTTTGCTTGTTTGTTTGTTTTTTTGCTTTTTGGAGGGCAATTGGGGTTCAGTGACTTGTCCAAAGTCACAAGGCTAATAAATCTGTCAAGTGTCTAAGGTAGGATTTGAACTCAGGTCCTCCTGACTCCAAGGCCAGTGCTCTATTCACTGAGCCAGTGAGCCACCTAGCCACCCTCCCTCCCCCCCTCCCCCCGAGTTTCTTTATCTTTGGTTGTGTCCTAGAAGCTGTCACCAGCCATGTGGGGAAGCCTCCTCAGCATAATGTTTATAAATGCATGAAAGTCATAGAATTGCTGCAGAAGCCAATTCTACTGAAATAGTTATTAAATATATGTAAACACAGACACAGACACATACATACATACATATTTAAAGCAAGATCACAGACCACAAGTTAACAGCTTTTGACCCATCATTCCACGCACTTTGAAGAAGCATCTTGTCTTTTGAATCACTAGAGGTTTGCTATAGTTAATCAGTTATGAATGTGGCCATAGAGAGGTTGGTGCTTAGGGACTTTGGTCCTGCCTTTGGGACCTATCCTCTCTGGACGTCAATAACTCAGTTACTACAAACATTAAATGCTCTGACTAGCTCATGTCTCTGTCTTTCCAACACTGAAGTCCTATGGTTTTCCCAAAAGAGGTCAGGTCCACCTGACTGTTCACATATAGGTAGGCTTTTGCATGGCTGACCTAAGTTTCCCAAGTGGACCACTAGAATTCAGTAATCCTCACAGAAAGTTCCTATGATAAAGTCAAGCACAGCAAAAGGTGTGTGTGTGTATGTGTGTGTGTGCGTGCTGCAGGGAAGCTGTAGGGGTTGACAGGACTTACCTTTCAGTTTGCTGAAATTCAGGTGAGGAGAGGGCCCTGATGAACCTTAAAAGAAACCCATTTGGATGCAGATACTCACAGTTGGTATAGATAGGTTTTCGGAATGGCTTTCCCTTTGAGAAGATGAAGGCCACAGTGATGCAGTTGAAGGTGGTGATGGGCCACAGGCTGGTACTCTCAAAACTCAGGACGGAATTCAGAGCCAAAGTCCCATTCCCCATTGTCAAGTTGCTGTCTATACTGGCATTGGAGAAGGAATCACTTCGATTGGCCAGGAAGCACCCACTGAAAAGAAGCACCAGCATTTAGGGGTTTTTCTTTTTCCTCTTATCTGACTGGGGGGTGGGAGTAAGAACAAGCGGAGCCTTCTGTGCTTAGAAGACGCCTTCCTGGGTGCTGAGGCTGCGTCAGTCACACAGTCAGTAAATGCCCCCTGAATGGCGTTAAGCAGTGGAGACCCGGTCCTAAAAGGCTCAGAAAGGCTTGGCAATGGACCCATCCTTCCACAGCTGGTGAGGAGACGCAGGACAGCTCTGAGTGCACGATCACTGACGCTTCACCAAAATAAGGCTCCCCGGGAATCCGGTTCTCAGCCCAAAATTTCAACAAAACCTAGGAGTTCGGGCTCTTTGTCCAGCACCTGTTAACCGTGCAGGGACGTCCTTTGGTGCTTTGCCTGACTGATCATCAGCCCTCATCTTCAATCAAGCATTTATTAAACGCTTACCTGGTGCCAGGGACCACGGAGGAGAAGCAATCCCTGTCCTCAAGGAGCGTCTATTTTATTGAGAGAGACAACACGAGCACACACGTGGATGTGCCAAGTTAGCACGTAGAAATGTATGTAAAATAACGCCAGAGTTAGATTTATATTGGTATTGTATAAATGTGCACGGCCCTCCTCTTCCGCGTTAGAATGGAAGCGCCCTGAGGGCAAGGATAGATTCAGTGTTTGTCCTTGTGCTTTGTCCAAGGGCTAAATGTAAATACGTGAGGATGCTGTAGCACTGAGGCCTCCCAACCAGAGCGGAGTGGGGGGCGGGGCAGAGGAGCAGAATTCTGCTGGGTTTATTCCTAAACTACAGACAAGGCAGGATCATACACCTGTTTACCTTCCGCTCCATGTAAATCAAGGCACTGCAGAAGGCAGCCTTTGTTGTCTGCTGTTTTATCGCTGTGTGGTGAGAGAAATAATCCTGTCATAGGCACTGAGTTTGCATGGCTGCTGATAAAAGACAATAACTGTCTGCTCCAAGGGAGATTCTCCCATCATGAAGCTGCTTGTCTTCCCCAGCAATACTGCAGAGACAAGACTTGGAAGGGGGTTTGTCCTTCAGTGAGCCCGCTGAGAAATGGAAGGAAGAGGAGCGGGGAGGGGGGAAGAAGGAGCGGGCTGGCGGCTTTCAGACAAGGCTCTAAGGGAGGAAGCTTTGATTCTCCTCTGAACACCTAATAAAGTGGGGCCGTCTTTCCTTTGTATTCCACAAAGCTTCCTTGCTCGGAGAGGGTCTTCTCACTCTATGAGCAGGAAGAGGAGCCTACCCTGCAGTTTCTCTTTGCACTTTCTAAAGCATCAGAGAGCTCCATCAAAGGCAGAAGCATCAGGCGTGCCTAGTGCCAGAATGGTGCATCTTCGCAAATGCAGGCTGATGGGGCCCAACTGAAGTCCATCCCAAATAGTGGCAGCAGCACTTGTTTAATGGCCAGACAAACTCTGCCCTGGTCCTCCGAAAAAGAAGGGAGGAGAGCGAGGAAAGGTTTGGCAGGGTGCAAGAATGACCAGCAGCCCGGAAAATTGCAAAGGAATTAGGTTACCATGGCAACTTAAAGACTTTGAGGAGAAACAAAACAGAATGAGAATTCAAAGAGAAATAATGGACCTTGTAAGAAAAAGGTCTCCATGCAAATGGAGAAGATTTGGGCCACAAAAGCTAGAAGAAACTTCTTGTAATTGACTGGACTTGTGTGTTTGCGTGTAGGGAGTCCCTAGTGGAGACCCCCAAATTCTGTCCCTCTAATGCAAGGCAGTGGCCAGAACCACTTACTGGGGTCAGACAACCAGCATGTGTTGGAGGGGAGATGCACAGTGAGATGGGCTTCCCAGCTCAGAGGCTGATTCTCTGTCCTCTAGAGTACACGGCTCCTCATTGTGCTCAGACAGACCGAAAGCTTGTGGGGGATCTCTAGTTTATTACGGTATAATATAGTATCAGGCCAGAGAGAAACAATTATGAAATGCCTAGTAGGTAATGGACACTGTGCTGGGCCTTGGTGATGGGAAGACAAAGATGAAGCTGTGCTTGTGCAGTCCAGGATGGCACAGTATGGCACGGTGTACAGTGCCACATTTAGGATGGCTCAGTGAGGTGCGGCACACAAGAGTGTGGTAATAACAAATAGCTCACATTTCTGGAGCAGCTGGAAGGTTTGGAAAGGACCTGACAAATAACATCTCATCTGGTCACGGCAGGTGCTATTATTATCCCCATTTCACAGATAAGGAAACTCAAATCTTGCCCAGCTAGTCTCTGACACAAGATTCAAACTTGGGGCTTCTTGCCTCCAAGTCCAAAGCTAGCCACCTCACTGCTTCAGTAGGCTATCCAGCAAAGTGTGGTTCATGGGCACTTGGGGAACCTTTCATGGTCTCTGTGGGTCAAAACCATTTTAGTAATAATTATAATAATATACTTTAATTTCCAACACAATAAAATAGCTATAACCCATATTAACAAAAGCACTTTGGTGCTGGTGGAGGTTGTAATGTTAATGAGATATAAGATCTTCCCGCCCATTAACAGAAGCTTGATTAGGGGAGGTCTGTTTTTCAGGAAGGCCCACATCTTTTGTTACTTTGTAATTAGGCAGTGAGTCACCAAGGGTTGTGGTGCCCTCTGACCCTGAAGAAGTGTATATATACTCTGAGGTTAGCATTTTGCTTTGGGGCTCACTCATCGGAAGAGTGTTCTTGTGATTTGACCAGAAGAGACTCTGGGTGGACATTAAGGATTCTCCCAGCTTTGAAAAAATCCAGATGCCGGTGCTTCTCTCTCTGGTAACTATGTTTGTACTGCCTGGGTCAGACAGTTGGATCTGTCTGTTGGTCTGTGCTAATTTCTCAGACAATTAGAAGCCCTGTCTGTTGGTCTTTATTTCTCTGCTTGTATTTTCTCTGAAGTTCAGGATGCTGATTTTTCCTCTGGACTAATGAAGGTAATTTAAAGAAGAGTGTTGACCTCTTAAACAGCTATCTTACCTAGTAAAGCAGATCTAAGAACCTGTGCTAGCAGCCATTTTGGGGATGTCAGTATGGTTGCCACTACAGAGGTATCCATCATAAGTTCAAAGAGGCTTCTGAGATCCAAAAGTTTGAGAACCACTGATACATAATATGGAATGGGATGGGATGGGATGGGGTGAGATGGCATGGGGATGGGGATGGGGATGGGATGGGATGAGATGGGATGGGATGGAGTGAGATGGAATGAGATGAGATGGAATGGGATGAGATGGATGGGATGAGATGGGATGGGGTGGGATGGGATAGGATGGGGTGAAATGAGATGAGATGGGATGAGATGGATGGGATGGGGTGAGATGGAATGGAATGGGATGGGATGGGATGGGGTGGAATGAGATGGGATGGGTAGGATGAGATGGGATGGGGTGAGATAGATGGGATGGGATGGGATGCGGTGAGATGGGAGGGGATGGGATGGGGTGGGGTGGGGTGGGACAGGAGAGGAGAGAAGTGTGACAAAGCATAATGTCATATAGCATTATACTGTATTGGAGAGCATAGTATGGTGTGCAGACTACTGTATCCTACAATGGAGTATACACGATGGTATAGTATGATTTTAGTATTATACAGCACAGTACATTATTATATTACCATTTTTTACAGTACTGTGGAGTATAATACCATACAGCACAGTACAGTATTATACTATATTATATAATATGGTATTATTTTAAGATGCAAATAAGCTTAAATTATATGTAGAGTAGCTTTTCTTGATAGGGAAGGTTGTTAAATACAGAAACAGGAGTCTGGAGGGTTGATAATTGGGGGAAGGGATACTGTAGAAGGGGGTTGCTAGGTGGTGCTAAGCCTGAAGTCAGAAAAACTAATCTTCCTGAGTTTAAATCTGGTCTCAGACTCTTAATAGTTGTGTGACCCTGGGCAAGTCACTTCACCTTGTTTGCCTCAGTTTCCTTATCTGTAAAATAGCTGAATAAGGACATGGCAAACTCATATCTTTACCAAGAAAACACCAAAGGGGCTCATAAAGAGTCAGATACTACTGGAAAAAATAGCTAAAAATGCTGTAGAAGTTCTTTCTGAGAGGTCTTTGATAATAAGACAGAGTCTCATCTTTCTAAGATAATTAAGGGCTACATCTACATGACATGAGATTCCAGATTCTTGATGGAATCTTACATTTTTATGCAAGTCCTTTGCCCTGCCAGCTTCCCTTAGATTGATGCCCCCACCTCACCTGTATCGTTGTACCTCACAGTACCAAGGCTGCTGCTTCACAAAGAGGAAAGCCCAGATCTGCACGATGACCGAAAAACACGTGTTCAGAAAGACAGAGAGCAGCAGGGGGGGCGAGATGAGCTGTCCGGCAGGGCGGTATGGAGCCAGCTTTGGGTATGCATGAGTGGAGCTCACTGAAAAAAAAGGCAAAGTTATCCCTGGTTTACATGCTCACACTGTGAGGACACACTCAGGGAGAATTTGTTTTCATCTCTACAAGCATTTAAACCCAGAGCTATCCTCTGGGGCCTCAGGCTTGATGTAGAAATAAGAAAGAAAGGCTTAAAAATTACACCAGGATTAAATAGGAAGCTGTATGGCCTCAGGCAGAATTATGAAGTGCACCTTGGAGACACCCCAATGAGGCTGACCCTTGGAACCCTACCACTGCCTAGGGACACCTTCTTGGAAGAGATAACTGAGGTCAAGCCTCATTCTGAGAGAAATCTAACTTACATAGAGTCCCCATTGACTGTCTTCTGGACCTATGTGTATCTTGGATGCCCTTACAACATATGTGTACGTATGTCCATGTAAATGCGTCTATGATATCATATATGTATATGTAAACACATCATTGCTAAGAATGTTTTAAACAATCAATCATCATCCTGTGAAGCTGTGTGGCACAGAGAATAAAGAACCAGCCTTAGAGTCAAGAGGATCTGGGTTCAAATTCCACTGATAATGAGAATTGTCTGGGTCAATTTGGGCAAATCACTTACCCTTTCAGTACCCCTAGGTGACTCTAAGACTGCAAACTGAAACAAATTGCTGGTCTGTGTTGGGGGAGTTTTTCACCCAGATTTTTCTACACTGGTGAAATCAGCCAAAAATGAAACAAACAGACTACTAGTTTCCATCATGTCAAGAAGGGAAGCCTGGGGTCTTGAGGGTGTCATAAGGAGAGTCCAATCTTGGGCCAATTCTCCATGAAGCTAGAAAGAATATGTTTGAGCTTGCAGGCTCAGCTATGGACCCTGTGTCTACGGTTTCAGCATCAGCCTATGTTGAGCCAGAAATGCTCCTCATCATAAGGCTGGTCAGTGGAGAAGGTTTATTTTTATGGGGTCATTAAGTTACAAAAAGCTGTCAACACAAGTCCAAAGGGGCTGGTGTCTACATCTCTGATGGGAACACAAATACCAAAGGCATTAGAGCGCCAAGGTGCTGAGAGCAAGAAAGGACCTTAGAGCTCCCTCATTTGACAGAAGGGTAAATTGAGGCTCAGATATGTGTCTTGTCTTCAGCAGTGTCAGAATTAGGATTCCAACCCAGATCTTCCAGCTCCCAAACCAGCTCACTTTCCATGAAATCTGGCTGCTCACAGAACTTCTGATACATGAAAGTAGTTTCAGAATGTACTCAGAATGCGGAATTTGGGACATTGGGGGATAGACCCAGAAAGGAGTTAGGAGAAGACTCAATTATGAGAATGTGTCTGAGATGCCCAGTGGGGAGCAGGAAGGACTAGGCAAAGAATCCAGTTTGCTGGATGGTGGAGCTCATTGATCAAACTTTTCTCCTTCGTTCCCCCAACAACATTCCCAAAGGCTCCTCTGCTCCACAACCACAACAGTATTCTCTATAGTAGGTGCTTAATAAGCATTTATTTGAATTCACTTGCATTATATATAATTGAAATTGAACCTGTAAAGTTGCTCCTAAATTGGGAGCTGGAAGGAGTCTTAGCTGAGATCTCAATCCTCCTCTTTGCCAGTGGAGGGTGTTTTGAGGGCTTCCTTCTCAATGTTCCTGACCTATCCTAATGGCCAGGAACCAGGCATGACTTTTCAAATGCTGGAAGTGCAGAGGCCAGTACATTTTGGAGAGCAGTTATTTGTCCACACTCAGGGCATGTCTTTGAATGATTGAGGTTTCCTAACACAGTGACTGTCCTTAGAGGAATACCTGGGGGCCAGTATTTCACTAGCCCCTTCCCGTGGCTCCCCAACAAACTATGTCACTGTCTCTCCACTTATTAGCTGCATGACTCTGGCCACATAAGACTCCCTTGGTCTCAATTCCCTCCCCTTTCAAATGAAGGCATTGAAGCATTATTCCTCTGAGACTCCTTCTGGCTCTGGGGCCAAGACGGGAGGACCGTTTCCTTACTGGGCACTAAAAGACAGAGGAATTTGCAGCCTGTAAACACTGGTGATAGCCATTTTTCTTTTAATCATTCTCTCTCAGGAGTGGGAAGTCTCTGGTGTTTTCCTTCAGTGCAGACAGTCAAAATCAGGCTGTCCTTTATGTAGGAAATGATAGAAATGTCCCCCTCTAGGCCTCCTCCTCCCACCCAGCCTCCATCGAGACTGGACCTTGACATGATGTCTAGTCTAGGAGAGGTCACGCTGGTGGTGAAAGTGTCAAGAGGATCAGATGGTCCATGTGTGGGTATCAATCCCAGGACCCCAGGATCACAGAGCTAAAGCTAGAAGTGGTCTAGGGCTGTATCCCAAAGAGATCATAAAAGTGGGAGGGGGTCCTGTATGTACAAAAATATAGCAGCTCTTTTAGTGGTGGCAAAGAATTGGAAATCAAGGGGATGTCCATCAACTGGGGAATGGCTGAACAAGTTGTGGTATATGAATGTAATGGAATACTACTGTGCTATAAGAAATGAGGAGCAGACAGACTTCATGATAATCTGGAGAGACTCATATAAACTGATGCTGAGTGAGGAGAGCAGAACCAGGAGAACTTTGGACACAATTACAGACACAACGTATGGGTGACAACTGACTTGGACAGACTGGGCTCCTCTCAGCAATGCAAGGTTAGAAGACAGCTCCAAAGGACTAGGGATGGAAAAGGCCATCCACACACAGAGAAAGAATGATGTAGTCTGAATACCAATTGAAGCAAACCACTTGCTCTTTCTCGCTCTCTTTTGTTTTGTTTCATTCCTTCTTTCTCATCATTCATTCCATTGGTTATAATCCTTTACAACATAAAAACTTCACATTAAACGTGAAGGTATTTATAGAACCTATACTGGATTGCATGAAACCATGGTGGGGGGAGGAGAGGGAAGGGGAGAAAATTTGGAACTCAAGGGACTGTGGAACTGAATGTTGTAAACTAAAAGTAAATTAATTAAATTTTTAAAAAAAGCTAGAAGTGACTTTCTAGGTCACTAAATTCCACTGTTCTATTGACATATGAGGAAAAACTGATCTGCCCAGGATCCTCTGGCTAGTAAGGCTCAGATGCAGGGCTTGACCTCAGCTCTCCTTGACTCCAGGTCCAGGATTCTACCCACCAAAATGTGCTGCCTCTCTAAGGAGGTCAGCTTTAACAAAATCACAGACCCAAAGAGCTGGAAGGGACCAGAGAAATCAGAAGATCATAGGCTTACAGCTGCAGGAGACCTTCAAGATTATGTCATCAACCTTTCATTTTACAAGTGAAAACCAAAACTCAAACCCTGAAACCCAGAGACATGAATGGAGCTTCCCAGGGTAACACAGTTTCTAAGCTGCAGAGTCAGGATTCAAACCCAAGTCCTGGGAACCAGTGAATGGTGCTTCTACTCCACCATATTGTCTGACTCCTCATACAGTCTGACCCCAGATAAGGAAAGGCTGTGTGCCAGATCACATTGCTAGTAGGTATCAGAGTAGAACTAGGACTCGGGTCTCCCCAATCTCCTTCCTCTCTCTCTGGCTTCTGCCTGGTCTGACCACTGGGCTCAGCAGTCCCTATAGGTGGTCTACAGAATGAGGTAAAAAAGGGAGAACAGGAAAGCGTGGCAGCAAGTGGAGAAGGCTTTCTCTCCTTTCCACATCAGTGTTATTTTGACTTTTTCATTTTATTGGCCCTGGTCAGAGGGACATCATGCAGACCCACTTTGGGCAGCCAGCACCATGACACCTGGAGTGTTCATAAAAACATGGGGTCCTGGTAATATTAGTGCTGTACATTGGAAGGAAACTTTTCTGTATTATGGGCAGATATTCCCATCTTGTAAACCCAAATGGATAGCACCCAGTCCAGTCCCTCTTGGATAGCAGGACAGTTCATCTTTGAGTTCTTAAAATAAATGACTGATGTCAGCCACTTGTGTTTTAAGATGTTGTGTGAAAGCCTCCGGGGGACTTGGACTTTGTGTTGTCCAGTGATGGATTTCTTACTTGTCTTTACATTAATGGGCAAAGAAAGCCTGGCCCAAAGAGAAAGCCTGTTCTCTGCTCTCTGTTGGGACAATCACTTCTCTTCCTTACTAAGAAACAATGTCAAAACCCAGGAAAAATGGCATTAGAAAAACTCCAAGAAAGCCAATGATCCTGTATACCACAGGCCATGTACCTGTTGGCCAACATCCCCCAAAGTAGATGTTAGATCACATGACCTCCCCCCCTTCTCCCTCATTTCTGGGCTTCATGAAATTCTGGTGTGACGTCCAAATGGGTCAACACCTGACAACTAAGTGTGTTCCTAGGTTGAACAGACCCTTTTGTCTTTCTAAATCAGTGGCCAGTCAGAAGGAAGTGTCCAAAGGTAGGAGAACAGCTTTCCTGTGATAAAGGGTTCTCTCAGAGTCCTCATTTGCACACAGTCTTCTGATCTGGATTTGATCCCTCCTCCCACTTACAGATGTCAATGGGCAGGAGACTTACTGCCCTCCCTTCCCCCCCCCCCACCTCAGCTTCATTAAGGGACTTACTTGTTAGACAAACCATCAGGGTGATGGCCACATCCTGCATGAGGTACTGGTAGTTCCCAAAAATTTGCAACTGCTAAAAGAGAAGAAGAAAAATATACAGTTATGCCTGAAGAGCTGAATTCACTTCTCTGTTTTTGGGTCTCCTGTCTGGCAAGGAGAAATAGTCTCAGCTTCACCAAGAACCATCTGGTTGACACTACCCATAGCCCCTCTGTTCATGTGAAATGTCAGCAAAGGTGTACCTGTGTCAGTGAGTACACACCCACACCCACACCCACACACACCCCCCCACACACACACACATGTTTGGACCAGACTTGAGATTGTGTTAAAATAGGAAACTCCTGAATGTGATCTAGTGTGATCTAATGTGAGCTAGTGGATAAAGGACCAGCCTTGGTCCAAGGTTCTAGCTCTACCTCCAGCACATTCTAGATGTGGGATCCTGGGAGAGTTAAGGGCTTTTTCAGTGCCTAAGAATATGAGATAGTAAGTTCCAGAGAAGGTTCTGCTCTGGATTGGTAGACAGTGTGTGTTTTTAAGGTAATGCACACAATGTAAGAACTGTTTGGAAGAAATGGTTTTTTGACTCATACCCAGTAAAGCAGAGATGTACCAATGAACTGAATTAGTCCATACAGGGTTAGATATTTAAATACTCCAAAGGAAGAAACCAAAGCTGCTCGTCCTTCCCTATTCATGAAGAAAAAGAAAAAATAATTACATATAGTTAATGTCTTCTCCCAGGGTCATTTTTAATTTTTATAGAATCAGGATAAAACTTTTAGTGACTTAGTGGTCTGATATTGAAATGTCTCAATATCCACTTCCAACCAAACATTACCTTTTTAACAAAATTTTACTACCTTCCATCTCCCCTCTCCAGATCTTTGTACTGGCTATCCCTGATGCCTAGTGTGTATTCCCTTATTACCTCCACTTTGCAGTCATTCTCTTCCTTTAAGATGCAGCTCTGCTGCCAGCTTCCATAGGAAGCCTTCCTAATCCCCCTCAGGGCTGGTGCCCTCTCTCCCAAATTACCTTACAGTTACACCTTTGTGTGTGTTACCCATGAGTTCAGATATGAAAGGAAGATCTCCTTCCTCCTATTTCTTCTACATTTGCAGACCCTTCCCTTTGTCTCCTCGTGTTTTACCCTAAATTATACTTTGTACCTGTCAAGACCCTTATTTCAATGTAAACTTGTTGAGGGCAGCTAGAGCTGGAGACAGGCAAATCTGAGTTCAAATCATGACTCAGATATTCACTTGCTGGGTGACCTTGGACAAGTGACTTGGTCTCTGTGAGCCTCAGTTTCCTCATCTGTAAAATGTGGGGATTGGCTTCAGCAGCTTCCAAAGTCCCTTCTTGACATGACTCTGTGATCCCATAACCCTGTCATTTTTCCTCATCTCCCCACTGCCTAGCATATCAGTGACTTGATAAATGTTTGGGGTGATCTGGACCGCAAGCTCCCTGTAGGGATGGAGAGCCCTCTCTCCGTCCTCACCCTCCATAACCCCGAGCACTGGGCTTTTTGCACAACAGATGTCAAGGGACCGATCGTTTGATGGACAAATGAGCAAGAAGTTTCATCATTTCCCTGACCATGAGAGGTTACCTGATGAAATTCAACAAGCTCTTACTGACGACCTACCCCATGCCAGATTTTGTGCCCAGTGCTAGGTGTATGAGGACAAAAAGGGGGCAAGTCTTTGCCCTCAAAGGGCGCACAGCCTGCCTTACATTTTCTGATGGAGATAGGAAATCACCCTCCTAAGTCATCTGCTTAAGGATTATGGATTCTAGCCCCTTCCTTTCACACATGAGGAAAATGAGGCTTCAGGAAGGTAGGTGGCTTCCCCAAGGTCACAGTGACAGAAGCAGGATTTAAGTCAGGTTCTCTCATTCTGGGGTACCATTGCTACCCAAATTCATTCCAAACGGCTTTTGGATCATTCGTGGTTATAGACTGTCTGCACTCCAGCTTTTCTTGTGAATAGAGTCCCCTTTTGGTGGGTTGATTGATTCATTCACCCAGTAGTTACTGAGTGTCCACCACGGGGTTTTGAAGAATCCTTTTTGGTTGTGGTGGGGGTGGAGTTGCATATAACTATGATCCTTCTACAAATTAACTGCGACAATTAAACCATCTCACAAGGACCCTCCAGACTCCCATATCTTAAACTCCACCTACTCAGTCCCCTGGAGGATACACACCTGGGAACAAACGCACCTCAGAAGGAGGCGAACGAAGCCGCAGCAAGAAGCGTGTATTGAGCAATGACTCTGGCGGCACAAAGGTAAAGGCAGAAGGGGCCCAGCAGATTGAGAAAACAGTTTGCTTTTTTTAATGAATCTATGAAATGTAAATGGAATAATCCACCTCCCTGATGGTCAGCGGCCTGATCCTGAATATTTTATGTAAGATGGTTGAATTTACCCAGTTTATAAATAGTATCTAGAGTAGGGGAAGAGAGGACAATTCACAGTCAAAACACTGATCTGAACCAAGCAAGAAAAAATGTAATTGGGATGAATGTAGTTTTACTCTTGGATTTGAAAAAAAAATCAATATAAGTCCAAGTTAGAGGAATGAACAAATGGATGGATGGATGGATGGAAGGATGGATGGATGGATGGTCAGACAGATGGATGGACATTTATTTACACTTATTTCTAGGGTCTGATCACCTGTCCTAAATGCCCAGGGTAGACATACTGTAACCGCAAACTGCTCCTAAGATTACATGGTTAATTTTCCTCTGTGTGCATTGCATAAAGTCATTTATCTTCTATTTCCACTATGCCTAAAATCTTTCTAAATTGAATGAACCTGTGCCAGTTGGCCAGCTGGCACGGCCTTAGATTGGGTGACTGACCTGATCAGGTGTGGCACACATTCTATGTTGGCTGTTTTTGAGGTGAAGGGGGAAGCCACAGAAGCCTCCTGCTCAGATAGTGAGATGCCAGCATGAGCCATTTTCAGAGCCTGAAATGAAAGTTTTATGTTACGCATGTGAATGGAGCACATAGACACATTGCTTGTCATGAGGAAATCATGGCGCTATTCCCCAAAGTGGCCATTACCTTATCCTGGCCATATTGCATGAAGCCCATCTGGGAGTTGTGGTCACAGAGCATGGGCTGGAAACTTTATCCGGGTAATTGATTCTCAAGTTGAAAGCACTGGAAGGCCTTAGAAAGGTCCCAAGTTCCTAACTAGTTACTTACGTTTCCCTGGCCAGTGACTACAAGACCCTTGGTTCATAATCCGTGTTAACACTACAGGGTCCCTTGAGGACAACCACCAAACACTAACATGGTCTGGGCCTTCGAGGCCACCTTGTCTTGCTGTGTCAGGCCACATGTCTGTTCTCCAATATCCTCCAACAGATCCTTCACCCTCTACGCTGAAGGACACAATAAGGGAGGTCTCACCAACCCCAAGGCAGCCCATTCTGCTCCCCTAGCTCAGTTATTAGGAAGTTTCATCTCATTAAAACCAGATGAAATCTGCCTTTGGCAACTGCCACCCCATGCCCTTTGGTCTGTGGTCCAGGGCCAAGCTGAATAAGTCAAGTCAACCTCATCTGCCACAAAGGGATGGCTGAGCCACTGGAAGGAGACTCGGGTTCCAACAAGATTGTGATAGGATAGAACAAGGGCTGAATCAGGCAAAATGAAACGTAATAGGGATAAGAGGAAAACCTTATACTTGGCTACAAAAAGTCAACTTAAGCGGAGGAGGTAGTGCCAGAGTCATGTGAAGAAACAACAACAAAAAGGCCTGGGAGTTAAGGATTGCCAGCTCAACTTGGGTCGATAGAATGACTTGGCCACCATGATGAACTGATGCTGGCTTAGACTGTGTGAGGTAAGGGGGAAGGACCTGCAGGTGGAGGGAGGGGAGGGGAATAGATGTCACCTGGCCACACCACTTCTGGGGCTTGGGTTCAGCTCTGGGGCTACAGTTTAGGAAGGTCATGGTTAAGCAGTGGAATAACCAGAGGAGGGTGCCTCAGGTGGCAAAGAGCCCTGAACATCATGCTGACGTGAGGACTCGTTGAAGAAAATGGGTCAGTTCAGTCCAGAGGAGACTCAGGAAGGCCATGATAGCCATCTTCAAGGATCTGGAAGCTGTTTCATGGGAGAAAGACTAGACTGATCATTGCACAACAGGTTCCTACAGAGGGAGCTGGAAGGGACCTCAGGAGGCATCATGGCTGTAAAAGCAAGGGATAGTATAAAAGAGATCATTTTAAAGACAGAATAGACTGTGTAATTGATAAGCAGAGTGCTAGACTCAAGGCCAAGAAATCCTGGGTGCAAATCCCACTTCAGACATTTACTGGCTCTGTAACACAGCCAGGAGATGCCACTCCAGGGCTCTGATCCTAATTCTTTGCCTGAAAGACTGAGATAACCACACCTCTAGCTGTTGCTTCACAGGCTTATTGGGAGGGTTGAGTGACAGTGTGTGTAAAGTGCTTTGCAATCCTTATAACTTTATATCAATATTGATTCTTATTCTCATGTGTGAGAGGCTTCTGCCCAGTTTATGTCATTTGTGGACAGAAAATTTTCTCTGAGTTTTGATTTCAACACCAGGTGAATGACAAAGCAAACTGTGAAGGAAGGATAGATATCCTGAAGTGAATTGTTGGCAGAGAACGGCCAAGTGAATTTGAAAGAAATAATGATGGTGTGGTGGTGCTGGTGCTGGTGCTGGTGCTGGTGCTGATGGTGCTGGTGATGCTGGTGATGGTGGTGATGGTGGTGGTGGTGATGGTAGTGGTGCTGGTGCTGGTGCTGGTGCTGATGGTGCTGGTGATGCTGGTGATGGTGGTGATGGTGATGGTAGTGGTGGTGGTGCTGGTGGTGGTGGTGGTGGTGATGACAGTAAGGGTGATGATGCCAGTAATGATGATGATAACAAGAGCTGGCATGTATATAACTCAAGCAGAAGCTTTGAAGGGACAGTTAAAATCCGCCCTTACTCCCAATCCTTCCCCTGGATTCACCCTTCTTCACACTGAGTCTATTAGCTGTGGGTCCTTGGGCAGGTGGCTGCACATGGCCTCTGTGAAACTGGCAGACTATTTGATCTCTAAGATAGTGGGTAACTCCCCAGATTTCTGGGGAGAAGTGCCCATTTAACATTGAAACATGGCTGGACTACCATGTGATCAAGGTTATCCTCTCAGGTCCTTCTGAATGCCAAGAGAGGATCTTATATCTAAGGCTATGAGGGACGTCAATGGTTGTCCAGTCCAAGTTCTTGATTGTATGGATGATCAAACTGAGGGTGAGGGAGATCAATGATTGCCCCAAGCTTTCTTGGGCAGTGAGTCTCAGAGATAGGACTTGTAATGATGGCTTCCTCTTCCAGAGGAAATGATCTTTCCCCACTACCACCCAATGGAAACTTATCTAAAGAGACATTGAACTCATGGTCACTTTCTCTCATCATGTACTGTCTCCACCTCAACATCATTTCTAGGTATTTGAAGGAATAGTATTCAATTTCTGTGGGAGGAGCACCATTCATTTAGCTGATGTGAAGTCTCTTTACTGACTTGCTACCCAGTCATGCTGCCAGTTTTAGTGGAGCTAAATAAAGTTTACGAACAGCACCAAGTGCTACAGAAATGAATCCATGGATCCCTGGCAATGACCCCACAGCCCCTCTTCCCCAAGGCTCTGGGGGCCATGAGATGAGAACTGTTGCTTTCAGGCATTTTTGAGGGAAGACATGTAGTCACAGGAAGGGCACTGGGCTCTGAGTCAGATCAGAACTTTGAACCCTGGCTCTGCCACTTACCAGCTAGATGCCCTTGAACATTCCTCTCTCCTCCCTTGGTCTCTCTTTCCTATGTGAAATGAGGGGTTGGACGAGGCACCCTCTATGGCTCCTTCAGTAAGTTTGCCATGACAGTGGGGTAGGGGAAGGAGGCAGCAGGTCTGCTTGCAGACTCTCTATCTCTTGCCCAAATGCATATTTAATGTCAAAGAGCAGCAGAGAGATCCAAGGCTGGCTGAGAGCAGAGGAGGAGGCAGAGCCCAGCCACCAGCACTTTCCAGCAGAGCTTTGGACATTGGATGAGAGAACAGGAATTTCTACTCACCCCACAGTCATTTGCTCCATCACCACACATGCCGACATAGTAACTGGAAGAAAAAGGACATGGAAGAACTCAGTGCTTTCCTTGAGTCATCTCCATCCCCCCTGGCACACATGTCCCTGGCATGTCCAGGGAAAGAAGGACTATGGGACACAAGCGATCAGAGGACCTGGTCCTCTCCTCCTCTGGGTCATCTTACTCCAGCCCCAGGGATACCTCCAGAGACTTCCACAGAGCTCCGCATGGGGCTCTAGACCTAGACCTTGGAGGAACCTCTGAGGTCATCTAGCCCACCCCCCTCATTGTACAGAGGAAGAAATTCTTCAAGAAGAGGCCCACCAAGTGACCTTTGCCACTGCTGCGCCAAATACTTTGGAGAATCCCACAACCAGAGTTTCTCCAGGGTAGCCTCATGCAGCAAGTGCAGTCTGAGGGTTTGTCTGGTGAATGACGCTGTGATTTTCATGTGACACTTTGGTGATGAAAATCATAGAAATAACTAAGCACATGGGATGCCCTCCACAGGCGTGCACACACATGCACACACCTATGTGTGTGTACCTCTGAGGCATCTAATGAGCCACCACTGAAGCACTCCATGAAACCGCTCTGAGAGCAGCGAGCTCACATCTTCTGGGAGAGACAAGCATGAGATCACCCCTGCTAGGGAGAAACCAGGAATGCAGAAATGCTTCAGCATTCTCCTAGAATTCCATGGGTAATTTCATGAATAAGATAAACAGAGACCATGGTTTTGCCTTTTTTTGTAACCCTAGTTCAGTGCTTAACACAGTGTTTGGCACACAGTATGCATTTAACATGTATGTCAATGATGGGGGTGACGATTGACACTGATTTTTTTTTTTCAATCGGAGGCTTTATTGACTAAATCTCTACTTTGGATTCATGTTATTTACCGAATTGATGATGTCAGCTGATTTTTTTTAATTAACTTTTGTGTTTATTTTAGTTTACATCATTCATTTCCACAAGGTTTTGAGTTACAAATTTTCTCCCCATCTTTCCCCTACCCAACACCCCAAAACAGCGATCCCACTGTATACCCCCTCCCCCAATCTGCTCTCTCCTATATCCTCCCCGTCCCCCCTCTGACTTTCCAGTAGGGCAAGCTGGCTCTCCCTACCCCAGTGCCTGTATGTCTTATTTCCCAGTTGCATGTAAATTAATAATAATAAAAATAATAATAATATATACATATATATATTTAACATTTGATTATAGAACTTTAAATTCTAGATTCTTTCCCTTCCTCCCTCGTCACCCACCCCCACTGGAAAGACAAGCAATTCAATACAGACCATACACATGAAGTTACGCAGAACTTCCCCACAATGGACATATTATAAAAGACTGACTATATTTCCCTCCTTCCTATCCCTCCCCCACTTGTTCTATTCTCTACTTTGTTCCTGTCCCTTTACAGAAGTGTGTGCTTCTAACAACCCTCCTCTCAATCTGTCCTCCCCTCAATCATCCCCCTCTCATCCTCTTCCCCCCTACTCTCCTGTAAGGTGAGATACTCAATTTAGAGTGTATGTCATTCCCTCCCGAAGCCAAATTCAATGAGAGTAATGTTGATTCATTCTCTTTTGCCTTCCTGTTCTTCTCCTCCATTGTGACAATTATCCCTTGCCTCTTCTATATGAGATGATTAACCTATTCTGTCTCTCCCTGTCTCCTCTCATTATACTCCTTTCCCACCTCTCAATTTTGCCTTTTAAAATGTCATCCCTTCCTATTCAATTGATCCTGTGCCCTCTATGTAGACCTGTACACATATATACACACACTCACATATGATTATGACATTGATGATGAAGAAAGAAGAGGAAGAAGAGGAAGAGGAGGGAGAGGGAAGAAGGGGAGGAGGAGGAGGAAGAGGAAGAGAAGGGAGTGGAAAGGGAGGAGGAAGAGGAGAAAAAGGAGGAGGAGGAGAGGGAAGAAACCAGGTACAAGCTCTTCTGCTCATCCTCCGCAGTCCTTTACTCCCCCCCCTCACCCCACATGCCTTCTTGCTGGACCTCACACAAGACACTCTATCTCTAGGCTCTGAGCTACATCCCCTGGCTGGAAGCTTCTCTCTCATTTCCACCTCCTGGCTTCCCTGACTTCTTCCAAGCCCCTACTACCTCCCTGCTCCCCCAGGAGCACATACCTGATTCCTTCTGTGCCTGCCCTCTGTGGCTTACCTCTGATTCATCCACCTGCACTTTTTCTGTTCAGCTCCTTGCAGGTTGTCTCCCTACCAGACCGGGAGCACCTCAAGGGCAGGCACTAACTTGTGCCTTTCTCTGTATCTTCAGTGTTTAGCGCTTAACCAAAGCTCAATGTCTGAGCTTCAGTAGGTCATCCCAAGCCCTTATCCCTGATTTAAATGACACACAAACCATCCCATTCCCTCTTCTCTCTCCCTTCAAGCTGGGGTATGACCTTCACCAACAATCTTGGAAGACCAGAGAAAAACATTTCATTTGTGCCAAAGAACATACTTTAACTTACATGGATTGATGCAGAGTGAGGGCAGCAGAACCAGAAGAACACTGTACACAGTTAACAGATACATTGTGTGATGACCAGCTTTGATAGACTTGACTCTGCTTAGCAATGCAAGGATCTAAGACAATTCTAAAGGACTCATGACGGAAAATGCCATCGACGCCCTGAGAAAGAACCATGGAGTCTGAATGCAGATTGAAGCAGACTGTTTGCTCTCTCTCTCTTTTGTTTCTTCTTTCTTGTGGCTTCTCCCTTTGGCTCTAATTCTTCTTTACAACATGACTAATGTGAAAATATGTTTAATATGATATATATGTAGAGCCTGTATCAGATGGCACACTGTTTTAGGGTGGGGGGAAGGAGGAAGAGATAATTTGGAATGCAAAATCTTATGGAAACAAATGGTGAAAACTAAAATTAATTTTTAAAAAACATACTTTAATTTCTGGAATTCTTCCACAAGGCTTGATTTCTGCCCAGGAGACATCCTGGCAAAAATGGCTCCATTCACTAGGATCTGCCATGAAAAATACCAGAAAAAAATGAGATGACAAAGGAGAAAACAGTAACAATCATTTGTGTAAAAGCCTGACAAATGACTGGCTGGCTCCCCCTTTAATGTTCCCCACCCCGGGTGACAGATCTGTCATTCCACAGAATGCTGTGGGCTGAGGGAAGGGGAGGATGAAGAGATCTTGGGCTTTAATATTTAACCAAGTGCACTAGCCCTATAGCCCCAGGACCTTCTGCATCACACACCCCATCAATTACGTCCACAGTGCTTCTGTAGCATTCGTCAATCAAAAAACCACAGCCCAGAGAAACAGGACAAGATGCTTAAGAAATCATTGGCATCGATGCATTTTCTCAGCTTTGTGCCCATGACTGTCACGAGCCTGGCTCTCTGTGGGCAGGATGTTCGAGGCACCAGGGTGTGCCAATGCCATGTTCCAGCCCACTCTGCCTGAATACTGCTTGTCTCCCAGGACTACATGCCATGCTTTGACAACAGGATGTGGAGGGGATGATTGGGCCTAAGTGGATGCAGGAGGGAGACCAAGGGACATTCTCTTGTTCTTCACTTACTTTGGGGAGCAAACTGCTGAAATGCTGGGCAATCACTTGGTAGGATTTCCCACTCATGGCAAAGTGGTAATCGTCCATTGGTCCCCGCTCGGAGAAGGAGGCGTCTTGGACGGGGAGACAGATCTCCTGAAATCCAAGATGCAGCATGTCTAGGTACTGAGTGTGAAACAGGCAGTATTTGCCTCTGTTATCATCCCACTTCCCTTTCTGCTCCATTTTCTTTTCTCCCAACACCATTACCCAGGGTGTTCCCCCTGCCCATTGGTGCCCAGGGCCCCCTATGTCTCTATCCCAGGGGCTGGGTTTCCCTGTCCACCAGCCCAGCTTCTGAAATACACCCACCCTATGCCTCCTTCTTTCCAGATGCCAACTGACTTCCAGGAAGGAAAAGACCCAATAAATCAATTCAAATTGTGGGGCTTGTGGCCCGACATGCCTGGTTTGGAGAGCTTATACTTAGGGACCTTTTGACCATCACAATATAAGTCTGGGAGTCAAAGCCAGCAGAGCTGTCCGAGTGCTGCCCTCTGAGCCAGAAGATTCAAGACTTCACCTCCTCCGGAGCATTTGCATTTTAATATAAAGTCTCCAGTGGTAGAACTGCAGGCTGTGTGGGCATCTGCCTCCTCTGCCATGCCCAAAGCTAACATTATTCTGCCTTCCTCTCCTCTGCCCACCCAAGGAGCTTGTTATCTGCAGACACGTGGACTGACTTGGCCCTAATCCGCTGCCCATGACCCAGATACTCATAACGGGAAAGGCATGGACTGAGGCTCAGAGGACAAAGGACAGCCGCATAACAGCTCCTGGGCTCAGCTTTGTCACCTCTGCACTGGGGACAATAATACCTGTCCTGGCTTCACCACAGGGATGTTGGAAGGAGAAAACCTGCTACGGATAGAAGTCATTGTTACCTTTCTAAAGAGTCACTAGTTTATGTGAAACCGCTTAGTATAAAGTCTGGCACATAGAAGGCATTTAACAAATGCTTATTAACCGACTGAAAGGCTTGCCAGCTCAGGGATTTGATAGTTTTATAAACATGGGATTCAAAGAAGGGGAGGGTGCCATTTTAGCTTAGGCAGCAAATTTATGTAGACAGACCATTAGGGAGGAGATAGATATAACAGAGTTTGAATCCTGGCTCTGCCACTGACTGCCTGGCCCACCTGTGTGACCTTGGCCCTCAGTTTCCCCAGCTGTAAAATGAAGGAATTAGACCAGATGGCATGGGAGATGCCTTTCAGATCCAGATCTAAGACCCCATGGAAATGCTGCACAAAGGGCAGCTGTCGCCATGATGGCAGCTTGCATGGGGTCTAAGAAGGAAGGAAAGAATCTGAGGCTTCCCATCAGCCAAGCCCTGAAGCCCTTTCAGAGCAGAGTCTGTTCTCTGAGATTATGTTTGTAAAGCACTTTGCAAGCCTGAGAGTGGATCAGGAACAGGGAGGATCATTTCTTCTCATCACTGTCTCCATAGGTACGTGTTCACATCCATAGTCCCTAGAGCAGGGCTCCGTCACCAGTCGGATTCATGCCACGTAAGGAGCCTGAGGACCTGCATTCAGATCTTAGCTCTGCCCCTTACTGCATGGATGACTTTTCATAACTCACTTCTGCTCATGCCTCAGTTTCCTCATACGTACAATGGATGTGGGGGACAATATTTGGGTTCCCATCCAGCTCTCAGCCCTGTCATCCTGAGGAAGCTCCTCCAAGTCTATCACCAACAGTTCTGCTTCCTCCCCCAATCTGGCAGAGGACCAGGCTCTCAGACAGGCGCACCTTATTTCTCTGATCCTCCTCTTTGTCCTCTAACAGCTGCCAGGTCACAGATGCAGGAGAGAAGCCTTCTGGTTCATTGGCCTCAACAAGGATCACCTTATTACCTTGAGGAATCATTTCAGAATTTTTTGCGACTGTAATGGCGGTCTGAAGGTTGTCCCCTGGGTCAAAAAAAAATAGAAAGAAAACAATGTTCCTTATTTTAGACATGACAAGAGAATCCAAATATCTTTCCCTGACAGAAACCCATGGACGAGTGCCCTGGGCTGGAGGAAGGAGCTCCACGACTAAGGGCCAGGCTCACACAAGCTCCCTCTGCCCATGGTCAGTGTGGCTGATGGCCAGGGTCTCTTCTACTAAGATACTGAGATAAGTGGCTCTCTCCCCTCTCAGGTAACTTTCATCACTCCCTGTCCACCTGGGCTCCCCAAGACCCTTCCAGGGCTCCATCCCACGTAAAGCTTTCCTCCCCTTCCCAGGGTTGGCAGCCTTCCTCTCCTGACCTCACTCTGTGTCTGCTAGGGGTCTACTACGTATCTGTGTACATCCTGTGTCTCCATCAAGAACAGTGGGAGCGCCTGGAGGGCGGAGGCTGTTCCATCCTCATCACTGTATCCTCTGTGTCCAGAATGATGTAGGGCAAATAGCCATTTCACAAGGGTTTGTTGAGTAAACTCAAATGCTTCCCATCTTCAGAAAACACTTGATGATTTTCTGTATGCGCAGGATCAGGACTAGCAGGGACCCTGTTCTTGTTTGGTCAAGTCCAACTCTTTGTGTCCCCACTTGGGGTTTTCTTGGCAAAGATACTGGAGTGGCTTGCCATTTCCCTTTCTAGCTCATTCTACAGATGAGAAAACTGAGGCACACAGGGTGAAGTGATTTGCCCAAGGTCTTACAGCTAATAAGGGTCTGACGTTGGATTTGAACTCAGGGAAATGAGTCTCCTTGACTGCAGAACTTGCACACTACCCATTGTGCCACCTTGCTGACCTGGAAGAGACCTTAGGGACCATCTAGTCTGGCTCCTTCATTTTATACATGAGGGAACGAGGTCTAGAGGAGAAGTGACCTATCCATAGTTCCTCCGGTGGTGAGGGACTGAGCTGGGAGGCAAACCCAGACACGGCTCAGATTCCAAGGTCACTGCTTTTTCCCCAGCATGCTCTATTAGCAGATGTGTCTTGCTTCACACAATACACATATTCCAGAAAATTGGCAGGCAGTCTGAATTTTTGTAAATTAGAATGGCTGGTCAGTACATGAGGATTTCACTGTGGCACAGAGGAAAGAAAGAACACAGAATCTGGACTCGGGTTCAAATCCTGACTCTGCAGCTTACCACTCATACAACCCCGAGTAAGTTGACATGGCTTCTCTTGGTCTCAGTCTCCTGATCTTTAAAATGAGGCTCTAGATAACCTCGAAGGTCCCTCACACATTCTTGGGTTCCCTCTTCCCAGATCACCCCAAGGAGACAGCTCCATACTCATCACCCAGAGACCCACAAGTCAGGAGCTCACAGCTGTTTACAGAATGCAGATGGGATTCTTGGATTGGAAGAGGGGGGAAAGTGCTAGCCGTAGGACCAAAGGACCAAGGCTCAAAAAGCCCTCACTCCATGTGGGACCTTGGATAAATCACCTTATTCTTCTGCAGCCACGTGGGTGGTTGGGGGAAAGACCTTCCTAGGTCCCTTCAATCAACCAACGAACATTTATTTAGGGCCTACTCTATGACAAGGACTGTGCTAAATTCTCAGAACACAAAAGAGGCAAAAGACAACGCCTGCCCTCAAGGAGCTCCCAGTCTAGTGGGGACATTTCCAGCTCTGGCATTCTATCATCAGCTGTCCTCCTCATTTATTTGTATAACTGATTCCAGTGTACACCCTTTGGTCAGACCTCAGAGCAGAGCTGGTTTCCAGATAGAATGAGATTAGTGATTTAAGGCCAACAGAGGTGAAAGCATGCAAGGTGATCCATGTTACAGATCAGAAAACCCAGGCACAGGGCAGAGGAGGTGTTTGACTTCACTGTTATATCAAGTGTCAAGGGCAGGATTTGAACCCAGGTCTTTTGATTCCAAATCCACCTCTCCTTCTACCATCCTACCAGCTACCCCCTCACATGCTCCTCTGGCTTCTCATCTTCTTCATGATCAGTTCCCTGTGAGCACATGGCTTCTAGCCTCCATTAATGAATGGACACAGAGGGGAGGGAGGGGAGAGGGGTAGGTGGAAAGAGAGACAGAAAGAGAGACTGAGATAGACAGAGAGAGACAGAGACAGAGAGAGACAGAGACAGAGAGAGAAAAGAGACAGAGAGACAGAGAAAGAGACTAAGATAGAGAGAGACAGAGACAGAGAGAGAACAGGCCAGCCTCAGTCTGGCGGCTCATGATGTGTCCAGCCCTTTTCTGCCCGACCAGCAGGAGACAAAGTATTCCACAACAGATAACATAAAATCAGCCAGCGCATCTTGAGTTTTGGTGAAAAGGAAGAAAGTTGCAACCCTCTGATGTCACATCATCATCCTGACCCGCCCCCCGCCCTCATCCGCCATGCAGACAGCCTAGAAAAACCACCTGGGCAGCCCTGGGCTGCTCCCTCACTTTCCTGCTCTGTAGAATGAGGGGGTCACTAGATGACCAGCCCCCAGGCACCCTTCCAGCTCGACATCTATGATCCTGAAGTAGAACTGTAGCCACATGGGACTATCTAGGACTGCTGCAGAAGTGGTGACCCGCCAGGCATGGCCCTGAAAGGGAAATCCCAGGGCAGGGGCAGGGAGAAGCGGAGGACACAAAGAAGCCACCAGCCCCTATCACCCAGCAGCCCCAGCTCCGGCTTGAATCAGCAGCAGATACCAGTAAATGGAGGTTAGGCCTGGGAGCTGCCCTGACCCTCATTCCATCCTCAAAGGACAGTTCCCAGAATCCCAGAATTTCAGATCTGGATGAGCCCTCAGCAGCTGTGTAGTACAGTCCACGCCTGAACAAGCGCCCCCCAAGCTAACCCCCAACAACTCTCTTTTCTAAAGCCCAACTCTGTCTGGCAGATCTCCGGAGGAGGGAAGCCTAGCCCTTCCTATGGTGGGACATCCATCCCACCCATGGGAAACTCTTGTTGTTAGGCAGGCTGTCTTTCCTAGATGTCAGTCTTGAATCACCACTTGTCAGCTTCCACTCCCTGCACTTTGAGTGCTCTGGGGCCAACAGAGGAAACCTATTCCACCTCCCCCAGGAATGTCCTTCAAATGCTTAAAGCCACCATCATGAGACCCCCACCCCAAGTTTCTCTTCTCCCTGCTAAACCTTCCCCATGTCTTCAATCTACTTGATTGAATGACTCAGTCCTACCTTCTCAATGTTCTTCCTACATGCAGCGCCCAGGAGAGACAACAGTCTATATCTAACAGGACGATCACTTCCTTGCTCCCGGACGCCCTGCTTCACTTACTGAATCACTGTCACTATCCATCTTATTTCTTGTTGGCCATACCACCTTACATGGAGCTTTTAGTCTCACCAGGCTTCTCCCATCTTAGACTCAACAGTTAATTATTGAAGCTAAATGGAAGATGGTGAGCTTATCCCAGCTGGATTTCCTTTCTTTCACTGGACCAAATGCTCTTGACTACCAAGAGCCTTCTGGGTCCCCATAGCAGTGTGTTAACTTTGTGCTCTTGGCATACTGGCCAAGCACGCCAACACACATGCCTTTATTGAAGCTACAACTAAGGTTGTTAAACAGCCCAGATCTCTGGGCCCCTCCGTTAGAGACTTCCTTGTGAGCTGAGGCCAAACGCAGGATGTTCAGGATGGCAACATCTTCCCCTGACTGAAATCACTTTGCATCATTCATGTACATGTTGTAGATACCAGTGGAATGTGAGCTTCACAAGGACAAGGACTGTCTACTTCGGTGTCTGTATCCATGCCAACCACCACCCCCATTGGAATTTGAGCTTTCTAAAGGCAGAGCCCATGCTTTTGCCTGTGCTAGCATCCCTGGTGCTCAGAACAGTGCCTGGGACATAGGAGGTGCTTAGTAAATGTGTATTAGCTGACTGGCAAGCCTAGCACAGAGCCTGACTACAAAGCAGAAAAGAGAAAAGCCATTTGCAGAGACTTTTTCAATAGCCCTTCCTTGGCTCTCATTGGACTCTGACTCTCGAATTTTCCAAGGACACTTACCTGTGATCATGACTGTCCGAATTTGAGCGCTGCTCAGTTCTCTCAAGACTGGCTTGGTCTCTTTTTTCAAGCGGTTTTCCATGATCAGAAGGCCTAGAAATGTTAACTCTGACTCAACTTCCTCCCTTTGGATTGAAAAGAAAAACAACACATGAAAAGGACCCATGTGGTGACGTGGCAGGTGAAAGATGAAATGACTGAGGAAGCGAAGCTCTGCGTTTCTGAGCATTTTGATTGATTAAGCGATTCGTGGTGATTCCCAAAAGATTGAGACCAGTCACCTTCTTCAGCTTTGATGCTGGACCCCAGATACAGGGGGAGACAGACTTTTATACATGAAAAACAATTATTTAAATGAGACCGATTTATTAAAAGGAAACAATTCATCAGGATGCAAGATTAGACGTTCTGATTTCTAATCGGAGGAAAGATTTGGGGCTTTCCAAGTTGGGAGGGGGAGAGTGAACAGGTACAATTTCATGAATTAAGAAAAAGAGGTGTCCTACTGCCCACAGGGACGTGGAAACAATAACTGATGGATTAGAACAGGGTCAGCTTTCAGATGAGATGCAAGCATTGACTGAGACACATAGTTGCAAGAAAAGTCCTCGTGTCAATCTTTGGATCTGATCTGGTTTCTGGTCAGCATAACCCAGGTCCTTGGTTAAGGGTGTCTCAGCAGCAGGTGCGGGTGCTCTAGCTTGCTAGCCACGTAGGGCTGGGTTCAAACAATGCAATAAAATTTTCTTTCAATTCCCATAATTGAACAAACTTTTCTCACAGGACAGAAATTGGACTAGACCCATAACTGAATAGGAAGGAACTGAGCTAGCTCCAGAGTTGAGTTGCGAGATGGAATCAGTGGGGTTCTCAATTCTCAGCATCACTTGCTGCTCCAATCTCCTTAATTCCCTCAATGACTAGAATAGGATACCTTGACAGCAGAGAGAACAGAAGATTTGGGTAAGAGTACCAGGGAGGCCGTAAGGCAAGATCACAGATGCATCGAGCTGACTAAGGTTGTGCAAAACCTTGAACAACCATAAACATGGAGGATTCTTTGCTGGAGAGTCCACTCTGTGCCCTTCTGTAGATAAGGAGTTTGGCCCTTCTCCATGCAAGACTCAAGTGAGAGTTTGGGTGCTGCTAAGGCAAAGGAGAGCTGGATCCTTGGTGCCAAGGGGTTTAGGACAAATCCTGTTTAAAGTGCCCAGATTTCACCCTTTTTGGTGTTTCATTTCTGTAAGTGAAAATGAAATACAATTCCATAAATACTTATCCAGCATTTACAGTGCTCAAGGAGCTGAAGCACAGCTACTCTGGCCTTAAAGGAAAGCTCAGCTGCACCTGGGAGATGGGATGGCCAAGTGTCTGTGTGACAACAGGAAAATCACGTTCTGTCTCTGGACACCACTCTCCTGGGGGATGGGGCAGTCAGCCTAAGCAAGCACCAAGTTCTTTGGAAGCTCTAAATCCTGTGGTCATTCAGTGCCACATGCCAATGAAGAACAGTAGATGTTACAAAGACACAGGCTGCAGAGTGCTTACCTGGCATAAGTGCCCACCTCTGGGTGCTTCCCTGCCTTTAGAGGTTTGTGAGCCAGGGCAATGACCCGGAAACCTTGTGTGGTGTAGCGCTTCAGCTCCGTCTTGAAATTTGGGGGAACTGTCAGGAGAGAAGGGAGTGGTGAGCTCTAGGTCTCACTGAAGGCTCCACAATCACACCTAGGCAGGCAGCTTTTTTTGTTTTAGCCTATGGGACCAATGTGTCATCACTCAAGGGGATGAAGGTAGAAACACACAGAGATTTGGCGTTCCACCCAGGTGAACTCATCTGAATGAGAACAACAGTCTTATGTTCCTGCAGGAGTCCGACTAGGAAGCTGCATGAATGGTTCCAAGCTAGCCCAGAGAGCAGACTCCCTGCAGAGTTCTCATTCACTCTAATACACTGAAGCTCCTTCAGCCACCCACCTCCACACTCTGCATCTGTCCCTGCAAACCTCTGTTGTTGCATTCACTAGGCTGGGTTTGTTTGCTGCTTGGGGTTTGTTTTCTGACCTAGAAAGAAGAAAAATCATAGACGTGCAATTTCATACCTGTTTCTGGTCTGCAAAAACTGGCCACCATCTCTGGGGCTCCCTTCATATATGCATCCAAGTGGTCTCTGCCCATCTCCTGGGTAATGACTGACATCCTCTGTAGGCTGGAAGAAAACGGGAACTGGTGCAAGATGGCCACGGCTCTTGCTGGAGTCTAGAGATTCACCAGAAGGGGGCAGTGTTAAGTCACAGCATCACAGACCCAGAACAAGCCCGGCCATCCGGTCCAGTCCAGATCTGGACGAGGATTCTGTCTACAGCATCCCTGAGAAGTAATTCTCCACTCTCTGCTCAGGACCTTAAAGGAGAGGGAGCCCACTGGCACCAGAGGTGGCCCACCCTCTTCTGGACAGCTCCCCCGTCCCCCCAAGGCTCCTCTCCTTCCAGTTCAAAGTCTTCCATCGATGCTCATGGCTCCTCAACTCCCCCCCCCCAATTGTCTGCCTTTGGACATTGACCACCACAGCCATGTCCAGCTTAAGATATGGTTTCCAGAACTGCCCACAAGCCCCCAGCTAGGCCCTGACCAGGGCAGAAGATGGGGGGTGCCGTCACCCTCTCATTCGAGAGGCTCTGCTTTTCTTAACGCACCACAAAATCACGTGAACATTTTTGTTTGCCAATGACACACCCTACTATTAATTTATATTGAGCCCCTGGTCCACTAGGAAAGATCTCTTTTGTTCAAACTGTTATCTACACGCTCACTAATGGGTGGATTTGAAGAGAATTCACAATAACAAACAAGGCTTGTCCACATCATCCCTTGATAAGATATGAAAGACCAAGGGCTAGGGGTTCAGGTCCTGGCTTCGTGTTCCTATGATCCACAGACCCAAGGACCTTGGCCACTGAGGTCCTAATAGAGAATTATAAACTGCCCCCCATTGTAACTGAAAACAAGCAAAAACAAAGAGGATTTGTGACCATCTTCCAGCTTGAGGATAAGCCCATCCCCATGAGAGCACATCCAATCACAAACTCATTGCTAATGGGCATCTTCTCAGGCCTCCCCTAAGGCAGCAATCACTGAATGCTAAGAGAAGCTCTGGGGCCCGAGCAGATGGGAATCACTGAAATGTCCCGAGTTCTAAGGGACATGGTCCCCACTGTGAAAAGCGGATCTTACTTGGCTTGCTCGAGGGCCCGGCTTGATAATCATGCTGGAAGCTGGTATTACGCAGTCACTGAAATCCACAGAGGAATCCTCAATGACCTGTTTGAAGACATGAAACATTCTTCAGTACGCTTTCAGATCCTTCAAAGCATCTCCAATTTAGCTTGATGGGAGAGACATTCCTTAAGAGCCTTCCTTACACAGTCCAGTGTTAATAAGGAAGAGTCCGGCTGCTAGAATGGGGACCTGGGTGCAAATATGGGCCTCAGCGCTTAGTGTGAAGCTAACTCAGAGATAGTGGAGAGAGCACTGAACTTCTGTTCTGGTTGGATGAGTTCCAATCCTGTCTATGGCTACCTGTGTGGCCCTCTCTCTGAGCCTGTAGAATGAAGGACTTGGAATAGAGGACCTTTCAGGCTACTTTTAGCTCCTAGAGCAACCAGAAAGTCCCTCCTCTTCGCTGGGTTATCTCAGTTTCATAGTCTGCAAAATAAGACCTCTGAGGCCTCTAGGGACAGATCTGTGACCCTGTGCAGACATTGTTAGAGCATCACACAGGTCACGAGCCTCCGCAGATCAGAACCACACCAGAAAATATTCGGGTTGTGCCACGGAGGAGGAGAGCCTGGGGGAGCCCTCTCTTTAATTAAGCTGGTTCTATTAGCCATGAGGTGAATGTGTACAGATGAAGTGTGTCCAGTGAAGCAGGCTGCAGGGCCTCCGCACAAGTCCATGGGACTGAGTCCCAATCACAAGGCCCGAGCAGGCAAACCAAGGTTCACATGGAGAAGATTCTACTCATCACTCTTGAGCTAAACCAATGCTCCATCATCCAAGAAGCATCACCAAGTTTCCTTTTATTGAGGCTGGGCAATGTGGCTGAAATTCCCAGGCAAGACCATAGGGAAAAGTCTCCTGGGAAAATTCATAGGATCATACATTTAGAGCTGGAAAAAGGCTGAGAGACCTCTGAGCCTGACCCTCTGATTCTACAGATGGAGACACTGGAGCACAGAGAGTTTAGGGGACCTCCCTAGGGGCCTCTAGCCAGTTGGTGACCAAGGCAGGATATGGACCCAGTCCTCCTGACTACATGGCCAGCCTAGATCCATGCTGCCTCTAGTAACTCAGTTGGTTTGGTTCTGACGCCAGCCCTAAGACACACATCAGCCTCAGTGGCACACAAAGGTTGTCACGTAGCTAGTGAGTAATGGGAACAGGATTTGAACCCAGGCTTAGGGACTTTAAGTCTAATATTCTACCTACTACACACTGCCTTCCTGGGGACATGCATAAAGCTACAGGGGAATGAAAACCTGGACCTGGGACCCAGGTTCTGCTTTCCTTTACCTCTGTGGAAGGCCTTGATTTTGCAAACAACCTCCCCATTTGGCATTGCCTCTATAAAGCCAGTTGGTCCACTGTATCCCATGAAGTAATTAGCACAGCTTCTCTTTCTTGTGGGCTTTTTGGCCTTTCTGTGTCTCTGTTCTTTAGCAAGGTGCTTGGCAAGGACTTAATGCTTGACTGACTGACTGCCTGAGCCCCTCTGAGAGACCACGGGGAGGGCATGTACATCAGAGGGGAGGGTGTGGTCGTCCAGAGTGTCCCACCTATGGCTCTTTCCTCCTCTCCCCACCCACTGAAAACATGCTCTTATTCCTGAAGTCTCTAAATTACCCTTGTGGGGGCCTCGCCATCCCCCATCACTCCACCCTGTGACAGCCTGTCTCATCCTATACTCCAGTATGTCAGCTCCAGGAGGGCAGGCCGGGTGTCATCTTAGAGGTTTGTACCATAGCACCCACCTAGGCCTGAGCACAGAGTATGCAGCAGGTACTCAATAAATATTTATTTAATTTCTGGGAGAAAATGATGGGTCTTCTTCAAAAGACTCTTTCACTTGGTAATCACATGTAGAAGAAAACGTGACCTTACCCAGCTGGTGCCTTCGAACATCTTGACATCCAGAGGGTCTCCTTGGATGGTCCCATCCAGAACGATGAGGGAGTGGCAGCTGGTCATGGCTCCACAGAGGGGGCTCCAGGGCAGGGGGCTGCCAGAGGTGAAGCTGTGGACCTCCTGGAAACTGACAAAGGCCACGAGTTGGAGATCAATGTCCCTCCCCGAAAAGAAGGGCTTGGCACAAGCCCTACCCTTCACTGCCTACTGTACACAGTCATGGAATGTCAGAGCAGGAGGAGCCTGGTAAGTCATAGGAATACGATGCATATTTTAATATGATAAATATCTTATTATTACAATATTTCCCTCTGTTACACAAAGATAAGTAATGGGTGCTCTCACAGAAACTGAGGGCTGCCAGCTTCATTCATTAAGACTTCAGTTGGCTGGAACATGTACATGCTATCAACCAAAGGTTCTGGTGGCAGGAAGCTGGACTCTCAGTAAAAGAGGCTGGAGACAAATGCTTTAAACCCCACAGAAACTCACAAGCACTTCTTGGGATAAAGCCAAATGCTGGTGCAGTGGGCCAAGCCTTGACTCTGGAGTCAGGACAGACCTGGGATGAAATCCCAGCACACACTAGTTCTGTGACTTTGAGCAAACATCTCTCTGAGCCTCAAGACCCTTGGCTGGGAGATATAGGTAATATCACTTGCATGAACACTTACAGGGACCCTAGAAACCTTAAAGACCCCTAGAAATGTGAGTCCACATTCTTGTTTGTTTTTATGGCTTTTCCCCCAAAGCAACAGCACATATAATGAATAGAGTCAGGAAGTCATGTGCTCTGATCCCTACTGGCTTTGTGACCCTGGGTAGGTCACTTCATCTGCCCCGGATAACTCCCAAACTCCAAGGTGGAGCTCAGCTGTCTTTCTGCATAATGGGAATCCCCTAGACTGATGAAATCATGGGGAAGGACAAAAACCAGATACTCCCTCTTTGTTCTTTCCTCATCTGCCTCTGATGCAACCCAGCTGGTATAATTGACAGGTGTGCAAGAGATCCCATCAGAGCAAGCAAGCTCTGAGTGTAGACACCCACAAAGTCTTGTAGAAATAACTTTGATAAAAGGTAAGTAGCCCGAGCCAGTAGATACAAGCTGTCCCCACATCCTACTGGAAAAAGCCCGTAGCAGAAAACTGTCTGCTAAACCTGAGGACCCCGAGGGGAAAGGATGGCCATTTATAAAAGTCATACCCATCATTTTTGAAAAGAAGTAAGAAACTGCCTAAAAAGTTATGCAAACTCTGGCCTTTCTGCTTTGAAACCTCTTTAGGATAATCCCTGAACTGAGGCACATCTCTACCGCCCCTGTTCCCTGAGGACACCGTCTGGTCACTCCCCTTCTGCCCCGTGGTTCTGGTCTGCATTTGCCCTCCCTGCTCCAAGGGCCTCTGTCCACACCCTCTATGACCTCCGTACTGCTGCTTCTTCCTTGTAAGTCATCAGGGGACGTATACTACTCCCCTAAAAGGCATCTTGACATTTTCCAATTTTGATCTTTGGGAAATTGGGGTGATTGAAAATCACAACCATTCGTCATAACTGAGAATAAAATTGTGTTAAAAATAAATGAAGATAAGATGAGCTGGCAGGCTTGGGGTCACTGGAAATACTGGGTCATTCCCCACATACAAAACAATAAGTTATCTTGCTCCTGTGTGATTCTGGACCCAACTTGTGGTTCCTCTGTAGTACCTGTCCCAGACAGACATGCTGATGTTATCATTGGACGGACTCTCCATCCAATGGCAGGTCATAGTTGAAGCCAGAGAGATCAGATACAGGGTTGGCCTCCCACCTGGGACCAGAGGAACGCGTAGATGGGAAACATTTAATAAAATAAATAAGAATACAGCGTGATAAAGACAACATTCCTCTACGGTTCTCTAAGTCAGCGGGCAGGCGTTCAGGGCCAGCGCCCGTTTGCCTCTGGCTTGACATCACTGGGCTGTACTGCCAGCATTTTTCATCTATGTTTTCTTCCTCTACATATAGTTAAGTTGCTCTTATCTACATCGCCATGTATCTTATTAAGGAGACATCGCCATGTTCTGGAGACTGACAAAATCACCGCAGTATCATCTGCACGAAGATCCTACGGCACCCTTCATCACCTCTGAGGAAACCCTCTCACCCGGGTCTCTGCGGACTACGTTCTCCACAACAGGCGCAAATAACACTGGTGAGCATTCGTCTCCCCCGCTGGGTGTTCATCATCTGTGAATTGTGCCGCGGTTAGCTGCGTACCTCTGTACTGGCTGAGTAGTCTTAGCTGGGGAGTCTCAGAGGGCCCTACCACCCCAAAGGCTTTTGTTTTTATAATCACAAAAGGTTTTTTGTGTTCTCTGCATCTTTCCATCAGTGGAATGGCTGTAAAGACGCCTTCTGTAGAGAATTATCTGCCAAAGTCTGCCTGTCCCCTTCTCGCAGGGCATCAAGGATACCCTGGATTCACGTCGCAATCATTCTCATAAAGATTTTATCGTCTACAAGGTACACGAGTCCATAGTTACTGATATTCTTTTGTTTGCTTTTGGGGGATAATTATGTTGACTTTAGAATCTCCAGTATTTTGGAGGGAGGAGGCTCCTGACCTCTTTGAGATACGTCATGAATCAAGTCCTTGACCCCTTTGGGGCTCCTCCTCCAGAGCAGATTTCTTTGGTGAATACTTGGTGGGAATTTCAGCCTAGGCAGAGTGACGAATGAAACCTTGGCAGACTTTAGCAAATGTCTAAGGGCATTTAAAGTCATGCGACCTGGAGTCAATGACCCTGTCCAGACACAGGCCTGGCCCTCCTTGGTACCTGTCTGCCCTATCCTCAGAGCCTTCTCTCAGTGGCTGAGCTCTAATATCAACATTCTCAGAACAATGACCCTGCCCCTTCTCTACCTCTGGTACCCTCCAGGAATCGTGGCAGCTCACACTCATATCCAGGTGAGGAGGGCAAACAGGGGTGGTCACCTCCATAGAGCTGAGTCTTATAGACTGCTTTCCCCACATCAGCTCAAAGAAGTGGGCATTTGGGCCCATGCTCTTCTATCCAACTAAAGACGACAGTCTAAGCTGGGTCCACATGTCCCCTTTGTCCTCTTGGTCTCTCTGCTCTCCTTGGGATGTCCTTAGGTCACTCTGCTCAACAACCTCCCTGGAGGTTAATAGTTGGCTTTCACTGCCTCCTTTTAAACCCAGGCCGTACTAAATTTAAAGAGGAGACTAGAATTCCTAGAATTTGCCCAGCCTCTGATCAATGTGAGATTCAACCAATACCCCACACCAACTCAAGAGGGACAAATGCACTTACGAGTCAAGACACCTACCAGTTTCCCATCACAGGGACAGCCCCCCACAGATCAAGGCCATCTTCCGTCAGCGTGCCTGTCTAGTGAAGATCAGAGTTGGGGTTAGCCTCGGCATCTCAACTTGGAAGGACAACACATGTAAACAGACGTTCACCCCCTGGAAGTGGCTAAATCCATCATGGCGGACACCAACAGCCAAGAGAGACCTAAATGTGGTGAGAAGAAATGTCCTAGGGGACCAGCCACCCCAGCACCGCCAGTCAGCCTGAGGACTGGGTTGTACTGCAGCCAGGCACCAGTGGACAGAGAAGAAAGCAGGGCTTTCCTTTAATTAAAAAGGAACTGAAATTCAACAAGCAGACAGTTCACTGAGGCCTAGCTAGAGGGGCATGGTGCCGTTATCATCTAGAGCTGGCCTGCCAAAGGCATCACGTTGCTTCTTTGTAAGAAGCTTCCCTGATGGTTTGCCATCTGGCTCCCAAATATTGAGTAGAAATGTGGGCAGGGTAGCAGAGGGCCAGACAGAACTGGGCTGAGCTGGGAAGAAGAGGGTGGCAGCCGGGGGCTAGGAACAAATGTTAATGAATGTGAAGATAAGGGCTTTGGTTTTAGTGTGGAGTGGGGCCTGGGGGAAGGGTCCCAGGACTATAGGCAGGACAGCCTGGGCTTCAAACCTGCCTCTGAGACTTACTATCAGTGTCACTGTATGACCTCTGAGCCTCAGCTTCAAAGGGGGACATACCTGAAGGCCCCTAAAAGCATAGAGTGACTGCTACCCCACAGCCAGACAAGAGAACCTGCCACATTGTAGACCATGTGCTGAAGGCAAAGCAAAAAACTAAAAAATGAGAGACTTCTTTCTTAACACATTAAGGTTCCATGTTTGCAGCTTCGGGGAGCTTTCTCTTTCCTTTAGAGATTTTGGGGGGAGATTCTTCTATTTGCTGAGAGGGTAAATCGCTTACTAGGCTTCCTGTATGTCCTCCTCTGATACTACAAGGTGGATGGTGCTCTCCTGGGCTTTGGAAGCCTGTGCCCCTGACACACAGCTCTGACTGGGCCAAGCCCTCTGAAGAACCTTCAAACATAGGCCCAGGGAGATGCGAAGACTGCCTTCTGAGGATCCCCCCCCTCAACTCAGAGGGACCCGTCAAGCCCAGTAGGTGAGCCCCCAGCTCTGAGTCGTGGTTGTTGTTTTTTGGTCACAGGAATGCATGAGACGTCTACCCTGAGGCAATGAGGACACCTGCTCTGGCCAGGCCTTGAAGCTTCAGCATCAAGATAACTCTTGCGCTGCACAATGCCCCTTGTCTCACTGCTTCACTCATCTGTGTTCTCATTCCTGTCCATACTCTCACGACTGGTGAAAGTCATAATTCATCAAGGCCTTCTCATCCCAGGGGTCTTGTGCACGTTTTCCCCTAGAGGAGCCGAGAACATGGAAAGAGGACGTGCTATGGCAGGTTGGAAGAAAGGCAAGAAGCTTTAGAATGGCCATTGTGGTGAGTGGGAAAGGCTGGGAGGATTGTCTTGCTGCGGTGAGGAACCAGATGAGATTAAACTAAATCTAGTAATGCACGTTGACATACACTTGTGAGTCTGGTTTTAAACATTTCCTTTACGTGGGGGAAATAAATACTGTCCTAGATCTGATCTGCATTATACATTGAGTACCTTTCTACTCCCAGTGAGTCTAACAGCCAAATCAAAGACTTAACTGATTGTGTCCCAAGCTCTATGGTAAGAACCAATCTATCTGGGGAGCTCGTCATGTTGGGGGTCAGGTTCCCTTGGGGCTGAACGCAGAACGTGCTCCTAGGTCCAGAACTAGAAGACAAACACCCTAGCCCTCCTGAGGAAAACTATGTTCTGCGTTGTTACATAAGCATCAGAAGTAAGATCTGAACCCATGTCTGTCCTCAGACTCCCAAGCAAGCTGGCGCCTATGGCTTTCTGATCAGTCCAGTCCCTTCCCCATGACAGCAGACTACCTAAGGAAGCCAGAGGTCAGTAATTTGTACTAGGCAACCAGGAAGTGAAAAACAAAGCTAGTCTGCCAGATTCAAGAGCTCTTCACTTTGTGCTTCAAGACCCTGAGCTCCAAACTGTATGAGTTACTCATTAAAATAGCAAAGAGCTCTGTGCAGTATTTCCCTGGTGAGTTTTGAAAGGGAACCAATCAGTGTGTCTAGGTTGGAAATCCCCTCGATTAATGTCTTTCAAGAAGAGAAGAGCATGGGACGTTCAATCCAGTTCAATCCAGATGGAAATGTTTTTCTGATGAATTAAGTTTGTTCTAATATCCATGTGTGAGAAGGAAAGCAGAGACCATGGCCCGAGCCAAGGGAAGCGTGGGGTGGGCGGATGGTTCTGTGACGTGAAAATGAAGCTTATACCATAACTGATCAAAAACAGAAGGAAATACGAGCTGGGTTTGAGTTCCTAAGGGGAACAGAATACAAACATATCTGTGTATACATATAATATATGTACATCGTATATGTATGTAAAAATATAGGATGTGCAGGTGCATGTATGGTATTGCAATGTGTGAAAATATATCTATATACACATTGTCCAATAGATGCGTCGACACATACATAGACAAGTGTGTGTCTCATGAAATATAAACAAGCCGAAGAAAGAACCTCGAAACAAGGACAAGAAAAGAAGCACTGGCTAGACATTCCTATAATTTCTAACTTACCTGGGGGCTCTGAGGTGGAAAGGTTTCCCCAGCTGTCATACTGTTTAATAGGAAATCAAGTATTTCTGGAGTTCTCTTCTCTAGAGACATGTTTGTTGACTATAGAATTTTAAAGCTGAAAAGGGCCTTTAGAGACAGTCTCCTCTACCCCTATCTCATTTTACAAACAAGGAAACCTAGGTACCTCGCATTATTTGTCCAACACCCCATAAGTAGAGAGGGTAGGACCAGGAGCCCCGAGATCTTTGCCTCGTTCTGGGCTGCCTTTGTGCACAAAGAATCAAAGCATCCGTGGACTCAGAGTCCTAGAACTTGGGGAAGGAGCCTCAATGGCCATCCCTCCTCCTGCATCACACCAGGCAAGCTTCCTCCATGGAACAGGGAGGACGACCACAGCCTGCGCCACAACGTGGTCAGCGGGAGCGCTTGGGTAGCTGTAGGCCCTGTTCAGGGGTCAGCCAGTCCCTGTGGGCAGATTTCTCCTAAGAGTGGCCTCTGCACTCTTCTCTGAGGGACTCGTAAGCCCAGGACCTGGAGATTAGCCAAGATTTACCTGGGACGGTCCTTGGGCTTTGTGATTTACATACGAGCCCAAAGCGAGGATAGGCATCAGTCATTATTGCAAGGAGACAGATGTAAAACCATGAATCTTAAAGAGAGAGCGGCAGAGGCCTGGGCCTGAGGATCAGGGGCAGCTTCCCCTCCAGACTGTCCTGCTCGCTTCCTTGTGGCTCTCCCTCTGGGCTGCTCAGTCTCCTCATCTCTAAAATGGGGAGGGCGTCCACAGTGGGTCATAACCTTGACCTGACACTTCATGCTTGTACAAGACGGGGCTCGCAGCCCCCCCACACCCTTCCCCCCGAACAAACCACAAGCGGGGGGGGGGAGCCTTACTTTGTCAAAACAAACGAGGTTGATTTGCCCACACATATTGATTCTCTGTGGGGAGATGCAAAAAATCTTCTTTTTCTTCAGCCTTTTCTGAGCATAAAAAATCCCTGTGGTTAAGGCTGCTGGTAACACCGGAGGGACGGAGACAGTGAGAAGGAGCAGCGACATGGTCACCGTGTCTCTCGCAGAAGTCTGCAGGGGGAGATGGCGCATGAGCATGGCAGCACAGGAAAATGACGGGCTGAAGGGACCAAAGGGACCACCACCCAGAAACCCCACCGGAAGAACTCCTCAGGCCTCCTCCCAGGAGACCGACCCTGGCTAAGGCTCAGTCCTCCATCATGGGAGGTCCTGGGGAGCCAGTCAGGAGAGTAGGAGACCATCTTTCCTAATGGCGTACAGGGATGGAGAGCTTGTTTGGGGAGGGGGAGCTGTGAGACCAGCACAAGCTGGAGCTCAGTGCTGGGCAGTCTAAGTATGCCAGACACTGACATGTGAGGCTCAAGCAGCCTCCAAGGCAGGCCAGGCCAGGCCAAGAGCCAAGATATTAGGAGACCCCCTAGTATGCTCTAAGCTTGGCATAACAACAATCCTTTGCACTCCACCTCTGGACCATCTCACCCTCTGACAAGATCCCAGAATTGTTTCATAGGGTTATGGTATTGCTTTGACCAGCACCAGGTGTTCTATGAGCTTGGACAAGCTCGGGACAAGTACCCCATTCCAGTCATGAAGCCCTGCCATGAAACCATCTTGTCCCCCAGCTGCCATTACCCCTCATTGTCAGGGCTACAGCTCACTGTGAAGCCACTGGTACAAGTGTTGAGATCTCTCCCCACTGCCTCGGGTTCCCCCACTGGGGGCAGGACCCTGGCACATGTTTCTGGATCCCTTTCTTGCTTGCAAATGTTTCCCTCACTTTGAAATTAAACTTGTGTCTGATTCCTGACTTTTCTGTCTCTAACCTGCTCTGTTCAGCTCAGACACCCACAGGTTAGAGGCTGGTTCCATCCAGATGACACCAGTAAATGCCTACAGCATTTGGCCACCAAGCTGGGCAGAAGGCCAAGAGCTTCAGACAACCACCGCCTTCTCTCTCTCTCCTTCCCCATGTCAGAAAAATTGGAAAATACTCAGGTTACCCTGAGAATGCCAAGACCTGCTTGGCTAAAAGGCCATCCAGAATTCATGGAACCGTAGCCCCAGCTCAGGGGCCGTTCAGTCCAGCCCCTTCATTTGAAATGTAATGAAACTGAGGCCTAGACAGGCCATGAAGGCCACACGGTGGTCAGCATCGGAGGCCACGCCTGACCTCAAGTCCTTGGCCTGTGTCAAAGCTACCCCACTGCCTCCCTAAAGCTGGAAGGGCCTCTGAAGCTCCTCAGTCCATTCTTTACTGAAACAAGAATCCCCCTCTTCAGCATCCCTGCCAAGTGGCTGACCAGCCTTACTTTGAGACTTGCAATGAGGGCGAGCCACCACCTCCCAAGGCACCTATTATCCTCTGGAGAAGCTCTCATGGTCAGGAAGGAATTTTCCTCTTAAATTGAGTCTAATTCTGCCCCTTTGTGGCCTCTCTCAGTGAGCTGGCGCTCCTCCCTCCTGCTTGTGGTGGTCTTACAAAGATCTGCCACCTTCGTCCCTCCTCCAGGCCTGACACCTCTGGCTGTTCACATGTTCAAAAGCCTTTCCACCAGGTCAGGAAAGCTCCTTGGAGGGGTCACACCCCTTGGACAAAGTCCAGTCACACATCCGAGGGAGAGCAGGTCTCACTTTTGGCCTCCCTCTGGGTCTCTTTGGCTCCCTGAACAAATGATCATTTATTCATCGCTTTGTACTGTGCAAAAATTCCGAGGCATATAAATGTGAGACAATCTCTGACCTGCATCCTAGAGATCCAGAGAGAGGTTTAAACTAAAGCTCATATGCTGAGATTCCCAGAGAACGTTACATCCCAGGGTAAGTGGATGGGACCCAGGACTTATTCCTAGTTGGAGAATTTGAGAGAGATGCGCTGGGCAGTCGGGAACCTGCGTCAAATGTTACAGAATATGGAGGTCTGATGGATTTCCCTTCCTCCAAGTGGATTCTTGTGGGGCTGATTGGGATGAGGTGTGTGTGAGAATGTAGAGTGCGCTTTAGGAACCGGGGTGAGCAGCAGCCACTGCCTGGTCCGGGGGAGTAAAGGTGCCCCCATCGGGCCACGCCTCCCCCATACTTACCCCATTGTACATGTACACACCGAAGGAGTAGAAGAAGCCTGCGACCCCCAGGAAAGCAAGAAAGACAATGAACTTAAAGGCATCGTTGTAGAGTTGGAAATTGAGGGGCCTCGGGTAAAGGATGGATCTCACCAAGTCACCTTTGGCAGTGTTGAAACCTGAAATAGAACAGTCACAAGATGGACATGTTAAGCTTCCTCATGCTAGACACCATCCTCCCTCTACCCCGCTGCTCAAGCCAGGACTGTCTTCTTGGCCGGCATTCGGTGCCTTTTCAGAGGACCATGGGAAAAACTCATCAGATTGAGCAGGAACTTACTCAGCTCCTGCTTTGGGCCAGACCCTACTCTGGTCAATGCATTTATCAAGGCAAAAATAGCAGTCTTTGCCCCCTCAGAACTCACAGCTCAAAGACTGTGTCTCTGAGTTCTCAGTCCCCCTGGACAATTCAATTCTGGTGAAGGTGGCAGCATCGGAGGCCGGAGAGGAGCCTGGCACTCCTACATATGCACCCACAGGGACCTCAAGAGGCTCTGGACCAATTAAGCATCAAGAAATCCAGAGAGAACCGGAAGCCCCTTCCCCCACCCCAGAAGCCAGTGAGGGGGAGGGGCGTCCCACCAGGAGAGTGGCTTAAAGTCCATGGGGGGGAAGGGCACCAGCCACGTCTCCCTCAGTGCAGCCCGAGACCAAGGGAGCATTTTAGGCTGCCTCCTGTCGATGTGTGTGGAGGACCAGCCCACTAAAAGCCCTAGGCATTACATGCATGCACACCTGAATACCTGCATATAGGTATATGTGTGTTATATACATAAATAAAGGGGGGGGCACCTTAAAAAGGCAGCTAGTGAAGGGCAGGGCTTCCCAGGCCTGTGGCTGAAGCCGTGTGTGCCTGCGCATCTTTGCCAAAAAACCAGAGAAAACCACACGGGCTCATGAGGAGTCAGACACAACTGAAAAACTGAACATGTGTGTCTACATCTACGTGCGCAGACGTGCACAGACAGCCACACCTACACACAAGCACGTGTGCGCATGGACATACACACGCGTCTTGTGCACGTGCTCGAACGTCTTTAAAGAGAAGCTTCCGCCCACATCACGTTAGAGCGAGTCACTTTGTCTTCTGGCTACTGGGGGACGCGCAGTGAAGGCCTCAGGTGGGCGGCTGCTCGGGCATCACAGCGTCCAGAAGAGCTGGAAAAGCTTCCCAAAGGAAGGAGGAGGACTGTCGCTGCTCTGGCCCTTCAGTCACACTGACTCCCCCTGACCCCATGGGGCTCTGGCCGATACTGGGGTGCTAGCCATCGCCTTCTCCAGCCCCTTTTACAGAGGAAGAAACAGAGGCCTGGGTTCCCACAGCTGGTCAGTGTCGGAGGCAAGGCTCAAACCCACCATCTCCCGGCTCCAGATGCACCCCCAAGCTGCCTCCCTGCGGACCTGTGCCCAGCGCACGGCAGAGAGGCATCTTAATCTCCCTTTTAAAGAGCCTGGAGACAGGCACCTGCCAGCACTGTTCTGTGAGCCCCAGGCAGGGCAGACGCCACCTGCCTGGAGTCAAGGGCGCTCCCTCACGCCCCTAGTTTGACCAGGAAGTTCACCGGGACAAGCTCCTTCTTTCTGCTCTGCTGGGCTGGTGGCAGTCTCTGGGTGGGATAGCCGACCTTGTCGACCTCTCCCTGCCTCATCTAGGTGCAGAGGCCCATTTGTGAAGCCCCTGCCTGAGCCAGGATGTTGGAGGCCTCCTCCATTTAAACCTGACACAGGAGATGGAAGAAGTGTATCTACCCCTCGGGCCGGGGAGACCCCTCCCATCTATTACACACATGTTTGCAGGTGCCATCCCAGCTGAGAGGGAAAACAGGGTCTGGGCCAAGCACTGTGACAAGATCCCAAGTCCAAGACAACCCACCCAAGTCCTGGAACATCCCCACTGAGCCACTCACCTGTCTGCAGGACAACTGCCCGGACGGGGCCTGCCCCTGCCTGCTTGGTCTGAATGACCTCGGTGCCACAGAAGAGGACATGTCGCCGATAGTCCTCCAAGCTGTGAGACTTCCACGGCGTGCTGCTCTCCACGTGGGGCAGTGGGGTCTTCATGACTGGGATGCTTTCCCCTAAAGAAGGCGGTTCTCCATTAGCCCCTCTCTGGCCTCACGTCCACATCTCAAAGAACTCCCCAGATGGCAGCGAATCAGTTCTGATGGCTGACCCTGTTTGTCAGGTGCTCCTTAGAACTGCTCTGCATTCAGCACCTGACACCCTTGGGCAGCCCCAAGAAGGTGCCCAACATGCTACTGTACCCAGCCAGTGCGGCTTGTGTGATCTCTGGTTTTGTTTTGTTCTGTTTTTCTATTCTGAAACGTTTGCAGGCTGGTCAATGGAGCTGTGCCCATAAATGGCCATTCGATCTCCCACCTCTATGCCTTTGCCCAGGTCACCCCCCCCCCCACCTCTGGAACATTGTTCTTAGAATCCCCAGCTTCCCTTAAAGCACAGCTTAGGTGCCACCTCAGACAAAGCCTTTCTGTTTAACCCACCTCCCATGGCTGGGGTTGTCCTCCTCCCTCTACAAAAAACTCTGGATTACTTTGTCAATGCCTTATATTGAGTTTTCTGTGCAAAGGCAGGATCCCCGCTCCCATGTGCAAAGCCCCAAAAGAATGTAATCTTTTGGAGGACTAGAAATGTTTCTGTTTTCTCTCTCTCTCTCTCTCACTCCGTTTCTCTCTGTCTCTGTCTCTCTCTTCTCTCTCTGTCTCTGTCTCTCTCTTCTCTCTCTCTGTCTGTTTCTGTCTGTCTCTGTCTCTCCCTCTCTCTCTCTCTCTTTCTTGTGTGTCCCCAATACTGAAAACCATGCCTAGAACCCAGAAAGCTCCCCGAATTGATGAAAAGAGGATGCAGGACAAGATGACCTTCATCTCTTCCAACTTTAAATCGACGATATGTTCCTGTGATGCCCATTTCACAGGTAAGGAGACTGAGCCTCAGAAGAAGCAGGTAACTTGCCAAGGGTCACTCAGTTAATAATTGTCAGAGCCTGAGTTTGAACCCAGACCACCGGATGCCTGGCCGGAGGCTCATTCCCAAGGACCCTCATGGGACAAGGCTGCAGACTGTTGGCCAGCCCCATTGCCTTCAGAGAGCACATTCCTCTTGGCTTCTCACCAGGGAGCCAAGGTTTCTGTTGTCTTCATGCCTGAGGTCAGATTGTCCATGTGGTGGCCTCTCCTCCTCTGGGGCTTAGGGCCTGTCTCCTTCTGAGGAAGGTGCTTCTTGAGTGTCTGGGCACAATGCTTGGCAGGCATCCTCTAAATAAATTGACCAGCTTGACCCACCCACTAGAGGGTGGGGCCTCACCTGAAGACCTCAGGGGCCAGTGTCCTTGGCTTCAAACCACTGCCCATCCCAGACCATAACACAAGTCACCTGAAGATTATTTTAAATTACAAAACCCCACATCCTACTTGCATAAACATATAATAATATGTGTAAACAAGTAAACAGAAGCAAATATTTAATGTTCAGAAGTCAAGAAGCATTTGTGAAGCACCTACTGCGTGCTAAGCACAAACTGAGAAGTGTGTCAGTCCCTGCCCACAAGCAGCTTCCATTCTACAGGCTGAGACCAGGCAGATCTGTGCACATAGCATAGGAGAACAGCCACCAAGCCCAACCTGGTGAATGGCTCCCAGTTTTACAACCCAGAGTCACTTAGGAGGATGCGGTATCATTGTGTGGTGGGTTCCACTTGGGTCACTGAGGCACCTTTCCGTCGGCTCACACCCAGGACTGGGGCGCACTTACTACTCAGTCAGGGAGTCACCCTCAGTCTGGCTCTTCCTTCCTTGGCTGAGATCCAGTAAGAGAGACCTGCTGTAAGCCTCAGATGCAGAGATGCCTCCAGTGAGAAGTGGAGTCACCTGGAGAGAACTAGACCTTAAGGCAGGAAGACCTGAATTCAAGTCCTGCCTCAGACACTGACGGATGACCGTGGGCAAGGGGCAGACTCTCTTTTACCCTCAGATGTCTCATCCACCAAATAAGGATAAGAATAATACGTCCCTCACTGGGCTGTTGTGGAAATGAAAGAAAATGGCTTATAGAAAGTGCCATATGAATCCTGGCTCTGTGACCAGCCCAGTCCAGCAGGAGTACAAATGCAGACTCATGCACCAGCTGGCCACGCCATGCTTGTAAGTACACTTGGTGGAGCAAATACCAGCCAGAAATTGCTTTAGATCTGAGCCCCCTCCCCTCAGGGATTGCAGGGCTCCAGAAGAGGGTGTGACCTCAGGGTGTTGGACTGAAACGTTTGTATTTCTGTGCTTGCTATAGGCTGAAAGGAAAGATTCCTTTGGAAAATTGGGCTGATGAAGGCAAAGCAGTTGTCATTGACACACAACTAGTAAGTATCCCAGGCAGGATTTGAATCAAGGTCTTTCTGATTGCAAGTCCAGTGACTCTATTGTGCCATGCTCTTCCTTCAGTGAGGAAGACCATGTCCCTCTTCCCTGATCCATCCTCTGAGACCTCATCTTGGCAAGGAGCTGACCTTCTTAATGACCAAGTCAGCAGTTAGAAGGCTCTGGTAGGTGTGGGCAATCTGGGAGCTCCTCGAGTATTGGCAGAAGGCTGGACTGCATGGTTCTCATCTCAGGAAGAGCTGTCCTAAGTGAGCATTGTTACCGGAGGGCTGGCCATCACCAGATGACTTTTTGAGCCTCTCAAATGTCCAATGACATCTCCCAAGTGACAAGTGAACTCGGACTCCAAGTAGTTGTTAAGCACTATATTACTATATTCTGATATGAGGCTAAGGGCTTGGAGGAATTACTCATCCTGGAGAAATCATTGCTTCCGGAAGCAGCAAAGGACATGCTCCACATTTCCTCCCATCACTTGCTGCATGTAAGAGGGGTGGAATGCAATGGCTCTGATCTACATCTCCCAAATTTGTTGGGAACTCAGCCTGTTCTGGTTTGTTCACATCATTCCCAGCAGTGCCCAAAACAAGAGTTGTGAATCTGATGCCGTGACTGGATCCTCACCCAAGGCATTCCGAAGATATATTTCCTTTCCTACATCCTGCAAACCCTGATGAGATTTCATGGAAGCTGAAGGGAGCATCCTGTCCAGTTGTGGCCAAAGAGAGGGCAGGACAAGAAGAAGAAACTGGTTCCTTGTCTTTCTCATTTTACTCCCTCCAGCTCTGACCACTTTCTCCAGCAGAGGGCGTCATCCCTCAAGCAGAAGTAGCTGCAAATTACTGAAAAGGCCTTTTAGCCTCTCAGTGATAGGGGGAGCTGTCCTAGGTCTGGGGCTATGCTGGCTACTATGGCAACCTTCTCAGAGAAGGATGTGATATCTATGCAAATCTTTCTCATTATCATTACAAGGTCATTAGATTTCAGCACATTTCAGGGATGGTTTGTAATTACACTCAGCATATTTCTGTTTACTGTTTTTCCTTCCTCAGTTTTAAATTAAGCAGATCCATTTTTAATGCAAAATCTGCTCGGGCTGAACTATTTAGGAATAGATAATGAATATCCTTTTCACTTTGGGTGATGTTCGAAGTCTTTGAAGAGCATTTTTGCTGTCTTTAGACCATTTGTAAACAGAAAAAAGTCAATAGTGCTTCAGTGTCAATGGTTTGTCTCACATTAAGACATGCTAATATTACTTCTCCAAAGGAGCAGTAGGGGCAATGCCTTACAGGCAGTGAGTGCCTCAGTAGTCCACCCTGCTCAAGATTTTGACTAGGGCAATGATGGAGAGCAGAGAACCTCTGTTTAAGCCACTCTCCAAGTGGACTGATTGCCATTCTATCTAATGAAGGGTCTCCCGCCACTGTGTGCTACTACTGCTCAAAGGAGGTGAGATAATCGCCAACCCTTGGGGGGACACAAAAGGAAATTGGTGGGTAGACTGAAAACTGAGCAGGCTAACTCCTGTTTAGGAAACATCAAGGTGTGGCCTGTTGTTTCAAAGAGGGTCACAAAAATCTGCCCAGCTATAAGAAAAGAAAATTCTGAAAAGAGAATTTAGCTCACTTAAAAATGTAAGCACGTACCCTGTAAAGGTGGGAAATGATTAGGGTTGCTGACTGTCATGATGCTAATGGTTGTAAGAACATTCTTCACTGGGGGTGTCTCATCTTTGCATGGAGGCCCCCTGGGAGTCTTCAAGAGAAGGTCAGAGGACCTCAGCCTCTAGTTGGTCCAGCAGAGGTGGAAGGGTCACTGTCCCAGCCCTGGAAACACACAATGTGTCAGCCATCTGAGGATCAGAGAGCCCCAGAAGCATAGCAATCTGGGCTACATGCTGAGCCACAGAAGGGCTTTCACAAAATCAATTCTCAGAACCAGAAGGGACCTCAGGGAGTGACGAGTCCGAACTGGACCTGGCAGGGATCCTTTGGACAATACCCCAGTGAGTAGCTTAGATGGGCATTGCTGTCTTCTCCATTTACAGGGGGAGAAACTGTAACACATAGAGGTGAGATGACTTGTCTGGTGTAGCAGCTAGTAGCTGTCTGAGGCTGTGCTTGAACTCCGTCTTCCTGACTCCATGCCCAGTGCTCTAACTATTGCACCACCAGTCGCCTTCAGAAGAGGAAACTGAGTAATTTCTCAGAGATGCAAGGAAAGGAATTTGGAAGAATCAGAGCCATGCCTTGATCTAGCTAAGGAACTTCCAGACTTCTGGAAAATGGAAGTGGGTGTAAGTCAGAAGCTGAGGAGGAAAAGGAGGGAACTTCCAGTAGGAATTTGGAGTCCAGTATCAAAGACCTTTGAGGCTGGAAGGAAACTCAGCAGTCAGCTGGTCCAAGCTGCCTTTACGCAGAGATGCAGAGATCTTTTTGTGGTGCCTGGAGCAAGAAAAGGCCACCAGGGTCTTCTTTCAGCAGGGGATGATGAGATCATTATTCCCCCAAATATCTGTGAAGCTCCTACTGTGGCACTCTGGAGATGACCTTTTATGAACACTGTAAATGTGTGCCCTGGTGCCCTTGTGATTCTCTTACCATTAGAATGGAAACTCCTTGAGGGCAAGGACCAGGTTGTGGCTTTTCTTTATACCCTCAGTAAGTTGTGCAATGCTTGACACATAGATAAGAACTTACTAACTGCCTGCTGACTGATTGACTGGCCCAGGCACTGGGGATGCAAAACCAGACAGGAAATAGTGCCTGACCTCAAGAAGTTTACACCCCACCAGGATGAAGCAAGAGGTGCACAGGTGAGTGCATGCAAAATTATCACAAAGTAAGTTAGTTGGAGGAAGGGAAAATCAATAGGGAGAAGTGGTCCATTCCCCTCTGGAAGCTTGGCTTCCACATAACAACCTATCTTCCCACACGAGTTGATCCCCCAAAAGCTGGTCACCATGAGGACTGATTCAGCTGTTGGTGCTCAGTCCTGAAGCATCTTCAGCCACCTCTCCCCTCTGATGGACAGCTGGAGGGTGGAGCAGTCAACTCTTCCCAAGGCCTTCCTTTAGAGAAGAAATCCAATGACGTTCCAGGTAACTCTTCATTAACCATTAGCTTCTCTGCTTGGTTTTGACTATAGATGATGATCCTCATGCACAGAATCACCAGCTGCCTCTACTGGCTTTTCAGCTTCTCCCCTGTGTTGTCTTCCCCCATTAGATGGTAAGCTCTCCGAGGGCAGGGACTATCTTTCTTTTTTTTTTATTTATGTCCACAGCACTTAGCACAGCGCCTGGCATATAGTAGGTTCTTAAGGAATGATTTGTTTTGTTTTAATTTAAATTAATTGAATTCCTCTATTGGGCAGATTGAATTATTCCAAAGGGCATCCTATGAAGGTCACCAGGCTACTCAGGGATCCAATTTCAATTATGAATGGACTTTCCTCCCTTCCACATCACCATCCAAGGAAGCCACCCTTGCTTGTTTGGTGGGAATCATCTGACAATATTACTGTGTCACATACACATCAGAGCTGTTTCTTTTTTTTAAATACTCTTTTCAGTTAACAAGAAAGTTTAGCAAGCTTATTTCCTCTTCCCACTCAAATGGGAAGGAAGGAAGGGAGGGAGGAAGGGAAGGAGGGAGGGAGGAAGGGAAGGAAGGAAGGAAGGAAGGAAAGAAGGGGGAAGGAAGGGATTAAGGAAGGGAGGGAGGGAGGGAAAGAGGGAGGGAAGGAGGGAAGAAAGAAGGAAGGAAGGAAGGAAGGAAGGAAGGAAGGGAGGAAGGGAAGGAAGAGAGGGAGGGAGAGAAGGAAGGATGTTTGTGCCATTTAAGCATGGTCATGTAACGATGTGTCTGAGACTACAATGGATGCTTTAAACCATGACACCCATATCAGAGCCACCATCCTCATCCTGTTTCCCCCTACTCTCTTCCCCCAGGAAATCCTGTCCCTGGGATACAGGCCCTGATAGGTGAGCTCTCACCTTATCTTATCCAGAACCAGGCATGCACCTCCCTGCCTGCCACCACCTTCTCCCCTCTTTTCCAACTCCCCTTTATCTGTTCCCATCCTCAGGTAGGAAGCAGGCTCCTTTAGGGGCTTTCTTATATTTGTATCCTCAGGGTCTGGCACAGCACCCCGCAAAGTTAAGCATTTAATACGTACTTTGTCATTCATTCATTCATTCATTCTTTCACCCGGAAGGCCATTGTAGTGGAAGGAGCCCTTAACCTGGGATGTGGGTTAGAATCTCAGCTCCTTTCATGCAGTTGAATAAACATTCATTAACTCTCTACTATGTGCAAGGCTTCTGAGAGCCAAAGACAAAAATGAAAGCTTCTCCACCTTCAGGGAGCTTGCACTCCAATCTGACTCAATGCTGCTCTGTGCCAGGCTTGCTGCCGGATTCTGAGAACAGAGACAAAAAGGAGATCAGCCCAGCCTCCCGACGGACAGAGTCCTCTCCAGCTCACAGCTGCCTGGCTCCCACCAGCCCCACAGACAACAGCCCGATTATCACGTGGCCTTTGCTTCCCTGAGGCTCAGTTTCCTCATCTGTATGATGGGGATGATCATCATCACAGTGCCTACCTCAGAGGTGGAACGAGACGATGGCAGCAGAAAGCACCGTAAACCTTCAGTCAATTCAATGAGCCTTTATTAAGTGCCTGTTGTGGGCCAGGAGCTGTGCTACATAAATGTAACTGTGTTCTGTGTCCCAAGGAATCAAGGACTTCTTTGTGGTGATTACTGTCCTCCCCAGGACAGATTCCAAGCTGTCTCTATCTTAGTGGGCAGTCTGTGAGAGGCCCCATGTCTGAGAATGCCATGGTCCACCAGTCAGGCTACAACAGAACAGTTAGCTAGGCAGGTTCTTGGAAAGCAGTCGCGCCTGGACCCATCCAGACTCACCCTGGAAGTTTGGGCAGAAGGGGAAGGGGGGGGGGGGGACACACAAGAGCCTGCATCCTACTGCTAAAGCCAGGGGGGAGCTGGGCTTCCAGGCTCTACACCATGACGAAGAGTCCCAGTGAAGGAAACAGACTGGTAAGCCAGCAGGTCACAGAAAAGCTGCCAACCTCCACTGGTGAACGAGGTTTCCTCCTCTGAGTGTCTCTGCACTAGGAAACAGGGTGCCAAACATCTGCTGTCCATGTGGCATTTGGATTCCCATGTACATTCTATTCCATGTGTTACTATCTATGTAATGTAAACATAGCCAGGGGCTTATCAGTATAAGAGCACCCTTCAATAGAGCAGCACTGAGCACAAGGGGTGGATTTTACCCTCTGCCAAATGTCCTCAAAGGGGAAAGCAATGAGCTTCTCTATGGCACCTACTACTTGCCAGGCTCTGTGCTAAACATGTCTATAAACATTATCTCAAACACATACACACACACACACACACACACACACACACACACACACACACACACACCCTGAAGTAAGAAAAGGCAGAGAACATCTCACTCTAATAATGGAGGATGTTCACAACTTTTGTCTAGATGATGTAGACCAAATGGCTAACCCCAGACACTGGCGTCGAGCAGCAGTTCTCAGTGCGGTGATGGGTGACGTGGTGATTGACTGGGGGGACCCTGAGCATCAGGGAACTTTCTGTTTTCCCTTCATTTCATACCATCCAGTTCCATTTTCATTCCTCCTGCACCAAAATGATCAGGGCCTGCACCATCTGAGCATACTCCTTGAGAAGCACTCCAGATTGCCCACACCCTCTCAAAGTTGTACATGATTCTATGTGGCTGCAAGAACCACAGCAGGAAAGCTGCTATCTGAAGAGGACAGAGCCCAGTGGAGTCTGGGCAGGTCTTTCCAGTGAGGCAGTCTACAATCACACCTTCCTTGCCATGTGGAATGTAGACTCCCTGAGGGAGGTGCCTCTATTGGAACAAACTTTGGGGAGCTCACTGTCACTGTTCTCCAAAGACCAGTGAGGGAAGGAAACAGAAGGCACACGACCATCCCAGCCAGTACCTGTCAGCATTCCCTCATTGACAATGCAGCTCCCATCAATCAAGACAGCATCACACGGTAAGGAAAACTTCCCAGGCAGAACAAGAATGTCTCCAGGCACCAAGAGACGAGACTCGAGTTCCTGAAGACCTAGCAGTAAAGAATGGGAACCATACATGTGACTGATGGACCATTTCCATCTCTTTCCATGTGGTTAAGAGCTACCCTGCTCTTGTCTCCCTCCCTGTCTTCTCCAGCCACCTGTTCTGCTGAAAGCCCTCTCCCTGCTCCTTCCATCCCCCTATCATCTGACATCTCTTCTTCCTCTTGTGACAAAAGTCCTAGGAAAGGCCATCTACAATCTCCCTCTCCCCACTCCACTTCCTCTCCTCTCACTCACTCCTTAGCCTCTTAGGGTCTGGCTTTCAACCTCATCATTCCACTGAAGCTGCTCCCTCCAAAGTTCCCAAGGATCTCTTAAAGGCCAGCTCCAATGACCTCTCCCCTCTCTTCAGTCTCCTTGACATCTCTCCAGCCTTTGACACTGTCAGTCACCTGCTCCAGTGGACTCTCTTTTCTCTCTAGGATTATGGGATCTCTCTCTCTCTCTCTCTATCTATCTTTCTTTCTCTCTCTCTCTCTCTCTCTCTCTCTCTCTCTCTCTCTCTCTCTCTCTCTCTCTCTCTCTCCTGGTCCTTCTCCTATCTATCAGACCTCTCCTTCTCAGGCTCCTTTACTGTGTCCAAATCCAAGTCATACCATGACATCTACCACCAGGATCCTACTGTCTTTTGTTCTGGATCCTCTTTTCTCCTGCCTCATACTGCTTCACTCAGTTATATCCTCAGCTCCCATGGATTTGATTATCTCTATACCAATGATTCTCAGGTAGGTGGCACAGTGGATAGAGTATGGGGTCTAGGGTCAAGAAGACCTGAATTCAAATCCATCCTCAGATACTTACTAGGCATGGGACCCTGTGAAAGTCACTTAACTCCTGTTTGTCTCAGTGTCCTCATTTGTAAAATGGGGGTGAGTACCCACCACTCAGAGCTGTTGTGAGTTTAGAAGGGGATAAAATTCGTAAAGCACTTAGTATGGTGCCTTGGCAGAGTGGGCACCACAGGAAGGTTAGCTGCTGCTGCTGCTGCTGCTGCTGCTGCTAAAACTAATACTCCTCCCCCTCCTCCCCAACCTAACCTCTCTGGTGACCTCTAGTCTCACATCTCCCACTGCCTCTTAGACATCTTGAACTGGATGTCTAATAGACATCTTCAGTCTTCAAAAACTCAGGCTCTTTACCCTTAAGCTCTCCCCTCTTCCACACTTCCCCATTATCATCAAGGGCACCACCCTCCTCCCAGTCTTCCAGGCTCCCTACATAAGAGCCATCCTGGACGCCTCATTCCTTCTCATCCCTCAGATCCAGCCTATTGCCAAGGTCAAGATCTGTTGATTTCCCCTGCAGCATCTCTCCGACAGCCCCCTTCTCCCCTCTGATCCTGTCTGCACCCTGGGGCAGGCCCTCATCACTTCAACCCTGGACTATTGCAACAGCCACTGGGGGTGTCTACCTGCCTCAATCTCTCCCCACTCCAACCTCTCCTTCATTCAGACACTAACCCAATTTTCCTAAAGCATAAGTCTGATTATGTCACTTTAAGCTCCAGGGGGCCCCCTGTTACCTCTCTATTCCATGAACAAGACCACCCACCTCTCAGCAGCAGCCCTGGCTGTTCCCCAAACCTGGGCTGCTTCTTCTCCTCTTTGCCTCTTGGCTTCACTGGCTTCCTTCAAGTCCTAACAACCCCCACCTTCTATACTCCCTCCTTATTCTAACGTCTTCTCTTCATTAGGTTTTTTGTACATGTTTGTTTGCCTTTTCTCCCTCATTAGATTGTAAATTCCTTGAAGGCAGGGACTGTCTTAACCTTTCTTTGTGTCTTTAGCTTTTAGCATAGACTCTGGCACACATCAGACATTTCATAAATGCTTATGGGCTGGGTGACTGAACACTCTCCACCAGCTGTGCCTGGTGCCTGGGGCTGAGGGTTTGCCTTCTGTCTCCCCAGGAAGTAGATACAAAGTCTTCAGTCAACTGTTCTAGGACACCATGTCCAGGATTCAGACTCTGTACAAGTTCTTAACCTTGAGGGGCCCAGATTTGCCTTTGTGGATTTTGGACCTATCGCTGCTACTTCGATTCGCTTGGCACTTCAAGATGTCTCTTGGTTATCACAGTCCCAACTCCTCAATCTGCTTCTGACACCCACTGCTAACAACCCCTAGGATGACATGAGTTATCAACCTACATTACTATATTATGTTACTATATTATGTTGCGTTAGTAACAATTGTGGTCCAAAGCCAAGTTCAGAGGTAGGAACTAGATGGGGAAAGGGAACGAAAAGTGATGAATGCCACATTTCCTCTTGAGCAACTAATTTGAGGAGAGACAGAGAAAAGAGAGATAGAGACACAGAGACAAAGACAGACAAAGGGAAACAGAGAGAAAGAGAGAGAGACAGAGAGAGAAGAACGAGAAGTAGGTATTTTAGCAAAGCAACAGAAGGAGGTCAAAATAATTTAGGAAAACATCTGAGTGCAAGTGTGTTAGGAGTGTTGGGAGCAGGGCAGTCAGGTTGGGGTGGAGTGACTATGAATCTCTTTAATCATATAATTGAGGAGACTGTTGTCATAAATGGCTACAAATTCCAAAGTGGGGCACTAGAAGGTTTCAACAAAAGCAGAGGCCACCTACCCTCATCCTTGGTGTGTATCATGGTCTGGATCTTGTTGTGGCCCTCCACGAGGTTGTGCAGATTGACCGATTGCTGTGGGGTTCAAAAGCCAAAAGTTGAGTCCCAAAAGAGCAGGCTGCTGACAGTGCCTGCTTCTACTCTCCTTGTGATTCAAAGCCAGCATCTGCTGAGGAATAAAAGATCCAGCTCCCTCCTAATGCTCTGTGTCTTCCTATCACCAGCACCACCAAAGCACCCCCCCTCTCCAATCCACATCCTCCTCTGCCATCCTGCTCACTTGTGCCCTCTGGAATCTCTGCTCTGTTGGGGACAAACTACCTTCCTCCTAGATTTCTTCACTTCATACAGCTTTCATCTTCTGCCTTTTAGCACCATATGGCACCTTGATACACCCTCAACACACCCTCACTCAGTATTCCTCCCATTGGCTGTCTTCTCTTTCTGCTCACACTGTGGTTGGGAGTCACATAACTGCACCACCTGCATTCCTATAAGTTTATGCTGTCTAATCTCAACCAAGTCTCCACCGCTACCTGGGGAGCCATTTGGTCTTCACAAATTGACTTCACACTCTCCACAGCAGTAATTCCAGATCTTCTCTTCTCAAGCCCCTCCTACCATGCCCAATTCCTTCCCTCTTGGCAGAGGACTCTAACTTCTATATTCTAGTTTCCTTTGGAAGTTCCGTCTTCTCACAGACAGCTCCCATCAAACCCCCATTCCCAACCTCCCATCACAACACAGAGCATCCCTCTGGTTCTCTTCCTTTGCTCCAGCTTCTAACAGAGACATGATCCTTCTCCTTCTTGACTAAATTGGCCCATTCCTGGGCTTCTGGACCCATCCACCTGTTGACTTTTCCCCCAGTAGGGAAGTGTTTCTTTGGATTCCCTTTCATCTTTCTTGACAGCTCCCCCCTCCACATTCCCTCCTTTTCTCTTCTCTGGTTCCTTTTTGGTGCCTACAAACACGTTGTTGGTCACCCACAATCAAAGAAAAAACAGGCCAAAAGACAAAATATGAAAACATTCAGGTGACCCTTCCCTTTTCTTCAGCCCTCATACTGTCTCTCTTTCTCCCTCTCACAATGTTCACAATGTACTCTTCTTCTATTAGATCATAAGCTCCTTGAGGGCAGGCATTGCCTTCAATGCCTGGCATGTAATAGGTGCCTAATGAGTTCCCATTGAGTGATTGGCTGATCTGCTTCCTCATCCTCTACCCCAACCTTTCTCTGAGTTCTAGTCCCACAATGCCCCAGCTCTCTGGTTATCTCAAACTCCAAATGTCCAACACATGATTCATTATATTTTGACCCAAATTCTCTCCTCCTCAAAATATCACTTTTCTGTTGAAGCCACCAACTTCTTCATGGTCACCTGGGCTTTTAAAGTCATTCTTCACTGTTCTCTCTTTCTCAGTCTCCTCCCCCCACTTCCATCTAGTCCCCAGAGTCTGTCAGCTCTTCATCCTCAACATCTCCTATGTATATCCCTTTTTCTCCACTCAAATAGCCATCAACCTCCTATTTCCTCTATGGTATTTCTGCCATGTTACAGGTGAAAAAAAGGGTTGGGGTGGGGAAGAGTCCTGGGTACTGAATTCTTCTTATAGCCTTGTTATGGAAAATGCATCCTAGGAGTCAAATGGACTTTGAAACAAATGTATGGGTAAGAGCCTTCAATCTCCTACCTCTTCTTGCCTGGATTATTTCAACAGCTTCCTCATTGGGTTCCCAGCTCCCCAATTCATTTTTTGCCCAGCTGGCAAATTAACATTCTAAGGCATAGACACTCCCCCATCCAAAAAACTGGTGTGGCTCTCGGTTATCTCAAACTTCTCAGTCTGGCATTTAACGTTCTCCCCAATCTGACTCCCACTGTCATTCCGGACTGATTCTGTCTGACTTCTCTTCACACGCTTTATGTGAACTGCCCAGACTGGACCTACTGTCTCCCCATTCTACTTCTTTTTCAAGCCCCTCTTCCCTTTCTCTCTCTCCCCCTTGTCCATCTCTCTCTCTCTCTCTCTCTTTCTCTCTCTCTCTCTTTCTCTCTCTCCATCTCTCTCTCTCTCTATCTCTCTCTCTATCTATCTATCTATCTATCTATCTATCTATCTATCTATCTATCTCTCCCCAGTGCCTGCATTGCTTAGCCCCCTGACTTCTGCCTCTGGGAACTCCTGGCTTCCTCCACGCCTTGGCTGGTGGGGCAGGCATGTCTTACAGGACACTTCCTAATGCTGCTCAGTGATGCTGCCCCTGTTCTCCTGAAATTACTTCATAATGATTTTTTTCTATTCACTCAGGAGATTCCCTGGGAAGCTCTTTGAAGTCAGAAGCAGTTCCATTGCAGTGTCTGTGGTGCCAAGAGCAAGTCCAGCACCTGTACCCAGTAAGTGCTCACTAAACAGCTGTTGAATCAAGCATCCCAGAGTAGGTGCTAAACCAGAAGCCAAGGCCAAGATGCCGTGGAACTCTCCTACAGCTGAATTCAGTTTCTCTTGGTGAATTCATGCCCTAGTGCTCACTCTGGACATATTCCAAGAGACTGGTCCCCTTGGGGAGATGCGGGATTGGCCCTAAATTCAGAACTTTGGCTCTGTTTAATCTGAGCCCAAGACAGGTAGAACCATCTTAGAAATTGATTCTTACCCAAGCATTTGTTTCAAGGCCTACTTGACTCCTGGGATGCATTCCCCATAGAAAAAAGGCTGCAAGAGGAATTCAGCACCCAGGACTCTTTCCTTCCTCCCCCCAACCCTTTATTCACCAGTAATGGAACAGAAATACCTTAGATTAGTTGTTTAAAATGTTGTTATTATAATAATAAGGCCCTCTATCTATTTAGTGTTTGTGAGTCAACAATGCCCTTTCTTTCTTCTCCAGAGCACTGAGAGATTGAGGGGGGAAGGGCAGTTTTCAAGGAGGTCATAGCATGTATCTGGGACAGGGGCTCTTGTGCTAGAGGGAGGAAGGTGACAAAGAGGGTGCCTAGGAGGGAGAAGAGTGGGGCCCAAACCAGAGCAGGCCTGTGCACGTGGGGGAGTCTGGGCATGAGGATGACTGCCAGGAAGCATTTTAGGTTCTTTGGATCTGGCTTTGGGGACAAGGAAGGCCAGGTCAGCTCTGTCAGAGCTTGATTTTGGCTACTTGAGTCTGACATATGGATCATCAGGTAAGTCAGGTGCCAGGAGGTCTGGTGAGCTGGGCAGAGATGCCGCTCCTGCCAAGCAATCAGGACCCATCAGTCACGTCTGGAGGCTGAGTTTGTCTCCTCCTCCACTGTTTGTGACAGTGTGTTCAGTCTAATTCAAGTCAACAAATACTTGTTCCTCCGTCTTGCAGCCACAAGGGTAGAGTTTCAGGAAGTGCTGTTGGACATGCTGTTACATCACCACGGGAAAGGGATTAAATTCCAGTGGCCAAGCTAGATTGGTTTCTGGATGAATTTTTAACCATTGTTTTTAATGCTGCCTCCCTCTCTGGAGGAGTGAGAGACCCAGGGGTCACAGGGAGAATGCCCACCCAGTAACAAAACGGACAAGGACAGTCCTAAGGAAAATTTAAGCATCCATACTGGAATTTCTCCTGTTCTTGGAGGCTTCAGAATGCCATTTAATGAAGGGTTTGCAAATCATGAAAAAGAAAAACTCTTTTGCTGGCCTGTACTTCTTCCCCTCAATGCCCCCCTCCTCATCACGTGTTAGCTGCCCCTACCAGAATGTAAGCTGCACAGAGGCAGGGAACGTCTGGCTGCTTTCAGATTGTCTCTCCAGCAAATGTCAAGCTCCTAATTAATGCTTTGTCTGTCTCTATCTTTACAACTCTCTGTTTAATCTACCATCTGTAATGACAAAGGAAGAGTGAGGTGAACAAGCATCAGGGTGCTAAGCTGATACCGAGACTGGGGAAGAGCCCCCCAATCTGGAGCATCAGACAACTGGGGCCATCCTGCTAGCCCACTATTCCGCTGGCCATATGACAGAGGGGAGGTTGCACCCCTCCCAGGCAAGGACAACAGCTTTCAACTTCTTTTTTTGCTATATTTTTGAAGCAAAGATTCCTTTATAAAACCTGATATTATTGAAAGAAATGAAGTTTGGGGATTATTTGACAGAGGCTAACAGTAGGAAGAACACCCTCAATTGATGATTCAAACTAAAAGCAGGAGAGAAAGTCTTGCCCAACCTCTTAGGGGAGCCCCTAGAATTCTGACAGGGGAAATAGAGCCAGATCTCTTTGGAAGAATGAAGACAGTACTCATGAGAGCAGACAAACAGAGAGGAGAGAGGAGAGATGGGGGGAGAGAGAGAGAGAGAAAGAGAGAGAGAGAGAGAAAAAAGAGAGAAGAAGAAGAAGAAGAAGAAGAAGAAGAAGAAGAAGAAGAAGAAAAGAATGGAGATAGATCGATGGATAGATAGATAGATAGATAGATAGATAATCAGTTTAAAGGAACTTACATTTTAATGGAGGAGATAACACGTGGAAGGAGTGGCGACCAGGGAGGACTTTTTGCTTTGGAAAGTTACAGGGCTAGTGAGTGGAGCCAGGGGGAGGAGATGACCACACCCTTTCCCAGAGCAATGCCAGTCTTAATGGGATTTTTACGGTTCTAGACTTGGGGGTTAGGTGAGCTGCATGTGCAAAAATATTGTCTAGAAGGAAGCAGGTATATGATAAAGAGGTGCCTTCCACAATTCAAGTATCTCAGAGTCTAGGGCAAACAGAACTCCGCAAATAAACAATGTCCCTCCCTCTCCAAAAGCCCCAACAATACTCCAATTCAGTCTCTGCCTTCCAGGAGCAGGAAGCCCTGGCCCCACCTTGGGAAAGCTCAGGTTGTTGGGAAAATGTTCCTGCCTGCACTTTCCCCATTCCACCTTCCCAGGATCCCACCTAGTTCTGTCTGCTTGGTCCAAACAGTTCAAGCCTCTTCAGATGTTTTCAGACTGATGCACAGACTTCTTGGACTTGGCTTCTTTCTGGGCAGAAGCAGAGCCCAGGAATGAAAGGAGAGAGATCTCCTGGGGAGTCAGAGGCCTTACCTGCCGGAGATCATAGATACTTAGGACGATGGAGATGATGGTCAGAATGATAATGGCTGTGGCGTATTCAAGATAACCTTGAGACAGCCACAGAGTCAGGGTAAATGCTTGGAACACATAAAATGGATTCAAAACCTGCCAGGGGAAAGACACTGTTAGGCCTGGAAAGTCTCTCATCTCTGCTGCTTGGGCCCCATGGGTCAAGAAGACAGTGGGGTCATCTTCTTTCATTGAGAAGTATGAGCCTCTTAGTGTTGGGAGATGCCCACAGTCTGATGCCCAGGGATTGGCATTTGTTTTTCTCAATGCTTTAGAAAAATGGATGAGGATAAACAAACCTTTCACAGTGATTCTCAAAGTGCTCACCAGGATGCCCTGGGAGTCAGGTCAGTCTCTGGCTCTGCCATAAATAACAGGAGACCCTGACACAGGGAGGCCTAAGGCTTCCCTCCAGAGTCACATGGAGTCACTGGCATAACTCAATCCCCTGCCCTTCGCTAAGAATCCCTCCACATATGTATTCTGGTGTTTTTTTGACATAATCTATTCTTGTTGTTGTTTTTACGCTGTCTGACTTTGTGACCTCTTTTGGGGTTCTCTTGGGCAAAGATACTAGAATGGTTTGCCATGTCCTTCTCCGTCTCATTTTACAGATGAGGAAACTGAGGCAAACAGGATGAAGTGACTTGCATAGGGTCACACAGCTGGTACTGTCTGAGGCCACATTTGAGCCCAGGAAGATGAGCCTTCCTGACTCCAGACCTGGCACCCTCAGCTGCCCTGGACATGATCTGAACTCTCCCCAATTTGCCATTTGTGGTCTCAAGAAACTTTGATGACTCTCAACTGGCCAAAGCTTAAGGGAGTGTGGAGACTGAACACCACGGCAGAAGAGCATCTTCCTTGAATTCATGATGCTAGATGTTGGCAATGATGCCTAAACTAGCCACATGGCTCAAGGCACTCCTGTCCTTGTGTGCTCTCTACTCCCAGTGGCAGAGCTGAGGAAAAATCTTCTGTTCCATTTTGGTTCTGAAATGAGCTGACATCTGCATCCTGAGCTAATCAGAGCTGTTCACCGTCAGTCATGAGTGATGTGAATGGTGAGTGCTCCAGGAAGGGGAATGGAAAGCCTGCCATCTCTGCCTTTCCTCTCATTTCTTTTTACCACTTCTATGCCATAAATGATCTCATTGTCTCTGCTCTAACCTGGTTTACTTACCAATGCAGCAATTCTGTTTGCTTAGAGCAAAATGTTTTTTATGGGGAATTCTGCGAGAATGCTGATGCTATTTTGTGTTCAGGAATACTCAATAGCATATTGGGGAAAAAGCTTCAGAAGGAAGAGCAACATGGCACATTAATGTCATGCTTTGCACTCAGGGCTCAAGACCCTTTTATAAACTTAAATTTACCTCCCTTGCCTTCTGAAGGTGAATCTGAAGAAAGAAGGCTTAGATTTTGTTGCCTGCATGGGACAGTGCAGGAACACTGGATATCGGGCCAGAGAACCTGGGTTCAGATACTGGGCACATGATTTAACGTGGCTGTGAGGGGAGGCAGTTTCTTCATCCAGAAAATAAGGTATTTTTACTAACTGTTCTCTGAGACCCTTTCCCTATCCAGCCCTATAATCTTAGGGACTTGCAGATCAGTTCCTGGAAAGCTACTGTAGATTGCCAAGGAACCCTGTTTAGACCCTGGGCCTGACCTTTGCAATCTCAAATGCCCCTTCAAGAAAAAATTCTCAGTGCCCCTTTGAAATTACAGTGGCATTTAGTACAGAAGGCAGCTCACTAATGGCTTTGACTTGAAGAGTTTGAAATAGGGAGGGAAACTGATTTTAAAACTGGGGCTGGGGGCAGATTACCTGCTTAACAAGTAGCTTCCAAATAGGCTGAATTTCAACTTCGATGGCGTTCGGGCCACAGATGAACCGCCTGGAAGACATTGGTCATTCCTCAGTAAGGCCCCATGGAAGAAGGCAACGTTTGGCTCTTCCACCAGAGCTCTTGCTTCATAATGACAACTTTTCATTCATTCTTTTCTTCAACTAACTGTCTGGTTTATTTCTTTAAATGACCATGAAAATTCCCCCCCCCCCCAATACATGAATTTGTACCCGGATAATTCAGACTGTATTTTTTCCTGCAAAGTTATTTCATTTAAAATACATATTATACAAACATGTACTGATTCTCCCATCTTAAGGGTGTTTCCCCATAGAAACTCTACTCCATTTTATTTCCCATCCTGGTCATGAATTATCCACCCCGTCCCAAAGGCCACAGATGTGGATCACAAGTTTTGGTAGGTTGTGCCAAAGTGGAAAGGCTTCAGGCATGATTCCCAAAACACACTGAGGCCACTGTGATAAGACCAAGGATAAGACTAAGGGTGGAAAGGTAAATCAACAGTTGGTTAGACAAAAGGTGATGAATTCAAGAGCCATGCCAACCCAAGAGGATAAAAAATATGGTGCCCACTCCTGTGGGTGGGGGCTCAGGTTTCTGCAGTGGCACGGCCAGAAAATGGGAATGAGGAGACTAGGAATGAATCATGTTGTTTTGGGATGATCTATAAGCATTAAGTGTTGGCACTTTAAATGAGAGATCTTTGTGAAATGAGCAGTGCATTGGTAAACTCTTAAAGAAACAGACCTTGAAGACCTGTTGAAGAACAGATTCTTCAACCAGTCTTCATAAAAACACCTTCTTCAATAAGAAAACTCAGAAGTCCTGACCATGTCAAGCATCAAATCATATTAAAAAAATGAAGTTGACTATATTTTAACAGACTGGAAATCACTGGTTCCAGATACAAGGTCATTTCCAAATCAGTTATCTCTATGTAGCTAGACTATTGATAACAACAACAATTTAGAACAACAAATTGTGACTAAATGAGAAGTAGACAGTATGGAATTTCACTGACTTCAATGTGACATCCAAGGAGGGAGGGGATGAGAGGGGAGAGAAAGAGAGAGAGACAGACAGAGACAGAGAGACAGAGACAGAGAGAGAGAAAGACAGAGAGAGAGAGACAGAGAGAGACAGAGACAGACAGAGAGAGAGAGACAGACAGAGAGAGACAGAGAGAGACAGAGACAGAGAGACAGAGACAGAGAAACAGAGACAGAGACAGAGAGACAGAGAGAGACAGAGAGAGAGACAGAGAGAGAGAGGGAGGGAGGGGATAAAAAGAATGAACATCTTGAAAGAAAAAAAGACATTATATTATGGGCGGCTAGGTGGCACAGTGAATAGAGCACTGGCCCTGGAATCAGGAGGACCTGAGTTCAAATGTGACCTCAGACAATTAACACTTACCAGCCATGTGACCTTGGGCAAGTCACTTAACCCCAATTGCCCTCTTCCCCCCTCCAAAAAGCAAAAAAAAAAAAGAAGAGGAAGAAGAAAGAAACAGTATAAAGAGAATTCTTAAATGATTTGGGTTGCTCTTCAAAAAGAAATGAATGGTGAGACTATGTTTACAGAATTGATAAGAAGTCAGCCATTGGAATCATGGTTGAAGATTGTTTTGGCTACGATCTTACTCACAGCTGATATGTATTTTTAAAAATATAATGTCTGTGTTTTATTCCATTATTACTCTAAGCCCAATTCAAACTCAACATCTTCAGAACTTGTATCATCCCTCTCCTTGCCTCCCCAAACATGCACTTCCCTCCAACACCCCTTCCTCGCCCTCACTCAGGCTGCAATCAGTGGGCTTATATTTTAGTCCAACCTCTCCCTCAACTTCCCATATCTGAATCAATGGCCAGGCTTGATGCTTCTATGTCCTCATCAACTCTCCTATCTTCCATCTTCTCTCCCTTGACGTGTCATTGCCCTTGCCTATGCCTTCATCACATTGTTCCTCATTGACAACTGCACTAAGCTTCCTGTTGGCCACCATGTATCCAGCCTCTCCTTTTTCCAATGCATTTAAAAGAATATGGTTCTAGTCCACCTTTCCAGGTTTATCAAATACATACCCTTTCACAATTTCAGTGCACACTCTTTTCTCCCTCTATCTTTCAGCTTTATCATACAACATTCTCCATTCACATATGTGAGATTATTGTCAAAATGAACGTTTCACATTTTCCAAATTTATGCAATCCATTTCCCATACCAAGAATTCAAGATAGCCCCTTTGGCTCTGACCTGTTGAGTGGCATCAGACAAATCACTGATGGATGAGATGGACCAGGCATGGAGTGAGGGGAAGGAAAGAAGCATTTATGATGCACCTACTGTGTACTGTGCATTGTGCTAAGCACTTGACAAAAACGGCCTCATTGATCTTCACAACAACCCTGAGAAGAAGGTGCTATTATTATCCCCATTTACAGATGAGCAAATTGGGGCAAAAAAGAGATTAAACAGGGGTGGAGTCAAGATGGTGGCATAGAAGCAGGAGAACTCCATGACTCCCACCACAACCACCTCAAATACCTATAAAATATGACTCTAAACAAATTTTAGAGCTCCAGAACTCATAAAACGACAGAGAAACAAGACTCCCGCTGCAGGCAGCCCAGTAGATGGACAGAAAGGGCTCATCGCAGCGCACTGGGAGCAGAGCCCAGACCCATGCAGTTTTAGCCCCAGGCGATCCAGGAGAAGTCACAGTTGGAGCTTTCAGGAGAGCAGATCACCGGCAGCTGTGGTGGTCTCCAGAATTACCAATTCATAAGAGCCAAGGACAAAGGGAAAAGTCAGTGGAACTTGGCTGAATTTGGAGGAGAGGGTCTGGCCAACTACCTCCAGAACTAGAAGCAGTCTGCCTCCACATGACTGCTTCAGAAGCTCCTGGCCTGCAGATTGCAGGGGGGCCAAGTGATCATTCAGAGGCTAAGTGCTCTTGCCTCGAGCTGCCTGAACTGAGATCGTGGTCTTGGATGGTGGTCCTGAGGTAGGTTTTCAGTGAGTCAAAGCTGGTGGAAGCTGCAGAGACTGCAGCCTCCTAATAGCTCCAGCAGCTGCGAAAACCCCAACGATTTCAGACAGAGCTCTCTCCTCTAAAAGCAGAGTTCTACTGAGCCCAAAAGTCAAGTAACTGACTGGCAACATGAGCAGGCAAAGGAAGCAAAGAAAGCTCAGCAATCCAACTTTAGATTCCTTTTTTGAGGACAAAAAGGATCAAAGCATGGAACGGG
>CM053580.1:3515616-3536638 GCA_028627135.1 Pseudochirops cupreus | reverse complement strand
TAGCCAGGTTCCAGAGTCCCCAGATCAAGGAGAAAATATTACAAGCTGTCAAGAAGAAACAATTTGAATAATGTGGAAACACAATCAGGGTAACCCAGGATCTAGCACCTTCTACATTAAGAGATCAAAGGGCCTGGAATATGATATTCCAGAGATCAAAGGAGCTAGGATTAAAACCAAGAATCACCTACCCAGCAAAACTGAGTATAATATTTCAGGGGAAAATATGGTCATTCAATGAGGTGGAGGACTTTCAAACATTCTTGAGGAAAACACCAGAACTGAATAGAAAATCTGACACTCAAATACAAGAAGCATGAGAAGGTAAACATGGAAAAGAAACCATAAGGAACTTATCAACATTGAACTATTTACATGCCAACATGGAAAAATGATCATTGTAACTTATGAAACTTTTCTCAATATGAGGATAGCTGAAGGGAATATAATTGTATATTATGAATACATACACATATGTCTATATAGGAGGGTATATATGCATATGAATACATATAGGAGAATGTGTATATATGTATACATAGACAGAGGGCACAGAATCAACTGAATAGGAAGGGATGATATTTTAAAAGATGAAATTAAGAGGTGGGATAGGAATAGAATGAGAGGAGACAAGGACAGACAGAAAGGGGTTAATCCTCTCATATAGAAGTGGCAAGGGATAACTGTTACAATGGAGGGGAAGAATAGGAAGGCAAAAAGGGAATGGGTCAACCTTACTTTCATTGAATTTGGCTTAGGGAAGGAATGACATACACTCTAAATTGGGTATCTTGCCCTGCAGGAGAGTAGGGAGGAAGGGGATGAGAGGGGAGATGATGGAGGGGAGGGTTACTGGAAGCACACACTTCTGTACAGGGACAGGGACAGGGTAGGGAATAGAAGGGAAGGAGGGACATATAGTCAGTCTCTCACAATATGTCCATTGTGGAGATGTTCTGTGTAACTTCACGTGTACAGCCTGTATTTAATTGCTTATTTTTCCGGTGGGGGTGGGTGACAAGGGAGGAAAGGAAAGAATCTAGAATTTAAAGTTTTAAAATCATATGTTAAAAATATATATTTTATTATTATTATTATTATTATTATTATTACTATTATTTACATGCAACTGGGAAGTAAGATATCCAGGCACTGGGGTAGGGAGACCCATCTTGCTCTACCAGAAAGTGAGAGGGGTGATGGGGGAGGGGGTATATAGTGGGATGGCTGTTTTAGGGGGGTGGGTGGGGGAAAGATGGGGAGAAAATTTGTAACTCAAGATCTTGTGGAAATCAATAATGTAAACTAAAAATAAACAAAAGTTAATTTTTTTTTAAAAAGAGGTTAAATGATTTTTGCATAAGGTTAGTAAGTATCTAAGCCAAGGTTTGACCTCCAGTCTTCCTGACTCCAGGCCTGACACCATCCACTACACCAAGTGGTCTGGTTGGTGTAGATGGCCATCGAGGGCCCTTCCAACTCTCAAATTCTATGACTCCAAAGTCAACTATCTTCTCTTTGGATCAGTTTCTCCATATGTAGGCCTCAGTCATCTCTACAATTCCCTGAAGATTCTGAGGGTGAGCATGCTGATTATGGGAAGAGATCCAAGCGTTCCATGGGAAGAAGATGCCTAGAAGACTATCCTGAGAAATTCAATTCTCAAGAAAGAGATAGGGCCTTTCAAGACAAATTCCAGGTCACTCTATGCCTTAGTCTATGTTTCTTGCTTGACAAACATATGTAGGACACCCCCTCTTCACTTCTCACCTCCTACTATTGTTGAGCAGAGAGAGAATAAGGCAGAAGAATGAAAGACTGGCCAAGCCCCAAGGATGACCAGTCCAGTTCCCACTTTCTAGAGGCAGGGGGATTCTTCAGGAAGCCCCACCCCTACCTGATCTCTTGTTCATCTTTCCCCAGGCCAGATCCAAAGGTGTGGTGGATGTCAGAACAGGAGTAACTGTCTTCCAGAAGCCTGTGGTGTCAACAAGAAGATGACTGAGCCACTGGTGGCGACATGCTCCCTCGGCCTCTGTGCCTACAACAGGACCATCCCCACCCACCTGGGGCTTTTGTAAACTGCAGGCAGACTTACCCAACTTTCTGGAATCGTTCCTCCACGTTGTCCCACACGTACCTGATTTTCTGCACCTGGATACTTCGCACCTGTAAAAGCCAAAGTGAGAACGCAGCAGCACCACTCAAGCCATCCCTTGCCCTCCAACAGAAAGATCCCTGGGCTTCCTATCAGGGGACACAGGTTAGAGTCCCAGCTCGAACCCCAGTATCTAAGGCCAGCCTTTTCCCTCTTGGGCTGCGGTTTCCTTATCTGTTAAATGAGAAAGAGAGCCAGGATGAACCAGGCAGGGTCTCTTTCACCTCTCCTATTCTCAGCCGGAGTACCCTGTGTTCCACTTTTATCCTCTATTGATGGTTTACAAACTTTGCATTGCTCCCATAGCAGTAGATGAAGCCGAGTCTCCCAAAGATAATATTGTCCAAAGCCCTACAGCTAACAAGAGTCAACCAGGCTTCAAAGTCTTTCTTCTGACTCTGTTCAGGGCACTAATCACTCTCCCATCCTGTCAGTGCAACTCCAGAGGTGCCACCCCTCCCCCACACTCCCACGTCACTCTTAAAATCACTTACTTTCAGCTCTGGCTTCAGTACGGCTCTATTGATGACCGAATGACGGTCAGCAACGATGTCTCCTGATTTGGGGTTTATGGGGCTCTTCAGGATGGACAAGTACATGCAGATCACCTTCTTTCTTGTGTATTTGTGAAATTCATCCTAGGAAAAGAGAGCCCAGCTCAGCCAATTCCCCGATGTTCCCCAGGTGATACGGTGGATAAGCACAGGCTGCCACGCCAACCAACCTTAACTGCACGCCTACTGTGTGCAAGGCTCGGCGCGCCAGGCCTGGGAAACCAGTGCCAGGGGTGAACAACTTCTATCTGTCAATGTTCTAAAAAGGCAGGTTTTAAATACCAGCTGCCATTCCAATAATAGTGTGATGCAATTAGCATTCATTAAAGACCTTCTCAACAAGGCGGAAGTCGTGTCAGACCTTTACAAACAAAGACAAAAACCAGGCAGTCCCTGACCCCCAGGCATTAACCGTTGACAGACCCTAGGTGCGCTCTCTGAGGAGCTGGCAGGCAATGGGAGTCTCCATTTTACAGATGAAAGGACTGAGATTCAGAGAACGCTGAAAAACTTGCCAGAGGTTGCAAAGCGAACAGTTCGGTGAGAGATCGAATGAATAAATGAATGAATGCATGAATGCATGAATGCATGAATGAATGAATGGATAGATAGATAGATAGATAAATAACTAAATAAATGAAACAAAGCCCAAAAGCCTGGGCTGGGATCCGGCAGCCCTCAGGTGGGAAGCCCCTCCTCTAACACTGGTTGGTCTTTGATGCTGGTCTCATAAACCCCTCAACCTTCTTAGAGTCTCAGTTTTCTCATCTGTAAAATAGAGCTTCCATCAGAGCGAGAACTTGGACAGTGAGACAGAATCCGAGCGGGCTGCCAGAGGCCCACAGAGGAGCAGGGATTTTTTTCCATAGTCACACAGCTAGGAAAAATCTAAATACAGTTTTTCCTACAGAATGTAAGCTTCTTGAGGACAGGAATTGTTTCCGTTTTGCCTTTGGGTCCCAGCACCCAGCACAGCACGGGGGCATAGTAGCTACCGAACTCATGCTTTTGCAATGAATTGGTCAGCGGATCCATAGAGCACCACTGGGGGGAGGGGGGGCGGGAGGGGCACGTCACTACTCCGTCTGCTGGGGTTAGTAGCCGCAGAGCTGGACCTCAAACTCTGTACTCCTGGTTCCACTCCCGCCTGGGAAATCAGGGGAGGGGAATGGGCAGGACACAGCAGCCGCTCCCCACTCCCCCACCCCCACCCACTCCTCCCCCACACTTCCCCTCCCACCCCTTCCACATCCCCAACCCAAGTCTAGCTGGTGGCTTGGCCTCAGGAGGAATCCCCCAGGGGAGGAAGCTGATGGGAGGGGAAGGGGGGGAGGAAGAGCTTGGATCAGAACGAATCACAGCCTCAGGTAAACTGAGACCTTCTCAGTGCAGAAAGCCAATGTTTCTCTCCTTCCTGAGCATTTGCCTGCAGGCTCCTTTGCCAGGATGTCAGTCCCCAGGGAGCCCCCAAAACACCCAGAATGAACCCAGTTCCAGCGCCTATTGTCACATGTCAGAGGAGGGGAACCTACCGTTGTCCGAAGCAAAACAACGTCGGCTTCATGCAAGGGACAGGGCACGCAGTGTGCCCACACGTTCCACTGTGGACGCCAGTAGAAAAGTAGCTTCAGAAGGCCGAAGGACAGGACGGAGCCCAGCACGCAAAGGACTCTCCGCAGAGTCTGGGTCTGGTAGCCAAACGCCTCCTGGGGGGCGAACCAACAGCCTTGTTAGCCTTCCTCTAGAGTCTAGACAGTTCCGAGCCAAGACGCAGGGGAGCCAGAACAGAGTCCGAACCAGGGAGCAGGCTGGTTTCAGCTTGTTCACTTTGGGCTAGGCTGGCCATGACTCCCTTGGCACAAGGACCACAATGAGATGGAGTTGGAGGGAGCCAGTGAGCCGGAGCAGGAGCCAGAGGGAGGGAGGCCCCACGAGGCCAGATCCAATGCTCGGCATTGGCCACAGGCTCACTCCTGAGTGATCTAGGGTTTTTTTTTCCTCAACACAATTTTTAATTCCAAGAACTTTACACTTTAAAAAAATAAAAATGGGCGAAGAAACTCAGGACATAATGTGCGCTGCGTTCAGATTCTGCAGGATGAATGACCTGAACGAGTTCAATGGCCTGAGTTCAAATTCGACCTCCAGCGCTTAACAATTACTAGCCTGGGCTTGGGCAAGTCACTTAACCCCAATCGCCCTGCCCTCCCCCCTCCAAAAAGCAATAATAATAATAACAACAACAAAAGTCCTTCACAGCCTGATCTGACCCATCTTTGCTAATTGGCTGCACCTGGGGCACCTCCCCACCCCCTGTCTGCAAACATGCCCAGGTCTCCCCCGTCCTGATAAAAACCCCATTCACCTCTTTGATCCCTGCTAACTGGGGTCTTCTGCCTCCTCTGCGCTTTGTAGCTAAACTCTTTGGAAAGGCATCCGCACAGGGGCCCCCACTGTCCCTCCCCTCACTCTGCTCTTAGCCCTTCACAATCTGCTTCTGACCTTATTCCCCTGAAACCGCCCTCTCCAGAGTTACTCAGGGCATCTTAGTCGCTCATTCTAATGACCTCTTCTTACTCCTTGTTCCTCTTCCTGACTGCAGCCTTAGACACAGATGGTGACTCTCTCCTCCCTGACACCCTCCTGGTTCTCCTTTCTCTCTCACTGCTCCTTCTCAGTCTCCTTTGCTGGATCCTTCCTCCCCCCCATCACACCCTCTAACCATGCCTGTCCCTCAGGGCTCTGTCCTGGGCCCTCTTCCCCCTCTATATTCTTTCACTGGGTGATCTCATTAGTTCCCATGGATTTAATTACCATCTTTTGGGTGGTAATTCTCAAATCTACCTTTCTTGTCCCACTATCTCTCTTGATCTACAATCTTGCCTCTCAAAACAGAAGTCCAGTAAACATCTTAAATGCAAAATGTCCAAAACAGAATGCATTATCTTTCCTCCTCAACCTCCCCCCTTCCTACTGTCCCTGTTACTGTACAGGACAGCACTATCCTCCCAGTCCTCCAGGCTCACAACCTAGGAGACATCCCCAGTCCCTGACTATCTCTCCCCACTACCTCATCTCCAATTTGTTGCCAAAGCCTGATGATTTTGCTTTTGCAACATCTCTCTCATACACTCCCTACTCGATAAACTCCAGTGACTCCCTCTGGTCTGCAGGTCAAATACAAAATTCTCTGTTTGGCATCTAAAGCTGTTTGGCATCTAAAGCCCTTCATAACCCAGCCCCCTCTTACCTTTCCAGTCTTCTGCCTCACTTGGATCCAGTGACACTAGTCTTGGGACTGTTCCACAAACATGACTGTCTGTCTCAACTCCAGAAATTGTCTCTGGCTGTGCCCCGTACCTCTGACTAATGACCTCACAGGCTTCCTTTAAGTCCCAGCTAAAGTCTCAACTTCTACCAGGAGCCTTTCCCAAATCTTCTCATTCCATTGCCTTCTCTCAGTTAACCATCCCCTCTTTGTCCTATGTACTCCGGATGTGTTTGCTTGTCTCTCACGTTAGAATATAAACTCCTTGCGGGCAGGGACTGTCTCTTGTCTCTTTTTGTAACCTAGAACTTAGGACAGTGCCTGTCACATAGGAGGTACTTAAAATTCAGGATCATTATTGTATTACTTTGACTTTTGTTCCATGATGTTTATGTTTAACTGTTCTTGGTTACTCCCCTCTCAAAATCAGTCCATTGTGAGCATCCGAACTAGTGTGATTTATAGCTTGCCTTACATAATTTCAATTATGAATATATGAAAAGTCTTCCCAATGTGGCTTATAGATAACGGATTCATGGGGGAGGAGGCTGCCTCTTCCCCTGGGAATCAAAGGAAGAGGGGATTGAGGGAATTGGGGGAATTGAGTGAACCACACTGACTTCATCTTGTGCCTCAATTCTGGATTTAGCTCAGTTCCCTCTCTATCCAATTATGGTCTTGCCCACTTTCTGTCTTGTGAAGAAAAAAAATCTTCATTCAATTATGAGAATTGAGAGAAAACTTTATGGCACTGTTTGAACCTAATCCTGTGTGTCTGAGAAGCTGAACCACTTCTACCTGTTCCTTAGAAACCCTTAAATAAGGACCTCAGTTATGTTGACCAGAAATCCAGTTAGATTCAGATGTTGATGTGAGCAATTTTCTTACTGTTGTACATAGCAAGCCACCCATATGTCTTATCTGAAAGCTAACCCCCTACTGGTCAATCAGTTACTTTTTCCATGTTCCTTTGATTGAATACAGACATTTGGAGGAGTAGGACAGCCCCTTTTTTTGATGTCAGGGAATTGTACCTATTTGCTCAGCCTCGAATTTTTCTCCAAATAGAAATCAGATTCCCTAATCTCATATCCTGGGTTATGTTTTGTTAATTGTTTTCTTTTAATGTATAAAAATCTGTTTCTTCCTGTATTCAGGGTTCAGCCCTAAGCTGAAGAAGGGGTCTGGTCTCAAATTGTTATGTAATTGGCATATATTATTTAATAAATTGAAATTCTTCAAAGCTCAAACCTTTGTTTCCTATGTCATTTCATCGCTGAATCAAAAAACCAATATACTTCCAGTGACATTGTAGGCTGTGAAACATGGAACCTAAAAGTATTTTAAGAATTGGAGTTAGGGGCAGGTAGGTGACACAGTGAATAGAGCACCAGCCTTGGAGTCAGGAGGACCTGACTTCAGGCACTTAACACTTACTAGCCATGTGACCTTGGGCAAGTCACTTAACCCCAATTGCCCTGCCTTCCCCCTCCAAAAAGCAAAAAAGAAAAAGAAATGAAATGAAATGAAAAGAATTGGAGTTGAAGAGGAGGTAGAGCCAAGAGGACAGAATAAAAGTAAGGACTCTCCCAAATTTCCCTCCAAACAAAGTTAAAATAAGGTCTCAAAATGAATTCTGAAGCAGCAGAACCAACAAAAGGACTGGGTGAAACAATTATCCAGCCCAGAAGAACTTAGAAAGTCAGCAGGAAAGATCTGTCTCACAGGAGAAGAGCACTAACACACTATAGTGTGTGGCTACAGGGATACAGGGACCCTGGTCACAGTTTCAGAGCAGAAAAGAGTGTTTGTGGTCTCTCACAGACAAGAGCAAAGTCCAGGAGAACAGTGACCACACCTCTCCTTAGATTGTACCACCTTGGAAAAGCTGAAAACTTATCTACCACCAGAACTAGCTCTGAAAACAGTGGCACAAAAATATCTGAAGCTTGGGACAGTGCCCCCTCCACTCTGGGAGCAGAGCTCAACTTTAGCATAAAGTGAAAAGTCAAGAAATAGGATGGAAAAATGAGCAAACAACAAAAACAGAAACTGATCCTAGAAAGTTACTATCATGACAGGGAAGATCAAAACACAAACTCTGAAGAAGATGAGAGTATCAAAGTAATCTACATGCAAAGCCTCAAAGAAAAAATGTGAATTGGTCTCAAATCCAAAAGAAATTCCTAAAAAAAAAAAAAGCTCCAAAAGGATTTTTAGAATCAAAAAAGAGAAGTAGAGGGGAAAATGGTGGGGGGAAGAATGAGAATGATGCAAGAAAAGCATGAAATAAAAGTCAACAGCTTGGTAAGAGAGGCACAAAAAGTAGTGAAGAAAATAACACCTTAAAAAAACAGAATTAATTGAATGTTAAAAGAAGCCCAAAAATTTACTAAAGAGAAGAAATTCTTAAAAAGCAGAATTGACCAAGTGGAAAAAAAGAAGTAGAAAAAAATCACTGAACACAAGAACTCCTCAAAAAGTAGAATTAGCCAAATGGAAGAGGAGGTATAAAAGTTCACTGAAGAAAATAATTTCTTAAAAATCAAACTTGGCCAAGTGGAAATTAATGACCTCATATGACATCAGGAAATAATAAAACAAAGTCAAAAGAATGAAAAATAGAAGAAAATGTGAAATATTTTATGGGGGGAAAACAATCTGGAAAAATAAATCCAGGAGAGATAATTTAAGAATTATTGGACTACTTGAAAGCCATGATAAAAAAACAGAGTCTAGACATCATCTTTCAAAAATTATTAAGGAAAACTGGCCAGATATTCTAGAACCAGGTGGTAAAATAGAAATAGAAAGAATCACCAACACATCCTGAAAAAGATCCTGAAATTAAAACTCTCTGGAATATTATAGCTAAATTCCAGTGCTCCCAGGTCAAGGAGAAGTTATTGCAAGCAGCCAGAAAGAAACAATTCAAATTTTGTGTAGCCACAGTCAGGATAACACAAAATTTAGCAGCTTCTATATTAAAGCATGAGACTTCTTGGAATATGATATTTCAAAGGAGCAAGGTTTACAACCAAGAATCACCCACCCAGAAAAAAAAACAAAGCTGGAATATAATCCTTCATGGGAGAAAAATTAGATATTTAATGAAATAAAAGATTTTCAAGCATTCCTGATAAAAAGACCAGAGTTGAAAAGAAAATTTAACTTTCAAATACAAGACTCAAAAGAAGAATAAAAAAGTAAACAGGAAAAGAAAACAATGAGATTCAATTAGGTTAAACTGTTTACATTCCTACATAGGAAGATGATACTTGTAACTCCTAAAAATTTTATCAGTATTAGAGTATTTAGAAAGAGTATACATAGACAGAGGACATGCATGTGAGTTGACCATGATGGGATAATACCAAAAAATAAAATAAAATTAAGACACGAGAAAAAGGGATGCCCTTTTTCTCCATGAAAAGAGGAAGGGAGATGTAGAATGGCATGAATCATCTCACGTAAAAGAGGTGTGAAAATAAGAACAAAGTTGCAGGATGTAAAATAAACCCACATACGTCATCAACATTCCTCTATGTCGCCAAGAAAGTATAGCAGCAAGAGACAGAAAGAACTCCACTTAAAATAGCTTTAGACGATAAAAAACACTTGAGTCTGCACGCCGAGACAAGCCACAGCATTCTACGGAAACAGTTACAAAAGACTCTGCATACGATTTGCTGGGCGGCTGTTTTACAGTTGGGTCTGACCTATGATGCAGTTTGGGGTTTTTTCACAAAGCTATGGAGCCAGTTGCCATTTTTCCTTCAGTTCCTTTTACAGATGAAGACACTGGGGCAGAGTTAAATGCCTTGTGTCTTCAACTGTTAGTTAAAGACTGTTTAAGTATCTGAGACCAGACTAGAACTCATGAAGTTCAGTCTTCCTGACTCTGGTCCTCAGGACTCTATTCACTGCAGCACCTAACTGTCCCTAAAACAATCAGAAAAAAAATATTAATTTCTCATGGGTCAGCCAAGCCAATATAATTAAGATGACCATCCCATCTAAACTAATTTACTCATTCAGTGTCCTACCAAGCAAACTGCTAAAAAATTATTGTATAGAGCTGGAAAAAATAATACCAAAATCCTCTGAAAGAACAAAAGGTCAGGTCTATCAGGGGAATCAATGGTGGGGAAACGTGAAGACAGGCAGCCTGGCTACACCAGGCCCCAAACTGTATTACAAAGTGATAAGCATCAAAATGATCCGGTACTGGCTAAGAAGTAGAGTGGTGGATCCATAGGACAGATTAGACACACAAAACGCAGTAGTAGCAAAGGACCACAGCAATGTCATGTTTGAGAAACCCCAAAATTCAAGCTTTGGGGATAACAACTCATTATTCTGAAAAATGCTGGGGAAACTGGAAAGCAATTTGGCAGAAACTAGGTGTAGACCAACAATATACACCATCTACTAAGATAAAGTCAAAATGGGTACATGATTTACACATCAAGGGTAATACCATAAGCAAATTTGGGGAGCATGGAATGGTTTACCTGTCAGGTCTATGGATAAGGGAAGAATATAGAACCAAACAAGAGATGGAGAGTGTTACAAGATGTAAAATGGATAACTTTTATTAAATTAAATCAAAAGATTTTTGAACAAACAAAAACCAATATAGCCAAGACTAGAAGGAAAGCAGAAAACTGGGAAGGAGATCTCTAATAAAAGCCTAATTTCTCAAATATGCAGAGAACAGAGTCAATTTTATAGGAATATGAGTTATCCCCCAATTGGTAAATGGTCAAAAGATATGAACAGGTACCTTTCAGACAAAGAAATCAAAACTATCTCTAGTCACACATAAAATGCTCTAAATCACTATTGATTAGAGAAATGCAAATTAACACAACTCTGAGGTACCAGCTCATACCTATAAGATTGGCTAAGATGACAGAAAAGGAAAATAAGTGTGGGAGGGCATGTCAAAAAATTGGGGCACTGATGCACATTGGTGCAGTTGTGAACTGATTCAACCATCCTAGAGAACAATTTGGAACTTCGCCCAAAGGGCTCTAAAATTGTGCTTATCTTTGACCCAGTAATACCACTATTAGGTCTGTTTTACAAAAGAAAAGCACCTATGTGTACAAAAATTGCTTGCCCTTTCAAGGGAGTGGAAGAGAGAGAATTTGGAACTCAAACTTTTTAAGTGAATGTTAAAAATTGCTTTCAAAAAACAAAACTGGAAAAATGGGAGTTGAAGCTCACCTCCAAGTTAAGAGAAAGATGAATGAAGGGTATGAGTGGGTGCAATTAACAATTAGGATTTATGAGGGCCAATTGATGTAAAGCACATTGACAAGAAAGGCACCATACCTCCAATGGCATGGTTGTAGCAACAAACACAGAAAAAATCCTTTGGCAACAAAGTGATTTAAAATATCTGGAAAGCATAGACATAGAAGGACCATTTTAATGCCATAAAAGAAAAACCACATATCTAAAATTACAAACTACCATTATTTTCAAAGGGAAAACATCTTAAGTTTTATCAATAAGCAAAGGAATAAAGATGCCCCATCTCTCCATTACCATTTGACAGTTTTAAGAAATACTAGCAAGGGGAAGGAGAAAGGAGGAAAAAAAAATTAAGGCATAAACATCGTCAAAGAGGGGGGGAAAACAGCACTATTTGTAGACATCATGGTTTATTTAGAAAACTCCCAAGAATTTGCCAAGAAACCAATTGAGACAATGAATAAGATCAGTAAAACAGCGATATAAAATCACTTCCATTCATGCACAGCGGTCACAAAGTCCAGCAGCAGTACAGGAAAAGCAATGTCATGAAAAATAATGAGCCATTCCTGAAAGGATCTGCGGCTGAGATAATTCCCAAGATAAGCTCCAGATTCGTACAAATACAATGTCTCAAAGCAATCTTAGAAAGGAAAAAGTGAGAACAAATGGAAGGATACTTATTCATGTAGGAGAAGTTTTCCCTAATATGACCAACACTGTGATATTACCTACATGGCTATATGGATGTAACCGTATGCCAATCAAATGCTCAAGGGAGCTTATTGAGCTATGAGACAGGTTCACAAAATGATAACAAAATTATTTGGAGGAACGAAAGTTCTAAGAGCTCACGGGGAAACTTTTTAGAATCTGAATGAAAGGAGATATTGGATTTCATTTAGAAATCAGTAATTATCAAAATCCTTTGGTACTGGATTTAAAAATAGAAGAACAAATCGATGGAAAAGGCACAATAAAAAATAATCAGTAACAACCAAACCCAACACCTGGTGTGTGACAGATTCAAAATATAAACTCCTCGAGGAAGAACTTCTTATTTGGCTATCAAGTGTTAGGAGACCAAGAAAGTCATTCGGTGGAGATTAGGTTTATATCAACATCTTACATCACATGCCAAAAGAAGCTCAAAATGTTTGAGCAATTTGAATATTAAAAAAACCTCAGAGGATGAGATCGGGCACCTTTTCTAGCTGTGGTTCAGGGAGAAAACAAAACCAAGCGGAAAGGAGAACCCAAAAGATAAGAGATCATTTTTGTTACATGAAATTGAAAACTTTTGCATGGATAACATCAATAAATCTGAGTTAAGAAGGGAAGTTGTCAATTAGAAGGGAAAATCTTTGCATCAAACAAATATATGCTTGAAATTGGGCTGATTACATGGTAAAAAGTAAGACTGCTGATGAACAGCCCTCTGGCATACTATCAAAAAAAAGTGAGGAAGACCCCAGACCACTTAGTAGACCCTTGTGGCAAACTTGTGGGAGGACATGAACAGAGGGAGAGGGGAAATGAGTGTTTATATGGTACCTACTATGTACCACACACAGTAAGTATTTTTTAAACAAATATCCATTTGATCTTCACAACAGCATTGGGAGGTAGGTGCTATTAATACTTCCATTTAACATTTGAAGAAACTGAGGCAGATACAAGTGAAATGAGTTGCCCAGAGTCACGCAACCAGCAAGAGTCTGAGGCTGGATTTGAACTCAGGTCTTCCTAAGCCCAGGTTCAGCACTCTGTGCACCATGGCACCACCAGGTAGCAACAAAGATCACAAGGGATGGGTAACGATCTGTCAATGGGAAGAATGCCCATACAGATACAGTCACAGTTACATTGGAACGTTACAATATGAGAAGGAACAACCATCTAACGATCAGAGAGATTAGGTGAAAGGGGTTGCTACTAAACATAATGGGCTCCCCTTCAGGGGCCATCTTCAGGCAAAAGCTGAACAACCACCTGCCAAAGGTGCTATAGAGGGGCTTGTTTTCAGGTATAGCTTGGACTAGATGGATGCCAAGGGTTCTTTCAAGGTCATTGATGGCAAACAGACAGAAATTCTGTGATTCTTTTCCTCAATGAGCTCTCTCTCTAAGTGGAGTGAATGGGAGACCAGTGAGATGAATAGGGAAATCTGAGTGAGCCAAGAAGCAGAAGGAAAAGAGGCTCAGAGGACGGGAGTGACTCCATCACCCATTCATCCTTGTTTACAGAGATGATGATCAGTGTGTGTGACCCAGGCAACAGCTGCTGTCGTGGGAGGCCACCGGGCACTGGAGTCATTGCTGGCTCCGCATGGCAATGTGCATGGGGCACCAACAGTAGGGGCCCTGAATGTCCTGAGCATGTGCCCAGGTAAGGAGAAGGTCTGAGTGGTAATTGAGATGGGAGGTAGTAGCTGAGAACACATCATTACCACCTGCCATCTGTTGGAAAAGAGCATGGACTTGTCAATGCCAAAGTAACTTTCCAAGATGCATCACTTGAAGAGAAAAGATGACTGGGGAGGACGATCAGCGTATCCTTGATAAACGTCCCTTTGCGTGCTTAGCAATATTCCCTTCTGGGTCATTTATCAGATTGCCCAGAGATACATGGCTGGGAATCAGACTGAGCATTTGCTTGGAAAAGAGATTCAGCTACTGGGGACCCTTTCACTGCAAATGTTCAGTAACTGAATGAGCCTCCATTGGCCACAGAATTTGGTTTATTTGAGGATGCTCTCAATTTCCCTTTGGACCAATTATCCTCAAACCCCCTTAGACTCTTCCAAATACTCTCTGACTTTTCTCCAGACTCTGAAGCCTGTCCCATGGTGACACTGATGTTCTTAATCCCCTGCTGGGAATTGGAGAGTAGAAGAGGAAACAGTGTGTGTGTGTGGTGTGTGTGAGTGTGAGTGTGGTATGTGTGAGTGTGTGTGAGAGTGTGTGTTTGGCGTGTAAGTGTGTGTGTGTGTGTGTGTGTGTGTGTGTGTGTGTGTGTGTGTGTGTGTGTGTAGTTAGAGAGAGGCAAGTAATTCTAGCCATATTCTCAATATGGAAAGGCAGAGGGAGATGTAGAGAGTGTTCAAGCTTTGAAACCACCTAGCCTCTTCCCTCCCCATTTTACAGAGATAGCAATCTGAGGCTCAAAGAGGGAAAGAAATATAATGAGGCTTTCTCATTAAATCGTTAGTGGGACATGAACCCAAGTGTTATGTCTCCCCCTCATCATGGGTCACTTGGTTCAAACACTTTTTTTCAGAAGAGGGAATTGCCCGGATTTGCCCAGTGTCCTGGGGCTAGTGAGGGGCAAAACTGGATCAGGGCAAAGTATCATTTGAGTAAGGTTCTATACTTCTTCTTTCCAGTGGATTTCAGAGATGTTGATAAAGGAAAGGGGTGGTCACTGACCAGGAGATAACCCTAATCTTGTCCCGTTCTTTGAGAACAGCCTGATGGGTAAGAAAAGGGTTGAGCCTGGAATGAAGGGAGTATAAGAGTCAGCTCCAAATCCCTTCAGGCTTTGGCTGGTTATTTAACTATCTATCCATCTGTCTGTCTCTCTATTGCTATCTCTCCATCCATCTCTCCATCTAGCTAGCTATCTATACACACACACACACACACACACACACACACACACACACACACTTGTGTGCTCCACATGTTTGCCCTTATGCATATAAACCCTGGTCATGTGTTTCTTCACCTGGGAAAAGAGGACAATGATAGCACTTAACCTCTTAGGGTTGCTGTGAGGTGAAAATGAGCTGTGGTGCCTGAAGCCCTTTGAAAGCTATAGAAAAGGGATCACATTGTACCAGAGAGGCCCTGGAGGGGCAGATTGTTCAGCTGGAGCTGCAGGGTCTGAGTGGAGCCAGAATATGAATTTCAGTCTTCTGACCCCAGATCCAGCCTATTTTCTGCCAGGCCACCAGGCATGCCTCTGACCTTCCCAGATAACTGCTGTGTATCTCATCCATCTCCCCAGAATTTAGGGATTAGGTCACAGATAAGATTCCTTGGGTGCTGATGGAGGGAACTGGCCACACCCATCAAAACCCAGTTCTACCATGAATTGTCATTATTATTAAAGACTTGAACTGGCAGAAGGAAAGTAAGGTTGGGCATGCCATGGCTGGAGAAAGCCTTCATCAGGAGAGATCTCATCTGCCAAACCTCCTAGCTCTAAGGAGCTTCCCTGAAATAGAACCAGCTGAGGTGATGTAATGTGAATGGGATTTGAGATCTCCCTTGCCCATTAGTAGGTCTCACGTGGAACCCATTAAGGGAAGCTTGTTGAAGGGGAGACTTGCTTGTAGGAAGGCTTTCACACCTTTTGCTAATTTCTAATTAGGCACTGAGTCACAAGGGTTGTGATGCCTTCTGGCTCTGAGAAGTGCATATATACTTCTAGATGGTATGTTGTTTTGGGGGCTGCTTATGAGAAGGATCTTTTGATTCCCTGGTCGAGATTCTGAGGTATGTTCAGAGCTCCCCAACTGCTCAGATGTAAAGGCTCTCTCTCCATCCAGGGAGGTATGTAAAGTGTGTAGTTGATTCAAGCAGTCAGAGCCCTGTCTGTTGTTCCTTATTTCTTAGCTGGTATTTTCTCTGAAGTTCAGGGTTCTGACTTTTCTCCTAAACTAGTGAATGTAATTTTAAAAAGTTGTTTACCCCTTAAACAGCTATTTTCCTAATAAAGCTAATCTAAGAACCTGTGCTAACAGCCATTCTGGGGATGCTAGTGTGGCCCCACCTGCCAGCCTCCAAACAATAGCGCTTCTTCATCTCACCGAGTGACCCCATCTCAATTTTCCCTTCCTGACACGAGAATGACAACCTTGTCCTGGCAATAATTTTTGGAATCCTGATTCAATTAGCCAGACAATGAAAAACCTTGTGAGGGTTCATGTCCCTTGAAATTCTGCCAGGCCTGGAGTCTCCTCACCCAAAGTGCTGCATGGAGAGAAAATGCTCGAGATACACAGCCAGAGCCTGAGGTCTCTGGAACCCTGTACCTTTCAGAACCCCTGGGCAGCTGTACATGACTGGTCCCCTCACCCATTCTCTACCCAGAGATAATGCCAGGCTTCAGAAGCTGCCAGGACCCCAAGTACTTAGAGAGGGTAAATCCATCCAGGCCTTGCCTTTACCTGCCCTAAAGTTTGGGGACTGCCTTGGGGATCCCAACAGCTTTGGGGATTCTAGCTGCAAGGGGGCTTGACCTATGAGCCTAGTAGAGCCAGGTTCCTCAGCCCCAGGAGCAGCCTTTCAGACTACAGCAGATCTCAAGTCTTCTAGTTCTTTCCAAAAGCCCTGAACCATCATCCTAAGGCTCCATTCCATGGAAAGCTGGACAGTCTCTCCTTTGAGGTGAGAGCCTAGCTACGGTGGCATCTGACCTCAGCCAGACCCTTGCCTGACCACTCTCTTGGTAATTACTGGCCAGACATCTGGCTTTCCCTCCAGTGTCTAGCTTTGACCCCCACTTGCAATCCCCTATCTTGCCCCACTCAATTCACCTGCTCTCTTAAGAAATCTATTCACCCATCTCTGTCCCCTACCACCCAAGCTCCTAGCCTTGTTGCCAAAGGGAACATCCCCACCAAGTATCTCTAAGGAGGTGCAGTTATAACATCTGTGCAGGAGACCAAGCCCAGGCCCATCCCTGGGCCCAAGTAGCCATCAGTGGCATCAGTACTGGACTGATGAGAGGAGATGTCATTGAACATGTATCAAAAATTATCATCCAACATTCACTTCAAATGCTTCTGTCCCCCAAACCCCCAGTGCTGAGGAGCTGGGAAGGATGTTTTTCTGGGTCACCATGCTCTGTTTCTATTCGGTCAAAGCTTGGCACAGCTTAGGGTCTCCAGAAAGGCTGGCTCCTTGTTACGTTGCTCTCTGAGACTCTAGACGTGACTAACCAAGTCCAGTCATATCCGAGATCTCCAGTAGGTGGGACCTAAAAGACTTAAGTCCAATCTCTTCATTTTACAGGCGGGAAAACTGAGTCACAAAGCAATTAAAGTGACAGAGGAAGTAAATGCCCAAAGCAGGCCCTAAAGGTCTCCTGAGGCAAGCCTTAGAAGCCAAAGTCAGAGCTTAGAGAAAGATTTAGATAGTGTACTCTAATTAGGGCTTTTTGGTGATGCGCCTCGCAGGGCTTTCCATAAGGCCAGCTCCCTAAAAAAGAACCCTAGAGTTACACTTAAAAGAACTTTGATCTGAAACCCTGACTTCAAAGCCATTTTCCGCCCCAAACATCAGATACCTAAAAGACAAGTCCCTTACAGAATCATCCATCCTGTGTCGATTCCAAGGTACAACATACTCAAGACCAGGATCGCATCTAAACAGACCTAAGTTACTTTGAAGTCTTATCTCTTTTGTATCTTCTTTCTTAATACCTTTAAGAATGCTCATTGGCCTGTTGGTGTCCAGAAAACCTGACTTTATCTAAAGTTACTTCCAGGAACTAAGAGGCTTAAGACAATGATAGTAAAACCTGAATCCTTTCATCTTTCTGTATAAAAATCTTTTTCAAAAATAATTAAATGGAGTTCTTCCCTGAACTACCCGCCTGGTTATTTCTCTCCCATGTCTCTGCTTACACTTGAGGCTGGAACTCAGGTGGCTCCCGAAAGGCTCCCAGATTCTAAACCCAAAGTTCTCTCCACTAGATCATGTTGCCTCTGAGGAGGGTCCTTAACTGGTTACCCAGGGCGCCTCCCCAGATACAGTCACAGAACCCAAAAGCCAAAGGAATCCAAGAGGCATGAGTGGCCATCTGCTCTTTACTGAAAGACCTCCAAATAAACCAAGTTGAACAGAAAACTGCAGGAAGCTCTGTCGCTCTCAAGCCCAAAGGAGCCTCTGCTCTTGCAGCCATTGCCCCCTCGGTGGTCTAGCAGAGTGAGGCTTATCCCCCTTCGGGGGCACCAAGGCTTGAAGGCAGCTGCACCTTTACAGCCACGAGGGAATAATACTGTTCTGTAAAATGGCCTTGAAACAGTGTGCTCTTACATAGGAGAGGTTTGAGGGTGATGGGAGTGTGTGTGTGGGGGGGGGGGGGTCTGTGTGTGCCTTTTCTCACTATCTCCTCCTTTGCCCCACCTCCCATGATAAGGTTGCCCTTTTCCTGACCAAGGCCAACCTCTGCCCTCACCAGCGATCCCCTTCCAGCCTGTCTCCTCCAACGATTGCCCTCTGTCACCCCCAGTCTCTCCCTCTCTGCTGGCTCCTTCCCTCCATCCCACAGACATGCCCTAGTCTCCCTCGTCTTCAGAAGGCTCTCACTTGATCCTCTCATCCCTACTGCCTGTTGTCCCCTGTCTCCCTTGCCTTTTATGACCAAGCTCCTTGATACTAAACATCTCCGCGAGGTGCTTCCTTTCTGTTCTCTCTCTTCCTGCCTCTCTACAGTGGAGCTTTCAAGCCCAGCATCTAAAAGAAACTGGTCTCTGCCAAATGAACAATGACCTTCCCATTGTTGTCAGTCCTTTCACTCCCACTCATGTCCAGCTCTTCATGGCCCCCTTGGGGTTTTCTTGGAGAGATACTGGAAGTCATCTGTCGTTTCCTTCTCCAGCTTATTTTACAGATGAGGAAACTGAGGCAAACAGGGTGAAGTGACTTGTTCAGGGTCACACAGCCGGGAAGTGTCTGAGGCCAAATGTGAACTCAGGGCTTCCTGACTCTAAGCCCAGTGTTCTATCTCCTGTGCCACCCAGCTGCCCCTCCTCAGCTGTAATAAGAAACTGAGAGGAGGGTTCAAAAGAAGAATGATGAGTTTGAGTCTGAACACGTTGAGTTTAAGATGTCTATGGAGCATCCACTTTGGGAATTCTGAGAGTCAATCAGACACGTAAAGCTGAAGGTCAAGAGAGAGTGGCCACTTTTTTGCTGTTTTTCCCTCTTTTCAATTACATATAAAAATTCTTAGCACCTTTTCTGAAAATTTTGAGTTCCGAATTCTCTCCCTCCTCTCCCTTCCCCTTCACTGAGATGCAGGTTTATACATGTACAGTCATGTATTTGTCATATTGTGAAAGAAACTAAGGACACCCTACCCCCCAAGAAAAATAAAGTTTAAAAAAAGTGCTTGGGTCTGCACTCAGACCCGTCAGACCCCCTCTGGAGGTGGCGGCATTTGTTCATCAAGAGTCCTTTGAAACTGACTTCTACCATTGCCTTGCTGGTGATAGCTAAGCCGCCCACAGCTGATCATCGTTACAATATTGCTGTCACTGTGTATAGTGAGTGATCCCTTGGTTCTGCTCACTTCAGTCTACATTAATTCCCATAGGTCTTCCCAGGTTTCTCTGAAACCATATTGTTCATCATTTATTACAGCATAATAATATTCCATCACAGTCAGAAACCACAAACTGTTCAGCCATTCCCCAATGGATGGGCATCCTCTTGATTTCCAATTTTTTGTCCTCACCAAAAAAAAAACTGCTATAAATATTTTTGTACATAAAGGTCCTTTTCCTTTTTGTTTCTTAATCTCTTTGGGATAGAGACCAAGTAATAGTATTGTTGGGTCAAAGAGTATGCACAGTTTGATGGCCCTTTGGACATAGTTTCAAATAGTTCTCCAGAGTGGTTGGATCAGTTCACAACTCCACCAACAATGCATCAGTGTCCCAATTTTTCCACATCCTTTCCAACACTTGTCATTTTCCCTTTTTGTTATATTAGTCAATCTGATAGGTTTGAGGTAGTACCTTGAAGTTGTATTAATGTGCATTTCTCTAGTCAATAGTAATTCAGAGCATTTTTTTTTCATATGAATATAGACAGTTTTGATTTTTTCTTCTGAAAACTGTCTCTTCATAGTCTTGGACCATTTATGAATTGGAAAATGACTCATTTTCTTATAAAATTGATTCTGTTCTCTATATATTTGAGAAATGAGGTCTTTATTAGCAATTTTTTCCCCCAGTTTTCTGCTTTCCTTGGCTGCAATGGTTCTGTTTGTTTAAAAAATTTTCATTTAATGAAATCAAAATTGTCCATTTTATATCTCATAATGTTCTCTGCCTTTTGTTTGATCCAAAATTCTTCCCTTCTCCATAGATCTGACAGCTTAAGTATTCCATGCTCCCCTGACTGGCTTATGGAGTCACTCTTTATGTGTAAATTATGTGTCTGATTTGACTTTATCTTGTTTTACAGTGTTAGCTATTGGTCTACAGCTAGTTTCTGCCAAACTGCTTTCCAATTTTCCCAGCAGTTTTTGTCAAATAGTGAGTTCTTTGTGCCAAAAGGTTGGATCTTTGGGTTTATCAAACACGAGATTACTATGGTTGCTCACTACTGTGTATTGGGGCCTAGTCTAACGCACCAGTCTGTGGCACTACTTCTTGCCAGTGCCAGGCCGTTCTGACGATCGCCGCTTTATAATCCATTCTGGGATCTGGTACAGCTGGGCTGATTTCTCTTCACTTTTTTTTCATTAACTCCATTGTCCTTCTTGAACTTCTGTTTATCCAGATAAATTCTCTTATCATTCTTTCTATCTCTATAAAATAATTTTTGGGTAGTTTGACAGGTGTAGTGTTGAATAAATAGATTAATTTAGGTGGAAGTGTCATTTTTTATTACACTGCTTGGACAACCTGTGAGCAATGACATCTTTCCAGCTGTTTAGATCTGATTTTATTTGTGCGCGAAATGTTTCCCAATTGTGTTTATGTGGTTCCTGGATTTGTCTCGGCCCATAGAATCCCAAGTATTTTATTTTATCTGTAGT
>CM053580.1:3437306-3515116 GCA_028627135.1 Pseudochirops cupreus | reverse complement strand
TTGGGGTGGCTGTGTGAAAGCTGCGATATGTTGCTGCTGCTACGCCGCCATCTTGCCTCTGCCCCCCCCCCCATCTGTAGTTATTTTCAATGGAATTTCTCTTTCTATCTCTTACTACTGGACTTTGTTAGTAATTTGTAGAAATGCTAATGATTTATGTGGGTTTATTCTGTATCCTGCAACTTTGCTAAAGTTATTCATTATTTCAACTGATTTTTTAGTTGATTCTCTAAGGACACCATCATATCATCTGCAAAGAGTGATAGTTTTGTTTCCTCCTTGCCTATTCAAATTCCTTCAATTTCTTATTTCTAAAGCTCACGTTTCTAGTATCATATTGAATAACAATGGTGATCATGGCCACAGGACAGGTTACATCTGGAGAAATCTATCTGGGAGTCACCAGCATAGTCATGGTCATTGTATTCATGGGAGAGGATGAGATCACTAAGGGACAGGGCATTGAGGGAGAAGAGAAGAGGACTGAGGCCAGAGCCCTGAAGGACATTATTAAATGTTTTACTGGCAGTGGAATGCAAAGGGAAGCTATGCTGCCCTGAGGAAGGATAATATACACACTCTTCAGTGCGCCATTTTCTTTCTGCATGTTACTGTGACCTCTTCTTTAAAAAAAAAAAAGATTCTTTTTGATTTTATGCCAATTATTTGGACCTTCTAACCCTCCCCCCCCCCCAATTAAAAAAATCAATGAACACAGCAACTGCTTCTGGTACCGGATGAAATAGTCTGGCCCCTGTAGTGTCTGACCTTTCTACAGAAGGGAGGGAAACATGTTCCATCTCCTCTTCTGGCCATTTTCCAAATTTGTCATCTTCTCTCCTTTGCACAGGAAGTCCCTGTGCCTGGCATGCATCCCCTCCTCTCCTCCACTTCTTACTAGGCCTAACCACCTTAAAGGTAAAACTTATATGCCACCTCCTACAGGATGGCTGCCCTGATTTTCCGTAATTATTAGTGGTCTGTCTCTCCTCAATCAATATTTTTTAAATGCCTGCCAGCTGCCAGGCTGTGCTGAGCACTGGGGAGACAGAAAGAGACAAGAAATAATCCCTGACCTCAAGGAGCTTCTGCTCTAATGGGGGAGACAGCACACAAGCAAATAGAACATGAGCTCCATACAGGACAAGTAGGAAATAACCGACAAAAGGAAGGCCCTGGAATGGAGAGGATTTGGGGAAGGCTTCCTGGAGAAGGCGGAATGGAGAGGATTTGGGGAAGGCTTCCTGGAGAAGGCGGACTTTTCCTAGGGGCCTCAATGACGCCAGGGAGGTCAGGAATCAGAGACGAGGGGGAGGTGTCCCAGGCATGGAGGACTGGCCGAGGGAACGTCCGGAGCCAGACAGGGAGGGGCCTGCTCCTAGAATGGCCAGGAGGCCAGAGTCCCTTGATCAAAGAGTATGGGTTGGGGACTGCACTTTGATCTGCTTCTCTATGTCTTTGGATCTGTCCCTAATGGACCGTGGGAGCCTTGGCAACAGCGGCTATCTGTAGCCCTGCACAAAGCACAATGCCTGGCCCCACGTCAATCCTTCAGAAGCATTTGCAGAATCAACCTGGATAACTAGATGTCAGCTTTCCCTACTTGGTTGAATGATCCAAGAGCTCCATTTCACTTTTTCTCATGAATACAGAGGCAGGTCTGCCTCGAGGAAGCCTTGGGAGCACTCTGCTTTCCCCAGAGACTGCATGGTGATGATGGCATGTATAGATGGTGTGTGACAGCACTTTTTTCTTTCTGAATTTCACAAGCCCATGAGATGCACAGCCTCACTGAGCCCATCTTGTAGAGAAACTGCACCTCAGAGTAGCAAAGTGACTGGTCTCTGGGCACACAGCAAGAAAGAAGGGCACCCAGGTCCACTTTCTATGACACCACACTCCCTCCATAAGAATTTAAGGCTTAGTGGGTAAGAATGCAAGCCTTGAATCCTTTGAATTTAAAACACTAAAGAGATACCTCCTCTCTTCTGCAGAGCTGAAGCCCACCAGGTTGGGGAATCCCATCCCCAAATATTCTGGTCCAGCTCTGCCCTTTGCTTTATCTCTCTAAAGTTTCCAAACCAGGTACATTGCACTCAGCCCAGGGGACACTCAGTCATCTTTTCCAATCAACAATTCTCCCACACTCAGGAGTTCCTCAAGGTCTCTCTCCCTGTACAATGCAATATTGTATCAAGCCACAATGTTTCCTGAACGCTTCTTTCCCTCCACATCCCCACACCCAAAGCGGCCTTGGGAGCAGCCTTGTGGGATAGGCTTGCCTGGAATTCTCTTTCTCATATTCTCTCTCTGGCCATCTCCCCTCCCATTTAGAATCCCTCCCAGAGCTGGGGGAGACATTAGAAGTTCCCAGTCCAGCTCCCTCCAGATTCGTGAATCCCCTTTCCCTCCAACATCCCTGACAAGATTGCAGAGTCTGACTGAGGACTTATCAGTGATGGGATTGAATCCAGAGTCTGATTAAGGATTTAACAGTAATGGGAAACTTACTACTTCATGTGGAAGTCTTTGCAATTTGGGTCAATTCAATTATCAGGAAGGCCTTTCTTATATTGAACCTAAATCTTCCTTTGGTCTGTTGATCACAGTTACCACCTCTAGCTACATGATAAAAGTCAAATTACTCTTCTGCTAAAAAAATGTTGAGATCGTAACTGTTAGAAAGCAGAATAAATGAGAAAGGATACATCCACCAGAGGAAACAGACTACCTCAGGAGCTGGCAAGCTGCCCCTCCTTGGAGGTCTTCAAGCTGACGCTGGCCAACCACCTTCTGGATATGCTACAGTTGGGATTTCTTTCATATGTGGTTTGCCCTCTCTGACTGTCCCCTATTGTGATGACAACTAAGGGTTCCCACAAGAATGAAGCACCCTGAGATTCCCAGAGAATCCAGGCTGGTAGGGTTACACCCTCAGATGCCAGTCTGGTCAGGTACCTTTGATCCAGCCTCTGCTTAGAGACTGCCAATGAGGAGGAGTCCACCATCCCTTGGCAGCCCATCCCATTTGGGGACAGTTCACACTATCAGGATGTTCTTCCTGACCCCCAGCTTAAATAGGCCTCTGGGGCCAAGCACAGTGTGCAGCCAAGGGCAAGAGGGAAAGTATCGGGTGGGATGTCAGGAGACCTGAATTCAAATGCCGGTTGTGACTCTCACTACCTGTGGGACCTTGGACAAATCACTTATCTTCTCCACAGCTTAGTTATCTCACCATAAGAGAAGTGAGAGGGGTGGACTTGATGTCCTTCAAGGCCCCTTCCATCCCTAAATCTGACCTATACCCCATTCCCCCCTCCCCTGGAAGCCTTTCAAGCCCCTGAACCCAGAAATCATGTCAGCATCAGACAATGGATGGAAAACTGGCCTTGGAGCAGGAAGACCTGAGTTCAAATTCTCCCTATGATACTTTCCACATGAGGAAGCATGAACCAGGAAATTCACCAAGCTTCCCCTGCCCACGGGAGCTGAGGAGAAACAAGCACGAGGTCCTTCGACACCCTTGCTAGGTCCGAATCTCTGATCCCATGATCTGGAAGGCCCAAACTCTGCACTCACAGCTCCTTTGAACAGCATAAAGAGGCAGGAATCACTGCACCTCCTGTTCCTCGGTCATGGGATGATCTCCAGCTTGTCAATGGAGGGAAAATGTTTCTGAAAAGTGCCTTTCTCACAAATGCTATGAAAGAAGTAGGGCAAGGGCAATGGCTGTTTATTTGGGTTTTTGACATCTGAGGAGACTGACGCACAGCAGGCTTACATAAGTGCCTCCCAGTCACCCATCAATCGTGGCCTGTGTCCTATGAAACTTCCCTTCCACGTGCAGACCCCCCCTAAGTCCCCCTGCTGGGTTACTCTCTAGCCTCTTCTGGGAGATTTTTAGTGAGAGGGAACCCACGACCTTACAAGAAAGTTCATTCCATTTTTGGACGTTTTTTTTTTCTGACAACGCACTGAAATCTGCCTTCCACCAATTTGTCTTAATTGCGACATCTTGGACAAAACAGATTTCTCAATGGAGTCGTCTTATTCACTTCTGAAGTCCAGACTTTCTCACTTCAAGGAGCACGTGTGCCCTTTGTCTTCTTCAGGCTCAGACTTGCCCAGCTCTTCCGCTGCTCCTTACAGAGCCAGGGTCTCAGCTCCTGCACTGACCAGATCCTTCTCAGACACATGCCAGCTTCTCATATCTCCTTTACTCTACAATGCCTGTACTTAGTTTCACAGTCTTTCAGTGGAGTGAAATTGGTTCCCAAAATTGGAACCCAGCCCTTCAACAAAGGCAAACTCAGGGGACGCACGCAGTTCACTTAGGTTAAGCTTGTGGTCCCCTAAGGCCCTGAGATCTTCCCCCCCCCCTCCCATGAACACTGCTGAAAATCAGGTCTCACACCCATCCTGCCCTTGGGTAATGTGATTATTATTACTTCACCCTAGTGTCCTGGCACACTTCATGTTGATGTCAGACCAGTCTGACAAGCTATGGGAACATGGCTGTGATCACCTCCAAAGTCAATCGCTTTATCTTCTGTGACTTCAAGGGAAAGAGGGCTGGGTGGGGAGTCAGAAGCCCTAGATTAGAATGCCAGTTCTGCCAGGTATTGCCTGTGTGACCCAGGGCAAGTGCTTGACTCCTCTGAGCCTATTTCCTCATCTGTGTGAAAAAGGTTAGGGAGAGGCCTTCCAGGTTTCCTTTCAGCTTTAAATCTATGACCTCATGACAAAAACGTGGGCTCGGGCTAAATGCCTGTCCTTGGGCACTGTGATCTCCCTCTTCCCTCATACAATCCCTGACCATATGAATATTTCTGTTTGGTCTCCTATTGTTGTTTAACGGGGAGAGAGTTGTGCGTCCCAGTGGCTGATGAGTCCTAGCTTGGTCGGACCGTCAGGATCCTTCAGTGCTCAAACTGAATTCCATTATACTGGCTTTGCCCACATAATGGGTGCTCACAATTTGGGAAAAAAACCATGAAGTCCAGACGTTCTCACCCCTAGTAGGTGACCCTCACCCATCAGTGGCTCAGCCAGCCCCCTTTGATTAGAGTTTCACCATCTTCAGGACTTTTCACAAACATCTCATCTGAATGGCATGGCCTGTCAAGGAGGGGAGGCTAATGCTTGCAGAGGCATCAATCTGCTCATCGTAGCAGACACACGAAAAGGCCAAGGTCCCCTGAGGACTCAACCTGATGCTCTGCTTGGTGAGGGGTTCAGGAGGGACAGATGGGGTGCCCTTTCCCTTCCTCAGCCCCTCTGCTGAGTCCTGTCTCCCTACCAGAGCCCACTCCCTGCCTCCAGGCTGTCAGTAGTCCTGACAGACTTCCTGCCCACTTAAGTTTGGACCAACAAGACCTTTTTACATACACTGGAGAGATGTTTGTCTGAATTAAATTGAATAGAAACAAGGAGCACATGTGGGGACCCTTTAAGGTCCCTAAAAGATGGTGTCAGATTTGTGGCTTTGCTCCCCAATGCTCAGGTTAGCCCTCCAAGCTCCCAGGGACCAGAGGGAAGACCATTGGCCTCCAGGAACTGTGTGTTTGTGTATGTCCTGAACTCTGCAGGGTAGGCTAGGGAAAGAGGCACCTCAGAAGATGAGAAAGTAAGGGAAAGCTAGCAATCGTCTTTGGAGAAGAAAATCCTTCCCTCCTGTGTAGTCCCAGGTGGAGTTGGCAAAACATAGCCAGTTTCAGCAGCCACCAGGAACCTGCCTGGACTCCAAGAGATGGTCTTGTTTCCTTGTAACCATTCCAGCAGCAAACACTGGATCTGAAGGCTTGTATAACCTGATGCAGCCTCAGTTCCCCGCCTTTGAATATGGGGATAAAAAGAGTGAGCCATGGAACACTTTAGTGAGGCAGCCCAAGGTCCATCATAAACCAAATGAGAACACCACCACACATTGAATAAAAGCTTCAGAACACAGGAGATGGAACAAAGAAGCCCTTCTTAGGCCCTAGGGCAGCTGGGTGGCACAATGGGTAGAGTGAAGTCAGAAAGACTGATCTGGCCTCCAGTATGTCCTAGCTGCATGACCCTGGATAAGTCACTTCACTGTGTTTGCCTCAATTTCCTCATCCATAAAATGGGCTGGAAAAGGCAAACCACACTAGTATTTTTGCCAAGAAAACTCCAAATGGGGTCACGAAATGTCCAACACAACTGGAAAGACTAAACAACAAAAATTAGGCACCTACTGTATGCCCCGAACTGTGCTGTCTATGCTTTACGTGTGTGTATCTATCTGTATGTGTGTGTGCGCGCATACGTATATGTATATATTCTGTACTCCGCCAGTCCCTTTCATTGTACTCAAAACAAATCAGAAAAGGGCTCAAAGCACAGAGAGAAGAAAGAGCTGATGAATTCCTACAGCCCCTTCTGAAAGGCAGAGCGACAGCTCGACGCAGAGGAAAGCCAGGAGCCGGGGCTGAGTCCTCTGCCACCGTGCAGGGACCCTGACTTAGCCTGTCTCGGCCTCAGCTTCCCTTCCTGTAACATGGGGAGATTTGACCACAGCCCTCTCCAGGAAGGGACAGGCAGGACTTTCCTTCCACACAGGGAAAGGACTCCAGCTTCTTGCATCAGCAGTCCGCTTACCCACCCAGACGCCCTCTCTGACACCTGCTTTCCCTAAGACTATGTTACACCAGATTTGTTGGGGGGAAGGGGGAGGATTAGGGACGATAGAAGAGTTGGGAAAGGGGACCATGGAAGATAATTGTTCTTTCACTCGCATTAAAAATGCCTATGGGGCTGATCCCCAGTGACCAGCCTGTCAACGTGTGGCTGCCCTGACGTATTTAATAAACGTTTAATTCTTTAAAGCAAAAAAAAAAGCCTGCTGCCAAGCCCACAGAGGACAATTTGGCTTGGTCTTTGAAAAGACACTCAGTTCTTATAAATGTCCCACTCTCATTCGGCCAAAAGCCTGGGAAAAGCTGGGATTATGCTGATAGAAGAGGAGCAAGTGAGAGGCTTGGGGGAGTGAGGAGTAGAGGGATTATCCAGCTGAAACTCCTTGTGAAACTGAGGCCCAAAAGGAGGGATGCCGGGCCAGCTCTGCCTCCTGGCTCCCTGTGTAGGGCACCTGCTGTTCTGCCCTGTTGATCTAAGTGCTGAACAGCCTGGATGCTCCCAGCTCCACAAGCCATCAACGTTGCGTACAGACACCCACTGTGGTTTACAAACACAAAGATGAAGGGAGCCCAACACAAAACACAAACAGTCGTGCACAGGGGTGATTGTCCTTGGTTAAAGTCGGCCACTCACAGCCGACTTAAAATGAAAGGGGGAAAAAGGAGGCGTTTGCCATTCCGCTGCATCATGGGCCCCAGGAGGCCAGCTGACCTTACAGAAGACTAGCTGCAGGTCCCCCCTCAGAGGCGCGTGATGTACACACATAGGAGCCACATCCAAGGTGGGAAAAAGCTCCGGAGCCAGGGCTCAGTCTGTGCTGTCCCCCCAAATGGCCTGGCCCCACAGACAGACAGAGCTGCTGAGCCACCTCCAGGAGGCTGAGCAGCTCCCTTCCCCCAGAAGCCAGCTCTGCCTGGGGAGGGGTCACCTACCAGTTCGTTGTCCTCTCCTGGGTTCAGCAGGGCCCAGTGGCCTCTCTTGTGGTTTTCCTCCATGTGGATGGCCTCTTGTCCCCTGCCAAGGTCTGCTCCCAACTAATTCCTCAGGGAGCACCTCGCCAGAGCCAGCTGGAAGGCTGAGCACCAAATACCTTTCATCCTGGCTGTGCAGTGATGTTTAAATCTCCTACCACACCCCTTCCTTATTGGCCTAAGAGAGTGAGCAGGGGCGGCCAGAGGCTTCCCAAGTTTCCAGCCTGCCTTGGTTTCTCTCCCCCAGCTTCAGCTGCTAAGCCAACTCAGGGAGGCAGACACAGCAAGAGCAGCAGTTGGACAGGAAAGTATAATCGTTTAATTTCCCATCAACAAACACTGGAGCTGGGCCAAGCACACCCAGAACGGAGGAGATCCCTCTTGAAGAAGCTGAGCCAGAGAGATTAGCAAGCAAGGAAGACTCTGAGACTTGAGGAAAGGGACAAGCACACACTACCCAGTGTGGGAGTAGGAGGGAGTCAGGGGAATGGGGAAATGGCTCTTGGCACTAATAGGAAGATGGGGTTTGAGGCTGAAAGGAAGGAGAGTGAGGATCAAACAGAAGTAGATGGGAGGTCAGCAGTTACAACAAAACCCCCAGAGTCCTAGGACGGACAGCCGGACCCGGGCAGAACCTGCAGTAACAAGCGTTCACCCCTCCCCACTCCAGCCTCGTTCTCTCCAGAAAATCGATGCCCTGTCAGATCTGAAAAAGGCTTGAGAATTCAATTGGTCACTCAACCAACAAGTGACCATCCAGCCTTTGTTTGAAGTCCTCCTTAACCTCTCTGGGCCTCAGGTTCCTCATCTGTCAAATTAGGCAGTTGAACCAGATGACCTACAGCTTTGGTAAAAATCTAAAGGGCAGCCAGGTGGTCCAAAAGAACAAAGCACAGCCCCAAGTCTGTCATTTAAGAGAAGAAATGGGATTTCTGTGGCATGGGCAGTTATGGGAGAGGAAGGAGGGAGGGAGGGAAGGAAGGAAGGAAGGAAAGAAAGGAGGGGGAAGAGGGAAGGAAGGAAAAGGGAGGGAGGAATTGAATTTTATGCATATGGAATAAATCTTGGATATTGTGATTCTCCTTCCCAGAAAAAAAAAAAAACTCTGGCAAAGAGACAACTCAGTGATTTGTAGAAATCCATGCATTTTTTTCAGTGATCGTTTCAAGAGTTCTAGGACCCAGGCCTCGGTGGTGTTAGGCCCACTGTCCAACGTAGGAGACATGTTGAGCTCTGACTCTACATTCATGGACTTCCTGCATGGGCTGCTGGAGCCCCAGACAGTCTCTCCTGGGAGCTAGACTCTGGACTCAGAAGTGAGACCCAGAGCGTTGACTGGAGCAAGGCCAAGGCACAGGCCTCCAGCTGCTGCTGCTAAGTGGGTCAGTTCTTCTGGCTGCTTCAAGATGCTCAACATTTTCCTTTGATGCTGGGGTTGAGAGGCTTTGTCCTGGCAGGTCAAGGTCTGGCCTCTGATATTTGGGACAAAACTATCTGTCCAGATGGTCCAAGAATGGAGAGGCTTTGTGGTGAGTGCCAGTGAGGGTGAAGGGGAGCCCCCCTGGGGAGGGAGCCATGCTCGGCCAGGCCTAGGCTTGGGCTCCTCAGCTCTGTCACTGTCTCCTCGTCCCTCCGGCCCCAGGTTCCTCTTCTGTAGAAGGAGGGGTTTGGGGTGAGATATGGGAGGTCTCCCCCAGCTCCAAACCCCTGACCTGATGATTCTGTGATCTCTACAGTCAAGACTTATTCCTGATTTCGTGGGACCTGTTGTGGGAGAAGGCTGCCACCACAGGCTAGACCAAAGCTCTCAGGGCAGAGGTGGCACAGCGTCTTGGCTTTAGTGCCTTCCAATGAGGCCAGACAAGCACGTGGGAAGCTCTGTGGAAAAGGGCTTTGGCAAAGAGAGAAACCTGATGGGCCCAGTTCTGAGCCCAGGCTAGTCTGCCCATTAAAAAAAAAAAAGGAGCTCAGGGATAAGCTAAGGTACCCAGAGCATGTGTGTGCCTTTCTGTGGCTCTGTTGCCCACCTTTTGATGATAAGCCTCTCCAAATTGTCCTGGGTTGGTGGTTCAGGACTCTCCAGCATGGTAGGCAGCGCTTATAGAAAATTCACTCCAATCAGTATTACCTTTGAGACTGTGCCACTGTCACCTGCACTGAAGGATGAAGTTAGTGTGTCCCTTCTACCAAGAACCATTCCCTAATTGGCAACTAGTCAAAAGATGGAAATAAACTGTTCTCAGAAGAATTAAAAACTATTCATTACCATTTGAGAGACTGTTCCAAATCACTAGTCATGAGAAACAAAACCAAACCAATCACGGAGTTCCACTTCACATCAACAAATTGTAACAAAGATGAAGGAAGATGCAAAGAGTTGATGCTGGAGGCACTGGGGGAAGGTAGACATGGGAATACATCGCTAGTGGAGCTGCAGGTTGGTTCAACTATTCAGGGAAGTCATTTTGATTTATGATAGAGAAAAAACCAGCTGAAGTGTAGTGTGCATACTGTTTGCCTCCTTGCTAGACACATGCTCCAAGGATCCCAAAAGAAAAATCCTGAACACATCCAAATATTCACAGCAGAACTTTTAGTGTTAGCAACGAACTGAAAGGAAAGTATTGACCCATCAGTTTGGAAAGATTTTTTTTTAATGGCAGGACAAGAATATAATAAGATATTAATGCACCACACAAATTTTGTATGTATGTATATATATATGGAGAGAGAGAGACAGAGAGAGAGAGAGACAGATGGAGAGTGAGAGAGAGGGAGAGGGAGAGAGGGGGAGAGGGAGAGAGAGGGGGAGAGGGAGAGAGGGGGACAGAGAACTTTTCTGAACTGAGGCAAGGTGAGGTAAAAGCCACCATGGAAATAATATGCGTAATTATGACTACATAAACCAAAAAACCACAGTAAAACTGAAAGCTGAGCAGTTATGATGCCTGAGCTGAGCCCCAGGGGGGAATTTAGAAAACACACCTCCTTCTCTTCACCACAAGGGTGGGGGACACCAGGTATGGGATGTTGCATATTTTGACACACAAAAGAGTTGTATTGGTTGTTTTGGGTTTTTTTCTGAACTTGTTTTTCCTTTTAAAAACTTTGTTACATGGAGCAACTTGTTGAATGAAGCAGGCGGAAGGAATATATTTAGAAATAACTGTGATAAAGACAAAAAGTATGAATTTTGAAAACTTTAAACTTTTTTTTTCTTTAATATTGGATTATAACCTAGCTTTTCCCAGGAGAACCAAACCATAGAGGCTTGGGCCACCTAGAGACCTGTGCAGGCGACACATTTCCCAGGGTCCTTAGCTCTGTTTTGCTTCTTGGACAGACTTCCTCCCAGAGGTTTCTTGTGGGCTACTTTGGAGGTAGAGGAAGCTGAAGACATGGGCCCATGCCCAACTCCAAGCTCACTCAAGGTCTAGGGCTCTTTTCTTAAGGGCCGACAGATTCCGTTCCTGACGAACACCCCAATAAACCTCCTTACAAAGCGAGTTTCCCCAAAGACCCACGAGTCTCTCAGTTATTAGCTGGGAGGAGTGCTGTGCCTTCTGCCTCTGGCTGAGGAGGGCCAGCCTTTTCCAGGCCCTGCCATGGCTACATTTTCATCATGATTGGCACTGATAGACCCAGGGAGGAAGAAGAGAGGGCTTTCTGACAGGACAGAATGTCCTAAAAGCTGCAAGTTTGACCATCTGAAGGCCAGCAGAAAGAGGGCCAAGAAAGAACGAAAGAAGGCCCAGCAGGCATCTGGGGGCCAGCACTGCCTCTGAGCCCATCCCCCATCCTGGACAATGAAGGCTTGGGTCATCGTTTTGAGGAAGTTATTAGCACAGATTAAGGTGTGAAACAGGACAGTTCCAATCCACACCTTTGAATAGGGAAACAAAAATGCTCTTTCTGTCTTGCTGAAGGTCTGTAAACATGGAGGCAGAGGGAGCTTCAGAGGTATACCTAGCCAACCTGCCCACTCAGGGATGTTCCAGCATTGGATCCTCCCCTGACTCACTGGATCCACGCTGCAAATCTTTCCTCAACAGGTGCCATTTGTTGTGAGCAACCTGAGGGCCCAGCCCATAGTAGGCACTTAATAATGACTCTTCAGGGCCAGAACACAGCCCGACTCTGGATGAAGCTCCCATACTCCACCCTTCCATCCCCTGTCCGTCCTTTCCTTGCTTATCTTGACCCTGGGCAAAGACGCTAGATCCCCAGGTACCCAGCCTCGCAGATTGCCCTGAGTCAGCTCCCTGCTGCTTTCTCTTTAAGAGCTGTGGCCTCTGGAATGTCGGTGCCCCAGGATTAAACCACCAGGAGTCTCGTTTCATAGGTTTGTTGACCAAGAGGAGCTCCAGAGGCACCTAAGAGGATTATGCCCATTCCCATGGGTAAGGCCCCAGATTAGTGGTTTCATATTTGAGAAGCTGCCCTACTGCTACTTTCCTCTGTTGGAAGTGACCTGCCGTTGATTGTTCTGAGCCGTTCCCAGGCCAGAGCAAGGGGTGATGAAAGGGATCTCACTCAGGTGTGAGGCCCTCGGTGTATTTGGGAACCAGACTTAGAGCTCTCACATGGAGCTGGCCCAGAGTATCCTTGGGATTTGTCACTCAGCACCCAGCTTTAGGTGGACGGAGCAGGAGGGGAGCCTGGAAGCTTGTGGCTTTGATCTTGGAGAAGGGCAGCCTCAGAGCTCCCTGGAATGAAGCTTTTGGGGGGCTCCAAGAGAGCCCTGTACATACACAGTGAAAAAGGGGGAAAGGGCGAGGAAAGAGGAGCCGGGGAGGGGAAGGATACCATGACGGAGGGGAGATTATGGGGTCACCGGAGCCACCGGAGAGCTGTACACAATCGAGTTAGGGACAGGCAGGACAGTCAAGGCGAAAGCATGCGGGAGAAGAGTCAAAAGGGAGGGTCTGGCTTCAAACCCTGGCTCGACTCCTTGCTACCTCTGAGACGTAGGACAAGTGACTCTATTTCCCCAGGCCTCGGCTTCCTTTCTTTGAAGAGAGGAGATTGAATAGCAGGGCACAGTGCGTCAGAGAATCGGAGTTCGAGTTCCACCTTGGGACACTAAGGAAGGCTCTGATCGTCTCCGTGCCTCAGTGTCTTCCGTTTGTAAAATGACAGAGTTGTATGTGAAGACCTCTCAGGTCCCCTCCGCGTCTGAACCCGCAATCTTCCTCTCTGAAGGTGTAACTTCTAGTTCCGGGATGTTCACCGCGTCTTAGCGCCTCTCCCCAGAGAAAGGTGGGCGTCAGAAGGGGGTTGAGGAGGGAGCTGGCTTAGTGCAGCCTGAACCCCTCCCACGGTGAAGGTGCCGGGTGGGTGTTCTAAGGTCTGGGGTTAAACCCAATTAGAAATGGGAGGGTGTGGGGGGGGTCCTACTGATGCAAACACGAGGACGCCCGCCGGCTGCATTCTGGTTTAGTTTACAATGTGATCTCATCTGTTTTCTTGTGTTTTCACTCTGCCAACATTTCCCAATGACATGTGGTGCGGTGGCACTTGGGACCGTGGCCCTCAGGCTGTGTCTGACGCGCTGAGCCGGCGACATCGGCTTTGTTCTTACGGACTTGCCGGTCCCGTTTGTCGATCTCTGGATCTCGGCTCCCGACATGAGTCTCCTTCCTCAGCCTTCCGTCGAGTTTAAGGCTGGAGGAACCTTGGAGCCCGGCTGTGGGTGGGTCCAGAGGAAAAGACTGAGATTTAGAGCTTGAAAATCATGTCTCCTCCACCCTCCCTCCTTTTTCTAAGTGTCTTATCAAAGGCCTGAGCATGTAATGAAAGAGCGGGGATTTGAACCCACTGTTCTACACTGCCTCCCGGTGATCAGCTTTAAAGTCTGTCCTCTGTATAGCCCTTTCTGGCACAGCCCAGAAAATCATTCAGCTTTTGCCTCAGTCTCCAGCAGGCAGCCCTGTGATGCTGAGCATCCTCAGGTCACAGTGTGACCACTAGGTGAGAGAAGACAGCACTTACAGGAGAGGTGCTGGGAAGGTGGAAACCACAAGAACTGGTGATGGATTGGAGAGACTGGATGAGTGTGATTAACAAGCTGAGGATGGCTCCCAGGACCTGGGGACCTGGGAGCAGGGGTGCATCCTGGAAAGCAGCCACAAAGCAGAAGACGGGGAAGCTCCCAGGGAAAAACTCTCGTCTCCTGTTTGGATCATGCTGAGTTGTCGATGCCTCTGGGAAAGCCAGATCAAGCTGTCCAATGGGTAGCTGGTGTTGTTGGGCCAAACCTCAGGGGATTGGAGTGACTGCTGGGTGGCCATAGAGAGATTCCTGGACTGGGAGTCTTCAAACTCTGTTCAATTTAAGACTGGATGATTCTCTGGTCAGTCTGCCAGGCCCAAGAAGGAACCATGGCCTGGTTCCTACTGGCCAGGAACTACGGAGACTCGATGTCAATAACCGTGCAAATGTCATTTTCATTTTCAACAGTAAAATCTCCCCTTTTCACTTCATTCCCCTTTTCCTTGCACGATTAACACATGGGAGCTGACGCTCAGAGCTGCCGCCGTTCAGGCTTCTCTCTTCCGTCATCTTCTCTTACCACAAAGAAATGCTTTCACAGGAAGAACACAGAGTCTCTGGAACCCCAAATCGAAAACTGTGACCCCTGGAGTAGAGCCCCCAAAATTTCCAGCAGGATTTCTCTTTTAAAAATATTTTATTTTTTCCCAAATTTTACATGCAAAACAATTCCTAAAATTGGCTTTTTAAAATTTGGGGTTCTTAATTCTCTCCCTCCCCTCTCCGCCTCCCTTGGTCAGCACACAACTCGATGAAGGTTATACACATGCAGTCAGGCAAGACGTATTTCCATATTGGTCATGTTGTGCATGAAAACACAGACCAAACATAAGAAAACAAAATGAGAAAAATAAAAAAGTAAAGAAAAAGTCTGCATTCAGACCCCCTCAGTTCTGCCTCCGCATGTGGATAGCAGTTCTCATCATAAGTCCTTGGAAACTGTCTTAGGTCATTGTGTTACTGAGAAGAGCTAAGTTACCCAGAGCTGATCATCACAGCTAGCAGCATTTCTAATGAGATTAAAACTCAGTCCAGTGTTTGGAACACAGTAGGTACTTAATAAATCTTTAATGAATTGTATTGAATGAATTGAACTTTTTGATTTATTAGATGAAAACTGACAGCCAGTAAAATCACAAGAGCTGTAACTAAGTTGTTTACCTAATCTAGAGACAGGAAGAGAAGTGGGCCCCCCTGGAATCTTTGAACTGAGGACAAATGAAAAGAGATCATTGCCATGGACAAGATAACTAAGGAATAGGGTGCCCACAAAAACACAGAATAAAGATGTAGGTTAAAAGGGGTTGATAATTAGAGTTAACAAACAAGCAAATATTGTTGCATTTGATCCCCAAAATGCCTATGGGAGGCAGGTGCTGTTATCCCCATTTAGCAGGTCAGAAAACTGAGATGAGAGAGGACCACTGACAGTGAAGAAGTGTCTGAGGCAAGATTTCCAACTCAAATCTTTCACAGTCTTCGGAGGCACCAAGGTGCAGCTGTGATGAGAGATCCCTAAGAGCTGAGTAAGGAGAACTGGGATCTGCTGGGGGTGGGGTGCATCTAATTCTTTGGTTTATTTTATTAAGTCACCATCTGGGGCAGAAGAAACACTGGGCATGGAGACAGAAAACTGGGCTCTGCCGAAAATTAACCATGTTATCTTGTGCAAACACCTCACCCCGTTAGCGATAGTTTCTTCATAAAATGGAGACCATAACCCATAGGCTGCCTCTCTCACAGAGTGAATGGAAGGATGTGCTGTCTACAGGGGCATTACTGCTTTTGAGACTCTGTTTTCTGTCATCACACAGCCCTTGGTGCCACTTGGATGGCTAGGTAGGTCATGAATTTGACTCACCATGGCAGGTCTTCTGACCAAAGAGAACAACAGTCGCATTCTCATTCATCTTCATTGATTAGATCAAATTATCATAAGATAGCTGCTGTGACCTCCCTGGTCACTCATTTACCAAGGTGATTTGAGTGAGGGCATAAGGATTTGGTTTGTCTGAACAGGCCCAGGAGTTTGCAGACCAAACTGGAAATCAGCTCCAATCTAAAGACATAGACACCTAAAATGATCCCAGATCTAAATCAGCTTCTCAGGGCCTTTTAGACCAAGCCAAGCCAAGCCAATGAGCATCTATTATAGGCCAAGAGATGTTCTAGGTGCTAGAGATGTGAGGATAAATATAAAATGGCCCCTGCCCTCATGGAGCGTACATTCTACCGGGGGTTGGAAAACCAGAGGGGATCCTGGCTCTCTGGTTGCAGGGTGGGATCCATGAGCTGACATGGAGCTCACCAAGCAAAGTTCACTTAGCCTTGATTTTCAGACCTTACTGCAGGACTCCTTCCTAACAGGCACTTTACTGATTACCAGATCTACACCCTCAGAGAACCTGCAAAGGGCTTGAGAAGGAAAGATTTCAAGGCAACAAAATCAAAGCTGAATGTAGACCACGTTGGACAGAGATTCACAGAATCAAAGAACTCAGAACTGAGACATCCTCTGTTCCAATCCGTTCACTTTCCAAATGAGATGAGTAAGGCCCAAAATTGGTGAAACACTTAGTCATCAGTCTGATGTTTTCAGAGCCAGAACCCCAACCTTGTGGTCCCTGGATCTTGGAGTCACAGACTCTAGGCCTTTCTTTCACTTTAGTCCTTTGTTTCAGTCAAGACTCCTGCAGTTTGGCGTCCAGAAAGATGCTTGGTGATCATCTAGTCTGATCCACCACGGCACCTTGGTTGTACAGAGGAGGACTCGGAAGCCCAGAGAGGGAAAGGGCCTGGCCAAAGGTAACACGATCAGGGGCAGCTGGAGGCGAGCCCAGATCTTCCACTCTTCACGAGAATGCAGGTCAATTATGGGCAGCTAAGTGGACGGTCCAAGCACAGAGCTGGCATAGACCAGAGACCCGCGATGCCCATGGACAACAGACTGCACATAGATGTCCCATGGGGTCCTTGGGCAAAGGAAGATCTCAGCAGCCTGACCCAGTTTGGGGAGAAGACACAGGCCTCTTCCAGGAGAGCATCTGGGAGGCCGCTGATTCCAACATGCTCATTTTGTGAACAAGGAATAAGAAAAGTGGCTCGTACTCAGGCAGCGGGTTGGGGTTTCCAGAGCTGCTCCCATGCTCTCCCATCTGGTCCTCAGCGACCCTGTGTGGTATGTGCCTTTGGCATCCCTAGTGTACTGAGCAGGCCAGGAGGCACTGAGTGATCTGCACGTGTGGTGGACTCAAGGTCAGGGCTTTGGCTCTGGCCCACTCTGCCTCCACGTACCTAACATGGTCAGAGGCTGACCAAGCACTGAGCTAGTGACCATTCTAGCATTTCACTGTGATGCAAAGATAGGAAACAATTTCCCTGCCCGCAATGAGCTTATAGTCTAGAAGGAAAAGACATGTACGCATGAACTACGTAATAACTGATAAGTCAAAATGTGACCTTCGTATAGAAGTCAGCCAATAACGCCTGAAAGCTTGGGGAAGGCAGAATCAGCCCTAGCTGACAGCTATCATGGAGGGCTTCCTAGAGGAGGTGGCTATGAATCCAACAAGCAGATACGACAGTAGGGAGTGGGGTGGGGGAAGGGTCCGTCCTATTCATGGGAAGCCGCATGAGCAAGCTCACCAAGGCAGGATGAGACAGGCTACCACGGGGGACTGGCAAGAGCTGCCCCTCCTGGGCCAGCCCAGCCGCTCACCTCCTCACCTTGTCTCAGGCTGCCTTCCTGCCACGCTGCTGACCTTGTCGTCCTGCCCCTTCCACTCTTAGCTCTGAGCACTGTCATGAAACCCCGTGACCAGGCTTCTCCAGAAGCCGCCCCAGGGCCATCGTCTCAGGCTCTCTTCACCATTCCTGTTACTTCCCAACCAAGACCGTCTTCCTTGGCCGCTGTGCCCTTCCACGTGTTCTTTCCCTCACTAAAGCGTGAGCCACTGGAGTGTAGGAGCCAGGTTCAGTTTTACTTGTGGCGTGCAGTGACTGGTGTGCAGTAAGCTCGTAAGAAATGTTTGTTTTCAGTTACTTATTCATTCACTCATTCCATACAGTTGGAACATAATAATTTGTGTGTGAAACACTGAAACATGAAATTGGTTCTGAGTGAGCCTGGGAAGGCAGACTGGAGCCATGTTCCAGAATAATGAGTTTTCAATACTCAAAGAGGAGTATGTCGGAGGGATGGGGGGAAGCCGTTTAGAGGCCATTGCCATTCTCTAGAGGAAACATGATAAAGACCTGAGTGCAAACTTAGAGCAACCATGAAAGTATAATCGCATGATCCTACTTTACTTGAGTGGGAATGCCTTGCAGAGAGTGCATTTTAGAGACAGCATCATTGCTCAAAGAGGAAATGGGGGAGTAGGCAAATATTGTTTGGGTGGAGTGATAGAAACTGGGCCTCGCCAACTCACAGATGTGCCTGGGTCCAACACGATCGTCTGAACTACATGACATCTCTGTGTTTATTGCATTCCTGGCAAGGGATGGGCTCTGGCACAAGATGGCATGGTCTTCTGGTTTCGAGTAATCTCCACAGTGCTATTACCCAATGTTTCTAAATGCCCTACTTAAGTTTGTGCCTTGCCTGGCACTTTTATGGCCATTACCCGCCCATCAGAACACAATTGTTGTCTTCAGCCTTGATGGAAATCAAAAGAGCTCATTGGTTTCAGGCAAGTTCATCCAATCTCCTCCCCTGTGCTGCCCTGGATCAACATTGGGCTTTTATATAAGCTGCTGCCTTCATGCCTTGATTTCAGTGGCTTAGAAGAAGATCCTATTGGCTCTCCAAATATTCCCCTCCTCTACTGACTGAAAACTAAAATTCTACAGCAAAGATTCACCCTCTGGGGTAGTAATCACTTAACACCCTGGCACCGGTACCCAGAGGAGGAGATGGCAGAGTTTGTCAGTTCCAGTACAGTTAGAGGCTATCAGAGTTAGAAGGGACCCCAGAGGCCATCTCAGCAGAAGCAAAATTCTACAGTGGATACAGAAAAAGAAAGTCAAGACAAGTTAATCTGTGGTGTCATATATATCATGTAAGATCTGGGGCATCCTTGTTCAAATTCTAACTGTCATAGATGAGCCTTCTATGCCCAGACCAAGGCTACAGCTCCCTTTACCCAAAGTTTCTGAATTGGAATCATTTAGTCAGCCATCCTTAAGTAGCTTATAGAAAGAGACATTTACTAAGGTGAAACAGTGAGAACAGTGAATATAAAACATATGCCCTCCAAGGAAAGCCTGTGACACAATTACCCCAAGGAACGTAGAGTCCAAGGGAGCATGGCCTCAAACTTAGAAGATGCATGTGGCCAAGGGATAACTCACAGTCTCCACTCACTTTTCTCTCATTTACAGGGTGTTCAAGAAGTTCTCTTTGGGATCTTTGTAGAGTTATAAGCACCATCTGTCCTTGCCACCCAAGGATGCAGAGACTGGTGCCAGATGACTGGGGGGCATCATTTGGAACACCATTGGGAAGTTGGGACCTGTTGCTGCCCTGCAGGGTCAGAGAGGAAGATGAGGCAGTCCAACATTCTCCAGACCCTGTGAAGCTGGCAAGTTCTTTCTTTGGTCAAAGTGGGGGCAAAAAAGACCTGGCTAAAGCAAAAGCCAAAGACAAGATCTCTCTTCCCCACCCCACCCCCTTCCCCACCATGCCCTGCAGGTGGTTCCTGCTCAGGGGTGTGCTGGAAAGTCAACTTGACCTTTCAGTGTGTGACCTTGTGCCCTTTAGCTTTTACATGTGCAAAGACTTTTTCACACTTAGTTTAAATTCCATGATTAATTTAACAACTGATAAAGCATCTTATCACTTGATTTAAGTGCAGTGGATTTGAGTAAAATCAATCAGCAGGGGTACAGAGTCTTCTGCCATTAGCCCTGAGGAGGCAGCAGCCCCTCTGCCGCTTTGAAGTTGGCCATGGTTTAAATCAACAGCACCCAGGCTTCTGGATGGATGGTCTCTAAAATGTCTCCTGGAATGTGACTATTGAGTTGTGGTTGTTGATGGGCGGGAGATAAGGAGAGTCAGGAGAGTCTGTTATGACCCAGCAGGACAGCCTTGGAGAGACTGGTGACTTGGGCGGCTCTCCCTGATGATCCCCTGTTTGAGATCCATCCCTTGTTCTGTGTTCCCTGGGGAGGAGGGACATATATTGGGCAATACAGGGGACCATCAGAGCTGAAGAGGAGCCACAGGACTGGAAAGCTTAGTCACAATGGGGAAGGGAAAGGAATAAGGACCTATCTAGCGCCTACTATGTCCCAGGCTAAGTGCTTTTTAACAAATATTATCTCATTTGGTCTTCACAACAATCCTGAGAGGTAGATGCTGTTTATTTTCCCCATTTTACTGTTGGGGAAAACAAGGCAAATGGGGGTTAAGTGATTTACCCAAGGTCACACAGCTAGTAAGTGTCTGAGATCACATTTGAACTCAGGCCCAGCACTCTATCCACTGTGCCACCTACCTGTCTGCCACAATGTTACAAGTCAGTGACAGCTGTATCCTTGACATTATGAGCCTTTCCTTATTCTCTGAAATAGCTTCCAAAAGTCATAGGACCCTGACAATACAACTTTTCTGTAAGTATTGAGTTCAAAATAAATTTCTCCCTAACTCATTAGCAGGACGGACTTCAGAGGTGATAGAGGACAGGTAGGGCCCTCTTATCTCTGAGACAAGAGCTGTTTCTAGATTCCAAGAAGACACAATACTTAAGAAATGACTAGGTTTGGACAGGCCATCTAGTCCAAGGGTCCGCATTTCACATGCCACCTCCCAATCTGTCCTCCTTCCCCTGTGTCCCTAACTAGAACTCCTCTAGTTCTGGCAAAAGCAGGAGGAGCTTCTTGGCCCCACAGGGCATTAAGGGTAAGAGGAGCAGCCAGGAAACATATCCCTCCACCACCATCCAGCGCTGGTCCCTCATTAGGGAGGGAACAGGATAATTAGGTGGGCCTTTAGTGTCATTTGTTATGGGTTACACTGTGACGTAACACAAGATTATCTTCCCTCCCCTCCAGTGGGATGAGTGCAGATGATCTTCCTTCCCAATGCTAGGGTGGCTGACCTTGGGCAAAGCAGCCTACTTTGCTACACTCCATCAGTAAGACCAAAGGGTTTAACAAGCTGCTCTGTGAACTCCCTTCCAGATCTAACATTCAGTGACTTTATGCAGAAGAATCTGGGTTGTCAGAGGTCCCCCGGGGGGTGCACAAACCCCTTGAGCCACGCCCCTCCTGAACGCTCTGCCCAATGCCTCCAGGGACAGGTGCTTCCAACAGCCAGGCTTCAGCTTTCTGGTGGGGTGCTTGTCACCCATCATTTATTCTTCAGGGTGAATGATCCTTACCTAAGAATGAAGAGGATTGCAAAAGACCACCAGGCTCTTAATAACAGTGGGGAGCAGGCATAGAGGGAAAGCAGAGAAGTAAACTTTTCGGGTTGTAACTGGGCCCCTCGTCTGTGGTAGTGTCGAGATATTAGAAGACCCCCCGGTTTTCCAGAGCTGAGGCCCAGCAAGCAGGCTGGCAAAAAACAATCCTTTGCATTCACCCTCTGGACAACCTCACCCTCTGGCAAAATCACCCAATTATTGGATTGCTTGGACCAGTGCCAAGTGTCCTCTGAGCTCAGACAAGAAACAAACTTGTCACACTGCTGCCGTTACCCCTCACTGTCAGGACTACAGCTCACTGTGCAGCCACTGGTCTTAATGTTGAGATCTCCCTGCACTGCCTCGGGTTCCCCCAAGGGGAGCGGGCCCCGGCACATGTGTACAATCTCCCTCCTAAACTTCTGTTTGATTCCTGACTCTCCTGCTCTGTGCATGGGTTAGAGGCAGCTCTCCAAAATTAGGGGTGTCAGAAAAGGAGTATGGTCCCCATGATGCTTCCCCTGCATCACTCACTCAGGAATCATTAATTGGGCTGTGACCTGTGTACAGATGGCAAACTCAGAGAAGGGAGTCACAGTTTCCAAACAACAGTGAAGTGGCCCAGTCTCCTGCAGAGAGGTGGGGGTGTGACTTGGATGTGGAGCCCAGCTTTCAGGGGAGAAGAGATAGTGTGACGTTGGGACAATGCAGGTCCAAGGAGGGGAGCGGTGACTTCAGCCCGCTCTTTGTCGCTGTTGTTTCGGTCATGTCCAGCTCTTGGTGACTCCATTTAGGGTCTTCTTGGCAGTGGTTGACCATTTTCTTCTCCAGCTCATTTTACAGATGAGGAAGCTGAGGCAAACAGGGTGAAGTGACTTGTCCAAGGTCACACAGCTAGTAAGTACCCAAGGCCAGGTTTGAATTTGGGTCTTCCTGACTCTGGGCCTATCAGTCTATCCACTGAACCAAGCAGCTCTCCTTTCTCCAATATGGCCAGGCCAGACCACAGCATCACTCTTCGAGCTTGGAGGACACCGTAGCCTCCTAGGGGCACTAAAGCCAGATTCACCCAAAAGGGAAAGATTATTTCTTTTCTTTTTTAGTGGCCTATTGGGAGGACTTTATCACTGTGTGGGCTTCCCAAGAAGCCCGACAGCCACTGGCCTGTGTCCAAGGAGTAGAATGATCCGGCTGCTTTTGAGGACTGGGCATGAACAGCCCACCCAGGCAGGGGCAAAAGGAGTCCAGGAGCCCTTCCCACAGGTGGGTAGAGCTCGCCCAGTCCTGACAATCACCCACTAATACCCCGCCCACTTTAATTTCCTTTTCTGGAAAAGGAGCTTTGGGACTTTGGGGTTTTTCTGTGTTTTTGGTCAGTAGTGAGATGTTCTTAGTGTGAGCAGCGTGTGCCCTCAGCCCAGTTCGCTGGCCACCCTCATCCATTCCTACATAAACAATCCATCTGCCACTTCCTGGGGCTCAGAGCGAAAGGTCACTGGCCCAGGGTCACCCAGCTAGTTTGGGGCACAGATAGACATTAAGGCCAAGGTTCTGGAAGGTGGGGGAGGGGGCTCAGCCCCTGGCTTTTGGTCTCTTCTTGTGGAGGCCTGGCTCCCCATGAAACTTGCCTCCATCTCCTTGCCAAGAGTTTCCCTGTTCTTCCCAGCTCCCCTCAAAGGGTTATAGTCAGCTGTGGGCTCCCTGAGGGCAGGCACCGCTTGTATTTCCATCCCCTGCATCTAGCACAGCACCTGGCCCACAGAGGAGGTGCTTCACAGATGCCTGTTTGGGAATGGGGTGAGGAGAGCATCACAGCTGTCCTTACTATCAGAGCCTGCTTTGACTGGGAGGAAGGCTGAGGCTCAAAATCATAAGGGGAGTGAGCCCCCTCTAGAGATGGCATCTGGTCACTGTGAGCAGAGGTTGGATTATCCCTGGCAACTATCATAGATGGGCATGGGTTTAGAGCTAAAAGGGGAAGGGAAGGAGGGAAGGAAGGAAGGAAGGAAGGAAGGAAGGAAGGAAGGAAGGAAGGAAGGAAGGAAGGGAGGGAAGGAAGGAAGGAAGGAAGGGAGAAGGGAGGGAGGAAGAAGCATTTATTAAGCACTGGATCCCTTTTTGTTCAGTTGCTTCGGGTGTATCTGACTATCCATGGCCCTGTTTGGGGGTTTCTTTTCAAAGACACAGGAGTGGTTTGTCATTTCCTTCTCATTTTACAGATGAGGAAACAGACAAGAAGGGTTAAGTGACTCGCCCAGGGTTACACAGACACACAGTGTCTCTGGTGGGATTTGAACCCAGGTCATCTAGACTTCCAGTCCAGAAGCCTACATGCCACTTACTTCGGTGCCCAGGGAAAGGATCATTGATATGAAACTCGAAGGGACCTAAACATCCTTCTGTTTTTCAGACGAGGAAACAGAAATGCAGGCAGTTTGACCTTGAGGGTCACACAGTAAGTAATTCTCAGAGAGGGCATTTGAACCCAAGCCTTCTGCCAGCAGATTCAGTGGCCTTCACTAAACAGTACTATTCCTCCCTGGGCCCCTCATCACCTTCAAACACCATCTATCCCCAAACATGGAGAAAGCCCTGAGATTAGGCAGGACTGCGAAGAGCTCTGGCTGTGGTTTCCAGGAGGCCTGGGTTCAAATCCTGGGTCTGCCTGTGTGCCCCTCCCCCACCAGGCCAGTCACTTAACCTCACTCAGTTTGGGCATCTGAAAAGTGGGGAGAACAATGCTAAAGCTTGCTCCGGTTCATGCAAAAATAAGGCCCAAGTGGGCTCGTTGCCCCAGGGTGCCATGGGCTCCCTGTCACTGGAACCAAGGCTGCCTGGACCCTTGGAGGTGTCGTGCCCAGGGGTAGGCGGGTCTCCTCTCCAGCTCTGAGGTTCCGACAGTCCCCTACCCCACCAGGCAGCCTCATTCTGGCCACTCACCTGGCCCTGGGATTTCCCTGCCAAAGCTGGCCTCCTTCCAATCCTGGCAAGGACAGGAGCCACAGTGATGGTGGGCAGCAGAATCACATGCAGAATGAAATGCCCCAAGATAAGCAAACATCCCCTATGCAGTCTGTGGTGTCCTACCTACCATCAGGGCCTATATAACCTGCCCTAAGCACATCTTCCTCATTCTGCTTCCTTGTTCCAGAATCTATGAGGACTTCCCACAGTCTCACAGGTCTGATTCAAGCCCCCCACAATCTGCCCTCACCTGGTCTCCCTAGATGTGTATCTCACTCTTCCCAGAAAGGTGTGCTTCATTCAGGCCAGCCTGGTTTTTCCCCCAAACGTTCCCTCTTGTCTTGGCCTCTGCTTTGCCTTGTGTCCTATCTGGACACCTGCTGACCAAATAGTGCCAGTACTCAAGATTGTAGGTCCCCAGTATGGGAGGAGTCAGCTGGAAGTGATCACTGAGCCCACCCCCCTCCTTCCCCAGAGAGGGAAACTGAGGAATCCCAGAGAGATGGCGTCGTTCTGTTGTCCCAAATCACTTCAACTTCGATGGTCTTGATTCCTCATTGAAAGGCTCTTCTCAGCCCCTTCTGGAAATGTCACTTGATAACTCTAGCAGAGACAGCCCTCTCCTCCCCTGGGAGCTCCCCACGTGTGTCTGTATCACAGGAATGAAGACTGAACTTGAGACTGACCAATAGCAGGGAGCTCCTGAATGAGAAGGCTCCCTCTACCAATGAAGGGCAGCCGCACCCCCTTACCGCCTTACAGTCAGAGAGCTACCTGTGGCACCAAAGGTAAGGGCCTCCCTCAGGGTCACGAGCCAACAGGTCAAAAGAGAGATAAGGGGAGAGCCTCTCTGGCTCCAAGGCCAGCTTTCTGAAGGGGGTGCTGAGGTGCCTTTGTAATGTAATGTTTTGGGGTGACTTTGTCTTGAATCTCATCTGTGTTTGGGCACCTGCATATGTGATATCAGACTGTGGAAAGGTCACCTTTCCCCCCCAGCTGTAAGTCATTAACTCTGTCCCTTCCCCCACCCCCAGCCTGTAAATATCTTCCCTGAAGCTCGTTAACAGGCCACACCTAAGAATTCTTAAAAGGATTCCTAGAGAAAGGATTACCCCTTTTGTTCTAGTGACCAGCTGTAAGATAACTCCTAACAAAAGAACTCCCCCTTATCAAAGGGGGACCTTTCAGGGCAGACAGGCTGGGTGCTCCTCCCTAACTCCACCTTTGTATGACTTTGTTACTATATAATCAGTACCCCCAATCCCCACACTTCGAAGGAGGATTCCCCTTAATTTTCTCCTGCTCGCTAACAAGCGTAATAAACTCTTTTAGACTGCTTCTGCCAGGTAATTCTTTCAGACTAATAGAACCCTCAAAGGATTTCAATAGAAATCCACCCTTTCTAACCCTCAACACTTCCACTCCCCATACCCACTGCCTCTCAGGTCCAGGCCTTAGGGCATCCTCAGGAAGGGAACTCCAAGAGAGGAAACAGTCAATAACCCGAGGTCTTAGAGTTTCCTAAGCCTCACAGAGGATAATCAACTTTCTAAGTTTCACAAAATTAATTAGGCTCAGAGTTGTGATCTGAACCCAGGTCTCACTGACTCAAGTCCAGGGTTCTATTCACTCAACCATGTGGCCCTTTGTAGTATCTGTGTTGGCACTTAGCGACCCTACATTGAGCATCTCTGGCCAGCTGTCTTGGATTTCTGTCTCTTTTGGCATGAAATTGTTTCTTGTATGTGAGTCTTATCTCCCCAAAGACCCCCAGCTCCATGAGGGCGGGCCTTGTACCAGCCATTTCTCTTGTGTCAGTCACACTCTAGGCCAGGCTCCATGCTTAATGCTGGAGTTAAAGGACAAAAGTGAAAACAGCCTCTGCCCGCAGGGAGCTTACAATCATTAAGGATGTGGGAAACACCAACAAAGTAACGCCCCACCCCAGAGATACCGAGATGCCTCAGGCTCCAGGCAATGACAAGAAGACAACAAAAATGGGGGGAGTAGGCCTGACAGGGACAAGATGATTGTAAAGAAAAAAAAGGAGGGGAGAGAGGCACGATCTTCTTCTCCATGCAGGGAACTACAGGGGAGAATGTTTTAGCTGCTGTCAGACTCCACTGACGTGTTGGCTAGGATTTGGGGAACTGGTTTTTATTCTTTCATACAAAAAAGTATGAAACTGCCACTGGTTAGGCAGAGAAGGCAGAAGAGGAAGAGAAAAGGGAGAGGAAGAAGGAAGGGTTGGAGAGACAGACTGAACTTCCTCATAATGAAGAGGTGCTGGGTGGCCTATGTAGTATATTTTGGGGTAACTAATTCAGTTTTGTGTTAAGTTGTAAAAGCCACATTTCTTAACTGTTTCTCCCCTTCCCCCAGCTGTACTTGTCTTTCCCTGCCCCAGCCTAGAGCTATTTCCTCTTAAACCATTAACTCTTCATTCAAGGTACTACCTCTTTTGTCCTAGCAAACCAAACCCATCCACTTGCAAATCAAGATGGAAACATCTCACTGACCTGACCTCAAATTTGTGACCGCTGGTCGACCTTATGATGTTACAGGGCTCAAACCACACCTCCTGCCCTTTCCCTTCTGCTGTTTGTCCCAGTGTATTATGTGTAAAACACATGCGCAGTTGATGTCAAGGGTGCATGTCCCTTTAAGTATTAGTCACGCCCTGGCTCCTCCCAGGTTCCTCCCTAACTCCACCTTTGTACACCTTATTAGCTTAATGAACTTATGATTGACAGCTTTGTATCTTTAAGAACACCCCTGGGACCCTTAGAACTTCCTCAGATGGCCCTTGGTAGCTCTTGCCTTTTCTGTCAGTTCAAGTAGGCCATCAGCCCGCTGCAGAGCATCACACTTCCAAACTTTATCAGACTCCCCCCTTGCCCTTTGCGAGCTTTTCCTAGCCAGGTTTCCTCACCCTACCCCTTTTGTCCTGTGAATCAATAAACTTTTGTAAATCTGCCAAAAGACAGCTGAGCCGGTAATTCTTTTCAGACGCGAACCTAGAAAGGATTTCTCATTAGAAATCCCCCCAAAACCTATCCTGCAACATTTTGACCTGGGAGTGTTCCACTGTCTCCCTCTCTCTCCCCAAAAGCTTTAGGACTTCAGCATTTATTGCCTCCTCTGGTCATCCTCCAGGAGCTGAACATTCAAGAAATGTCCAGGAACTAGGGAGGGAGAAGAGGGCTGGTCAGAGCGGCAGATTCACGGCAGAGAATTGACTTGGGTAAAAAGACTTTTAATTTAGAATCATAATTTGATCTGTTCATCAAAGCTCTGGTTTCACTTAGAAGGAGCTTCTCTGTTTCGAAAAGTTCTTAAAGTCCCCCAGGGCCTTTCTTTATTGGTTGGCCAGCTGGGCCCCAGAGCCCACATGCCGCCCTCATGGGGTCTCTTCGTGGCTCTCAAACACGGGGTTGCTGTAGGACACTCTGCTGGTGCTCTCCAGCCCACTGGAATAGGAAGTCTGATTCAGGGGGGGCCAGGCAGGGTCGCTGGCCACCACACTCTGCCATTTTCTGTACTGGCTTTTAGACTGAAATCCCAAACTGCGCTTGAGGAACAGCCACAGGGCTCTATTTTCGATGATGCCTTCCTGGAAAACAGAAGGATGATAATAATGGCTCATGGTCCTCTGGCAGTTAAGGTTTGCAAAGTGCTACAAAACATGAATTTCATCTTTTTTCCTTTTTTGATACAATTCGGTTTTAAGGTTTTGGTTGATACGTGAATTAAAAGGTCTCATAAAGTAATATTTTGCCACACAGAAATTATAGACAACTCTCAAATGTCTGTATATCAGTCTTTGGGTTTCAGAGATTAAAATGTATATTCCCTTTGGGCAGAGCACGTGTGACACCCTATGTGGAGAGAGGAAAGGGAAGGAAGCAAGGAAAGAAGAGAGACAGACAGAGACAGAGATAGAAAGAGCCGTGTTGCTAAACTGGTCAGTCCCCATTTGGTCCCCAGTGAGCAGCTCCTTGTCTGCTCACAGAGGTCATTGTGTATCCTTCCTTCTTGAAGAGGACCATGACATCAGATCATTGTCTGGCTCAGTGGTCTCAGAATGAATGTAAGTAGCAACTGTTTCTGTTTTACCCAGAAACCCTGAGGGTCTTCCCCTCCTAGAGAGAGAGAGAGAGATGTATGTGTATGTGTATATATACATATATATATATATATACATACATATATATATATATTTATATGCAAACTAGGTAAAGAGGCCATTCTCTGCCTCATCTCTTATTAAGTCTTAATCATTGAATGGGGATTGCCTCAGTCAAACTGAGAACCATTAAAGACCTTAGCTGGAAAAACCAAAGTCCTTCAGCGTGTCCTGGGCCATCTCCCGTCATCCTGATCTATATCTGGCCAGTGACCCCAGGTGGCTCTGGAGGAGAAAGTGAGGCTGGCGACTTTGCCCGGCCCTCCTGAATTTAAATCCAATTCGCTTGCATGTCATGGCACCAAGACAAACAATAATAACACCAACCAGCTTTGTGGGTAGCCTTAAATATTTTTAAATTTCTTTCTAGTTTCTCACAATTCCCTAATAACCTCCATTTCTTCATTCCTGGTCAGTTATGCCCAGTGAATAAAAATTAATTTGACTATCAGAATTGCAGGAGAGCGAAGGTCCAACCACCAGCCAATAACTGAATCCTGCCTATAACGTCTCCGAAAGTTAGTTACTCAACCTCAACTGAAAGGATCCCAGTTTTAGCCTTCCCAGCGTGCTTGGAGAAGACAACACTCCTAGAGGCAGACAGACCACTACATGCTTGGTTAGTCTAATTGTTAGGAGCGCTCATTTAATCTTTACAACAACACTGTTGAGGTCCATGCTATTATTATCCTCCTTGGACAGATGTTGAAGCTTAGAGAGGTGTAAAGTGACTCATCCAGAGTTACATAGCTAGCAAATATTTGTCAGAGGTAGGATTTGAATCCAGGTCTATCTGACTCCAAGTTCAGCGTCTATCCACTGTGCCACGAAGCTTCCCAACCTGGATTGTCTTAGACTATAGATTGCACTTGGGCTCCCTCAAGATTGCATTAGCTCATTCAGACTATTCATTGCTGCCTTTTGTAACAGGTATGTGAGTGGCCACTTTGCTCAAGAGAGTCTTGTACCTGAAATCTTGACCCAAACCCACACATAGACTTTCCACTGAAAATCGTTTGAAGTGGCAGAAGCCAGACCCATCTGGAAATAGTTCTTGCTTCAACATTGTGAGAAATAACCAAGATCCCAAATCACCCTTACAACATCTCTCGCCATCTGTTAACTGTGCACCGAGTTAGACCAAAATCACTTGGTCATAAAAGACTTTCTTATAGTCAAACAATCCAATATAATCCACGTTCCTCTTGGCCGACCTCTAGTGGTGATGTGGAGGATCACAGCTGAAGTCACCTCTAGCAATCATTCATAAACTTAGAAGCCTCCCATTTATGCACCTCCCGACTTTATCTTCAACAATTATCTAATAAAGTGCTAAGATAATCAAAGACGGATGATCAAGCATATCAAAGGAGCTTCTCCTTGCCCTTTTATAAAACCAAGAAGGCTGTCCCAGGCAGGACTGGGTGAGCTCCTGGTCACCAAAGCACAGGAAAAGGAATTGGAGGGCAACTCGAGCCACCAATGGGTGCTGAGGGAAGTTCCTCTATGAAGGAAGGCTAAAGAAGCTAGGCCTGGAGAGGTGCTAATGATAACTGTTGTTTGCCCTTCATTCCCAGAGAGGACCAATGACACCCCAGGGTTGTGTCTTCACTCACTTTGGATTTCAGTGAGGCAAAGTTGCACAAAGGTATCAGCCTCCCTCTCTTCAAGAGTCATCAATTTCCAGCAGCAAGACAAGAGTCCAGTGATGAGACAAGAAAAAGAGACCGAGGTCACGGCCCCAGGCTTTTCACCGCCCATAAGAATGATGGGAGATCAGCCCAAATGGGAGAAGTCATTTGGAAGAAAAGTCAGAGTTGAGAGCAGGAAAACAGGGAGGGGGGAGGAGGACAGAAAGGGAAAAGTGGCCTCTTGGACTGGGGAACTCAAAGAAGTCATGCCACAATGAGGAGACAACATCTAGGTTGGGTACCCCAGCCAGAGGCAGGGCCACAAAGCCTGAGGGGAGCCATCCTCCCTCCAGTGCTCCCCCATTGTCAGAGATGAGGAGCATCCCAGAAGACTGGACTCCTGCAACTCTGTCCTTGTCCAGAAAGAGCTTTGAGTGGCCATGGACACATCCAGTAGACTTACCTCCTATCCAGGGCACTTACCTCCAAAATCAGGGACAGAATCAGATTGACAGCAAGCATGATGACCAGGTACACCCTCCAAAGGGTGGGTGTGCAGACAAGCTAGGAGAGACCCAGAAATGGAACCAGTCAGAGACTCATGCATGATGTTAGGGAAGAGGAGCGATGGTCTCCTTGAGATGGTTTCCCTCAGCTGCTGAGGGCATCCGGTGATGCAACTTTTTCTCCCTCTAATTCATGACTATGCTTCTTGAAGGAGACTAGGAAAGCTAAGAGAGGGGAGTGAGGAGGAAGTGCATTTCAGTCAGGAGGGACAGCCAGTGCAAAGGCCCAGAGGTGGGAGATAGAGCATCATGTGTGACTCACTAGTAGACCCTGCTTCATGGCTTCCTAGCTCTCTTGTATAATGCTCTCTTATACCCTCATCCCTGATCGGTCTTCCTCCAAAGTGGCTTTTATCACATCATACCCCAATTCTAGACCCCACAATGACTCTCTATTTACTCTTCTGATTGTCCAAACTCCTCTGTCTGGCATTTAAGGCCCCACAGTCTGGTCCTACCTCACTTACCCAACATGCCTCCCAACAGACAGACACTCTCAAACAAAAAATCAATCAGCAAGCATTTCTTAAATGGTTCTCTGAGGTGAGGGCTAGGAAGGGGCGGGGGAGAGCTGTGTGCTGAGCCTTGGGTTACAGCTTAGTCTCTGCTCCTTCTGCTTCCAGAGGGTCTGCGAGGGGAGGGTCTGCTAGGGGAGAGTCTCCCGGCAAAGTCTGGCGCAAAGGGTGAGTAGTGGTTAAAACAGGCAGAGAGTGCAAAGAGTCACACTTTGAGCAGTCCGTCATCCTCTCTACAGGGGAAGCCTAGGTCCCCATCCCCCAATTCCAGCTCCACCCCTACCTGCCTGGATGCCCCCATTGGCATCTCAAAGGAAACACGTCCACAATCGCCTCACCTCTCTTCCGAACTTCCCTTTTTTCTGTGGAGACACCAAGATCCTTCTAGTCTCCCAGGTTTGCCACCTCTATTCCCAAATCTTGCTCTATTCCTATTCCCTATTCCCAAATCTTGCTCTTTCTGCCTGCATATCTCTCCTATTCCCAATCTTGTCCCTATTCCCAAATCTTGCTCTTTCTGCCTGCATATCTCTGAAACACTTCCCTTTGACTTAGAAAGTCAGCTATCTCAGTCCTCATCACCTCTCCTACTTTCCTCTCCTACCCTAGCCCTCCCTTTTGTATTCTTCCTCCATTAGAATGAAAGCCTTTTGAGGGCAGAGGCTAGCCTGATTACTTGTATTCTTGTCCCCAGAACTTAGTACAGACTAAGGAAGGTACCTACTACGTGCCAGGCACTGTGCCAAGCTCTGGGGATACAAAAAACAGCACAAGGCAGTCTCTGCCCTCAGAGCCCACAGTCTAATGCCAAATAAATGTTTTATCTACCCATTTACCTAGATGATAGAAAGAGAGACAGACAGACAGGCACACAGACAGACAGGTAAATAGCTAGATAGACAGACAGATTAGATAGATAGATGATAGAGAGATAGATTGATAGATAGATAGATAGACAGACAGATAGATAGATAGATAGATAGATGGATGGATGGATGGATGGATGGATAGATAGACAGAATATTACCATAGCCACCTAAGGGGTCTCCCTGCCTCAGTGTTCTCTCCATTCCAGCCCATTCCTGAACACAGCTACCAGAAGCATCCCTAATCGTGTCACTGCCCTGTTCAGTAACTCTAATAACCCCCTATACCTCTGCAATGAAATGCAAATACTTCCTGGGCAGCTCCGGCCCTTCCCAACTTGCCCTTGTCAGCCTTTTCAGCTCTCTTCTGCCTCATCCCCTCACGAGTCCTCTATGGTCTATCTTCCCATTTTCCATCTTCAAGCCATGGCACAGTCTTCCCTCATGCCCAGAACGCCTTCCCTTCTCACCTCTAGCTCCTGGTATACTTTGGTTCCTTCTGAGCTCAGCTCCAGCCCCATCCCCTCTGTGAGGTCTTCCTGGTCTGCCCAGGTGCCAGCCCTTCCTTCTCCCCAAATTACTCTGTGTATGTATATGTGTATATACATATACAAACAAATATATGTACATACGTGAATGCATATATGTTTGTATTACACATACTTATTTTGTATATATTTACCGGTGTGCATTTTATCAACCCCAAGCTCTTTGAGGTTGGTTTCTGACACACAGTAGGTATTTAAGAGATGTTCATGGATTGATGAGAGGACATATACAACAGATACATAGAATGAGCAAGCATGAAAAGGCTATATTTGCATCTTTCGATGGAAGGAATGTCCAAAGGAATGAAATCACAGATCTATGGAAGCACGAAGATGAGGCACCAGGGTGCAGAAGTGGGAATTAGGAGCCATGTTTTTCCATATCTCATGTATCTCAGATTTCTCTCTGGGGCTTCAAAGGTATCTAAACATTGAAATATGTGGCAGAGGGAAATAAGATGCCTGACAAGCATAGCAATTGGCCTTTTGAAAGTAATTTTTAAGAGGTGAAGTGTGAGCAAATAGGAAAAATACATATTCATTTTGTCTGGAATCACAAATGGGCTTGAGAATTAACAGAAAAAGAGCTCTAGGCAAAGCTGTTTGGAAACCAAAGCATTTGAAAAACAACTTGTCGGGCTTTGAAGGGGTGGGGGAAGTAGAAGGAGGTTTGCCAAGCATGTCAGGATCTTCCAGGAGAAAAACTCACAAGATGTTTTAAATGCCGGGAGAGAAAGGAAGACCACCTGGATTTTTTATCCTGTCCAGCATTTGTGACAACTATCAATGAGCCAAATCCACTGTTGGAAGCTGCTGTCCACTGGGGAGAGTTGGATACAAGAACCTTGCTGGGTGGTGCATGGGCAGGTGTCTTGGAGCACTGTATCACAATATGGTCAGATACATCAGCACCAGCACCAGGGATAAATGATACTTACATCCATTCGCCGATAGAGATCAGGAATATGTGCAAAGAGAAGGAAGATGCACACCCCCATCTGGATCACCAATACTATGACAAAGATATCTGAAGGGAGCAAACAGGAAAAGGCACTTAGGATTCCCTGGGGCCCTCCCCATGTTACTGACACTGACCAGGGTTCCTAGATCAGTCCTGGTCCAAGTCATCGGAGCCTGTGCCCCTCACTGCACAGTGCCCAGCACTTAAGGCCAAAAGCAAAATGAAAAAGCAAGAGGGCCCTTTCATCTTCCTCTGCAAGAGCTCTCATTAATTATTTCCCAGAAATAATTCAGAATATCCACGTGTAATGTTTGAGTTTTAGGAAAGAAATTTGCTTCGTATTTCCAGGCTCTGTGATCTCATCCATGTGGATATTCCATCTACCAATGCAGATTGCACATTTAAAATGGCAGGGGGGAGGGCAGTGAGAGTTAGCTAAATGAACCCTAAGAGCTTTTTCCTGCCCTATAATGATGATTCTAGGACTATGAGCCTTTTGGCCTTTAGATACCTCCAGCAACTCCTTAGGTCTTAACCACTTAGTCACAGAAGGGCTACAGTCTTCATTAATGGAAGGCAATCCTGTCCTAGGAGGTCCCTCATGCTGATGAAATCACAGATTCTTTCTGTATTTGGATTCAGAAAGTATATTACTTAATGAATAAAGTTGAAAGCCCTATGTAATTGAACTGTTTATCAAGATAGGACAACTGTCATGAGGCTCCCTCACCCCAGAAATAGGAACAGAAATATTGCTTCTGTGTTTATCTCTTACGGATTTACTATAAATCATAAGCCATATCCTAAGACCCCTCTAGTCATGGATTTCAAGTGCCTTCATGATGTAAGTATAGCTATGGAACCCTTTGTGGTTCTGGCACATGGATGCACAGCGCCAAAGATACTTACAGTTGGTATAAATGGGCTGTCTGAATGGCTTTCCTTTGGAAAACACCAGTGCGACAATGATGCAGTTGATGGTCCCCAAGAACCAGATTGTGGTGTTCTCATAACTCATGAAGCTGTCAGAGCCAACATTCCCTGATATCACGGGTGAAGTGGGTGTCCTGGAGATGTTTCCCTTTGGTAGGGAACAGGCACTGGAAAAGGGACCAGAAGAGGAACACTCATCAACTGATAAAAAGAAAGCATGTTTGGGGCATTGCCCCAGATGCCAGGGCAGAGAGGAAGGCATCTGAGATCCTGCCTTGGCCTCAAGATCTCATCCTGCTGAGGAAGCAAGGCTGGGCACAGTAACTGAGAATAAATGAACAGAGAATGAGAGCATCAGTATTCAAAAGAGAAAGAATTCTGGGGGGGAGCAGCACCTTGGACAGAGGAGGAGGGCTTTCATGAAGCCTCCCTTTCTGCTCCTCCCTCCAACCTCTCCACCAGTGCTAATTGCCTCAGATGAAAAAGAGCAAAGGAGCAGAACAGGTAGAGCAGAAACTCCCTGAGGGCACGAAAGTTGACTTTTCTCTCCATCTCAGTTCACCTAGCATGAGATCTTACACCTAGTACACACCTGAGAAGTGTTTACAAAACTGAATGTTCATGAATATCATGTCTCTTCCCACTCAAACACACCTGCTGGGTGTCTCCCAAGGAGAACTCTGTTTCCCACTTTGCCTAAGTGAGGTGCTAGTCTAGTCCTTCCTATCTCTGCCTCTCAGAGCCAATCCCTAACTTGACGAGGCACAGCTCACTTGCTGTCTCCTACACAAGCATTTCCTAATCCTCCAGACCATTAGCACTCTCTCTCTCCCTCCACAAATGACTTTGGATATACTTTGGGTTTATTTCCATGGGTGCCTCCTCTCCCTCCCATCCCTCTCCCAAGAGTAAAATGGGATCTCACTGAGGGCAGGGATTATTTCCATTTTGTCCTTGCAACACCAGAACCTACCATAGGGCCTGGCACACAGTAGACACTTCATAGGTTTTGTTGTCGAGTTATATTGCATTGCACTGAATGAGGATGTACCTGAAGACATCAGTGGCAGAGTACCAGGGCTCCTTCCGAACAAGAATGAAACCCAGCATGTGCATGACCAGGCTGAAAAGCACATTGAGGAGCACAGACAAGAGGAGAGGAGGGGAGACCAGCCTGCCCGGGGGTCTGTAAGGAACCAGCTTGGGGTAGGCGCCATTCAGACTCACTGAAAGACAAAAGGAGAAGGGGGAATGCTTAGGGTGCCCTCCATGGGGTGGGAAGATGTTGCCTTATCCTTGGAAAGCAGAACAAAAATACCATTTCTCTTCTACAAAATAAACTGGATACATGCACCCAGGGAGGCACACATTTAGGGTTAGACCCCCAACCAAGTTTTCCAGGTTTCACAGAATTACACAACTTGGAAGTTTGAAGTGATCTCAGGGAGCATCTAGTCCAGTCCATACCTGGACCTGAATACCCAACCTGAAACACCCAACAAGTCTCTTCTTGAAGAACTCCAAAGAAGGAAGAAGCTGCCCCTCCCCAAGCTGGGACCTTCGAGGCCATCAAGTCCAATGCCTCATTTTGCAGATAAAAAAAATGAAGTATCTTGTTCATTAGTAATTATCTGAGGCAGAATTCAAACACAGGTCTTCCTGATACCAAGTTCAGTGCCTTCTCCACTTCTCCATGCTGCCTTTCAGCAGCACCTCCCCCTTTACTCCCTTCCTGCCACAAGTATTCTTCTTCAAGCTGAACTCATCTAGTTCCATCAACCATTCTTTATCATTCCTTCTATGTCATGGAGTCAAGACCCCTTGCCATTGTGGATGCTCTCTACTAGACACTCCAGGCTATCAACATCCTTCATAAGCTGAGGTGCCCAGACTTGAACAAATGAATCTAGATGAGGCTGACAAGGGAAGAGCACAGTAGGACCATCTCCTCCCTATTCCTGGAAGCCACATCCCCCTTAAAGTGGTGCAAGACTCCCTTTGCTTACAAGACTGCCCCATCACACACACTGCTGACCCACATGGAGCTCAGCATCCAATGGAACCTCCAGTAATTCACAACAGTTCTTTCACATCAAGGTTTATGCTCATCACCAGTTCTGTTACAGTACCAAAAATCTCTTCAGAAGTGCTCCTACTATGTGCCAGGCACTGGGCTAGGCTTTGGGGATTTGTAGGGGAAAAATGAAGTGGGTCTTGCCCTGAAGGGGCTTATAGTCAGTCCACTGGATTCCAGACTACTATATTCGACAGAGAAGGGAGCAAAATGACATGACAGGCCAGCCAGAACACCTCAGCCTCATTCCCATCTTTATTTTTTGTATATTCTTTTTTGCTTAGTGACTACTCCTTTGTTTTTCCTTTCTTTTCAGAATCAACCCTGTGGAACCTAACTTGCATGTCTGATTGGTTTCTAGGGTATTGGCTATTAAAGAGGCAGTCTTACTAGGACAGCGTAGTACTCAGGGTAGAGTGGAAGGAATCACACAATGACCTCACAGGCAGACAGTTTTACACATCACTTACTTGTTACCCCAATGAGGGTAGTGATGGCCAGATCCTGGAACAAGAACTGGTAATTTGAAAGACTGTTTGTTTTCTGCAAAGAGAAAGGGAAACATTGGTAAATGCCATCTCCTGCTATTAGGGAGGAAAAGCTAACCTAATTGAACCTACTAAATGTATTCCCAGAAGACCAAATGGCTCATTTTTAGCTGGGAGCTTGTCAAAGAAGGTAGCAAGAGGAGAAGTGCTTCAGTCACCATTCAGTCTCAGGGTCGATGAGTGGCATTGGCAGAGAACTGACAGTGCCCATCTCTGATACATCCAAACAAAAGGGCAGCAGCCTATTGGCCCAGAGCCCTTTCAGTGCTCAGTGCTTGTGTAGAGGACATTTATGCCCCAAGATGAAACCCTGCCAAGAGTGGAACGTAATTGGAGCCTTTTATTTTGTCTTCCCTCCGGTGCATCACTGTCATTTGCACACTCAGTGTCAGGGGCACACGAGAGTACTCTGTCTTCGATGAGGATGTAACAGTAGTGGGGAGGCCTATTTTTTCTTTTTCATACGGAAAATAGGAATGCTAACACTTACCTTTTCAGACATAGGTTTTTGTAAAGTTGGTTTGGGGAATCAAAGGATAGTGAGTGACTCATGAGTGTGTGTTCACTGCCTTTTATTATAATGGAGTCCTAAGATGTTTTTAAAGTTAGGGTCATGTTTTCACCAGATGGCCTCCCTTTCTCATGGCTGTGGCCAGTAGTTGGAAAATGCAATGGATGATTGGAAAGTGATGCAGGAGCTCCCATAGGGGATGATTCTACCCTTAGCATCTAGAAAGGCTCAACTTAGCCAATGTGGCTTTTTGGCGAAAGCTCCCACTTACTAGAAATATATCCATGAGTCAGGTTCACAATTAGGCTCCATGGTTTTTTAATACTGTTTTGAATCTTATTAAACTCCAAAGTTATTACAACAGCTGTTTAGTCACAAAAACCAGTGCCACAGAGCTGTTTTCTCAATCCAGGCATTTGGGTGCAGGTGGAGAAACAATATGGTGTAATGGTCAATGTGCAGAGTTTGATCGTCACTTCCAATACTCACTAACTGTATGACCTTAGGCAAGTCTTGCCTCTCTGGGTCTCAGTTTTTTCATCTGTAAAATAGGCATAATCATACTCATCCTACCTCTTTTTTCTCATGGCTTGCTGGGAGGAAACCACTTTTGAAATTTTAAAGGACTAGCTTAATGGAAGCCCATGTTATTTTGAATGGGCATATGTAGACTTAGTCTGGGCCACTGGGTAGTACAGTGGGCAGAGCACTGGACCTTGGGTCAGGAAGACCTGAGTTCAAAGCCAGCCTCAGACACTCAGTAGCTGTGTGAACCTGGGCAAATCACTTTACCCTCTTTGTTTGCTTCAGTTTCCTCATCTGTAAAATCAGATGGAAAAGGAAATGAACAACCCCTCCAGTATCTGTGCCAAGAAACCCTCAATTGGGTCACAAAGAGTTGATATGACTAAAATGACTGAACAATAAAAATAAACTTAGTCTAGAGGTGAGGATGTGGCAGGAAGAGAAGGTGTGGAGGTCGGTTCTCATGTTTGCGAGACAGCCCAAAAGCAAGCTGGGTTATGTCTCAAGGAGATGTCTTTGCTTATGAAATAATATTAGTGAGATGTTTGGCCAGTATATACAAATGCCCAGAGTCCACTGGAGGATGGAAGATAGATGATCCCAGCCAAGGTTGACCTTAGAGCCCATCCAGGGAACTCTCCAACCACAGGCTACCTGATGCCCACAGAATGGGCTTGTTGGTAGACTCGGCTAATAGACTAACTCCCACTGCCTCCCAGATAGACCTCCCTGGAGACATCCTGGGGTGTTCATTTATTGAGGAAAAGGGACAAAAGTTGAAAAGCATCCTGATGAGTCAGTTGTTGGGAGAGTGGGGAGATGGGCTTCAGGGCAGTGCTGGAGGAGCTGGCTATGGTGCTGGAGATGGTGGCTTTCCCCTCCAGTCTTTCCAGTTCTTTGTTTCCCTTTTGTTAGGATGGGCATCGGCACCACCATCCTCCTATGTACTCCTCCTTGATCCCCTCTAATTGAAAGCTCTGAATTCAAATCCTGACTTGTCCCCTACCACCTTTGTGGCTTTACCCATTCAGGGGCTGGGTTTCCTCATCCGTAAAATGAAAGGACCAAACCACAAAACCCAAGGTCCTTCTAGCTCTGAGTCTACAAACCTAAATACACTCCCCTCTCTGGGTCTCAATTTCTTCATCTGTAAAATGAGAAAGTTAGGCATCCTGACCCAGTGGAAAGAGCACAGGCTTGGGTATAAAGGACCTGGGCTCAGATCTTGCCACTGCTGTGTGTAAGCCCTGTGATTTTGGGAAGTCACTTCACTTTGTGGGCTTCAGTTTCTCAGTCTATGAAATGAGAGGGTCCAGGATCCTTTCCATTCTAAACCTGAGATCCTGTGACAAGGTGACTCCAAGGTCCTAAACCTGCGATCCTACATCCCTTCTCTTCTCTGGGCCTCAGTTTCCTCATCTGAAAAGGGATGGGGTTGGACCAGCTGACCCTCAGGATCCTCTGAACTTGTTCCCTGTCATGGTGGAGGCCACATCCTCCTTCTGTCTCTCACTGGCCAAGGGGATGGGGGCCAAGTCATACCCAGTAAAGCAGGAGCACACCGACATACTGAATCATGCTGTACAGAGCCATGTACTTAAACATACAGAATGAGGTGACCAGCGCCGCACGGCCTTCCCTACATAAGGAAAAGAAACGGGAGGTCAGTCAGTCAGGGGGACATGGCTGGTGGCCAGAGCATCACCTACCCAGGTGGGGTAGTCATCTTCATTGGGGTCTGGGGGGACACTTACTGGGGGTCTTTTGTCAAGGATTAAGTAACCTCTTGCCAAGCATGACAGACTTATAGAAGGACAATGTGGGTTGGGCTAGAGAGACCACTGACAACATCTCCAACTTTGAAGCTACAACTGGGTGAGTCTGTGGGGCTGCTGAGGGCCACAGGCACCATTGTGACCCAAAGACCCTGGTGCTACCAGGGAGGGAGCCCAGCAGGGTAGAAGGGGCTCAGTGACTGACCTTTAGGCTCTTCTCCATTTCTCTCCTCTCTATAGCCTAAGCACCAGTGTTATTGTTAAGAATTTCTGGCTGGGCTAGCTAGCAATCACTTAGCAATGACAGAAAGAGGTAGGTGGGGCAGTGGAAAGGGCGCTAGAGGGAGTCAGGAGAGACCCAGGGAACAATCCTGCCCTCAACACTGACTAGCCATGTGACCCTGGCTTCCTCACTGCCACCCCCATATGGTTATCACCCCAACTCCTTCGGATTGCTGCTAAGTACCAAATGAAGTAGTGGCCCAAATGGATTGCACAAGGTGTTATTAACATGATTAGAACTGGTTCTAGAGAAGGACGCTCAGGGAACTACTGTGGTCTTCTGGATTCTCTAGGACCACACACCCTATGGTCCCATGGCTCTCTCCTGCAATATGTTTGGCCAAACAAATAGTGGTCATTTTTACAAATGGGCACATTTTCGCAGGGCAGGATGAAAATTCTCCTTTTACATTATTGCATCTAATCTTTGTAAATTTTGTTGACACGATAAGGGAGTTGGCATGATTGGGTGAAAAGAATTCTTCTTATGGACCCAGGCTTAATTCCTGGCTCTGCTCCTTGCTATCTGTTTGACCTCTGAGGAGGTGCCTCACCTCCCTTGGCCTCAGTTTCCTTTTTTGAAAAATGAAGAGGGTGGCCTTAATGACCCCCATGAGCCCTACCAGCTTAAAGTCTACACTGTGTAATGATTTTTTAGGAATGTCTCCATCCTTGGGTGGCCACTCAATCTCTGATATTGACATTTAGACCTGGTCAATAGGGATACCATTCACGCATTCCATTCTTGTTGTCAATAAGATGACTGGCCCTTGGCCCAAGAGAAACTCTGAAAAAACCTTGGCCCTTCGTTCTCCTTAGAAAGGGAAATGCTTGTGGTGCACTTTCCAATGAAGCTGCCTGGGGCTCGGCCCCCTCTGCTCCCTCCTTCTCACCTGCAGCCAGTGATCTGAAGGGGTCAGTCACTGATGATGCCATTCAATGATATTTGGAGCCATTTTAAAACTAGAAGAGAGCCAGGTGCACAGCCTACTCCAGAACAAGAGCCCTTCTGGGTGATGAGGAAACTGCTAAGCCCATCTGGCTGAAGTCACTGCCCCAGAGAGGACTCAGGAGGACTTGGACCAGGGCTGCAGCCAGGCACAGGCTGTATGCAGATAAAGGGACTGTGGCTCCCACAGAGGGCATGTGGCTCCCTGGGAAGGCATGACTTGTGTCCTTTCCAGAGCCAGGGAGATCAGGGATTAGGCTTGATGGGAACCATACGAACCAGGATAAATCCTCCTCCTGCCTGTGCATTCCTCTGAAACTCCTAGACTACAGTATGCTGAAGTGACTCACCCAGACAGGGGCTGGGAGACCTAGGTGTCAACCAAGGCATGAAACTAGGGATCCAGGTAACCACAGGCAAATCTCTCCAGCTCCAGGAGCCCCAGTTTTTTTATCTATAGAATGGGGGTGGTGATATGCAAGTGCTGACCCTACTGCTAAATAAAAAGGAGCCTTGGTGTGTGATAGAAGTAGGGGATGTGACCAGGTTTCTGAGCCCCCAGCTCTGTCTGGGGTTCCACCGTAAAGGAAGGACCTGGGAGGGCAACCAGCTCCTTGGCAATACTTAACCCAGTGGAATTCAGCTCAGGTGTCTGATGTAGGCAGAGGAACCAAGTTAAGCATCATTGTAAAACCCTAGAGAGGGGACAGCTGCTTCTCCTGCACTGCTTCAAGCCCCCGGAGAGGCAGAGGGTGGCATCCTCTCAATCAGGCCAGAAGGAGCCATAAGACTCAGACATCCAGCAAAATGATTGAAAAACTCAGCCTCCTTCCATGAACTTCCCTGAAAATCTCAGGCCATTCCCATTTTTTGCCGGCTCTCTGCTTTCTTTAGGACTGGGCGGCATGACCAGCCAGGTGAGGCCATTGAATCTAGACCACAGCTGCCAAACTAAATGCCTGAAGCTGGGGCTGCTCTTCTTCCCACCCTTCCCCCTTAGGATCAAGTGGCCAGAGCCAGGGGTTGGAAAACCCAAAGGAAAGAGAGCACACTTACTTAATGAGGTGGGGCACACATTCAATGTTTGGGGTTTTGGAGGTGAATGGGGAAGCCACGGAGGCCTCTTGTTCAGACAAGGAAATGCCTGCGTGAGCCATTTTCAAAGCCTGAAATGGAAACATTGGGGTTTCATTCACACGTAACCTTCATCTGTGTCTCCTATTCATGTTAACATGGGGCACACCAGTAATTCTGGGTGGCCAGCTGAGACAGTCTGCTCTTCTCTTCTCCTGCAGCACCCATCTGAGCCTGGCCACCCCTTGCCTGGAATGCTCTCATTCTCACCTTGGCCCCTTACAATGCCCGGCCCTCCTAGAAGGCTCAGCTCAGGGACCTCCTCCTGAAAGAGCCCTCTCCTGATTCCCCTTAATCCTTCATGTTAGCTGGCATTTCTTTTTCTATGTTCATGTTGTTCCCCTCAATAGAATGTGAGCTTCTTGCATGTAGGGGCAGTCCATTTCCATAGCTTAGGCAGCTAGGTGGCACAACGGAGAGAATGCCAGGCCTGGAGTCAGGAAGACTCATTTTCAGGAGTTCAGATTCATCCTAAGACACTCAATAGCTGTGTGACCCTAGACAAGTCACTTAACTTTGCCTCAGTTCCCTCATCCTTAATATGAGCTGGAGTATCTTGGCCAAGAAAATCCCAAATGGGGTCACAAAGAGCTGGCCAAGACGGAAAATGACTGAGCAACATCCCTGGCACCTCGCCTGTGCTGGCACGTGCTTAATCTGAGGGTCAGGGACTTCTTTGAAAAGATTTGATGATTGTTCTTCAACATAACTGACTCCCTTTATGACTTCTATGTTTCACTCTACACATTTGCACAATCACGCAGGAAAGGCTTCCCACCACAGGCTTCGCCAGCCTAGCTAGGTACCAGAGTGGCCCCTGGTACAAAAAAAGATTCAGAGGCACTATACCAGTGGATGCTTATAAAATGCTGCTGAATTTAAATGAATTTAGTCCCAATGAAAATCCACCTTCTATAGGAAACCTTCCCCAAGCCTTCTTCATTCCTGTGGTTCCTCTCTCTTCATCATCCCCTATTTGTACCGTATGTGGCTCGCTTTGGATCCATTTATTTGTATTTTGTCTGTAAGTTCCATGAGGGCAGGGGCTGGTTTTTGCCTCTTTGAGCATCTCTAGCACTTAGCAAAGTGCCTGGCATGCCTAAGTAGGAGCTTAATAAGCAGTTATCAATTGATTGATGAAGTACCTATAATGTAGTGGACATGAGTTACAGAGTCGGAAATCACCAGCTCCTACCCTTGAGGAGCTTATATTCTACTGGGGTCTAGATGGGGGATGAGCTCACAGATAAGGAAATACAGAATATGCACAGAGTAAATACAGGGTCATTGGTGGGGGGAAGAGCATTGACTTTAATTGGGTTGAATCTACAAACCCTCAATGGGAAAGGAGGAAGGGGATGACATCAGGGGCCCTGACTTCTCAGAACTCTAGGGCCATCAGCCCCATGCCCAGCAGACATGGAAATGGCAGCATCAGGGCTCTGCAGCACCTCCTTGTAATCTGAAGCAAGGCCATATCAGGAGGGTGCCCCCAACTTACCCCGCAGTCATTGGCTCCATCGCCACACATACCTACAAAGTAACTATAGAGGGTAAAGTCAGTAGATGCCTTAGCACCAAAGCAGCCTGGCCTGGGGGTGCATCAAGTCCAAGGACACTAGGCTGGGAGCACACAGCAAGGTCAGCAGAGGCCCAGGCCTGGTAACCCCAAGTTCAGGGAGTTAGTCTAAAAGCCTGGAGCTGACCAGTGAGCAGCGTTAGTCAACGGTCCAGGCAATGGACAAGAGGGCTGGAGTGTTCATTCTAACTGAGGGCTTCATGTAGGATCCTGGACAATTCACCTAAGCCTTCCCTGGCTATCAAATTGGGATCCTGAGATAGAGCCTGTAAAGTCCAAGCCAGGACCACAAGGACAAGCATCTAGAGATAGAACCATGACCAGTGCCCAGCTCAGAAAGCACATCTGAAGTCACAGAAGTCAAAGACAGCAGACCAGCTCAAGCATCAGAACCACATGCCACTGCTCATGGAGGAATTCTCCCTGGAATCATCTCTCACAAAACCAAATCCATCACTAGCCCCCAATTTAGAAGCCAAGAACCCAGGAAGCACCTCAACAGCCTGAAACAGTTGAAACACCACTGCCACTTAAAGGCACATTGCTCATTCGTCTAACTCTAAGAATGGGCCAAACCACTTTTTTTTTTGGTTGAGTAATAAGACACCCAATGAGTTTGCTGCATAAGTGGGAGAGTCATGTGTAATACATGATTATAGGCAAGGCACTCACTAGCATGAGTCAAGTAACAAGATAAGCAAGTTATACTTGGCTGGTCCATCTTTCCAGCTGAGTCTGAGGCCATGAGTCTCATGTTATAAGAGATATTGTGCTTCCTGGGGATGCTGTCCTGGCATTGGGAGCAGGAGAGAGAAATCCTCTAAGGCATGAATGCAGGGATATTTTCAGGACTAATGACTGAGGCTCCCCCACATTCACACCAGCTCCTGCTCAGCAGCACACATGCTTTCTATTGAAGCAGAAAGCCCAGAGGAAAAGCTAGTATGGGATGAGGCTCCAAACCAGAAGCTTCCTACTCTCCAAAGAACCTACTCCAGCTTCTGAAAGTCTTCAACCAGATTGGATTTCTGCCCAGGAGACATTCTGGCAAAAACTGTTGCATTCATCAGGATCTGTTATAAAAAAATATATATATATGAGAAGAGTTGTTTGCATGGAAGACCCATATCAAGGAAGCGGGAGGACATCACACCAGGAGACTGGCTGGACGATTAACACGAATTGGGTTTAAGTTTACATTTGTACTTAACTGGTCTTCACTCGAGACTGAAATAGAAATCTGGACTCTGTTCCTAAGCATTAGACCACTTTCTAGTACAGGAATTATTCATCTCTAATCTCTCTACATGTCATTGAGACAATATTGTATGATTTCAGCAGAGTAGGGATTTCCTCCGGCAAAAACCAGGCACCCAAACACGATGAGTTCCCACTGAAACCCTTTATACAATAAGTGCTTAACAGACGGCCGACTGACTGGAGCCCCCTTAAGGTATACAGAGAGCACACAGGGAGCTTCACCATAACCACAGCGCGCATTTCTGGAGCACTTTAAGGCTGGCAAAACACTTTACACGTATTATTATCTCATCTGACCCTCATGACAATGCAAGCGTTTTCTCTAGTCATCTCCCACTCCTGGAATACTCTGCCTCCTCCGGTCGGATCTTCTCAGCTTCTTCTGGGTTCCACCTTTTACAGGAAGCCTCCCCTAATCTCTCTGAACACCAGTCCTTTCCTTCTTTTATTATTTTCCACTTATCCTGAATAGAGCTTGCTTTGTATGTATTTGTTGGCATGTTGTGTCTCTCATTAGATTGTAAGCTCCTTGAGGGCAAAAACTGTCTTTTGCCTCTTTTTGTATCCTGGCATATCGTAGGTGCTTAATAAATATTGATTGGTTGGTTGATTCATAGCCGTTGTTGGCCCCATCTTCCTGATGAGGAAACGAAGGTTGAGAGGGACACAGCTGGTAAGTGTCTGAGTCAGGATTCAGACTCAGGTCCTCCTTCCTACAAGGTGAGTGCTTTTTCAGCCACTGTGTCAACTAATGGACTCAATAAAATCAATACAAACTCAACTTTATGCAGTATTTTAAGATCTGTGAAGCACACGGACCTAGTGAATTACTACTAAACACGAGAAGTTCCTTTGAGTGAGTTAGAAGAAAATGACAAGAGCGAATGCCCCCATTGGCCAGCCCTGGGAAGTCTGGGCAACTGGTCCAGCACTCACATGGGATTCAGTGATCTTTGGTGACTGGGAAACCTGTCAGATGTCAGCCAGAACTGACCAGAAGGGTCCAAGACCCAGAAAGAGACAGATCCCTGCAGAGACACAGTGGTTGTATTCTGTGATGGGGTGGGGGGATCAAGAATGGAGGTATCTGAGCTTAATCAAACTTCCTCAGGGGTCACAGGCCAGGAAGAAAGGGATTCAGGCATCAGGAAAGTGAAGACAAGGGAAATCCTCACCTACAACTGGACAGTGTGCATTCAAATGCGAATCTACTCAAGCAGAGGCCTCATTTACCCTTCCTCTCTTTACTTTGAGCAGTCCTGCCTCAAAGTCATGACCTGATGTCATTGGTCTTCTTTGAGAATGAAAGACAAACAACAACAAAGACAACTTTGTATAGATTTTGTCTTGTTTCACTTTCCTTCTGGTCTCAATCTCCCATATCCATGCTTTTACCCAGACTGTGCCCCATGCCTGAAATGATTCCCTCCTCACTTTTGCATTTCAGAATTCCTCGTTCCCTTTACCTCCTCTCAGTACAAATGCCCCCTTCTACAAGAATCATTTCTTGATCCCTTCACACTCACCTGCTGGTGCCTCATCAATCACTTTGGATCTATTTTGTATCTTTTTTTTGTATATACCTATATATGAACATGACATTTATATTCCATTGATTGTAAACTTCCTAGGGGGCAGGGAAAGGTTCATTTTTGTCTTTGTATCTCTTGCACCTAGCACATCTAATACAATAAACATTTATTAAGCACCTGCACATTCCAGGAGCTGTCTTTAAGAATCTTATAGTATAAAGTCAGTGGTTAATAAATGCTTCTTGATTGATCGATCAACTGATTGCTCTCCTCTTCCCCAAACTCCCTCTTTGTCCATGGCCCACCTCTGTGGCCCTTTTGTCTCTAGTTCTGGACAGGTTTGAACTCCTAGGGACTTCAGAATAACATCTGGCATTCAAAGAACTTGAAAATCAGTCCCAACCTACTTATTCCATCAGAGCTTCCACTATTCCCCAATATATATCATCTATTCAATCCTACTCAATGTGCCCAAAACAAATTATGCTTGTCCTCATTTAACGTCTTTTCTCATGCTGATTGATTCCAACTTCTACCCATCCACCCCCAAGTTCCTTCGTTTTCCTGTCCTACTTTTTCAAATCCTATCCATCCTTCAAGGCTCAGCTCAAGCCCCATTCTTGCCCAATTGTTCTAGCCTATGGTTATCATCTCATTCTCCACACTGATCAAATAGTCACTTTTTCCACCTTTCACTTGGGACTTCTGATGCCTTGTACTCTGATTTAACTGCTTCACATATGTACCACACACCCTGGGTCTTTATTCAGATTGCAAACTTCTAGAGAACAAAACCATGACAAGGATTCCTTTTGAGTTCCTTCAGGACCAAGGACAGTGCATTCTATGACCTCACATCAACAAACATTTATCTGATGACTGCCAGGGAATAAAATGGCATAAAATAACAGGAAACTGCCCAATGGACTTGCACCACGTAGGTGATCTCTCTGGATGATTACAGGCCCAACTTTTTAGTTTCTGGAATCAAGTCAGGGCTGCTCACCAAGCTCAGCATGCTCTCAAGTTGACTGAAGTCTTTTGCACAATGTAGTGCCCAGAACTGAACCCAAGAGAACACAGAGGAGTTATCCCCACTTTGTTCCTGGAAGCTATGCCTGTGTTAATGCGACACATGATTGCCTTAGTTTTATTGCTTCTACTAGTTAGCATCAAGCTTGCAAACCCCCCAAATACTGTTACACAGATGCCTAGACGTGTCTGTCTCATCCTGGGAAGCTGATTGTTTGCACCACAATCATGATTTTACATTTGCCACAAATACTGTCATCTGATTCTATTAAGACTATTATTCTAGTTTATTGGAATTTGTTGTGACCCCGACTTTTAACCAGTGTGCAATCTCTCCCTCTTAACTTTGTGTCACCTGCACCTTTGCTCAAAATGAAACCTGTGCCTTTACCCAACATTACTGAAGTTGCAGATATCCCCAGCCTACTAACCCATTTTCAAAGGATTTCATGCTGTGAGTAAAATCAGAGGTGGAAACACTGCGAATCCAGTCCCCACACTTACTTTTGGCAGCAGGCTGCTGAAATGTTGGCTTATCACCTGATAGGATTTCCCAGTCATGGCAAAGTGATAGCTTCCTTCTTCATCTCTGGGTCTGCTGTCATCTTTCCCGATATCAATATAAATGTCCTGCAAGCCAGGCCATGGTTATTTCTGAACTTACAACTGAAAACATTAATTAGTCAAAGCCGTAAGCACCTTCATAGGAGCAGGATGGAAGCAGATGAGGGCCACTTCCTGTTCCATCTCAGCCAGCCCCCCTCCAGGTGCCCTAGGTAAGCTCTCACACCTGGAGAAAAGGAAACAGCGATTCTCCCAATCTCCCAGCAGACCCTAGGCTTCCCATAAGGACATTAGCTTGGCCAAGCAGAGGTGTGGACATTAGGCTTTGAGCAGGAGAGCTCTAAGGACAATCACCACACCTCCCATGTGATTCTTGGACAGCAAAATGGCCCAGCACTGGACTTGGGGTCAGAAAAACCTGGGTTCAAATCCCACCTTAAATACACCCTAGCTATGTGACCATGGGCAAGTCATTTCACCTTTGGGGGCCTCCATTTCCTCATCTGTAGAAGAAGGACTGGATTCAGGGACCCCAAGGGTCCTTCTAGCTCTAAGTCAATGGTTCTCCTATCCTGGTCAAGTCAGAGATCATCCAGACTCTCAACGGAAGGCTCACATCACTACAGCCTTCTTGACTAGGTCTCCTTTCCCAGCTCAGTGTGGTCCCACAAGAACAAGACCAAAATGGGAAAGTGACAACTTTTAAACCTTTTCTCTGGGAAAAAAAAAACAGGCTCTGGTTTTCCAGGGTGTTGGCATCCCCAGATGTGCCCTGGCTCCTCTTTGGCTCAATGGCCATTTTGGAAACATGAGAAAGAGTGGAAATGATTTATCTTTTAGCTGACCTCTCTGGCACAAGGCACATATTTCTTTAGGAATAAAAAGGAAAGGGCAGGGGTTTTTTTCCCAGCAGTGAAAAAAAATCAGATACCTTGGATGCTTCTTGTGAGTTCTATGCGCACAGTACACATAGTAGATGATGAGGAAATGTTTGCTGCCTGATGCACTCTGATGGAATTGAATTAGATGGAAGAGTGTAGGACCCAAAATTAGAGTTGAGAGGACATAGACAACGTCAAATCCAAGCACTTCTTTTTAGATGAAGAAATGAAGACCCACAAAGGTACACTGGCTTATTCTAGTTTGTGTCAGAGTCAGGATTTGAACCTGGGGTTCCCTGATTCCAGACTTAGCAGTCCTCTCTCTCCATTTCACTACCCTACCTTTAGAGATCACATGCAACATGACCTCTTTGGCAGTGGGAAGTGGGAGTGGAGGATTACTACAGAATCTCCCAAGACATTTCATGGACCTACCCCATGCCCCACCCCTGGCATCATAGGCTTTACCTGCTTGTCCACAGTCATGGACTCTCTCCGCTTACCTGGTCTCCATAGCCAGTATGTTTTCTGTCTTCTAGCAGTTTCCAAGTGACTGAGGCTGGTGAGGATCCATCAGCCTCATTGGCTTCGATGAGAATGACTCTAAGGCTTTCGGTGATCATCCCTGATTTCCTGGCCACAGTGACTGCAGTCTGCAGGTTGTCACCTGTAAAAATAAGCCAAAGGACCCCTTGGTACTTCCAACTCTGGACAAAGGGATGGTGTATGATGACCCCATGTTGAGGGGATTGTGAGGGAGAGATTGCTGAGGCCTAGGAACCAAGGAACACAGGTTTAGACCTTGAAGAAGCCTAGAGGCCATGAGTGCAAGCCTTATATGCACAAAGACAAGAAAGCCTAGAGAAATACAGCCGACCGTGGGAGATCACCCAGGTCATAAGTGACCATGCCACAGTCAGAGCCAAACACATTTGTCTGTGTTCAATTCCAGCAACACAACATGTGCAGCACTGAAAACAAGAAGGACCCAAGACCTGGACTTGGGGTGATGGAAGCTGGAAGATGGGGGAGGGGAGAAGCTCCTCAGGGTACCCAGGTTACTGTAGTGGCTGTTCCTTGGAGCTTGCCGAGTTCTTCCCATGTAATACTGCAAGTAACTGTGGTGTGCCAAGTACTGTTCTGGGCACCAGGGATAGAACGACAAAGCCAAACAGTACTTGCCCCCTAGGAGCTTACGCTCTGCAGCAGTGATGACAAGAGAGCCTGACAAGCCTCAATAGGTGGGAACGTTGTGGAATGGTTTTGGAAATGCCTTGGCCCCCAGGCCAGTCACTGCTTATGAATACAGAGGACCTTAGCTTCTCTCTCAGTGGTCCCCCAGAAGGCTCTCTGTTCCCCACCCTCAGCAACTCAACAAGAAGTGGGCAGAGGAAAATGGTGCATCCCCAGCCTGGGGTTTGCTGTGTCTCAGTCAGTAAACAAACATTTTTAAGCACCTACTTTGTGTCAAGCACTGTTCTAAGTTCTGGGGATAGAAACAGAGGCAAAAGACAGTTCCAGCTCTCAAAGAGCTTGGAGTCTAATGGACACAAGTGTGTACAAATGAGATCTACACGAGATGAACCAGAGACCATCCAAGCCTTAAGGGGGATCCGCTGACACCCAGAAAGCCAGAAGATGCAGATGCAGAGGGAGAGAACTCCAGGCATGGGACACAGCCAATAAAAATGCCCATAAGTGGGAGATGAAATATCTAATGTGAGAAACCTCAGGGGCACCAGGGGTCACTGGATCACAGGGTACATGGAGACGACTAATGTATAAGGAGATTGGAAATATCGAAAGGTCCAGGGTATGAAACCAAATAGGGGATTCTATGTTTGAACCTGGATGTGACAGAAAACCAGAAGAGTTGGTTAAATGATGGAGGGACAGGACCCAATCAAAGTGCTTTAAGAAAGATCAGTCTGACAAGGGAATAAAGGATGGATTCAAGGGGAGAGAGATTTGAGGCAGGTAGTTCCCCCCAAGAGGATGCTGTGTCATCCAGGTATGAGGTGATGAGGGCATGTACCTGGGGAGTGGAGTCAGAGGACAGAAGGGGAAGTGTGGTAGGTGTTGCAGTGGTAGAATTGACAGGACTTGGCAGCTGATGGGATCTGGGGAGGGGGGAGAGTTAGGAGGAGATGACAACAACCAGCTCCTTGAAAAGGGAATGGCATGTTCTTGAGTTTCATCTGCTTATTAACATGTTCTCTATCACTTTCTTAAATTTAGATAATCAACAAAACAATAAGAATACCTAATTTTGGCATTTGCCAATTTTTGAGGGGTAAATATGCTGAAAATTTCACAACTGGCCTTTGGAAAACAGTCCAAATTGGTTCTGGTAAACCCTTGCATTAACAAGTAGAATCAACATGAAGAGCCAGCAAAAGAGTGGTCAGAGAGGTCCGAGAGGAGAACCAGGACAGAAGAGTGTCCTGAAAACCTAGAGAAAATGTCAAGGAAAAGAAAGTGACCAACAGAGCCAGGGACTACAGACATCAAGGAGAATGAGGATTGGAAAAAAGCCATTGGATCTGACAACTAAGAGATCATTGGTACCTCTGGAGAGAAAAGTTTCAGCCGAGAGATGAGGTCAGAAGGCAGACTGTAGAGAGTGAAGAATGAGTGAGAGCAAAGGAAGGTGAGGCACCAATTATAGGCCATCTTTTGGAGGAGTTTAGCCAAAAAAATGGAGAAGAGACAGAGCTACAGGGATGGAGAGAGATGTGGCAACATTTGTCGGCATCAGAGAAGCAGATAATATAGAGAGTTGAGATTACTTCCAGAGCAGAGATGATAGAGGGGAATCTGCTAGCAGAGATGGAATTGGATCACTTGTGCAGATGAGCAGGCTTGCCTTGGAAAGAAGGGCCACCTCTTCATGGAAGATGGGGACAAAGAAGGATATAGTGGCAGATGGTATCTGGGGGATGTAAGACGAGGAGGAGGAGGGGAGAAGAGGGAACTCTCAGTGAATGACCTCAATATGTTCAGTGAAATGAGTTAACAGGCTCTGATTGGGAGAGGAAGGGCCCACTCTTCCAGTGAAAACCAGAAGTCATGAACTCACACAACCTGCCTTTGGAAGCCCAGCCTCCTCCATACCTGTGACCATCACTGTCCGGATGCAGGCAGAGGCGAGCTCCTCCAGGACTGGCTTAGTCTCTTCCTTCAGGCGATTCTCTAAAATCAGGAGACCCAGGAATATCAGGTCTGATTCTACCTTCTCCCTTGAAGGGTGTGAAAGAGTAAAAAGAAAAAAAGAAAAAAAGAAAATGTTGGGCTCTGCCAGACAAGCAGTGAGAGCAACTCATCTTTCAAGAAGCATCGGGATAGAGAGAGAGACAGAGAGATGGGACAGAGAGATGAGTGAGGGAGCCACTTAAAAGATGATCGATTGGTGAGTTTGCTTTAGTCAGGAAGAGGAGCTAACGGCCCTTCTGCCATCTGGAGGGTTAGCCTGGCTTCTGGTGCCCAGGAATCTTAGCAATCACTATTGGCTACAAGAAGTTCCAGCTCTAGTATAAACCATAGCAGACTCTGAGGGAGATCCAGGAATAAAAACATTATTAGATCAGGTCAGAGGTCCAGTAATCAGGCTCCCCCTTAAGCAAAACTTCACCATCCCTGTCTTTTAATGTCTTTAAGGCATTTGCATTCTGCTCAAGGGGTAGATGTGTGCATGCATGTGCACATTCCCATACACAGCAGGGCATCAGGAACTGACATCCATCACAAGAACATTTTCAAGGTCTAGCACAGGACCAATTGCCAGAGAAGCCATTAGCCCTGGATGCTGGGAAGCAAACTTTTCCTGATTGATTTCTCTGAGACCTGGAGAACTCTGGCAGCCTGAGGCACCAGACACCACCTGCTGCCTTCTAGTGAAAGTAACTGCAGGGAACAGGGAACAGGAGGTGGGAGGGCAGGAGGAAAAAGCACAACTGAAGAGAAGTCTTTGATTCTGACATGCTGGGGTGGTGCCGCCCCCCCCCCCAATGTTTTCCTCCTCCTCCTTCTTTCCCCCTCTCCCTTCTCTCCTCTCTCTCTTTCTCTTTCTCCTCTTCTCCCTCTGTCTCTCTCTCCGCCTCTCTCCGGTCTCGGTCTCTGTCTGTCTCTATGTCTCTGCCTCCACCCCCAACCCGTGTGTGTGTGTGTGTGTGTGTGTGTGTGTGTGTGTGTGTGTGTGTGTGTGTGTGTTTTTGGATATACATTTCCTCCTGGCACATACATACCCTTACACTCACACAGTCACACTCATGTAAACACTCACCTACAAAGACATACATACACGAATAAAAGATAAGCTCCTTTCAGACAGAACTGTTTAGTGCCATGTTTCTGCATGCCTCCCCCCAGTGCCCAGCATGTGTCCAGTAGGTTCTTAGTCAGTGATTGGCAAGTTGAACTGCAGGGCTCCCAACATCCTAGCACACTCTTCACCACAGTCTTGGACCCTCCCCCAGAAGAGCCTTGGAGGTCCTCTAATCCAACCCCGCTAATTTTACAGAGGAGGGGGTTGAGGTGCTGAGAAGAGCAGCCAATGGCCAGGGTCACCCAGATCACTGAATTCAGGTCCTGGGACTGCACATTCAGCACTCTCACTGCCTGTGGAGTAGGGGGCCCGCTGCAGTGGGCCTAGGAGGAAGGTCCTCTGTGCACTAGAGTCCATTCTGCCTAGGGTTATGCATGCCTCAGGCAGGAGCTTCAGCCTCCCTCCTGAGAGGCAGTGGGGTAGAGTGGGGGCATCTTAGAGTGGGAGTCCAAGGACCTCAGGTGTTCTCTGTGCTGCCTGTGGGCCAAGAGTTTCACCTTTATTCCCTGCTGTGTAAAGGAGGGGCCTGGTGAACATGGCCCCCATTCCCATCTGGAGCTTGGCCTGAACCATCCTGGTCAGCGATCCTGTGGTCTCTCTTTCCTGTTCTCTTCCATGCCTTAGGCAGGGTCTCTTCTCACTGATGCCCTGATGTACACCCCCTGCCCCACCACACCTCACCTCCCCCTCAATCCCCCATCCCTGAGACCCGGGGCCAGACATGGCACAGCTGGTAGCCTCCTTGGTCCAGAGAACACAGCTAGCTCACAGCTAGGTCCTGTGGTATCTGCCTTGGCGTGTACGCGTGAGTCTTCAGGACAAGAATCCAGACTGTCCCCAGCCCTTTGTAGCCCAGCTAGGATCTCCTCCAACCTGTACCCCCTGAGGCCTCCCCTGCAACGGTGAGATGTGATTCCCACCAGGAAATAGGAGAAGTCCTAGAAGTGGCCAAGGTCTTCCCCCATGTTTAGGGCACTTCCTGCATACCCACACCAGAGGGTGTCCTGTCAGCCCCCAAGGCAGCAAAAATTGCCCCCCTACAGCCAGATGCAGGATTAGGGGGATGCTCCTCTCTCCCTCAGGAGGGTGTCCTCCCTCCCTTGATGGAATTCAGCCCCACATGACTTTAAAAGGCTCCAAATGGCATAAATATGGCAAAGCACCCCAGATAAGCTCAGCTTGCAGGAGGGGGCCAGTGGGGATGCCTGAGGCTGCAGAGAGCTCGCCTGCCCTGCCCTGCCTCACCTCCGGCGGATACACGGTACAGAGAGGGAGCCTTTGGCTTTGAGCAAACGCTTGCAGGAGTAGTAACACAAACGCTGCCAGCAGCAGCAGCAGCAGACAGGGCAGCCCGGGACCAGCAGACGGGGCAGCCTGGGATCAGCCCACACTCTTCCTCTCCTGTCTCTCAGGAGAGCTGCTGAGGAGCCCCGTGGGACCGCACTCCTGCCCTATGTGCTGAGCGCTGGGTACAGAACAAGGCAACCTAGCCCCTTCCCTCCGGGAGCCCCCAATCTAACCCTCGAAGAGGACCAGGGAAAGGACCAGAGCAGGATCGCGGAGGATCCACACAGGGTCGTGGCTTCCTTTGTGTCCGATATCCCAGCCCGGAAAACCTACAGCCCCAGGTGCTTAATACCTGTTTGCTCATTGACGTCATTGCTGGAGGGAGGGGAGGAGAGGAGGGGAGGAGAAGAAGGGAGGGAGAAAAGGAGGGAGAGAGGGAGCGAGAGAAGCAAGGAGCTGCAAGAGGAACTGAAACATTGAAGTGCCCTCCTCAGCTACTTCTGTGTTCTCAAGTGGCAACATTCCCAACATTTAGTCGCCTTCGGTGTGGGGGAAATTTACTGTCCACATACTTGTATCCCTAACTGTGACAGAGACGGAGAGAGTTTGGAGGTGACCTTCCCGCTCTGACCCCGCAGGACTGACAGAGAAACTGGCTTGTGAAACTAGAATTAAATTGGGGGGGAGGGGGGGGAGAAGCACCTTAATCAGATTTCTACCTACAGATACTTCCAGGCATTTTCAATCTCAAACGTGCCAATTAAAAAAAAAAATCCTGTTTTAAAAAGTCATCTCTCAAATTGCCTCTCAAGAGTGTTGATGTCTGAAGACATCAGCCAGGTTTTCTGTAAGTACAAGCTACACTTATTTGTCTGATTAATCTGTGAATTGGTTATCAGCTGCATACACACACACACACACACACACACACACACACACACACACACACACACACACACACACACACACCCACACCCACACACACACACCATCCTGCCTGCACCCATGGACACAGAATGATGAGAGTGCAGGCATTTCTTTCCAAATGGGAACATGATCTGAAGTATAATCTCTGACACGTCCTGAAAAGATTAAGAGCTGAGGGCAAGAAAATAAAGCGATAGGACTTGTTTACCTCGTCAGGGCAGTGATATGGTGATTGAGCTCCAGCCTTTTGTAAGCCAATCCAATCACCCGAAAACCCTGCATGGTATAATTCTGGAGTTCACTGGAAAAATTTCTTGGCACTGTTCAGGAAAAAAAATAAGGGATTAAAATGTCGGAGTTACTCACCAAACTTTATGATGTCCTGGGAGGGGAGGGGGTTACCCAGATAATTCTTGCCCAGGAATACTTCAAAATGAATGGAAAACAAAATCTTTTCTGTTTCAGGGCTGAGGTGTGCCTGGAGAGTTCAAATAAGGAAGATCTTCTCCCAAACAAGGAAGGAAGACAGTGAACAACTCTCAGGGGGGTTATACAGGTTGCCAGTTGCAATCCAAGTTAACCGATTTAGGTAGTTACCAGTGTCAGGCTGGCAAAAGGTGACCACCCTTTCTGGTGCCCCCTTCATGAAGGCCATCCGGTCACCTTCCATCTCCTGCACGATGACAGACATCCTCTGCAGCGCTGATGAGAATGGAAACTGGTGCAAGATGGCGATTCCTCCCACTGGGGTCTGGGGAGACACCACAAAGCCCTCAGCTGTCAGCCCTCATCTAGCCCAGAGAAGAAAGAACTGCATCTCAAGACACTTTAGGGGAGAAAGGAGAATCAGGGCCCCATAAGAACACCTCAAGGTCTCACTGAACCCAAGAAGAAATCATCCTAGTAGCCAGCTTTTATTTAGCTAGCTGAGGTTTCTAAAGAGTTGCATACATAATGTCCTTCATCCTCCCCATAATACTGGTAACCCATGGGTATTCTTTTCCCCATTTTACATATGGGTAAACTGAGTCTCTGAGGGGTGAAGTGACTTGTCCAGGATCACATAGCTAATAAGGGTTAGAGGCAGGATTCAAACCTGGGTCTCTCCTAATTCCTATATCATTGGACACTTCCAATTATCCCCCATTTAGATATATTTTCTCTTACTGCTTTTAAATAGTCTGAAGGCTAGAGGGTACATGGAGAGACTCTCCCCCAATAGAGTCTTACTTGACAGGTTGCTTGGCTTGGCTTCACAATCATGGCTTGTGCTGGAACTCCTCTGATGTTGAAATCTATCCCAGAATTCTCTATTTCCTGTTTCAAAAGGGGATGTTTCACTACAAAAATTTCATCCTGTCTCTCCATTCTATTGAAAGCACAGATCAATTCTCTTTGAGAGTGATTCTCAAAGCACCAGTTACCTATGAAGGGCACCACTGGTCAGGCGGCTGGACAGGAAATTAATCTAGGGCAAAAAATTTGGCTTCCACCATGGATGGGGTGGCCATCACCCTAGAGACAATAGATAATTCTGTGGGTCATTCATATGATTTGTCCCTCTTACTCTGCAGAAAAGGGACAAATTTCTCACAGATAATTTTGAGAAGGCTTTCAGCATCTCTCCTGATGGGGTGTTTTGTGCATCCTTCTTTCATAAACACACTACACCCCACCCTTTCTCTTTCCTGACAGTCTTTCTAAGTATGATTGTTGGCTCCGGGGACACAAGGCCTTACATGCATGTCCAACGTAAACCTTCAGCAACTGCCCTGATAATATCAAATTATGCCCAATATTGTCCCCTAAAGGAACCTTTAACCCAAAAGTACCCAAGTGCTTTATAAACATTTTAGTCAGCTGATCCTTCCAATCCAAGGCAAACAGGCCAGCATCATACTGTGCTTCTCAGACAAGAAAACAGTGCACGGGAGGATCAAGAAGCTTTCCAGTCACATACATATGCAATAGGGACATTAGCTCTTGGTCACCAGAACTGAGCCCTGGGCACCTCTTCCTCTCATCTTCCTCTCTCTCCAGCCAAATAAAGTATACTTATCTTTTTGCTCATTACATTCCAGGCACTGTTCTTACTTCTAGGGATAAAAAAGAAACCCCCCAAAACCAAAGCCATTCCCTGCTCTCAAGGAGCTCTAAGTCTGTTAGTGGAGACAACATGCAAACATCTATGTACAAACAAGACATAGAAAAGATACCTGGGAGATAATCACAAAGGGTAAGATTGACAAGGACTAAGAAATACTTCTCCTTGAAGGTGGGACTTTAGCTGACACTTGAAGAAAGTCAGGGAAGATGAGGGGTGGAGATGAGAAAGGAGAGGGTTCCAAGCATGGGGGCCAGTCAGCCAGTGCAAATGACCAGGAGAGAGATGGAGTGCTGTGTGTGAGGAACAGCAAAGAGATCAGTCTCACTGGACTGCCTGAGTTCATGGAAGGGAATGAGATATAAGAAGATAGGAAACACGGCCAAGATGAAGGGTAGGTTGTGAAGGGTTTGGCACACTAAACAGAAGATTTTATCTTTGATTCTAGAGCCAAGAGGGAGCCACTGATTGGTGCCAAGCACTTAGTCAAGCATGGTTCCTGACAAGCCCTGCTCCCCATTCTTTGTTCAAACAGAGTGGGGCAGATGGGGTAGCCATGAGGGTCACAAAAGAGCCAAACAGAAGGAGCTGGATGAATAATTTCTTGCATCCTCATTCAAGGACATTCCAAGGCTCTACAGGCAATCTGAGCAGCAGCCCAAATCAGAAAGAGGCTTACCCAGTTGGTGGCTTCAAACATCTTGATATCCAGAGGGTCTCCTTGGATGGTCCCATCCAGAACTATGAGGGAGTGGCAGCTGGTCATGGCTCCATAGAGGGGGCCCCAGGGCAGGGGGCTGCCAGAGGTGAAGCTGTGGACCTCCTGGAAACTGATGAAGGAAAAGGAAACGGACTCATTCCTTCAGTGGGTCTGCTGTGGCCGAGATGGAAGCTCTGGAAATTTGTGCTTTTTATTCCTTTCTAGGGGCTAGTGTGCTGGGGTTTGCTGGCTGCCCCTCAGTGGTGCTGCATGTCAGGGAGTAATCTGCGCTTCTTGCTCTCAGTGAGTGGGTTTATTTAGGTGTTATTGTATATTATTATGTATTTATTTATTTTTATAAATATAAAATATGAAACAATACGACCGTAATTTTGTAAATATAACATTGCTTATAAATCTATTTATAAAATTATTTATAAATATAAAATAAAAATAGAAAAATAAATATAAAAATTACTTTATTTGTACATTATTCTATTTATTTATTTTGGGGGGGCCAAAAAAGGGCCCTTCGGACGCACCCCGACCCCTGCTGACACCGGCTCCTCCCACACAAGCTCTCCGTGCCCACCCCGACACAGCTCCGGGGGCCCTCACTGCGGGATGCTGCCCTCTGCGCGTGTGCCCTACAGGGGAAGCTCCTGCAGCCCTTGGCACACAGTAGGCCCTCAAGAAATACTTGGTGGCTGATTCATCCACTGAGGTACATGACACTTTCCCTGACCAGACGGTAGGTTCCTCGAGGGCAGGGACCGACGGGTTTTTGTCTTTATATCTGCAGTGCCCAGCAAAACATGACACAAAGTAGGTGCTGGGTTTGACTTGGCTTGACTTGAATATGTGTCTGCTGCACTTCAGAGAGGCAGATCACCAACTTGGCTTGGCCAAGAAGGGCTGAGGGACAGGGACCAGCCTTGGTGTAACGCGCATCTACATGGAGTCATTATTCCCTTGCTGTTGGAAGGTGGCCCTACACCTAGCCCAAAGCAGATGCAGCATCCAAGCCTGGGAGCTCCTAACCAGTCGCATTCAGGAAGCAGGGCAACATTTCCTACTGGCCATGAGGTCTTAAGATCATAAATCTAGATCTTCAGAAGCCATTTAGTCTCATATCCTGTAAGTGAGGACACTGAGGCCCAGGGAAGTTGTGTGACTCATCCAAGGTCACATGGTAGGGTCAAGCAATTCTACTCATGGCAGAATTCATTCTTAAAGTTGAGCCCAAATTAAGCTGCCCTACCCCAGAACAATTGTAATGTTAATCTATTGGCCCTTGATGACGAGAAAGAAAAGCTGAAAGTGTTCTCTCTCTTCAGACAAAGCGGGTTATAAATTACAATTCTGTAAGACTACAATTCAAAGTGAAATCCCAAAGGGAAGTGTGTGTCCTGTTAGAAACATGTCTTATTGGAGTCCAAACTTGGCCTTTTCCTTCAACCCTCCTTTTTTGAGCAACATATTGGGTGAGGAGGTGCTTTTGCCTCTGGCTAACCTCCATGAGGCTTGGAGCACAGTGACTGGCTCAGAGCAAGCACTTATAAAATGCTTGTTGATGGATAGACTGGATGTTTGGCTTTGCCATAGTGTCCATTGAATACCTATGTCAGAACGGTCCTTTGTCACTGAAGCCTCCCTGGAAGAGGTCTTAAAGAAGCCTGGATGAGGAGGGTGAGGGGAAGACATCGGCAGAGTGGGCATAAGAGTATGGGGAGAGTGGGGAGACAGGTCGATTTCATTTTCCACACTAGCACATGAGCTCCTTAAGGTAGGGGGTCCCTAATGTAACCTAGGCATCTTATTCAACCTATGAATCCCTAATGGCGGTACAGTGTGTCACATCTAATAGGCACACGAATAAGTATTTCTTAAACTTGAATCACTAAAGGATAGCTATCCAAGGCCCCTCTTCTTCATCTCCAGATCCTCCCACCAGCTCTCTTCCAATGTGGTTTAGAGAGGTTTTACTTTCATTTGGACTTGCTCCAATTGGCCAATATCTGCATTAAAACATGACAACCAGAACTAGACACAGGTCCCAGGCATGACCAGACTCACCCTTATCAAGAGCTAAGACACTGGGAGCTTGCAAATAAAATCCTTTAGCCTGAACTTAGAAATGATGTGATCCCTAGAGGACTGACTCTTGGAATAAGATTGAAAGCAGGAGGTTTACTGGGAGAAAGAGATGATGGGCTTGTAAAGAGTTTTATCTTCAGTGGGTTTACACAGAAAACTAAACTGAAATAAAAATTCTGTCGCCCTGACCGTAATGACTACCACGCCTTAGACCAGAATGGAGACTACCCAGGCCATAGAAATGATGCCTATCCCCACCACCCCACCCAGACCACCAGCCCTGCATGAAGGCTCACTCTTACGGTCATGCAGAAAAATATCTCACATGGAAAAGGGGCCCCCTAATCCCCACTCCCAAAGGACCATGGGCCTTTCTTCTACTGCATGGCTAAACTAGCCTATATATCATTTCTTCCACTATTAAAGCACAAACTTCTTGCGATCTAGACTTCTGACTTTTTGTTTGTAAGGCTAGCCCTTCACTCAGTGTTTTGCATGAACTCTCTTACTTCCTTAGCAAGGTGGGAGAGAGGGCCCACAGGTCCTGAATGTGGAGTGTATTATCTGACACATTCCCTTGGTGATTAGTTTTGTTTAATTGTTCACTAGTAGGAATGAGGAACAGGAGCTCTTGCTCCTGTGGGCTATACACTACGGCCTGATTTCCCCTTAGCCTCACCAGAGGTGATTGCATTGTAAAGACGAACTCTATCAATGGCACTTTTCAATATAGGTAAGGCCATTGGCAACTAGGGTGAGAGCAGGGGATCTCCTCACATGCCAGGCCCACTCCTGGCCATCTTGTAGTGCCTGTCTCTGCTTGTTCCCCTATGGGGAGAATTATGGGAAAGCAAAGAGGAGGAAGCCTATCGGAGGGAGAAAATATTTGTGACTCAAAACCAAAGCCCAATTTTCTCATTCCTGGGAGGTGTCAAGGGGCAAATGCAGAATGTGGAGAGGAGAGGGCTGTGTCTCCTTGTTCCCACCCCACCCTCATCCCACCATCCCTGGGAGGCACTCACCCATTTCTGTCCGAAGGGACCACACCCCAGAGATCCAAGCCATCCTTTGTTAAGGTGCCAGTCTAGATAAAAAGGAGCACTTGAATTCACCTTGAAGAGCTGAGAGCTCCAGAAGAATCACAATTAAGAGGCATTTCACCAGGATTTTATGTGTGTCACAAAGGTGTTATAAAGAGCAAAGATCCATGATTAAGCCCCTCACCCAGGGGCGCTGATGCCCTATGACTGGGGTGAAGAGCAGGCGAGGGCTGTAATTTCCCTGCGGCACTACACTTCCATTATGTAAACTTTCCTCCCTCATGTTTCAGAATCGAGAGCTGCAGCCTGGTGCACTAAGTTAAATGACTTGACCAGGGTCACACAGAAAGTTTCCAATGCCAAGAATAATATGGCCCCAAAGGCAGAATGATGATACAACATAACATCTGAACGGACAAGGGAGATTTTTTCCTCAGTTGGTCACCCTTCCATGTTTGAAATTGCTCCCTAAGAGCTACGGAGAATTAAACCCCCACAACCCCTATCCTCCCTCTCTCGGTCTATCAGAACCTTGGACAGCATTTACCAGGATTCAGGACCTGACATCCTCGCCATCTTCTTTTCAGATGTGATGCTAACTTCACTTCCATTCTTTATCTTTTTAATGTGATATTAAAGCTACATTAAGGCGTGTGCGACCGAACTAGATTGCATTATTCAGCCCCTGGAGTCCTCTCACCTCAACACTTTTGCCTACACAATGCAAGAGAGTGTTCAAGATAAAAAAAGAGTGAGTCTCACTTTTAGACCAGAAGGAAATAAAATTCTGAAATGAAGGCTTTGGAGAAAAGTCTTGCAGGCGCTAATCTCTAAGGCCCTCTCAAACGCAGCATGCTATGGTCCTATGAATGTGCTTTGCCCAATCTCTTCTCAAAAATTCAGTACTACTTTTTTTTTCTTTGGGTGCAATCAGTTATAAGTCTTAGAATTCTAGAGGACCTCACATGTGATTTTAGAGAGGCCATGTGCTCAATATTACCAGCTTTTAGAGGCCTCAATATTTAAACCACACAAACAGTAACACTAGTGGTGAAGATGGGATAAATATCCCATCTGCCATATTCCCTACCAATGGTCAACCAACCTGTAATGAGGAGGCAGAAGAGGAGGAGGAGGAGAAGGTTTTAGAAAGATGAATGGGAAGGGGCACGAGGTGCACAGACCTTATCGAAGCAGATGAGGTTGAGTTGGCCACAGATGTTGATCCGCTGGGGGCTGATGCAGAAGATGCCATTTTTTTTCAGCCTCCTCTGGGCATAGATGATGCCTGTTGTCAAGGCAGCAGGCAGTGCAGGGGGAACCGCAATGGTAATCACGTCTAAAGCCTTCTTCACTACATCCTCTGCTGGCTCCTAGGAAAAGGGTCCCCACTGCTTAAGTGATCCAAGGCTTCCCAAAATGGCACTGAAGCCTTGGGGGAGGGCATGCCAGGAAGTGTGACCCATGTCAGACAAGGCAGGGAGGGCTGAAGGAGGGGCAGCAAGCTTGCTGTAAGATGCTTGTGGATGAATGGAATTAGAAAGAGCTTCTTGTTCACCTCTTTCATTTTCCCCCCAAGAGCAACGGGTGCCACAGAGGAAGCGGGGCCCTCTCCTGACATCCAGTACAGACGTTGGCAGTAGCCAATATCTCCTCACAGGCCTCACCTTAGCTTTCCTCTGGGGCTGTGCTGGTCTCTTGCATTGTTTTGGAGAAGCAGTATAAGCTAGCTTGGTGGCCAGGAGACCTGAATTCAAGTCCTGCCTCAGACAAATACTACCTTTGTGACCATAAGAAGGTCACTTAACTATTCTGAGTTTCTTAATATGTAAAATGGGAGTATCTCCATTACTCTACTGTAAAGTTGACTCATTGCTCTGAGGTTCCTTCCAGATCTAGGTATACATCCTATGACCTATCTCATCAGGGCTATAGTGAGGTTAAGTGTTTGATCCTGTCATTGCCCCATTAGAATGTGAGTTCTCCCAGGGCAAGGGTCAAGGGTCTGTTTGCCTTCCTTTGTAACATACTGTAGGTGCTTAATAAGTGCTGGTTGCTATAATTCAGCATTGACTAACTACCTTCCATGTTCTAGGATCTGTGCCAGGGAATGAAGATAAACAGAGAAAAACAACTTAGAAGTGCTAAATGAACGTGTGCTGTGAGTGCAGCACCAAACATGTGGGAATGGGGTGGCAGGTGCACCCGGGCATACACTTGTTGGATGATGAAGACAAAGCGTGCTCCAGCAATCAGCAGCTTCTCAGGAGCAGAGGCTCGGTCTACCAGCACAGACCATCCGTTGGTTAGATTAACCAGCTGGGCTCATATAATGGAGCATCTTTCAGAACTGCTGTAGTGAGACATCTGATGACTCTGTCCCCAAGCTAGCTGTGAGCCTCTGAATGGGGCTGGGCCAAGATGAGCACCCCGGCCACTGCCTCCCTCCCCATCTGTCCCTGCTTCTGTCTTCAAGCCTTCCCAGTCTGGCTGAACTTGCTGCCCCTTGAGAACCCAGGGTTCTCTCCCCCACCCCCCAGATCATAATGAGGTATCCTTGGGGATGAAATACATGGAGAAAAGTCCCTAAGCCTCAAGAAACTCCAGGTCCACCCCCTGCCTCTTGTTTGTTGACCCAAGAGTATGGAATCTGTGGGGGTAGGCTCTAGGCTCAAACAACACCTCTGAGGTTGAAACCCTGAGCTACCTGGGGAGGCTGGTGACCCGCCCTGGGCCTCACCTTCCTCATCTGTAAAGAGAGGAGTTGGAGTGGAAGGCCACTAAGGTGGCTCCAGGCTCCCCATCCCAGATCCTACTGTCCCAGGCTCCCTGGGCATGTATTGGAGAGCCAGGCTCTAGGTCCTGGCTATCACACAGCCACTGCCTCAGATAACGGGAAGGACAAACCACTTACGCCACTGAGCACATAAACACAGATGGTGTAGACCATCCCAATGGTGGCTGTCCCGATGAGGCACAGGAGAAACCTGACGGCGTCTCTGTAGAGCTGGAAATTCATTGGCTTCGGGTAGAGGATGGACCTCACCAGGTCCCCCTTGGCAGTGTTGAAACCTAAGGCAACAAGCACCCACGGGCCCCCATTATCTGCAGGTCTGACACGCCCCTCCTCTCCTCCCTTGGTTCTAAGCACTAGGTGATGTTTAAGAGGCAGCTGGGGGTGCCATAGAGCACAGAGTGCTGGGCCTGAAGTCAGGAAAACTCACCTTCCCGGTGCAAATCCTGCTCAGACACTGCCTTGATGTGTGACCTTGGACAAGTCACTTCACTGCTGCCAGCCTCAGTTTCCTCTACCATAAAACGGGTTTAACGATACCCCCCAAGGTGTTTGTGAGGAACACGTGAGATAACAACGTGATGCATTTTGCAAACCTTGAAGCACTTCATAATTGCTATTATTGCTGCTCTGACATGCTACTGCTACACGGCCACATGGTCTCTCATCTCTGGCTGCCCTGGCCCCCCTCCCACACTCTCGCTCAAACAATGCTGCCAAAGACCGATCCTCTGCCAGGGCAGATCTCCATGTGAAGCCCTCCCCTGCCGTTTCTCAGTGCCCCCTCCCTGACCTTGCTCTATGCTGGTTCCCTTACCTTCGGACTCCCAGCTCTCAAGCTCAGACCTCACTTCCCTGGCTCTGACACTCTAAGGGCATAACCCTGACTTTGGCCTGGCTCCAGGGGCTCCTCCGGGGCCTGAGCTCTGCCCAGGCCTGTCTGGGGCCCTCTCTGCTCCAGGCCCTGGACGCCCTCTGACCTGTTCCTTACTGCCCACCTGCGGCTCCCCAGCCCCTCCCCACACCTGCAGGGGCCCCAGGGAAGGGCAGACAGGGCCTGGATTCTTGGAAACAGTTCCCAGGTGCGGGGGAGGGAAGTAGAGAGAAGTTTCTCTGTGTTTGATTCAGGTCTCTAATCAATTACTAACTTTCCTGATAGTGTCAACTGACGTTCAGGTTATCCTTGCAGAAACATTTGTTGGAGGGCACTAAGAGACACTATTTTCTCCCTTATGGATTTGTAATTCTTAGCTCACACATACATACGTGTGAGCACAAACATGCACATGCGCACACACACACACACTGCAACGCATGCACACGTATGTTCACAAGCACCCACGTGCATGCACACACTTTGTTCACACACACGCGAGTTCACTATGTGCTTATAGTCACACACACACACACACACACACACGAGCTAGACCAGGCCCAGAGACTTTTTGACACTCAGGGAATTCATGAGGACAGTAGCAGACTCGACAAAGGAGGTTTTCACGGGCAGAGGCTGAAGGAGGGCCCCAGGCACTGACCAGTCTGAAGGACAACAGCCTTCGCTGTTCCTGAGCCAGCTGCTTTGGTCTGGATGACCTCGGTGCCGCAGAAGAGCACGTGCCTCTTGTAGTCCTCCTGGCCACACAGCTTCCAGGGCACAGTGTCTCCCATCCTGGGGAGGGCCGTTTTGATGACAGGAACACTCTCCCCTGAAGAAGAGAAAGCTCTCACTGGGTAAAAGTCAATGATGCCCACGGGGACATCCATCTGCTGGGGGTGCAGGAGGTTGATGTCACAAGCCCATGACGCACAATCTTCCTATTTGTAAAGTGAGATTTAGCAGACCCCCAAACACTGGGGATTAAAGAGTTTGATGGACCCCAGGAACTTCCTTAAAGGACAGAGACCTAGCTATCTAAATATTGCCTTGATATCTCTCCCTCCCTCCCTCTCTCTCTCTCTCTCTCTCTCTCTCTCTCACACACACACACACACACACACACACACACACACACACACCCCACCCCCAGCCTCAACCAAGACCACCAAGCAGGTGAAGAGTGACTATATGACATATGTGTCTTCATTCTACATGCTCCTAGACCAGGCAAAGGTAGGTCAGGATTAAATTTTAGACCTCAAATGGGCTTCTGAGCCCCCAGAGTCAATGGGCCACCCAATTCTGCTATTGAAGATGGTCAGTACTTCACAGGCACTCAGCAAGGACAATATCTCCTGTGTTCTCAGCCAGACCAAGCCTCCAACTTGGCACACCCTTGGCTAGGTCATGAATCATCCTCCTTTCTACCCCAATTTCACAAGCAGGTGGCTCTCCAGATAGGCCAGAGGCCAGAGATGACACCAGTGAAAGGATTCAAAGTTTCTCTAAGGACATGGGTTATATAAGTATGGAACTTCGATACTGACAGTCCCAGGGAAGAGACCATGGAGCAAAAAACCTCTCCTCTCAGCAGAGGATGATGCTAGGGTAGGATGAGAACTGGCTTCATATCTCACCTCTGACACACAGGAGCCTGTCAGATAACTTCTCAAGGCCCCAGGCCACTTTGTAAGACTATAATTTATGGGTGAGTTGCCAGTCAGATCAGTGGAGGGAATTTCCACACTAGGGTTTCCCCCACATGGGCAAAAATCACAAATACTTCCTCAGCACCCAGGACAGTACCTCGCACAGCTATTTTGTAAGCCATCTGTGGTTTGGTAGCCAACATCGTGCACAGAAGCCTGTCTGTGACTTAATCAGTCAGTCAGCATTTATCAAACACTGACTGCATGCCAGGCACCATGCTAGGTTCTAGGGTTATACAAAGCCTTATACAATAGAACAATACAAAGAACAAGATGATTCCTCCTCTGAAGAAGCTTCCATTCTAAGAGGGAGAAGTCACCTGAGTCACAGAGGTTATGTGACTTGGGTCACAAAGCCAGAGAGTATCAGAGGTAAGGTTGGACCTAGAACCTTTGGATGCTAATCTTCAGAATCTAGCCAGTAGGCTACACTGCCAAGTCCATCTTTCCCATAATAGGTATTGACAAAGATGTGTTGAGTTGGATTTTAGATAAAAGAGGGAGGAGAAATGAGATCACAGAGTGACTGAGCTGGCACAGCCAAGCTTTGACCCTCAGGTCTCTGGCTTCAAGATGAAGGCTCTTCCCACTCTGCCATAGCTTCCATTATTTCTAACCATACAACTATGACCGTGGAAAGCCCCATTGTGTGCTACTGCTGAGGACTGGAGGCTTTGACTGTGTTTAGTGTCATCCTAGGAGAGAACACGTATGAGTTTTTTTAAAGTATTGTCACACCAGGACAACCTAGCATAAAATAGCATTCATTTATTTATTGCAAACAAAGCAGAAGAGCTCTCAAGGACCCAGCTCAGATCCTGGCCTTGCCCTTTCATAACTCCATTCATCTGCCCTCAGTTTCTTCATCCATGAAATGAGGGAGTGAGACTTTAAAAGATCTCCATGTAAATTCTCAAATCCCTGTCACAGGTTTAGCAAGGTCTGTGAGAGTGATACTCACTCACCCACTCCATATCCTCCTCCCAGGCACCTTTCACTCTTGGGACTGCCACCACTGAACCAAGTCATCAAGGAGGACAAGTGTGAGGTCTGCTGAGATCAAAATGCTGGCCAAGGCACTTTTTGGGGAAGTGACACTGGTTATCAGGGAGTTACAGGGTTCCAAAACTTCAGACACTCTACAACATGCCAAGATTTTAAGCATCAGAGAGATTCTGCTCACCTGTCAGCATGCTTTCATTCACGACACATCCCCCATCAATGAGAATGGCATCACATGGTAGCTGCATTTTGTTCCCACTTAATGACAATAAATCTCCAGGGACCAGGTATCGAGACTCAAACTCTTGCATACCTGCTGAAAGTTTGAAGGGACAGATATTGTCTAAATGGCTTTCCTCTCCCAAAAGAGGCATTTATCACCTACCCACCCAATGAGTAAATGCCAGTTATTAGGACAGAAAAAGTGAAAGGAAAGGCTATGGCTGCTCACCCCCAAAAGCTAATAGAAGACTATGTGGTAAGGAACAGGGTGAAGATGAAGCATGTCCCTGCATCAACATTTACATCCCAATTTCTGTCCTTTTTTTCCAAGAGATGGGATGACTGGGTCATTCCAATCTAGAAAGTAAATGGATATAACCAGAGGGGACTCACCTTTTCTCCTCCATACAGTGACCAGGATGCTATTATGAGATTCAACTAACCGGTGGAGCTTTATGGATTGCTAGAAATGCAGAGGTGGACACAGGAAATAGTGTTAATGCTTAGGATGCCCATTTGAAGAGTTGGCCTTGGCATGCCAAGGTGGAATATTATGTGCCAAGCAACTGAGTTAACTAACCCCAATGATAGGGATAGAGGTCACAAAATTCTGACACTAAGCCTGATCAACCCTTTCTTTGGGGATCAAGGAGGAGTCAGATGTAGGATTGGCCACAGAGAGAAATCCCCCAGCATTCTTTACTCTCTTGAAAGAGTTCTTCAGAATAAAGAAATATTGTAGAGATCTGGAATTAGGTTAAGTTATAATGAATTAATTCGACTTGATTTAATTCAGCACTCACTGAATATACCCACACTGTGCCTGACCCTGTGCTAGCGGGAAGGTAGAAAAATGATCAAGGTCCTGCCCTCAAGGAGTTTAGATTCTAAACTAGGCCTTTCCACTACTGCCGGTGACTGTCCTCCTGGCTGTTTCATAAACAAGACACTCCAGCTCTTGGTCCAGACATTTTCTCTAGCTATCAACCATGCCTGGAATGCTCTCCTTCCTCTGCTCCACCTATGCATGTCTCTGAATTCCCTTAAGTCCTACCTAAAATGTCGCCTTCTATAGGAAGGCTGCCCCACCCCATCTTAATTCCAGTGTCTTCTCTCGGCTAATTATTTCCCACTTACACTGTATATATCTTGCTTTGTGTGTATTTGTTTTCATGTTGTTTCACCTATTGGACTGTAAGCTCCTTGAAGGCAGAGACTGTCTTTTGCCTCTTTTTGTATCCCTAGCATTTAGCACTGTATCTGGCATGTAGTAGGTGTTTAATCAATACTTAGTGAATTGTACTAGTTATCTTCCTAGGGCACATGCTTAGCAGTTGGGCTCCCTCTTCCAGAATGAAGACCCATAAAGGGATCTGCAGTTTGGGTTCTTCCCCCAAGGAATTTACATCACATCAGACTTTTCTGCCATTTCATCTTCCTAGAGCACACACTCAGCAGTGAGGTTCACTTTAATGCACGTGCCCTCAGAGCAGCCTTCCAGAGCAGGGACCGAAGGGGCTCTGGAGCCTCGACTCTTTTTCCCATCCCATTCCTCTCTCCTGGTGTTTTCAGATCCTCCAGATCAAACCCTGCCTCCTATCTTCTTTTCTGATCCCATTTAGTGTAAGTGCCTATTCTTTGTTAGCTATCTCTGATTCTGTACACATCTCCTCTAAGCAGAGATTAATGAGTCACCTGGCAGGTAGTAGGGTGCTAATAAATGTTAATTGACTGACTATGTAGTTGTTTCCATATTGTCTCTCCCATTAACCTGTGAGATCCTTGAGAGCAGGGACTGCCTTTTGCTTGTCTTTGTATCTCTAGCACTCAGCACACAGTAGGAACTTTATAAATGTTGAAATCCCAGCTCTTTGCAATATGGAAGCTCATCTCCCTGCTTCCACATACCACTCCTGGATCCCTTCCTGAGCATCCAGGCACATTCAGCAAGAGACTCACCTCCCGGAGGTCATACACCGTTAGGGTGATGGAGATGATGGACATCATTATGATGGCGACAGCATACTCCTTGTAGTCCTCACTGAACCATAGGCAGACACTGAAGAGTTGGAACACATAGAACGGATTGAGAACCTGGAGGTGCCCAAAGAAGAAAGAAAAGAAAGATGTGACCACAATGACACTCCCTGGTCATGACAAGAAGGACATTCCAAGGCCAAGACAGCAACAACACTCCTCAGTCATGACAAGAAGGACATCCCATGGTCAGTCACCAAGCAGTACATCCTTGCTTTCATCTCCAAGACAGTTGGTAAGCTTGCTTATCAAAGTGCATGGGTTAAAGATGGTGTTTTCTTTTTCATGAGCAGAGCAAAGGTGAAACTGTTCAATTTGAATCCAGCTCTAAACCCATTAATATTAAAGAACAGTTTGTACTGGAGATGCCCACTACCCTTAGGTCATCATGTCCATTCCCTCTACTTGGATTCCCCAGTATTAGGGACAGTGGAAGTTGTCACCAAACAGAACAAAAGTTCATCATAAAGCCAGTCTTTTTCTTATCAGTCTGTGGTTGGTGGTGCTTTTCTTCCTTGCCTGAAATCTCAGGGAAAATGCAAAGAGACATTTCTGGTGTGTTGAGATACCATTATTCCTTGAGTCAATGTTGTGGGGAGTGGAGGTTGGAAGACCCCTGAGCATTGCTGTTCCCACAGTTAAAGGAGATGAAAAAGGCAAGACTAGTCAAGGAATGCAAATTTAGTTGGAAAATGTGGGTAGGGCCCACTAAGTTTACATGAATGCCTACAAATGTCAACTAAAATCCCATCTTCTACAGGAAACTAGCTACAATAGTCTCGCTAAAGTAAAGAGGGTGAGGCAAGGTATTTAATGCCCATACACCTAGAGGAATGGCCACAAGACCAGAGAGTTGAAGCTGAAAGTGACCTTAAAGGTCAGCAAGTCCAAAACTTTCATTTTACTGATAGAAAACTGACCCCCAAGAAGTTAGCTGACTAGCCCAGGGTCACAGAGTTAATAAGTTTTTGAGATAAGATTCCAACCCAAGTCTTCCTGACTCCAAATCCAATGCTCCATCCTCTGTACCAAGCTATGTCTTGGGGAAAGGCCTCTGTGAGTAATGGAAATTTAGTTAAATTTAATGGATCCTTTTCCCATATCCAATACTGGTAAACAGGAAGGAGTAATAGCAATTTTTTAAAACCATTTTTCAATGCTTACTGTGTGCTAAGCCCTGGGAGTACAAATACAGAAAGCAAGTAAGTCTCTGCTTTTAAGGAGCTTAAATTCTAATGAAGGAGGGTCTTTCTTCCACCCTCTTTGTCTTCTACCTCGCTGCAGCCTTGGACACTGTGGATCACTCTCCTCCTCTCTTTTCTCTGGTTCTTTTGGGACATCCATCTCTGCTGGCTCTTCACCTACCTCAATACCCACTCCCTATTCTCCTTTACTGGGTTTTCATCCACATCATGCCTTCTGACAATGGGCGCCTCCCAAGAACAAGAGGTGGGCCCTCTTCTCTTCTCTCTCTTTACTACTTCCCTTGGTGATCTCATCAGCTCCTGTGAATTTAATTACCATCTCCAGGCTGATGGTTACCAAATTTATCATTCCTGCCCCACACTCCCCATTGATCTCCAATCTCCTATCTCCAATTGCCTTTCAGACATCTAGAACTATGAATGTCCAGTAGATAGCTTAAAGTCGGTATGTCCAAAATAGAATTCTTTCCCCCTAAATCAGTGGTTCTCAACCTTCTTAATGCCGTGACCCTTTAATACTTGTATGTGGGTGTATCTGCATGTGGGCGGACCCGCCTGGAGACAGAAGAGCAGTATCTCAGTTCCTAAGACCATCGGAAATATGTGTTTTCTGATGGTCTTAGGTGACCCCTGTCAAAGGGTTGTTCGACCCTCAAAGGGGTCACGGCCCACAGGTTGAAAACTGCTGCCCTAAACCCTCCTTCCAACACCTAACTTTCCTATTACTATAGATAGAGACATGATCTTCCCAGTCGCCCAGGCTCACAAGCTGGGAATTATCCTCATCTCTTCACTGTCTCATCCTTCTCCATCATATCCAAATTGTTACCAAGGTCTATTGATTTCACCTTTAGAGCATCTCTTGAACACGTGTCCTTCTCCACTCTGACACTGCCATCACTGATGGAGGTTTTCATCACTTATGTCTGGACTATTACAGTAGCTATTGGAGCACTGGCCTGCCTCCAGTCTTCCCTGGCTCCAATCCATGCTCCATTCCACCACTAGAGGGATTTCCCTAAAGCACAGGTCTGATCATGTCACCCCCTACTAGATCAGCGGTTCTCAACCTATGGGTCACAACTCCTTCGGGGGTCAAACGAACCTTTCACAGGGGTTGCCTAAGACCATCGGAAAATACCTATTTCCGATGGTCTTAGGAACTGAGATACTGCTCTTCTGTCTTCAGGTGGGTCCGCCCACATGCAGATACACCCACATACGAGTATTAAAGGGTCACAGCATTAAGAAGGTTGAGAACCACTGTACTAGATGAACTCCAGTGGCTTCATTATTGCCTCTACAACTGAAAGACAATAACCCATGTTTGGCATTTAAAGTCCTTCCAATCCTCTTCCCTTTCCAGTCTCCTCACACCTCTTCTCTGATGCAATGACCCCGGCCCCCTGGCTGTTCCACAGACAAGACCCTCCTCTCAGCTCCTGCCATTCTCTCCAGGCGTTCATTCCTTTACTGGAGCACTCTCCCTCCTCATGTTTGCCTGCTAACTTCCCTGGCTCCCCTCAATTCCTTCAAATTTCAGCTAAAATCTTTTCTACATGAATCCTTTCTCCATACCTCTTAATTCTAGTACTTCCCATCACTTAATCATTTCCCTTTTTATCCTGCATAGAGAGAGAGAGAGAGAGAGAGAGAGAGAGAGAGTGTGTGTGTGTGTGTGTGTGTGTGTGTGTGTGTGTGTGCACGTGCTTGCTTGCTGTCTCTCTTGGTAGTGAGCTCTTTGAGGGCACAGATTATCTTTTGTCTCTTTTTGCACTTAACATAGTGCCTAGCACACAGTAGGCACTTAATAAAATTTAATGACTGATGGGAGAGTACCACATATAGGAATATATGTTGACCTGGTAAATCAGAGGGATAATGAGGGAGTCATGGAACAACTCTTTGACATCTCCTCTCCAGTAATAGAAATATTTATTGGAAAAGTTATTATGTCTCCCACAAGACAAAGGGTGGAATTTTTAATACCAGGTAAACAACATATTATAAAAAAGAAAGGCCCAGCATGGGTCTATTAAAATAAGAAGTATTTCACAACCACACACAGTCCTAAGGTCTCACACTGGGTTTTACAATGCACCTGTGAACCTCTGTGCTAAGAAAGAAAGGAAGAAAGAAAGAAAGAAAGAGGAAGAGGAGAGAAGAAGAAAAAAGAAAGGAAAGAAAAAGGGGAAGAGAAGAGAAGATTGCCTCTACCTGTATTTTTTATTATCATTAAAGATCTATGAGCTGGTTTTGAAGACAAAACCCTAATTCACATACTCTGTGGCTGAGTGAGAAAAGGAGAGAAGACCGAGGTTACCTCCTTGATGAGAAGTTTCCAAATGGGTGTGATCTCCACATCAATGGCATTAGGCCCACACACCAGCCTCCTGTGGGGGAGAGTAAAGGTCACAGAGCTTCACGGCCTCCCTCATGCCAGGAGTCCCATCTATGCCCGCCCTCTATGCCCCCAAGGCAGTAGAACCTGCCCAAGTCAGAAACTATCCCACCCTGATAGAAATTCTCCTGCAGGAAAGAGGAATCCTCAGCACCTGCCAAACAACAGCAGAACTACAAGAATGATACGAATGATAACAATCTTGGTGCCCTCGTTGAACCCGATTCTCCTCAGGTGTCAATGTTCACCAGACCCGTTGGCAGGCTCGTGGTTAATAAGGCAAATTAGCTCTTTCACGCCTACTAAGGGGCCTTTTGGCACACTGCAGTTTCTATCTTAAGACTCTTCAATTCTATTCCCCCACTGGACCTTGCAGGGGTCCCCATGGACCCCACACATAAAGGACCATTTGTGAGTGGCCAGGAGCCTGACAATCTCACAACACACACACACACACACACACACACACACACACACACACACACACACACACACCCTCTTCCACCTAACGTGGCAGCCAATGCAGTTGTGGGAGTCCTTGGAGGAAGGAAGGGAAGCCCTTATACTGAAGTCAGCCACCGTTCATCAGCTCAGCTCAGAGCCATGTCTCTGATCCCACAGGGAAACATGAGGATCACAGGTAGACTCCTCCCCCCATCCCTCTGCCCCTCCTGGAATCATAAGCCAACCTAGGGATGTTTCCCTACAGTGCTCTAGAAGGAGCAGGGGCCTGGAGAGGAGGACAGCAGAGCCAGAGGGACAGAGTTGCTCTCTCAAGCCTCTGATGCTCTCCTGTGCTCTGACTGATAGGATTGGCGAGGTTGGCCTCCTCCTCCCTGGCCAGAAGAGCCCCTCAGTTCAGCACTGAGTGGATCCTCTAAGGGCCAGGGCCTCCCAGCACCCACTCCCTATCATCCTTCCCTGGCCATGGGGCAGGGCTTGCTTCCTACCGAATCTCTTGCTCTTCTCTGGTCAGACCAGATCCAAACTTCAGGTGTATCTCAGCAGCAGTGAACCCATCCTCCAGGCACCTAAAAGGAGAGACAGACTCTCGTTGTCAAGCTCATGAGGAGAAGCCGTAGCATTGTGGGCAATTTCTGGATTCAACTCACCCAACCTTCTGGAACTGCTCTTCTGAGTTGTTCCAAACATACCTGATCTTCTGCACCTGAATACACTTCACCTACCAAGAAAGAGACGCAGACAAGCCATGAGCAGAGGTCTAGACAGGCAGCTGACCCTGGGGCATCCTGGGGCTAACACAGATCTCTGGCTTTCCACAGGCAGACGTCCTACTGGAGAGGAGCAGTGGATGGGAGGCACAGAGTACAGACAGATACACCCCAGAAGAAAAGCAATGTGCTGTAGTAAAGACACAGACAGGCTTAGGAAGACCCGGCTCAAACCCTTCTGAGGACACCTGGGCGTCACACAGGGGCTTTGAGTAGGGGTAGTTTTATTGTATTGGTTATGTTAATATAACACAATGAGCTCAAAGGCTCGTTGTGAGGATCGAAGGAGACAATGCCTGTCAAGAGCTCAGCATACAGTTCAGTCTGGCGTACAGAAGGCACTTAATAAATGCTTGTTCCCTTCCCTTTCCTCCCCATTCTGCATCTGCAGCTCCTCATACACTGTCTGGTGCATACAGCTCAGGTACTCAACAAATAACTTGTTTCCATCCACACCAACATTTGTAATTTTCTCAGAACGACCACTTCCAGCGTCTTTACCAAGAAAGAGTCACAAAGACGTGGACATGACTGAAGACCACCAGCCCCAACAACTGGCACCTGTCTCCCATGCTCTTCCTTGGCATGGCAGATTGACTCCAAGCCCCCTTTCTTGTCCAATCTCATACAAAGCTCCTTCGTGCCCTTGGGAGTCCTCCCAGCTGTTCCCAGGGCCATGACAAATTTAGCAGAATCATTGGCCACTCCCTACTCAGAGTCGAGGGTCATACAAAGGGGGCTGGTAGATGAGCTTGACAGTGTGGATTCAATGGCATAGGCATGAAGCATCCCCAGGGTGTCTGTTGACTTGGCAAATAGAAATCCATAATGATGTTGGCTCCCCTTTTGTCTCAGGGTTAGGTTCCCCACACTCTTGAGCCTTTTCTGAAGCCCCCGAGTAAGCGATTGAATCGTGAATCCCCCAGAGTCAACTCCAACGACCTTGTGGCATGTGGGAGAGTGGTAAGAGTGGAATTCTCACTCAGACAAGCTGGGTTCTAGTCCTACCCTGCCCTTTCCTCCCTATATGGCTTTGGGAAAACCCCTTCATCTACTGCCCTCAGTTTCCTCATCTGTCAAATGAGGGGCCACAATAAGCCTCTACGGTGCCTCTGAGTGCTAAATCTAGGCTTCTATGGTAGAGTCACGTCATGTCCCTGGACCTGTTTCCTTATTTGTGAAATTGGGAGGGGTTGGCCTAGAGGCCTCTGAGGTTCCTTCCCACACTAAAGCAAGGGTCCCATGACCTTTGCGGCACTGGCCCTGCTTTATTTTGTAAGAATGAAACAACCTCCACCCTGAAGAGAACCCCAAACATCCCCCATCAGCTAACTAGTTACTTCGTATGACTCTTTTTTTTTTTTAAAGCAAAATGTACTATCATTTAGGAGCCAGCCAAGGTAACAATCTGGATAGATGCTCCCTGCTTCCTGAGGATAGTCAGAACTGCCTATCGGCCCTGGCACCCTCCACATCCTGCCGGAAAGAACACAGTCTTGGGGTAGGCACGACTGTGGATTCCAAGGACCTGGAAGGACCTGGCCTCAACTTACCCAGGTTCCTTTCACTGAATAGCACCCCAGGCACATGCCATATGGATGAATGTGAACTGGTCACCTGAACCCCACACAAGCATGTCATAGATAAATCGTATTTAGTTAGAGAGTTCTTTGTTTGGCTAGTGAATTGCAAATGTGTTTCTGGGCAGAACCTGTGACTCAGATGTGGAGGGTGGTGTTCCCTGCTTCCCCATGCAGACACCCATAAGCCCAGATTCACAGAACCAGGAGGCATGCAGAAAGAACAGGGGTGCAGCCCATGTATATGCCAACCAGTTCTCTGCCAGGTGTGCTGGCACAGACAAAACAGGTCTACACAAGCCTCCTCCTGCCACGAAGAGGCTGGCCTCCCTACAACTACTTCCCTTCCCCCCAGCAGCCCTCAGTCTGAGCCTGCTGGGGCAGCAGCTCAGTACAAACAAAGGGAAGACCTTCCCACAGAGCTCCATCGAATCCCAGGCCAGGAAGTGTGCTGGGCTTCCAGTGGACTGGGCTCGTGGATTGTCTCAGGGGCCCTGTCCCACTTCTTCAAGCTTCAAATTGTATCTAGGGTGCAGCACAAACACCACTGGTTGGACTTTCAGGTCCCTCACTCCCTGGCTCCAGTTCCCCATACACTAGATTGCATCTCCTACCTCCATGCCTTTGTACACACTGGCCCCTATGCCTGGAGCACCCTCTGCTCTTGGAACCCTAACATTTCTTCAAAGCTTATTTCAAATTCCAGCTTTTCCAGGATGCCTGTGCTGATCACCATGGCCACAATGCCCACCCACTCCATCAGGAAATGCCTTTTTATTTCCTCAGTCTACATTTGTATCTCTGTGCAGATGGTTTCTGCTCAGTAGAATGGACACTCCTTGAAGGCTGGGTCTCTGCTTTCCTCCATTCTCTGAGCCAGCAGAGACCCTGGCACCAAACAAACACATGGGAAATGATTTTAGACTCAATGAAAAGGAAATTCCTGATGGCCAGCTCCAGTCCTTTCTGGTCTCAGAAGAACAAGCCAAAGTCAGCTTGACCCCCTGAGGTGCCCTAAGCTTGCATATCACCAGGCTTTGCCCCTCAGTCTTGCTCTTCCTCTCCCGCAGGGCAGACCTGCATGCTTGACTCCTCCTGTCCTCTGGCAGGCAGATGCCCAGTGCTCCCATCTTGGTGCGGGGCTTCAAGTGCCCCTTCCACTTTTTGTCTGTGATCGAGTGTTCAAATCGACAGAAGAAATTTGTTTGCAGAATTCTTAATTTCAGAAGGTTTTTTTTATTTTTATTTTTTTTATTAATAATAAATTTATTTTATTAAATTTTTTTTGAGTTACATATTTTCTCCCCGTCTTTCCCCCGCCCACCACCCCAAGACAGCCATCCCAGTGTTTCCCCCCTCCCCCCG
>CM053580.1:3422853-3436806 GCA_028627135.1 Pseudochirops cupreus | reverse complement strand
CCGACTTTAGTGGGAAGTATCTTTGTGTGCGTTTTGGAGTTCCAGGATTGGTTTAGAGTCCTATTTTATGGGTATTTTGGGGTGGCTATGTGAGAGCTGCGATATGTTGCTGCTGCTACGCCGCCATCTTGGCTCCGCCCCCAGGTTTTTTTTTTAAATAATTAATACAGCCCCTTGCAGAATTTCAGGGAATTGGGTTTCATGTTCATGCCCTGCCAATCAGTATGGCTTTGCCCACTTTAAAACACCGTGGGACTGATAGATACAATCATGGTCAGTGCCAATGGGGGAACCTCGGAGGCTGAGTGGAAGAGGCTGGTGCTGATGCTGGCCCAGAGGGCGGAAGCCCCTCTCACTGACTTGGAGCAAGTCCCCTGCTCGGTCTTCCCTTGGCTGTCAATGAGTCATTCAACACAGTTGCTGTTGTGATGGTCCAGGAATTTTTTTTGTCCTCTCTGACTCTCCATGACCCCATTTGCGGTTTCTTTGGCAGAGATACTGGAGTGATTTGCCATTTCTTTCTCTAGCTCACTTTACAGATGAGGAAACTGAGGCAAACTGGGTGAAGTAACTGGCCCAGGGTCACACAGCTAGGAAGGATGTGAGTGGAATTTGAACTCAGAAGGTGAGGCTCCCAGACTCTCCCCAACCCAGGGCTCTCCGCACTATGGTGCCCCCTAGCCACCCTCAGTACATTTGTTAAGCACTGATGCTGAGCTGGGTACTGGGGATGCAAATGCAAAACGAGAAGTTTCTGCCCACAGGAAGCTTCTAGTCTATGGGAGGAGAAAGTCTGTTCAAGCCCCAGTACATATCCACAAATAAATATGAGATGACAGGGAGGCGCCAGCATCCAGGGAGAGCGGGAAAGGCCAGACAGAGGAAAGAGCAGGTGAAGAAGCCACGTCCCATTGACCTCAACTGTGTAGATGGGGAAGTTGGTTAAATGGGCCACAGCACAAGGAAAGCCAGTTGTTAAATTTACATGGTTAACGTTTCACCCAAAGACCTCAGAAATCATCAGACCATGCAGATCCGGGCCTCAGTTAGCGCTGCCTTGATAGCCAGACTTAAGCGAACGAAGAAGGAGATGTACATTCTACAGATTACACTTGAAAGGACTTCTCCTGTAACGTTCATTTGAGTTTTTTGGTTTTTTATTTCTTTGTTTCCAGCAGAGTCAGGCACTAAACATTTACCAGAGCACTCCCTCAAGTACCCTCCAGGATCCTAAAATAAATCTAGACACAGAAACCCCCTCCCCCAATGCCTGCCTTTGATCTCTTCTCATGGCCTAGCTCTGGGTCTTTGAAGGCCTTGCCAATGCAGCCCAAACATGGCAGATTCTACCTGAGGGAAAGGCTGGGAATGAAAGAGATCCCAGAGGTCACCGAGCTCAGCCTCTTCATTTCACGAAGGAGGGAAAAGAGGCCTGTCCACAATCACACAGGGGTCATTCCCAAAGGTGGGATTTGAACCCAGGCCTCCGACTGGAGAGCCAAGGATCTCTCCACTTTTCCACACTGCTTTGGGGCCTGGGCCTGGGTTGCCAAGGTATCTGGGGTCCAAGGACCCTGGGTTGGGCAGTGATTCTCCAGGGTCACCTCTCGAAGCCCCCGGAGCATCGTCCAACAGAATCCTCTGATTCCCAACACTCTGAGGCTCCGCCGCACCTGCAGTCTGAGGCCACTCACCTTCAGATCCGGCCGGCTGATGGCTCGGTTGATGACGTAATCCTCGTCGGCGATAAGGGGATGGTCCGGCGTGAGGCTGACCGAGCCGTTCAGGGAGGACAGAGAGATCCACGTGACCTTTTTTCGAGAATATATTTGAAATTCATCCTGGCGAAATAGACCCCCAGCCACCAAGAGAAAAGGGAAAGCCATCAGCCCAAAGCTCTGCCCAGAAGGGCTGTCACCACAGTCCCCCAGGCTCCGGGACAGGGCTTTTCCTATAGTGTGATGAACGGTTGGCTGAGGGTTTTTCTTGTTTTTCCCTAAGCAGACATCGCAGCTGCTAGATTCAGAGACAGTGGCGAGGAAAATCTCCTAATTATCAGTCAAAGGACTTAGCGGCGCGAGCAGCACATTTACGCATGGCTGGAGGCTCTTGGCTAACCTGGAAAAGTGGACTTGGGCCACCAGGCGGAGTGTGAGCTGGCTCCCTTCTGTATTGCTCTACGCGACCCCGGAGGACGGGGAACCCGCGTGATCGTTATACACTTCTCCTAAAAAGGTGTGGTCTTTGGCTCCCTTCCCCTCTTCCCCTCAGGGAGCACAGGAAGTGGGGTGGGGGAGGATTGGGATCATCAGATCTGAGCTTGAATCCAGGCTCTGCCCCTTAGACAAGCCGCTTGGTCTCTCTGTTTGTCCAGCTATAATATAGGGAGGGGCAGGGAGTTAGAATAGAATAGAAAACTATTCCTTTGCGGCTCCAAATCCAATTAAACCTTACTTACATACATAATCTACACAAAGTAATCGGGGGCACCGGGAAAAGTTTACAGTAAGAGGAGGGACTAAAGTCAATTGACCCTAGAAAGATGGTAGGCATTCTAAGCAGAGAAGAGGAGAAAGCCTATGTTGGGCATGGCAGACAACGTGGGAAGTCTAAGAAACAGCCAGCTGGGTGGGGCAGAGGAGACAGCTCCAAGCCTGGAGTCAGAAAGACTTGTCTTGAGTTCAAATGTGACCTCAGACACTTCGTAGCTGTGGGACCCTGGGCAAGTCCCTTCACAATGTTTGCCTCAGTTTCCTCATCTGTAAAATGGACTGGAAAAGGAAATGGCAAACCCCTCCAGTATCCTTGCCAAGAAAACCCCAAATGAGATCACAGAGTCGGACAAAATGACAGAAGGACAAAAAGCGGATAAAGAACAAAACCGCATCTCCAGAATGCTTTCAAGTTTGCAAGGCACTTTACATGTTATCTCACTTGGTCCTCACAACAATCCAGTAAGTCGGGTGCTATTTTCATCTCCATTCTACATATAAGGAAACTGAGGCAGAAAGAGAGACTAAGAGTCCTATGATGGTCTCACCAGGTCACACCCCTAACAGGTATCTCAGGGAGGATTTGAACTCAAGCCAAGTTGTCTATTCACTCTGCGACCCAGACAAACTGAGTATTAGGGCTGAGGAGTGAGTGAAGGGTCCAGCTCCCAGATGAGACAAGAAGGTTGGGGAAGACCAGAACACAAGGGGAAGGACTGGGCTTGGTGAGAAAGGCAGCACCTTTGTAAGAGAGTGAGACAAAGGAAAAGGCAGCAGAGGAGGATGGAATAATCTGGGGTGGAAATGAAGGAGAAGGGGACTCAGGAGTGGTGGCCTCTGTTTTCTGGGCAAAGTGTTTGGCCCCATTGTGGTTGAGGAGAGAGGACTTTGTGGTAGCTTTAGGTGAGAACACGAGGTTTGGGGCAGCCACTGGGGGGAGCAGGACACCCAGTAAATTGGCAAAGAGCAAACGGATCATCCTGCCCCCGAGAGGTCTGAGTTCGGGTTAAATTGCACAGATCCGGAGTGGTCTCAAGTGAGCTAAGCTGTGTGACTTCCTTCTGGAGTGAGAGGGGCCCCATGGAGGGGCAGAGAGGATAAATGGGAGGTGTAACAATAAAGCTGAAGAGGAGGACAAGGAGGAGGAAGATGATGAAGAGGAAGAGGAGGAGAAGGAGGAGGGGGAGGGTCAAAAGTCATGAAATGTTTCACCTTGTCTCTCCCACCTCCATTCCACCTCCCACTCAGCTATCAAAATGGTCTAGGTAAAGTGCAGCTCTGCCTCTGCCACAGCCCTATTCACTACAGTCCTGGGGGTCCCTCCTGTTGCCTCCTGGGTCAGATAGAAAACCTTCCCCTTGGCTGTCAAGGCCCTTACTAACCTAGCCCATCCACACCTTGCCAGCCTTCTGACACCTTCCTCCCCCCCCCACTCCCTCTAGGTCCTAGCTACACTGTGGACCTTCCTGCTACTCTTGGCAAACTACCCTGGGTCTCTTGACTTTACCCATCAACCCTGACTGTCACACATGCCTGCAGCTCTCCACCTGCTGGCTTCCTTCAAGGCTCAGTTAAAATTTCTCTTTCCCTGTCTCCACTGACACAAGTGCCTCCCCTTCTGAAATCATCCCATTCCGAGCTCGTCTGTGCAGAGCTCTTTGCTTCTTGTTTCCCCCATTCAATTTTGAGCTTCTTGGGGGCAGGGACTGTTTTTTTTTTCCCCTTCGAACAATATCTGTCACACAATAGAAGCTTACCAAATGCTTGTTGACTTGACTAAATGTATTATCTCATTTGATGCCCACGACTCACGCCAAAGGTGCACTTATTAGCCTCATTTCATGGATGAGGAAACTGAGGCAAAGATCAGTGCAAACAATTGGCCAAGGTCACACAGTAAGTGCCAGGAGGTGACACAGTCAGATGTGGGCCTTAGGAAGGTCTGTTTGGCAGCTGAGCCTCGGAGGATGGGCTGGGGGAAGGAAGAGAACCGAAGCAGAGAGACTAAGCTGAGCTCTGTGGAGATTCCCCAGTCCTGAGGGATGAGAGCCTGACCCAGCTGTGATGGAGAGAGGGCATCTGGACAAGAGAAGAGATGGCAGGGTTGGGCCACAGAGGGGGCTAAGTGAGAGCCAGGGGTCCAGCAGGAGGTGGGTGGGGAAGCTAGGGGACTGGGAAGATAACAACCCCCTCAGCGCTGATAGGACAGTTCATTAGAGAGGAGGGCAATGAGTATTACATATGGATTGGTGTGTGCGTATTATAAACATGTAATAGTATACATTACATGTATATTATAGATATATGCTATACCTGTGACCATTCTAGACCCTTAGAGACCACAGCGCCATTCCTGTTCCCCGCTTTGAAAGGAATCTTGGAGTCAAGGAAGAATCTTTACACTATGGACAGCAGGCATATACATATGTATGATGTATCATGTGTTTGCATGTTACATATAATAGAACAATATATGTGTATGTATGTTATAAATACATGTTGTCCATATGACCGTTCTAGACCTGTGGGGGCCACAGCACCATTCACCATCCTAACTTCCATAGGAAAGATTGCCTGCTGCTGAGGAAGTCACTGATCCTGGTGACAAAGCTGTGTCAGACCAAAGGGAGAACAGAAGGCATTTCTAAATAATTCATAACTGAGGCTGTTTTTGTCAGGGATGGCAGTCATTTTCACTTGGTTTTGACCCTTAATTATATGGATAATTTCTCCCATTCTTTCTTGGGGTGTTTCTACGGCCAGAACAACTGGATCAAGTACAGAATGATCGTACCTTTCCGTGTCAAAGAACAAAGGAGAGATGTGTGATGAGTGTGAGCTGGTCTTAAGAAACAAACAAGGAGTCATGCAGAAGTGGGCTAAAAGGTATCATCAAAGAACTGTGGCCAAAATATGAAGGGCTGATAACTTAGTAAGAGGGAGGGATGGCAGCCTATGTGGTCCAGTAGAATGGCAAGAGAGCCCAAGGAAGGCCTCCAGCATAGTGAATGGATTTTTTTTGGGAACTTTGAGGAGACATGAATAAAAGTCACCCAAGATGGATAGGAATTATGGGTTTCCATTTCCATCATGGTAGGGGGTGGACACTTCCACATTACCAAGATCACAGATCATGGTAGTATCTTAGAGAACAGGTACGATTTACAAAGGGTTCCTCTCGCTGTTTACTCCCAAACCAGGGAGCATGAACCTGGTTTCCCATGAAATGGAGACCCATCTGCCAGCCTATCACACATTTGATCTAGGCCAAGGGAGTCCTTTCTGGGCCCAGCCCAGGGGTCACCCAGGCACCCAAAAGGGCCTTTCCAGAGTGTGTACCAAGGCAGGGGAATTCAAGAAGAGAGAAATGTTGCTGTGATGGTAAAACAGAGCTAAGCCCTACAGATAAACCATCTCCAGGCTTTGACTTCAAATTACCAGTGAATGCAAATTGTGTTATTTGCATAGAAGTGTGGTTATCAAAGCCACGTCTGGCTAAAATGAAGACGTATGTAAATAATGAATAAAAATGCCTTTAAGATGAGAAAATTTTTTAAAATAACTATGGCCTTTCTTATCTTTTGGAAAATCCACCTCTTAGGAGCCCTTCCCAGAAGAGGCAGGAAATAAACTGAGCATTGTCGACTCCAAGTTCTGGGTTGATTTTTTTTTAAGAAATGACTTAGTTAATAACCTCCAAGACAATGATCTGTGATCTCTCAGCAGTGAACACGCTGATGAACCCCCAGGGCTGATCTCCTGACAGAGAGAACAGGTCGCTGGTGGATGTGCCAACAGGCTCCTTTCTGACCTCCCTCCTTCATGGGGAGTCTGGACAGTCCAGTCGTTGTGATTTAATCTGATAAAATGCCTTTTTCAGTGTCATTTTAATGTAAATGACCTAGCTGGGAGTTTTAAAACCATGGGTTCCCAAAGCACATTTTTACCCCAGGCTCTGATAATAAGAATAATTGAGTTCTTGTCTAATTACATAAAGGCTAATTTAGAAACTCATTTATTTGGAGAGTTTCTAGGATAGCAAATCCATCCAAAATGACACACGAGAGAAAGTAATTAAAAATTAAAGTTGAAATCAAGCTCAAGAAGGCAAGATTGAAGCTGCTTCATACTGCTCTGATTAGTCAGGGGGGCAGAACAGGCAAGGCAAAGTGAGGGACCTTCCTGGATTTGCAAAGTTGCAGTTGTAGGAGGAAGAAGACAGAAAGTCAGTTTTGCCTCGAGTCAAGAGCCTTGTGACCAGAACTGTTTTTCTAGTCTTTCTAGTAAATGTGCCAAAAAACATAACCAAGCAAGCCCACCCCCATGTCAAGGAATGAAGGCAGATTTGGGACTTTTATGCAATAGTGATGACCCAGGAGTCACCTGGGAAGCACAATGACTTTCATGGAAGTGGGGCAGCAACACACCCGCTAAGGTCACAACAATGAAAAGTCCATTCTGATGCTTCATGTGTGGTGGGGGTCGAGGGGAACCCTGGATCTGTGAAGGCCATGGCAGTCAGACCCAAGTGTTGGTGGAAAAAGGGAGTGCACTGTGGGCAAAGAAGAATAGACCTGGCAGTGAAAAGACCTAGATTCAAATCCCTAGAATATGACAGGCTCTAGATGAGTGACGCTGGGAAAATCACTAAGACTGTCTAAAGTTCTTCTTTAGCTGGAGAGTGAGCTGTATGCTGTGGCTTTTGCTGTCCCTTCCAGATCTAAATTTCTGACCCAGGATCCCGGATCCTCCAGATCCAGACACCAAGAAAAGTTTTGAGTTTAAGCCTGGCAACCAACTGACACCGGCTTGCAAAGGACTAGCCTGGGGAGGAGAGGAAAGGCTCGCCCCTGGCCATCCGGCCACCAGGTGGGGAAGCTCTTGAGAGATTTCCTCAGTAAGACAAAGAAAACAGACAGCACGGTGCTCGGTCGTTAGGGAGTCCTCCAGCTTCTGGTCCGCTGCTGCGGATGGACAGCAGGAAAGGGGGCAGTGCTCCACAAACATGAGTCTAACTGGAGGTCATCTAAATGTGCCATCACTGCCAGTGACCACCCAGTGGCCACATCACTGCCACAATGATGTTTCAAGAATTCATTTCAGCAATTCTTACGTCTTCCCTATAAGTGAAACAAGGCAATACAAGGAATGCGGTCAAATGAAGCTCCTCTTTAGTTTGGAGGGCTTAGTAAAGATGGTTTGGGTCCACACAGAGGCCCAGAGGAACACCACTGGATGGGTTCTGGGCTGTCGTTCCTCACAGGAGTCAGGGTGAGTGGAAGCCAGGGACTAGCTCAGGTGCCAGTCTAGTTTCACAGGAGATAAGAGTGGGGGTGGTGGGAATTCCCCAAAGCATCAAGTGTTAGTCAACCACAACCTCAGCATGTGTCAGCCTTGAGATAGAGCAGCCAAAAGGACCAAGGCAGTCTCCAGCTTCATTGAGGGAAGCATTGTTGGCAGGACTGAGATGATGAGAACCATTGTGGTCTGCCCTGGTCAGGCTGCACTTGCTGATTTGGTATAGGAAGGACGGCCCCACACTGGAAGCTTCCAGAAGAAGGCAGCCAGGATGGCAAGGTCACGCCAGCACAGGAGTAACTGGAGGAACTATGGGCTTTTAGTCCTTGGTAGAGAAGGGGAAGGAGGACACAGCTCCCACTGGAATGTGTTTGAAGGAGGGATGTCAGGCAGCAGAGAGATCAGACTCATTTTGTCTGATCCCAACGAAAAGAAGCAGAAATAAAGGCGGGGGTTGGGGGTAAAAGTTGAAAAGAAAATGATGTGGGCCAGGGGAACAATTTCCTGATAATGAGACCTATCCAAAGGTGGAAAGGGGCTGCCTCAGAAGGAAATGCCATGGATGACCATGGTGGGACAGTGGAGTCAGGAAGATCTGAGCTCCAATCTGGCCTCAGATGCCAGCCACATGACCTGGGGTGAGTCCCTCAGCCTCCACCTCCAGTTTCTCAATCTGTAAGATGACAGTAACAACCGCACCTGCCCCCCGACATAGCTGAGCTAATATTTAGAAAGCACTCGGACACCGTGCCTGCCACACAGTAGGTGTTCTACAAACTTTCCCAGGTGCTCGAGAGAAGAGGATTCCTTTGGGTCTAGGTTGGATTGGATGACTAACTGCCCCTAAACTGGCCGAGTCACTCAGTCTCTGGATCTGTAAACTACGGCCCCCACCTGACCAGTAGTTTGAGGATCAGATGAGATCACAGCCTGGAAACACTGTTTAAATAGTATTATTACTTCGGCCGTCAAGATCTCTTGACTGACATTCTGTGGTTCTTGGTTCTAACGAGAGCTTCTAGATTAAAGCACCATGGAGCTAGTCTGCAATTCTTGGATTTCAGTGCAGAGGTGGCCCTGGGGGAAAAGAGAGCAAAAAGAGAAAAAGGCCTTGCAGACAGGGGTCGGCTCCCCTTGGGTCTGCTCTTCTCGAGGTGAAATCCTCACAAACCTTTTCAGTGTTCAGAGGAGAATGCTGCTGCTTTAGTAGCATTCCTGTAGTACTTTATGCATTGCAAAGCTCGTTACAAATACCACCTCACAGGGTCCTCAGAGCAACCTTAGGAGGCGAATACTATTATTACCCCCATTTTGCAGATGGGGAAACCGAGATAGGCAGAGGTCAGGCGACTTGCCCAGGGTCACATACCTGGTGAGTGCCTGTGGCAGAATTTGATCTCAGATCTTCCCGACCACAAGTCCAGCACTCTATTCACTGTTCCACCTGCCTGCCTTTGTGCTTTATGAACCCAAGGGTCTGTAGGGTCTCGGTCGTTCTCAGTGCAAACTCAAGTTCACCAACTTCCCCCTCTTACTCTGGCTCCAGGAACCAAGCTGTGCTCTGCTCTGGGGCAGCACACCTCCTCATTCCTCAGGGCTATGCTTCTGTTAAGGCAGCTGAAGATCGCGTTAATTTTCTCGGCTCTCCCCGATCCCATTGTTGGCTTATATTGGCTAATAAAACCAAGCCAAAGCAAGCTTTAGAAATGGTGTGGGGAGAGCTAAGACTCAGAACTGGGTCAGAGGAGACTAGAGACCAGCTGGCCAGAAATAGATGAGGAGTCCAGGAAAGAGCCTGAGCCTGCAGAGAAGCAGGGTAGAGCAGTGGTGAAGGACTTTCACTAGTCAACAGCTGTTGGAGACGGCTCTCCTGTCTGCTTGGCAGAGCAGCCAACACCTTCTTGGCTTTCCTTAATGGCTGCAGAAGAAACACAAAGGGGTTCTGTTCTGGCTCTAAGTCATGTCTGGGAAGGAAATCATGGAACCCACGGAGAGAAGCGACCACTGCCTCCCTGCTAGGGCACCGGCTAGAGAAAGAGAGGAGAACTGTGCTGAGAGTGACGCCTACCCACCCTGCACTCAGAGTCAGAGCAGAGCCTGTTCCTTAATAGCTAGAGACTGCGATCTCATCAACCTGAGGCAGATGGTGCTGAAGTGACTGGCCAGGTCACACAGCCAAGAAGGATCTGAACAGAATCTGACCTTAGATCTTCCTGACTTCAGGGGCAGACCTCTCTCCACCACAGCACCCAGCTGCCTCCACCTTTGTCTTTCCATTGTGAAACCACACGTTTTTAAATCTAGCAAATCTGTGAGATTGCAAATAATGGAAATAATTGCAAACAAGGCTGAAATAAAGACACAGGTTTTTTTCCCATCCAAGCTGAAGGATGCCCTGAAATCTACCTACAGCACCTCAGAGTTCCAGGGAATCCAGCTTGAGAACCCCTCCTTTAAAGGAAGTGTGGACAGGTCCCAGGTCCTGAAATTCCAGGGAGGAAATCCCGTCTGTTCCCATCTAGAGATGGGCTGGAGAGAACAAAGGAAAAATTCCAATGAGGAGGAAAAATCCGCCTGAATGCACTGCCCAGGCTGCCAGAAGCTACTTCTTCAAGCAGCCCTAGCTTGGGCGCCATCCTTCCTGGTGCTTGGAGGGGGAGGGAGGGAGGGACAGGGGCTAGATGGACCAATGGGGAAGAAGGAGGAGAGCACCCAGGAGAGTGAGGGATGAGAGCCAGGAAGGGTCTGGCGGAGGCTCCCTTTCATACTAAGTGGAGGTCTTCTCAGACCTGGTCTGGAATGGTGCCTCATCCTGCCCAGAGCTGAGTGTGAAGAATCAGGTCCAGCCCAGGGCTGCCTGGCTGACCTGTACCTGCCTCCCTTACTCATGGTTTCCCCCCCCTAGAGAAGGCAGCTGGCAGCACGCCTGTCTTGCACTAGCTTTGCTCCCTCTGAGGCCATGGGGCTGTTTGCTGGTGGTTCGTTTTGCTGAGATCTGGGACAAAATTTTCAGATTCATCCAGGAGGAGGCTTCAAACGTGATTCAAACCTTGCTTCTGACATTTGCCCCCTGTGAGACAGGGCAAGGCTGAAGCTCTGTGCACTTAACCTGGTAAATGAGGCAGGACTCAGCTCCAGACTCCAACCAGAGCATCTTGGCCTGGGTCACATGGACCTCGTGAAGGCAGAAGCCATGAGATGATGCCCTCAGGACCCCAGCATCCCCCTCCCATCAGCTAGAAGCAGCATGTCTCCATGGTGACAGATACCCATCTCTTTCCTTCCAGGCCCCATGGAGCTGAGCCCTGATACTGTCCACACTAGGCAGGACTTGTGGCAGCGGAAAGGGACCTGCCTCTGTGTCTCAGGGAGGGCTTCTGGGCCCTTCACCCTGCATGACCCACCCCCAGTCTTTCATGAACCAGTGTGGGTAGCAGCTGGCAGATATTGGCCCATCAAACAAGAAGTTTCAGTACATGCCCCACTGCGCCCTCAGGAAGGCCAGGGACAGAGCTAGAGTGTACAATTAGGGCAAGCCAAGGAAGGAGGCCAGCCCCCAGTGGTTAGGTGTCAATCTTAGAGAAGTCAGGTCCAGGAGGAATCAGGGCACAGACTCTTGCTGCCAGGGGATAATGGTGCATGCTTTATGGATGGTCCTTGGACACAAGCCCACAACCTTTCTCCAGGGCCATTCTGGGCTCAGGCTTACATGAAGGGGATGGAGGAAGCAAAAGCACAAAGGTCAGGGATGAAAGGACGAGGACAGGGGACAGAGGGGAGAGTAAGTGGCCAGTCCACAGTGACCAGAACAAAGAAACCACTGAAGTTGGAGAGTCTGGAGCAAAGGGGGAGGAGGGGACACCAGGCTGAAGGGCTGGAGGAGCCACTGAAGGCACCCCAGGTCCTGGCCTGGCCCAGCCTGAGTACTATTGGCTGCCACACTCCCTGCCCCTCACCCAGGCTTCCTAACAAGGGTTTTAAGACTCAGGATCTACTGAAGGCAGGATTGATCCCACTTAGAAGGATGAGACCTCCATTCATAAGAGGAAGAGCCTGATATTGGAAGGCTCAGGGCCTGTTTCTGGGCCCTCCCTCTGCCGTTTCCTCCCTGTGCAGCCTTCGTCCCAGGCCGATGTCCACACTGGCTTTTTCTGAACCCCTCTCACTTTCATCTCCACCATCATTCAGACCCTTGGCCAGCTGCCACCTGACTAAACATGAGCAGCGTGTCCCTTCCCCTCACGCAGTGTCCAGGAACAAGGACAGCCCCAGGGGCACCTACCGTGGTCCTGAGGAGGACAACGTCAGCTTCTCTCAAGGTACATGGGATACAGCTGGCCCACACACTCCAGGCTGGCCGCCAGTAAAACACCAAGGCCAGGATCCCACAGGAAAACATGTAGCCAGCAATGCAGAGGGTCTTCCGGCAGCCTTCAGTCCGATAACCAAATATCTCCTGAAATACGACCAAAAAGCCCAAACTCGAGCTTAAATTATTCAGTTACCCATCAAAATCCTTCAGAGAACAGAAAAACAGCAGCTGATGTTTCTGCAGCACCTCCAGACTCTCCAACCAGCCTGGGAGTGTCCATGATTATCACCCCCGTTTTGCAGATGAGCACACTGAGGGCTGAGAGATGTTAAGTGGCTCCAGGGCCTCTTCGCAGCATCGTCCCAGCCCCTGAGGAGCTTCTAAGTGGACTGGCACACGGAATTAGGAAAGAGTATTGATCACGTGTCTGTGCCTCTGTTTCCTTATCTGTAAAATGAGAGAAATGGCCCCTGATCTTGGGTCCAGTAACTCACGAGAACACACATGAATCTGCCTGGCTTCTCTCACTCTCTCACAGTTTTCCAGGATGAGTTCTGTGCCCCTTAGATGAATGCCATAGTGACCCATACCCAAAGCCCTTCTTTTTCCTCTTAGGGGAAGTTTCTTCCTGAGCCAGTGGGGATGGTTGGCACCCCGGACTCCTCCAGAGACCATCCCCCTCACTGGCTTCTTGCCATTGAGGCTTTGCCAGCTCCCGGCTCCTCCTTGGTTGGGTTCAAGTTGTGCCCCTGAATTTGCCAAGTTTGCTCCAGGTCCTGGTGCCCATTGAATGTGGTAGTGATTCTCCTTGGCCCCATTCTAATGTTCTCACCCATTCCCATGCACTCCCATTCCCCTGAGAGCAGCCAGCTCTCTGCACTCCCAGGTTCCTTTGCCCAATTCTGTGTTTTCCTCAGTCTCAGCCATTCTGCTGCAACTGCTTCCCAGGCTCTCTCCTCCCTCCAGACCATTCCGAGCTTTTACTTTCTGAAAAATTACTCCTCAACGCTGCCTTACATCAAGACTTGAAGAGCATAGTATTGGTGGGTCTGCTACCCTTGGCAGAGGCTCCCTGGGCCTCCCGCCCCTGCCTCTGGGGTGTGGCACTGCTGTTCTCCATGCCTGGAAGGCTCTCTCTTCACCTCAACATTCGGGCTGCCTCCTAGACTCACCTTTCCGTCCCCCCACCCCATCCCCTGACACTGCTTGAGTCTCCCCTTGACACTACGTGTCAAGATGTATCTCATACATATGGAGTTACTGGCATGTTGTTTCCCTCCTTCCTTCCCCCCCCTCACTCCATTCACTAGAATGGGATCTTTGAGAGTGAGGACCTTTCTTTGTAGCCCCAGTACTTGGCAAGTTGTAGACACTTAATAAATGCGTGTTGATTGACTGACTTATGGACTGACTAATTGGCTGTAAATGGGCTGACAGACTGATGGACTGGGCTGGCCCTCTGCGGTCAGGCTCAAAGCCCGCCATCTTGGCAGGACCTGGCCAAGCTCCAGCTCCGCTGGGACAGTCTTTGAGAGCCCAAGATCAGCTCAGCCGTGTGGCAAACATGAGGAGGGTCAGAGCAGATGTAAAGAGCAGTCACACAGGAGTCCAAAACGCTCGGCCAGCCGCTACTCTTCCTCTTCCCAAGCCCCTCTGACATAGTATAGAGAGGAACTGGGAGGCACGGCGAAGAGAGGGCTGGGCCTGGAGTCAAGAGGACCTGAGTTCAGATCTGAACGTAGCCCACTAAGCTAGTTGTGTGATGCCAGACAAGGTACTTAACCTTTGGTTGTCCCAGTTCTTCACCTGTTAAATGAGAGCAGTAAGAGCCCCTTCCTCCCAAGGCTGTTG
>CM053580.1:3405353-3420353 GCA_028627135.1 Pseudochirops cupreus | reverse complement strand
CAAGACTCTCGTTGTACTAAGCCACCTCTCATAATAATACTCATTTCCTCATTACTTGTTAACCAGTTTCTCCCCTCAGCTGTATCCCTTTTCAAAAGACTTTATAAATACTAAGATTCTACAGGCTCTGTCTCTGTTCACCAAGGGGAACTATGAGCCTGTTTTGTTAACTGCTTTTTGGATGTAGTTAATAAAATTGATTATAATTTACTCATTTGTCTCTTGGAAATTTTCAATCATCCCACCTGAGAAGGTAGAGGAAGCAACAAGAATCTATGACATTCTGGACCTGATCCTGACCAACAAGGAAGAACAGATCACAGATCACTTAGTCAAAAGTTATTTCTTCAGCACTTACTATGTGCCAAGGTTGTGCCAAGGACTAGGGATACATAGAAAACAACAGTCTTCCCCTCCCCAAACCTTGAGGCGCTCACGGTCCAGTGTGACATCATTGGGATGGACATGTGGGACCATATGGGGCACTTTCACCTAAGACTTTCTCACAGAGAAAAGCAAAGCCAAACACGGTCTGATGAGAAGACTTGATTTGGGAAAAGAAAATGTCAAGTGGCTCAGAAAAACCCTAAGCAGGATTTAAGGGCCTCAGATCCTGCAGGAAAAGTCAGCCTGGAGGAGCAGGAAGCTCTCATGAAAGAAATTCTGAAGAGACGACACACAGAAACGAGTGGTGGAGGAAGAAAAAGGAGGTGTCTCAAGGAGCCAACAGCATGCCTGGGAGCTCTTCAGCTAGCTTCGGTTTTCTGAAAGACACACACAGAAGGTACAAAGCCAGGGGGCAGAGGATGGCCATAAGGACAAGGACACCTGCTCGGAATGAGGGAGGGGGTATGATGACAACCAGAATGGATGGACATTGATGCCCAAGAGAAGGAGCAAGGGGCTGAGACAGTAGACCTGGCTGCCTTGGTAAGTTGAGGCTGGTCTCAGGTGAACCAAATCCCCAGGTACTGAAAGAATTGGCCAATGAGATTTTCCCTGTCAGGGCTGTCTGAAAGAGCATGGAGGAGGTGTCTGAGGACTAGAGATAAGAATAGTTTATTAACATATACACAGACACACACACACATACACACACACCCAGACACACACTCATACCCAGAGACACACACACACAGACACACACTCAAACCCAGACACATACTGATACACTCACACACACATACACACACTGACACACATACACTCACACATACTCACACACACATACAACATTCAAACACAGATACACATTCACACACTCACACCCAAACACACATACATACACTCACACACAAACACAGAGACACACACAATCACACCCACAGACACATACTCACATCCTGACACACTCACATACAGACACACACTCAAACCCAGACACACATTTACATACAAACATACAAACACAGACACATATAGATATTCACTCACACCCAGACACACAAACATATTCACACCCAGACACACACACATACACACACTCACACCCAGACAAACACAAATACACACAGACACACACTCAAACCCAGACACACATTCACACACAGACACACACATTCACACTCAGACACACAAACTTAGACACACTCACACACAGACACATACTCACACAGACACACTCACACATATACTCATACCCAGACACACACACGTACACGGTCACACACAGAAACATACCCAGACACACACATACACACACTCACACACAGACACACACAGAGACACACACACTCACGTCCAGACACACACTCACACCCAGACACATACACTCACACACACATACACATGCTCACACCCAGACACACACACACACACACACACACACACACGCATACACTCACACACAGATATACACTCACACACTCACACATACTCACACACATACAACACTCAAACACAGACACACATTCACACACTCATACACACACACACACACACACACCCCCAAACACACAGACACATACACGCACTCCCACTCAGACACACAAACTCACACCAAGACAAACACACAGACACACACAATCACACACATACACACACTCACACCTTGACACACACACACTCACATACAGACACACACTCAAACCTAGACACACACACAGATACATTCACACACAGACATACAAACACAGACACATACATGCACACACACACACACAACACACACGGCAGTTTAAGGTCTGAAAAGAGCTCCCCACTCTTCATCTCATTTGATCCTCACACACCCCTTGAGGCAGGTACTGTTAGTACCCCCTTTTTCAGGTGAGGAAACTGAGGCAAGGCTTGGTTTGGGACACAAATTGTCAATGTTTAAGGTAAGATTCAAACTCAGCTCTTCTTGACTCCACGTCCCAGGCTCTATCCAGTTGCCAAGAGGCAATGTACCATTTTCAAAAAAGGGGAAGAAAATAGAGTCGGGCTACCAATCTTGACTTTGACACTGAAGACCTGCGTGACCCTGAGCAGCTCCCTTAACTCGTCTCAGCCTCAATTTCCCCTCTGTGAAATGGGGCTAATAACAGCACTGACCTCCCGTTCACCTCTTGCAGGAACTCGATTAAAGAAGTTACCTCCTACAAGGCTTTGGAGATGCCTTAAACCACCATAGAAATGGGAGCAAGTGGAAAGGTGTGTGCCGGCAACAGGCAGCAACACACTCACAGTGAGTTTGGGGCCCTAAACGTGTCACATTCTCCTCTTCCTGGAGCTTAGTGAGGCCCAGGCATGTAGCAAACAACCACCAAAGTGGTCTTCCCAAAGCATAGGCTTGACTCGCCACCCCTTACTCCATAAACTTCAGTGGCTCCCAAGCGCCCCCAGGATCAAACTCCTCCATCTGGGATCTAGAGCTCTTCACCATCCCCACTCTCCATTTTCCCAGGCACTCCGTGGTGCAGACATATTGACCAGTTATCCCTGTGTGACATCCCACCATTCCCTCTCCCATCTGTAGACCAGGCTTTCCCCAGGCCCAGAATGAGCCCTCTCCTCTGCTCCCCATCCAGACATCCTGGTCCCCTTTCAGGCCCAGGTCAAAGGGCCTTCCTACCTAAGGTCTGTTTCTCAAATGGGATCTTTAGGTTCAGGCTGAACCCTGAGACTGCTTTCAGAACTCCCAAGTTCATCACCCCAAGGCTTCCCTTCCAGAGGGGAAGGACCAGGCAGCAGGAGCTGCTGGAGGCTGGTGGAGATTGCCAGCCTGCCTATTGTGAAAACAGGTCCATGCTACATTCGTGGAAATAGCGGTCTACAGGTGGCAGCTCAGGCCACGATGGCATTTCCTTCATATGTCTATGATCCTGGGTGTTTATAGGGCCGAAACTCCCGCCTCGCTATGCCAGTCAAGCTGCAGAAACACAACCAGGTGTGGGCCCGCCATACTAGTGGTGTGGTAACTCTTGCCCTCTGAATACCCAGCCATCTCCAGGCTGGCTCTGGCTCATTACAGTGAGATAAGTCAGCCTCCCCAGCTCACAGACACCATGTTTTGACAGGTGCCTGGCACCACCTTAATTGTCAATCACAAGAGACCTCTCCTTGGCCAACAACTGAGCAGATTGGGTGCCCTGATAAAGTCTTGCTTCCTTTAACTGGCTTCCACTGGGTTGAAACCAAAAAGTAAGTCAGAAAACAAGCAGGAACAGCTCCACCCAGGCAAAAATTAGGTGTGAGTTGGAGACAATGGTTTCTGTAGCCAACATCCCGGTCCCTGGGCTTGACAAGGCAGAAGGATAGAGCTCATTTAATTTAGGTCTCATGCCCAACCCTGGACAATACATCTGACCAGACCATGTGCGGAGCTTGCAAAAGAGAACAGCAGAGTCTCCATAGGCCAAGGCTGCCCTGCCAGGCCCTGCTGTCCCTGGCAGAAATGCCCAAGTTCAAGGTCTGAGGCTGGAGGCTGGAAAACCAGTGGTGATGTGAGTCCCATTGGCAGGAACAAGCCTGGCATCTGTGCAGAGCATCAGACGGCAGGAGCCTGTCTGCCAGTTCCCTTAGCTCTGTGCCCTCTCCTCATCCCTCCAGTCTTGGTTTATTGGGAAATGTGGCAGGACTTCACCTAGAGTGTCCCCCCCCCCCAGGGTTGCGGAGTGGGTACTGGAGTTTAGAGGGGCTTAGGGAAGGAGAGGGAGAAGGTCAAGGCTGTTCTCCAGGCTTCCCAGAGGGAGTGAGAAGGAGAGAAGCTTGGAATTTGGTGGCAGGGCCCCTGAGCACAGGACCTGAATATGAAGGGAACAAGGAAGGCTGACCGCCAATGAAGCTTGGGCAAGTCTCTGCAGGGGGCTGGCTGGATCACAGCTTTCCGCCTCTTGTCCCTGGCACTAAGCAAGAGACCTTGTACTAGAATTCAAAAGCAGCTCTCAAATAAGGGGTAACTCCTGTCCTCCTTCCCTTCACTCCCTCCCTTCCTCTCTCCCTTTCTTCCTTCTTTCTTTCTTCCCTCCCTCCCCCTTCCTCCCTTTCTTCCCTCCTTCCTTCCTTCCTCCCTTCCCTCCTGCTTTCTTTATCCCTTCCTTTCCCTCCCTTTCCTCCTTCCTTTTTTTCCTCCCTCCCTCCCTTCCTCCCTTCCTTCTTTCCTTCCTTCCTTCTTTCCTTCCTTCCTTCCTCTCCCTTTCCTCCTTCCTTTTCCTCCCTCTCTTTCCTTCTTCCTTCTTTGTTATCTAATTTTCTTCCTCCCTTCCCTCCTGCTTCATTTCCCCCACTTCTCCCTCTTTTTCTTCCTTTGTCCTTCCTTCTTTCCCTTCATTGGTTATGATTTTATCAAGTGCCCCCTTTAGGCGGACAACCCCGCAGGCTCAGTTGGGAATTGCAGACCTACTGCCTACTCCTCAGGAGTACATCGCCTGCTTGGGGAAGGGAGAGGGGCAGACATGAAAGGGACCGACGGACATTGAGGAAGAGCCTCATGCTGAGTGGAATCCCCTAGGTTGTCAGCAGGAAAGAGGTCTGGAGAAGAAGGATCAGGGAAGAGGAAGGGTGGAGCGAGTCGGAAACCTTTGGGGAGCAGCAGCCAGGCCCTGTGCAGGGGCCGGGGGGGGGGGGGGGGCAGAGATCTAACTGGAAAGAACCTACAGAGGAGAGGGTCTGATCAGGGTGAGACGCTGGTGTCCGTGGCACAGTCCAATCATGTAGGTGGCTGCACCTGGAGGGAGGCAGCCCATCCTCTGCCAGATGTTGCCAGGGCTGGAGGAGATGAGGGCCCTTGGGACTGGACCCTGGGGAGTGGCAGCCCAGGGCTGGGCATGGGCACACTGAAAGGCACAAAAATAGTCATTTATTTAGTCTGTCCTAGAGGTGATGGGGTCCACCAAAGCTTTTGGAAGAGGGGGGAGGCTTTAGTAATCTCACCTGGCAGGGATGAGGAAGATGGATTGGAAAGGGGAGGGAGTTAAGGCAAGGGGATCATTTAGGAAGTTATTACACCAGGCTGGCTGATATCAGCCCCTGGGAATGGCCTTTATCATCTCACTCGAGGAGTCATTCTGGGCGTGGGTCATACTGGCAGAAAAAGCAAAAGGCCCAATGAAGAGACCAGTCTGATGACAGGGGAGCTTTCAAGGGGGGAGGAACTGGTGAAAAGGAAGGTTTGCCAAGTGGGAACGTGCCTCTAAGGTCCCAGAATACAGTAGAGAGAGGGGAGAGGGAAAGGGAGAGGGAGAGAGAGAGAGAGAGAGAGAGAATGTGTGTGTGAGGGTATGTGTGTGTGTGTGTGTGTGTGTGAGTGTGTATGTGAGAGAGAAAGAGGGTTTAAGTGTGTATGACTATGTGTGACAGTGTAACTATGAGACTATGCATCTGTGTGGATGTGTAAGAGTGTGGATATATGTCTACATGAGTGTGTGTGACTTTATGTGTGAGTGCACGTGTCTATATGAGTTTGTATGTGAATGAGTGTGTATGTGGTTGTACACGTGTATGTGTGATTGTGTGTGTATGTGTCTACATGAATGTGAGTATGTGTGAATGTGTGTGTCTATGTAAGTATGTGACTGTGAGGGTATATGTGAGTGCATATATGTATGACTATGTGTGAGAGTGTGTGTGTGTGTGTGTGTGTGTGTGTGTGTGAGAGAGAGAGAGAGAGAGAGAGAGAGAGACAGAGACAGAGACAGAGACAGACAGAGACAGACAGATTCAGAGAGACAGAGACAGAGAGTCCAGGAGCAGACTGGCCTTGAAGAAGCACACCCAGCCCTTGGCCAGCCATGCACCCCTCAGGCTTCTGCTGTTCGTTTTCAGCACTTTCTACACTTTACCCTCCTGCTCATCCTGGCCACCAACTTAATCTTGGGCTGTTACAAAGCCCTAGAACACAGCCCATGGGAGGGAATCCCCGGAGCCATCCCTGGCAATCCTGGCATCTGGAGCAAAGCAAATGCAGCTCAGACAAGGGGAAAGGAAGGGGCAATGAGGAGGATGGTCCATCTCCAGGATGCAGGCCTCCACCCGAATGTGCGGCCCAAGTTTCCCCTGGAGCAGCCAAGCGTCCCCGGCTCTCCGGTCTTTGTGGAGAGGTCACGGGGGAGGGAGATATTAGGCAGGAAGGGTGAGCAGTGATGAGGGAAGGAAGATCCTGGGATGAGGGTGCCCTGGCCATGGAAGCCTGGGGCTGGCAGTCCAGGACCTTGGTGAGCAATGAGGGCTATGGCCTGGCCCTCACTCTAGAGGGATGCATCCTCAGCAACCCTCGGGACAGTGCTCTGGAGCAAAGCCCCACATGCCCCACCCTAGTTTCAGTTTTGTTAACAGCCCTTCCTCTCTCGGTTTGTACATCTGGACCACACCTGGAGCACTGAGGTGATCGTTTTGCCCTCAGAATTTAAAATGAACACAGGGAAAACAAAGAGGCCCCAAAGGGGCAAGCCAAGTCCAGAGGGCCTGAAGGCTACGCTGAGCATCGGCAGGAAACTTGAAATGATGAGCCCAGAAAAGGGGAGCTCTATCCTGGAGCTGTCTCTAAAAGTCAGGACGCCTGGGATGTTAAGGGTGTGTGCTGGCCCCAAGAAGGGCTCCCTGATAGCTAAAGCCACCGTGAGTGGGACGGGTGGCCTTGCACGCTCCTGGGGCTCAGAGAAGCCACTGGACAGGAACCAACAGGATGGAGGGGATTCCTTCCAATTGCAGGGCTCTGTGGGTCCATGAAATAATATCTGTTTTCTTAATAAATGTCAGTCAACCAGTTGGTCCATGGTCCTGGACCTGAGGGCCACTCCAGAATCTTTCAGGTCCTGGGCAAATGACTTGAGAATTTAGCTCAGGATACAAGGAGAGAAGGTTCTCCAAAAAGTCATAGCAGGGCCACACCCGGGCCAAAGCAAGCATGGGCAAACGGAACACCCTGATGTTCCTACCCGACATCAGTGCCAACAAAGCGCCCCATGAATGAGGTTCCAACCTCTCCACCACCCTGCCTGCCTCTGTCATCCCTAGGTCCACCCACGGGCTAGCAGTGCAGGATTCGAACCTGGCTGTGGCTGACTCCAGGTCCAATATGAATGCTAACAACAGCTCCAATTCACATCGTCTCATCTGATCCTCACACAGACAGGTGCTCCCTTATCCCCATCCTACAGCTGAGCAAACTGAGGCAGGTACAGCAGGTAAGTGAACTGCCCAGGGCAGGAGACAGCTGGCAGGATTTGAACTCAGGTGCTTCTGCCCCAAGCCAGGTCATCTGCCCCTGACTTCCCCAGCAGCCTCTAAGGCTGATTTTAGAATTGGGGGTGAAGGTTAGGGGTGGGGAAACAGAACAATTATTACTATTTGTCCTATCTGTGGCTATTGGTTTATTCTGTTTGTTCTGCCGCACCCCACAGGGTCTCTTTCAGAGTGAGCAATTCCACCATGAGGGGCCATGGACTGGGCTTGAATGACAAACACTCGGGTTTGAATCTTGCCTCTAACACTTCCTGGCTGATCACAAAGTCTCAGCTTCCCCATCTGTAAAAGCCCTGTCCACACATCCTGCCCTCCCAGCGTCTTGTAGACCTTCCATCCCTACAGAAATTGGAGCTGTGGCTGCTGTGAAGATGTCGCTATCTGCATTTTCTGGGGCAAGAGAGACAAGCCACTGGGGGCAGTGAAGCTGGCCCAGGTCAACAAGACCAGACCCAGGCCTTTGAGTCTTAGCCTGAGTCCAGCCCAAAGCGCTGGGATCCTCCTCTGGCTTGGCTGCACCCAGCCAGACCTGTGGCTGCCACCCTTTCTTTGCCAAAACATCTTTAGCTCAGAGGGTTTAAGCAGTCAGCGCCAGGAACCCAAGGCATTCCTGGGACAGCCACAAAGACACCTAGAGGGCCGGGCCAGTGGTGCTGACCAAAGACTCAGTCAAGCTTAGGACACACAGGGAGGAAAGTCAGGGAGAGTCTTTGCCGCAGGCTGTTCAAAGGGTCACCTCTGAGGCCTCTTTTGGGGGCACAATCCCTCCAATTACAACTTTACTTTTCAAAGGAAAGTGCTTTCACCTGTACGTGGGGGGGGCAGAACACCATGTCCTCAGCTCCCTTTCAGGCCCTCCTCCCTCCCACACTTCTGCTTCATGTAGACTCTCCAGGCTTTCAGAAAAATCACTGAATCAGAAAGCTGGCAGGGGCGTGGAGAACACACCTGGTGACAGGGTACTTGGATGGACAGCCCCACGTGGCTCCTGCCCTGAAGACTCCCACCTGACTGCCTCCCAAAGAACACCCAGTGTAAACGGCCTGTGCCCGACAGTCCCCATCCTGATCTGGCCATTCTGCAGGCCCTGGTTGTGTTCCGACCCCCACAGCTGGCACCTCTCCCTGCATGCCACCCCAGCAGAGAGAAGGCTTCCTGCTCTGCTCTGCCTCCCCCTCCCTTCAGGAAGAACTCACCCAGGGGCTCAGGGGCTTTTAAAAATTCTCCATGAAGAAAAATGACCCTCCCTGGCTCATCATGTTCCGATGCTTCTCTTCCCAGGACCACAGGACTTACTTAGGGCAGAAAAGCCCAAAGCATAAACAAATACGAGGGGACTTGGGGCTGGGCAGCTGCTGAGAAGCTTCAGAAATGAGGGAGTGGAGTCTGAGATTAGCCTTGAGGATGAGCCACAGTCCAGCAACAAGGCTCCAATATGCACAGGGAAGGGACAGCGCGTCCTGGGGCTGGGGGTGGGGAGAGGGCTGCCCTCCTCCCCTTTCCCACAGCTTCAGGGCCCTGGCCCTGGCCCAACAGCCCGGGCCCCACTGGGTGGTCAGACCCCAGCACACAAGCGAGGGTCTGTTAGCATACTGGGTCTTCCCGGCTTGTTAGCACCTGCCAGACCTTGCCCTTGGCTTCTGTGGTCTAGAAGGACCCTGCAGGGCCTCCTCCATGCCAGGAAACGGCCCTGCATGAGTGCCTGAAAGGAAGCTTTTCACAGCCCAGAGCGTACATGTGGCTAATTAGCTAGGGAAGCCAGCCCCATTTTAAGAGGAGAGATCTGCTACCAGAAAGGCCCTTCCACAACGTCCCCTACTTTACACGCATCCCAGTGAGACTCAGCCCCTTTTCTCTGAATTGATCTGAACAACAAGCAATGGCACTTTTTCATGCACCTTTTTCGTTTCTCTCCGAAATGCTAAACTGCTGGTGAGTGGGGTCCTGCAGGCCAACAAGTCAGGGTGCCCTGGGGGAGAGAAAATGCAGCAATGGGGTCCCCTCCACCAGAAATGTGGCAATGAGGAAAAGTCTGGCCAAGGACTGAGAAGGCAGGGACCCTGGGGGGAGGGCTCTGGGAGCCCTGCAGCCCTGGTCCTGCTCAGAACAAGGCCACGCTGACTGGCCAGGGCACACCCTCTCTGCTCCCCAGTTTCCTCATATGTGGGATGAAGGGGGTGGACCCGGACTTCGACTCCCTGATCCATGGACCAGATTTGAAGGCATCTGTGAAGCTGGGAGGGGGGCCATTGCATCGTTATTATCTCTAAGCTCTAATGAAGTTTAGCATTTCCTTCAATGGAGATAGGACCAGCCCCCACCTTCCAAGACTGCCCAAGGACTAAGTGACATAATGTTTGTGCAGTGTCTGCATACAGTAGACACTTAATGAATGCGTGTTTCCTCCTTCCCTTCCATGCTTTTTGTATGCCTTGCCGTTTCCTATCCCTGCCTGCCTTTTTGTTCCTCTGCCTGAAAGAAAGAGTGTTCTAGATAAGATCAGAAGATTCTAAGGGTCCCTGGGAGGATGTTAATTACTATTCTGAAGCCACGCCCATGTCCGACCTTTTTTTATGCGTTTGGTCCAAATGTGTGATGTCACCCATTGAAGGATCTCCCAGTGTAGAAACACCCACTGCTGTTGCAAAGCGATTTGCCAAGGGCCGCCTGGTCAGCATGCCCAGCTGGGTGGGTCCAAGACCTGCCTTCTCTGCATGTCAAGCTTCCTCTCATCGATAACTGACTAGCGTGTGGACATGAAAGGTGTGGAGGTGTCCCTTTGAGACTAAGTCTTTGGGAAATGAAAGTGTTTGTCCTCAATTTGGTTTTAAGTTTTTTTTAAAAGAATAAGAGATCAAAAAAATGATGGAACAAGATGGTCACAAGCTGCTCATTTTACTGGGCTATAACTGTAATTGTCACATAAATGTGGAATAAAAACAGACCTTACAAATCCTCTCATTCTACAGGCTAGAAAAGTGAGTGGTTAAGAGACTCAGAATCAGCAGATTCAAAGCTGGAAAGGAATTCTGAGGCCATCTAGTAAAATTGGGTCCTTCTCCTGAGGAAACAGACTCAGAGACATGGCAGGTCAGACGAGAAGGGAGAAAGGGACAGAACTGAGATGTGAACCAGGCAATGTAGAACTCAGGCACCTGCCATTAGGGGAGAGAAGTCGAGCCCTGCGTGGAGAAGTGTCCCTTGGGTCAGCGTCCTCGTCGCCACTGCCTCCTCTCCAGAATCCCCGGGAAGTCCCTTCTACTCTGCATATTTCTGTATGGACCAACTTGTTAGCTGGAGGGCCCCATTAGACTGGGAGCTCCTTGGGGGCAGGCACTGTCTTTCCCCTTCTTTGTATCCCTAGGGCTTAGCCCATCATCTGACTCACATTGCTTAATCAATGCTTGTTGACTGACTGAGGTAGAGTGGGGCTTCCTCCTCCTCCTCCTCCCCAAACCTGTCTGTTCTCCTGGTGCTGTTTGACATATCTAGGGCCACACTGCCCATGGAGACCTTTCCTGGTGCCTTCTGGAGCCCTGTTTTGTCTCTTCTTGGGCTGGCGGTGCTCTCAGAAGCCCTGAGAAGGGAGTAAAGGTCCTTCCTGCCCCTGCCTTCCTGACACTGGAGCTCAGGCTGCCTGGGGAAAGATGGCTTGTGTTGAGGCTAAGCCTGGGTGGTAATGGCAGTGCCACGGAGGGCACTGGTCTTGTTGGTAAAGAGGATTAAGCCGAGTGAACCGTCAGGTTTGGGAGTCACCTGAGGGAGGCCCCAGCATATGAGATCACTAGGAGTCTGGGGATGGCACTTACACGCTCAGCTCCGGCATCCTTTTTCTGTTTCCTTCCAAGGAAGAATTTATTTCTAATTCAGTAGCGCAGAGCGTTGTGTAAAATAAAAAAACAAAACAAAAACAAAAAGTGTGTGTGAGGGGGTACTGGGAGCATCCTCGGGCAAAATGGGCCTGGGAGAGTCTAATCTGGCTGCTTCTAAGCCTGTGCAGCAGGTTTAGGGAGGAAAGGTCACCAGCAGCATGGAGAATGATGTTTCTCCAAAGGATTTCAAGGGTTTGGCCAACAAGGAAACTGAGGCTCAGGAAGCTGGCAGGCCTCCCCTGGACTTGTCTGACTGGAAGAGCCTAGAACTGCCCCTCCCTTCTTTGCAGGGTGGTGGATGGCAGGGAGGGAATGGAACATTACCTAGAACACTGGACTCCACTGACATGCTAATTTGGGCAAAATGGCTCTCCTCTTCTTTGTTCTAGACCATATGAGGAGAGGAAATGTTGGTGATGCAAAATCAAATACATATTTATCTTATTTAAAAGCCGAACGGCTCCCTTCATTCCATACTGGGGCATTCTCAGCCCTCGCTTATGGTGCTTCAGCTCCTTCCACATGCTTGGGTGGCTTTCCAAGGGGGTGCTGGGCCATGTGCTGGATGTGAGCTCTGCCCAGAAGCCGCTGCCAGAGCTTAGACTCCTGGGCTCCAGTAGCTGTAGGGGAGGGGGAATGAGGAGAACTCAGGACCCTCAGTCTCCACAGAAGAGCACCCCGGCCCCAGGCAGAACAGGGACCTGGGCGATGTCCTGTCCGCAGGGCCAGGAGCATCTGGCAAGGACTGTGACATCATTTCAACCTGACTGCATTCTTATCTTCAAGACCAAGGTCACCCAAGCCTTCCTTGCCACGGGGACTGCGGGGAGGGTCAGCCAAACTGAATGGGCCTGAGGCCTTGCCTTTCCTGAGATCCAAAAGAATGGGAAGGGGTCCTGCTGAGCAGAGATAGCCCTGGCTCCTCCCACCCAAGATCAGAGGGGAAAACAGAGGGACCCTGGCCCCAGACCGGCTGAGAGAAGCAGCAGAGAGTGGTTGGCCTTGGGCCAGAGGATCTGGGTTCTAATCTTGCCTCTGGCACTTTAAGTTTGTGATTCTTCCTGTCAATAATATTTTCGGAGACTGTCTCTAGAATTTGCTTACTCCCTTATTGGAAATGTATGCACATGTAAACCATCAGATATATGTAAAATATACATGTAGATTATGTCATACAATTATGTACATTTCTGTGTATTTTCATCCCGCATGGCCCTCCACAAATGTCTTTACCCCCAGGGCTTCACTCCCTTCATCCACAAAATGAGAGGGTTGGCGGGGGTGACCTCAGAGAACCGTCCAGCCCTAGATCGAGGAACACTCCCCAGGCCTCAGCTTCCTCATCTGTAAAATTAGAGGGCTAGACTAGCCGGCCTCTGAGGCCCTTCCAACCCTCCATCTATGAGCTTATGGGCCCCAGAAACACAAACCGAGGGATCAGACAAAGCCCAGAGAACAAAGACGAGCAGGAAGGTGAGAACAAAAACCCAAAGAAAAGTTAAAGGGAGTAAAGACGCTCTTCCTGTAAACCGCGGCCAGCAGGGACCCTGTGTGGGGGTCTCAAGGAGACCCCTGGACTGAGGGCCAGAGCTCGAGGCTCATCCCCATCTCCTCTGCTCTGACAGCAGAAAGAAGGGAATCCCCTCCTGAAGGCCCAAAAATGTTGTTGCTATAGGAGCAGGTAAGCAGCTTAGACTCGAAAGACCAGTTTAAGCACTCACAAAGAATTTAATCACCAGGGCTGGTGCAAGTGCCCAAGAAGACTTTCCAATCATTTCTGGCTGCGTTCTGTTCCCCGTGCAGGACCCAGTGCAGTCTCAAGGACTCGCGGCCCCTTGGGACCAGTCGGAGGCATCCCAGCGAAGGCCAAGGAGAGGCTGGCCCCAGTCCCCAACCAGGACCCTCTTCTGGGGCAGGTCCAGGGGAGATTCAGCCTGGGCACGAAAATCAGCATTGCGTTTGCTACTGGAACCCACTGTGATTTTTTAACGTGGAATAAAAGTCCCAGGCAAGGAGGGGAGGGGGGAGTGAACCCTCAAGATCCTGCCTCAGAAAGAATCCTTCTGGGCAGACAAGCACTAGAAGTTTTTGGACAAGCTCCAAGGATCCACAAAGGTATCCTGCCAGCTTCTCCTTGCTCACTTCTTAGGAGGGTGCAAAACACACATCAGGCTGCCTTCTCCGGGGAGCCCGACATTCCTTCCTCTGGTATCTTCTGGAGTCTAGCGCAACCTTCATGGCCCAAGCTAGGTCTTCCAGTCATTCTCAGAAGCTCACAGGGGTGGGGGCTTCTCCCCCTTTTTGTCCCCCTAAAGACAAACCTTCACACCTCTCCCTCAGCTCTGAGCCCATTAAGTCTGCCCTAGGGGCTGCACCTGCCAGAATCCCCAAGTGGCCAAAACCAAATCAAAGAAGAAGGAAGGGGTCGGGCAAGACTTACCATCTCATTGTCCTCTCCTTTGTTGAGCACGGCATGGTGGCCCTTCTCATACTTCTCCCCCATGAAAGAATGCTGGGCTTTGCCTCCTGTGCCTTCTGGGGAAGCTCTGCTGTCAGGGCAGACTCATGGAGGGCTGCCTGGCACTCTTTGAAGCTGAAATGGTTAATGACCCAAAGCCAAGGTCAAGGATCTTTCTTAAGAACACACACATACACACACACACATACACACACACACACACACACACACACACACATACACAGAGTCACAGCTCTTCCTCTCATGAACTGAAACGCTGAGGCTCCTCCCCCAGGTCACCCTCGACTGGGAGGACCTGTTGCTCCTACCTGGCTTGGGGCTCCCAAGCTCTCCCCTAGCTTCAGGCCTGCCCAGCAGGAGGCTTCTTCCAGGCAAATGCCACTGCTCCAATGCCAGGCAGATCGGGGCTGCCAGGCCAAGACAATGAAGAAAGCTGGCTAGATGCCTGGGAGGAGGACAGAGAGAGGGGAAGGCTGCAGGGAGCTCCCATGGGGGAGGAAAGGGTTGGGGGTGCAGGCCTGGGAGCCAGAACATTGACCTTGTTCCCAAGGAAGGGTCACCCCACAATGGCAGGACCTGAGGGATGGCCCAGAGCCAGAATCACTTGGCCTCAGCTAAATTGGGATGCTTAGGAGAATCCTAGCTCAGCTGTGCCTGGGAAGCTTGGATGTGGGAAACAGCACTTTGACAGGACAGGGGTACGAATCTTAGGCCTTAGAGAGCCCTGGATGAGAATTCTGCTCTGTCACTTGCCAATGAATGTGCCTGTTGTGCCTTGTCTCACAAGGGAATTGTGGGACTCAAAGTAAATTAGGTAAATGCTGCATGAAAGTCAGCTAGAACCAATGTCTCTGATAAAGGCCTCATTTCCAAAATTTACAGGGAATTAAGTCAAATTTACAAGAATACAAGTCATTCCCCAATTGATAAATGGTCAAAGGATATGAACAGGCAATTTTCTGAGGCAGAAATTAAAGATATCTTTAA
>CM053580.1:3393492-3404853 GCA_028627135.1 Pseudochirops cupreus | reverse complement strand
TCCCTCCCCTCTCATATCAAGAGATGCTCCTACCTGAAACTCTCTTGTCTAAAGGGGTCAGTGTCATTGCTAAAGGGTCACAGTCAACAAGCATTAAGTGCTTGCTAGGGACCAGTCACTGTGCTAACTGCTGAAGTTACAAAGAAAAGCAAAAGACAATCCCTGCCCTCAAAGACTTTGCAATTTAATGGGGAGGGATGGTAGTGCAAACAATTGCATCCATGCCAGATGTGTACAAGGTAAATCGGAGAGATCTCAGAGGGGAGGCTCTAGCTTGAAGAGGGCCTGGAGAAGGCTTCCTTCAGGGGTGGAATTTTTGTTGAGATTTGAAGGAAGACAAAGAATCCAGAAAAGAAGAGCTAAGGAGGAAGAGAGTCCTAGGCAAGGGGAACAGCCAGTCAAAAGCTTTGGAACTGGAAGATGTCTGAGGAATCGCAAGGAAGGCAGAGATACTGGAGGGATGGCAGCATTTGTGGAGGGGAGCTAAGTGTAAAGAGACTGGGAAGACAGAAAGGGGATGGGCTACTGAAGGCTCTGAATGCCAGAAGGTCTGTATTGGACCCTGGAGATAAGAGGGAGCCACTGGAATGTAGTAAGTGAAGAGGAAACAGTCAGACTGTGCTCCAGGAAAATCACTTTGGCTGTTGAGTAGACAAACTAGAATGGGGAGAGAAGGCCATGGCAATACTTCGGTCAGACAATAAACATTCATAGCATTCACTACGTGCCAGGTTCGGTGCTCAGCATAGCCCAGGCATGAGGTGATGAGCGTATCACCTGAGAGGTGGTGGTAATGCCAGAGGACAGAGAGGGGCACAGAAAAGGGATACTGGAAAGGCAGAATAGGCAAGATTTGGCTACAGATTGAATATAAGGGGTCAAAGAGGGGGAACCACTGAAGACGACCAACAGGATGTGCAAGCGCGGATGACTGGAGGATAGCACTGCCCTCCTTAGCAATAGGAAGGCTTGGAAGAGGGAAGGGCGTGGGCAGAAAGACTGCATCTCAGACACATTGATTTGAATATGTCTACAGGGCATTCAGTTCAAGATGCCCATTAGGTGGTTGGAAATGTAAGAATGGAGATCAAGAAAGAGGTTAGGGCCTGAGGAATGATCATCGACATGGAAATTCTAATTGAATCCATGGAAGCCAATGAAACCACCAAGTCAAATAGCATAGGAGAAGAGAAGAAAGTTCAGGAGGAGCCTTGGGGGGCACCTAGAAATGGCGCCTGCCTCTGGGATGAAGGTTTGGCCAAAAGGATTGAGGATGACCAACCACACCCTTGAGGAGAAAGAGGAGAGGGCAGCATCAGGAGGCACAAGAGAGGATCCAGGAGACAGCGTGATCCCATGTCAGAGGCTGCAGAGAGGTCAGCAAAGGTGAGGACAAAGAGAAAAGGTTATTGCATTGGCCATGAAGAGGTCACCTAATGATGAATGGTGAAGTCATAAGATAGACCTGTAGCAGCAAGCACCCTAGCATACCCAGGGCAGCTGCTAGCACAGGTTCTTTGGTCTACTTTTCTAAAGGAAAGCAACTCAAAAGGGGTTAACAGTCTCACTTTAATCAATCAAACATATATCATTTACCCAGTTCCAGGGAAAAAGCCAGCACCCTGAACTTCAGAGAATACAAACAGAAGTTACAAACACAAGTTATAAGCAGACAAAGAAACAGATCAGCAGACGGGCTTCCAGCTGTCTGACCATTACATCCATACCTAGTTAATTACCAGACGGGGAAGCACCAAAATCTGGGTTTTCAAAGCCAGGGGCTGAATGGCTGCCCAGAATCTTGTCTGACCAAATCACACAACTCTTCCCAAAGTGAGCCCCAAAGCAAAATCTCACATCAGGGTATATACAGCCTTCTCCTGGATCAGGGAATGTCACAACTCTCTTGACCCACTGCTCAATCACAAAGTAACAAGGAGTGGGCATTCCTGAAAAACAAGCCTCTTGCCACAGGCTCCATGTGACCACATTCAGCCTATTAGGGGGCAGAGTGTATTTTCAAATCGGGGAAGGTTCTCAGAGTCACTTAAGCCCACAAGCGGCCAAGGGGCAGGGGAGAGCTTCAGATTCCCATTACAAGGCTGCAGAGAGTTAAGAAAGAGTACGAAGGAGTCTGCATGCAGATCAAACATTTCATTTGTTTTCTCTCTTTTTTGTTTCATTTTCTTTCTTCTTTCCCGCGTTTCTTTCCATTGGTTTTAACTTCTTTACAACATGACTAACATGAAGATATATTTAATATGAATGTAGATGTAGAGCCTGTATCAGATTGCATGCCATCTTGGGGAGGGAAATGGAGGGGAAATTTAGAACTCAAAAACTTGTGGAGCTGAATGTTCTAAACTAAAAATAAATTAATTAATCTTAAAAAAAAGAAAAGAGTGAGGAGAGAGGAAATGGAGGCACCAGAAGACAGGAGAGGCATGGGCTGGCAAGGTGAGATGGAGCCAGTGAGGGGTGTGAGGATGAGGATGTTTGTAGGTAGTCAGGAAGCAGCCAGAAGGCAGAGAAAGTCTGATTAGTGGGAGAGCAAGACTGGCAGAGAGGTCAGTCTGCTAGCAAAGGTGGATGAGTCTTGTATCCGTTGAAGGGTTTGCTGTGGCAAGGAGAAGGGAGACAGGAGTGAAGGAGACAGGGCAGAAGGCACCCAGGCCAAGAGAGCAAAGGAACCCGGAGAAGAGGGAGCCTCATTGCCCGGGGCTTCACAGTGAAATGGGAGACCTGGTTCTCACCTGAGAAGGGGAGGAGAAGAAAATTTGAGGAGAGACAAAAGGATCTGGAAGAGCAGCCCAGATGAGAGGGATAGGGCATCAGCGGCACGTTGTGAAAGGCTGGCTTTCCTGCAGTAAGGGCAGCCCCAATTGATATTACAGAACATCACTTAGAAGCAGATGCATCCACACTGGTTCATGATTTACTCTTGCTTCATTCCATAGAACATGACTAAGCGTGAAGGCATCAGAGGGTGGGAAGAAACCCAAGTTTGGGACTTGGCAAGGTATGATTGGTAGTAGGGTCCAGACTGGTATGGAATTGACCAAGGGGTCAAGATGGGGAGAAGAGGCAAGAGAGGCTAGTGCAGGGGAGATGGCCTGGATCGAGGGATGGGAGGTCATGGGGAGGAGTTCCAAGGCCAAGGAGAGGTGGAATGATAAGGGAATTTCAGAATTCATGAATGGGAAGTGGTACATTGGTGGGTATTTTGGTGTGGAGCAGGAAAGTAAGAAAGTGGAAAAAGTAGGGAAATAATCAAATTTAGGAACTTGGAGGTTAGGGTGTGGGGAGGAACATCCCCACAGATTTTGAAGTCCCCTAGTATAAGGGTAGGATTTGGAGAGGGGAGATAGGCCATGAGGCAGGCCCTGAATTCACTGAGGAAGGAAGCAGGGCATCCTGGGAGTGAGCAGAGAACAGCCACCAGAATCTAGGTTGGGAGACACATGTGAGTTAAATGCTCCTTTTGAGTGGAATGGGTCCACTCCTTAGGGATAGTGGCAGAAGAAGAATCTTCAAGTACAAATGGGAAACAAGAAATAATGGAAATATGAGTGAAAATGTGGTCAGAACCATAAAGGATGGCCAGGGATGGTGGGTCATCAGGAAGGAATGCAAGAAGATGGCAGGAATGAGCAAAGAAAAAGCTTAAGATGGAAGCCAGTCTGCTGTGTATGGAGCAGGCATTCCGCAGAGTGCAGAAGGTGCTCTTGGGGTAGATCTGGAGTCAGACAGAGGAGGAAGGAGTTTGGGTTGAGACCAATGAAAGTAAGGAAGTGTATGGTGGGGGTTGGGGAAGGGACTTATATAATGGGAGCCAGGGGTCAGTGACTAGAAGGGGAAAGCCTGCCAGGACAGGAGTGTGCAGATCATTGAGGAATGTCCTCAGGTGGGAGATGATGAGACCATTTAGGGGCTGTGCCGCCAATGTCCAGCATTGTGGCAGTGGCGATATTGAGATCTCCAAAGCCCAGGAGGCCCCTTCACAGGGACAAACGCAGGCTGAATGAAGCATGGCTTTTCAAAAAGGAAACAGCAGCAAAGAAGTTAATCTTAGGAGGCCATGAAACCACAGTTTTCCTGTTTTGAAAAGCCAGAATCTTGGTTTCTCTCCACCCACCCCCCCATCCCCTATCCCCTCCCAATCCAACACTAATCCAAAGTTCTGCGTTTACACAAAACAGGTTCAATCCTGAGTTTCTCACTAGTCATTGGGTTGTTTTCCTCAGATCCCCTCTGAAAATTTCTCCCTGGAAACTTTGAATTTGGGCTTGCTTCTAGGTCTTTATGATAAAAGGGAAAAGGCCATTAGGTCCCGTGCAGGCATTCAGGTGAACAGCCCATCCAATAAAAGACAAAACTCAGCCCTCTCAAAACATTCAGAACAGAAGGCTCACATCCTAGGCCACTACTGGACAGAAATGCTCTTCTTCCAGGACTCTGGGCTGTGAGGGGTGAGCTTTCACCTTCCCTTGTCCAGAACCAGGACCCCATAGTGCTTCCCAGGTATCTCCAAATCATGCTGCACTCACTCGGGTCTTCCTTCCTCCTCCTTCCAAATCTTGCACTCGCTCCCTGCCACCCTGGGCCCTGACAAATGGTCTTTCTCTCTGTTTGGCCGGATCTGTTCACCACACCACTCCTCAGCCATCCCCAAACAGTGATGCTTCACATCCATCTTCGCCTTCAGCCTACCCCAGCTCCTCTACAGGTGTTGTCTTATCCTTTTAGCCTACGAGATCCTTGAGAGCAAAGACTGTTGGCCTGGCTTGATTTGTAACCCTACCTCCCCAGTGCAGCATCTGGCGTGTCATAGGGGTTTAATAAGTACTTGCTATGTTTTCATTCATTCATCCATCCATTCTCAGGCTGTCACCTTGTCCAGAGACCTAAAGAATCCTCCAGTCTTAGGGGGCCATGCTAGCCTCTCATTACACACACACACATACACACACACACACACACACACACACACACACACACACACACACACACCCCAAGCAAGGGTTATTTGGAGTTACTAGAGACACAAACAATCCCTTTCTTTCCTTGGGTGAGTCCTTCAGACTTATCATTCTTGTGAGAGGCAAAGTCGATGTTCGGTTCCTTGCTTCTCAGCTCAGAAACCCAAGAAGGATGGGGGCATATATTGCCTCACTTTGTAGGAGAAGAGACTGAGCCACAGAGAGCATGAGTGCTGATCTGGTGAGCCCTCGCCAGAGTCCAAGGGTAGCCCTCTCCACTCTTCTCTCCAGATGAGCCGACAACAGCCAATGGCAGCTTCTGGTCCCAAGCTGATGTAGGCCGATCAAAGGAAGAAGCCACAGCTAAATAAAGCCTCCAGCAGGAATCTCCAAGGACACAAGAGGGAGGTCACTGGCAGGTGACGCTCCGGTAGCTAGCCACAGCCAGTAGCTAGCCACAGTGACACTCACGGGAGCACAAGGTGAGCTCAGAGAGACCACGAGGAAAGTTTGCACCAAGGCCAAGGACCACAGTTGATGTTCAGAGTAAGGTGGCCGGTGTTCTCAGTGGTTATGCCAGGGAGGGGAGTCATCTTGGCAGATAGAGTCCCAAGTATTTCTTATTGTTTGGAGTTATTTTAAATGGTATGATCCTTTCTTTAAATAAAACTGTCCAAAGTAAAAAGAGGCCCTAGCTTTCACCATTTCACAAGACAGACCTTCACATGTTTAGAGAAAACTATGGGTTACTACTAAGTCTTGTCTTTGCTAAGTTCTGCCTCCTCAATTGTCTCTTCAGTCTCCACATAAGAGATAGTAAGGCCCTTTATCATTCCAGTTGGCCTCTAGATCCCACTGTCCTCCCTAACCCATGATACACAGAATCACACCCAACACCCCATGAGCTGTCTGTCTGATGAGGGCAATGGACACTAGGACTATTTATTAGCTAGCTCAGCCTGAACATTACTGCTCCCTTAATTCAGCCTGCCCTTTCATTAGCTTCTTGCCTGAAAGATAACTCTTTGGACTTAGACCAAGCTCAGAGCCCACTGCAACCCACAGAATGTTGTTTCAGGCTGATGGCAGTCACTAATCACAATGATCCAATAAAACAGCCTCACAGCAACAAGTCCACGTCACACACACTGAAGATAAAAATGAGAACAGTGTGAATACTAATTTTAAAGCCAATAGACACAGCTTCTGCACTGAGGTGAACCACAAAGAAAAAGAAGCTCCCAGAAGTGCCAAAGGCCAGTCACCACCCGGGCTTTTCTACTCACTTTGAATGGCTCCGTTGTAGAAGTTTTCTTACCCCGTGCTCCTGTTCCCATAGCTCTGTGCGCGCTGTCGGCTCAGCACGGATCCTTAAGGCTGTTCTGACGTGGGTACCCATAAAGAGGGTCAGGGCTGCTCTGGAGACCCCGAAATACCAACACGCCGGGTGCTGCTGAATGCATTCGACTCAAGTCTTCCCAGGCAAAGAAAAGCAAAGTTTATTGAAAGTTCATTAAAAGTTGGCCATACGGGGTAGACTCTTAAGGAGACTGGGTGTCTGTGACGCTTGTATTGGGCAAGCCAGCCAGAGAAAGTGACACAGAGTAAGTCTGTGCTAGGTCATTCTATGGGGCTCTCACACCACATGGAGGGAAGATGGGATCTTATATACAGAAAGGTAGTGGGAATCTAGGGGTGGTAGCTTGGGGAGGGTCTTCAGGAGTCAGATGAGGTCAGACTCCAGTAATGAATGATTAAGGGTGGGAAGTTGCTGCAGGCTACTCGGAGACCACACACAATAGTGGGCTAGGCCAGTTCAAAGGTGGGGCAGGAGGATAAAGGGTGGGAAATTGCTGGACAAGAGGGCTAGCTAAAGACTTGGGCAGAGCCACAGTGAAAGGCCTACATCCTCAGGCAAATGCCTTCCATGGGAAGATTCAAGGGGAGCTCAAGGGGAGCTCAAGGGGGCTCCCAGAGCCTGCACCTCATCATTAGCACTGCCAAGCCCCATGATCCCCAGCACTCCAAGTCTTGAGAAGACTGGAGAACAGGGTACTGGGAGGTGGCTCTGTCATTTTTCCAACCTCAGGGACAATCCTTCTTCCAATGTCCCTCCAGGTCAGATGGGAACAATTCTAGAGGTGTTGGTTCCTGGGGCTCCCTCTGGGGGGGTGCCCTAGAAGGGCACTCCTTGGACCAGTGACCTTCCTTGTGGCATTGAAGGCAGGTTTTCCCACTGCCCAAGTGACTGGGCTTCCTCCAAGGGGGTGCCCCGGGGGAAGGGGTTTCCTGGCCATGGCAGCAGCCAAGAATCGGGCATGTTCTCTGTCTCTGGTTCCTTCCCTTCTGTATGGGATGAGTGAAAATTTCTCAATTTGGGGTGGTTAACTTTTCAAATTGCTTCTGTCAATCACTTTTATCTTCCTTTGTCTGTTTTCCCCGCCTTGGTGGGACCCTCCCCTTATCTTTCCTTGCTGTCCCAGTTGGGGAAGTATTTGGTGAAGTATACCTCTCCACCAATGAGAGGGGAAACAGTCGGTTGACTAAGTCAGGTTATAAATTCCAGCTCTATCTTTTGTAACTTGCTTCTTCTCCATGATGAGTCATGGGGAAGACCGCCCTCTTCTCTCGGGGAAGAGAATAAAGTCCTGTTCTTATCCTAAGAGATCTGTGTTTATTTCTTTTCACTAAATTGAGGATGAAGGATATTTTCATCCCAAACACTTCCTTCTTTCTCCTCTGCTACAACCGAGTCCCTGTTACTAAACACTCCAAAGGCCGTCTCCAGTAATTGGGCCTGAGGTGTTTGGGGTCCCATTGCCAATTTCTGCAGTTTCCTCCTAATGTCTGGGGCAGACTGACTAATGAAACATGTTAAGGATTCCTGCCCCTTCTATAGAGTCAGGATCTAAATTCCTATACCTTTTAATAGTTTCTACCAGTTGGTCTTGGAAAACAGGACAGTTTTCCCTTTCTCTCTGAGTCTTATGATAATTTACTTGCTTTTGAAATGCAGTTCTTAGATCTGACTGGTAGGTGGGAAAGTCAGCTGGCACCTGAGGAAGGGAAGGGGTCAGAAGAGAAGATGCCCCTACTACTGCTGTGGGGTTAGGGCCTGAGGCCTGAGTGGGTGTCACCTCAGGGGGAGGGATCACAGAGGGCGGCACCTCAGCAAGACAGGTGGTTTTGACCTGAGCAGGAGTCCCTGAGGGGGTAAGGGCTGAGGCTGAAGCCATAGGAAGGGGGTCATTTAATTGGTCCCTGTTGCCCCTTTGTGGAAAGGCTCTAGCTTCAAGCATCTCACAATCTTTTCTGAGAACCGTGTTCTGAGAGAATTTGACAAAGGCCATTATATAGGGCAACTTCTATCCATCTTCCGTCTCGCCAACAGTATCATTCTAACTGCAAGAGAGTATCATCTTTTAAAGTCCCCAAAACAGGTTACGCTTCACGGTTTTCTAGGTGACAGCTAGGCCAAACAGTGTTGCAGAAAAACACCAGCTTTTCCTTTTTAAGGTCTCCAGAGAAACTAAATTTTTTTCCAATTTTGTAAAAGACAACTCAGAGGTGAACTTTTGGGAGCTACAGGCATACGGCCTGGAAGGCCCTTTCTCCATAAAAGAAGGTTTGAGAGTAAGCCTCAAAAAACAAACAAAACAAGACAAAAAAACAAAACAAAACACAAAAAGGTATCTGAAGTTTTCCCAATTCCCTAGCGCCCAGAGAATTCAAAGAATCTGTCTTACACTTCTGATGGGGTGTCTGTCCTTGTCCTCCATTCTTCAGAAGCTGCACCCAGGTCCATGTTCTCCAACATAACCAAACAGGACTGAGAACCTGAGGTCAGGCTGAGTACAAGATATCCTCCTAGCTGTCTGACCTAGTGGGACCTGAGAGGTCAGGCCCCCCAAAAAACACAAAAAAACACACCTCCAAGGTACTTGGAGAATAGGAAGGCAATAGGGAAAGAGAGAGGCTTACATACCTTCCAGTCCCAGCTGGAGAAGGTGGATGGACAGAGGGACGGAGGAGTGGAGGGGCTAGAGACTGCAGGCAGGACAAAGACTAGGTTTAAGCAAAGTCAATTTCCGAGGTTCAGAATACCAGCATTGCAAACTCCATTTATACAGTGACAGATTAAGGTAAAACATTCATAGAACAGAGAAAATCAAAATACAATGTGCCTCATTCATTTAGCAAGTAAGTTCTCAATTCAATCCAGGTACTACTCCACCCCTGGACAGCACATTCATTGAATCAGTCAAAGTTTCTCTTCTCAAATGGAGATTAGTTTCCAATCATAAACAAAGTACATTCATTTGGTTGCAAAAGTCAAAAGTTTCCCACCCCTGGATCACAACTGAATCACCATACCATCCATTAATGCCAAGCCCTTTCTCAAAAGGGGCAGGAGAGCACAAAAGGCCATCTACCCTTAAGCAACAACAAGGCTAAGATACCAGCCCAGCAATGAGAACCCAAGGAAAGATCCTTCCTTCATCTTGACAGGAGGCAAGCTCTCAGCAACTCTGGCCCTAGGCAATCCTCCTCTCTCTCTGCCTCCAAGATACTGCTCCCCCAAAGTCCTTCTGGCCTTCTCTGCTTGAGCTTCTCTCTAAATCTACAGTACCAGCTCCTCCCAGTTCAGCCCTCTCTCTTCATGTCAACAAGTCCATCTCACAAGTGGGATTCACAAGCTCTGGGTTTTAACACTCAACCCAAAACCAAGCCAATACAGGGGGTCTTTAAATTTCATTGCCATTACGGTTTAGGAGGAGTGCAACAGGAGAGGTTGGAGAGATGCAGGCCATCAAAGAGAATTTCAGAGTTCAAGAGGAAGTGATTCCTATTCAAACTGACACGCTCTCTTTAAACGAAGCTGGAAGATGTAGCCCAAGATCCCATTAGTTTTTGGGATGTCATATTACACTGTTAACAAATAGAGCTTGTGGCTCATTTCAGACAAATCGCTGCCTGACCCTGCCTCCCTCACACTGTCCTTATGAAGCTGATGGTATTAACCCAAGAGGAGGTGCTTACTTTGATCTCGCCCCCTATTGAATTTCAGTTTATTAGGCTTAGGCCAACGGTGGCCAGTCAAGGCCCTTTCAGATCCTGAAAAGTCTTCATTAGCTGTGTCAGCTTCGTACCCTCTGCAACCTTGGTGAGTCTGCCTAAAACGCTTTTATACAAGTCTCTGACAAAAATGCTGACCAGCCCAGGGCCATATACAGATCCCTGAGGCCCTCCCCTGGAGACCTCCTGCCAAGCTGCCAAGAGGACATGGAATCATTCACGACTAACTTAGTCCTCACACCCAGTCATTCAACAATTCTGAATCCCTCCAAACGTTCTTTTCCACAAGAACAGTATATTGCATCTAATGCTGGGCTAAAATGGAAAATCATTCTCTCATCTAACAGATTAAAAACCCTGCCCAAAAGGCAGTGAGGTTGGTCTGCCATGCCCCGTTCTGAAAGAAGCCACACCGGCCCTTTCCAGTCGTTCACTGACCTTTTCTTTAATGGTCCACTCTTGAACCAAAGGTGTTCATTGGACTGTCATTTGCAGAGTTCCTAATACTCTGTTTTTGAAAATCCCAACATTTGCCCTTCTCCAGTCCTGTGACGCTTCTTCCACACAGCGCAGACAGTAGCTGAGGGTCCTGTTTTCCAGGTGGGTGAGGGCCAGGGGTGGATTTCAACTGAGCCAGGGAATTTGAATTTGTCAAGTACAGCCAAGCACACTCTTACTATCTCCTTACTCATCTTGGTCATCAACCCCCTGTAAACCATTTCTGTTTTGTTCTTTCCTCCAAAACTAATTCCCATTTACCTACCGTGTATCTTGAGCACACATAGCTGTTTGCTGGTTGTCTCCCCCATTAAACTGTGCTCCCTAAGAAGAGAGAGTTTTGCTTTTCTGTGTACCCCCAGGGCCAGGCACACAGGAAATGCTTAATAAATACTGCTGATAGATTGGTCTCAATATAATTCTCCCTGGCAGAGAAAATAGAAGCAGGGGTTGAGGAATCCCTCCTCTCTGAGGCCAGTTACAATCACCCAGCAGCCACCAAACCACAATCCTGACCACAGGGATGCTTTCTCTCAACAGAGCTGAAAACCAAACTATTAACCTTCATCAGGAACAGCCACCACCTTTTCACTGTCCTGAGCTTTCCCGGCTAGGCTCTACTCACTGGAGCTTTGGAAGTTTTGAGCAGTTTTGATACTGTTCACGTAACACCTTGCCTTGTCTACTTTCCCATACCCTTAACTTCATCCTTGTTCACCTATCTGTGCTTCCAGGTTCATTAAGTGTCTTTTTAACATCTAGGCTGAACACACACACACACACACACATACACACACACACGGACACA
>CM053580.1:3317969-3383872 GCA_028627135.1 Pseudochirops cupreus | reverse complement strand
CCCCCCCCCCCCCCCCCCCCGTCTCATGTCCTCCCTTCTGTACAGTGAAGCTGGTGCAGAGCCCAAAGCCGAGCTGCCCGAGATGCTTACCTTGAGCCTGCTTGCCTCCGTGGGAGGCTAGGCTGAGGGTTTGTCTCTGTGTGGCTCCAGCATCCTGGAGGCGATGGACATCATCCTGATTGTCGAGCGTCCCATGGCTGTTTTCATTTTAAACTAACCCCCTTCATTCATTCATTTGCTCTCATGTTGCCAAGGGACACATGGAGCCTCTGCACCAGGCTTGGTTCACATCCATTTTTGACTTGAAGATCCCCATTCCCTCCTGTCTCTCATCTGCCTTTGTTGTGCCCTCTGGTTTAACATTGTTCTCCCCCCCAATTTTCCCTTCTCATTGTAAACTTGCGGCAGGGTCTGCTTGGTGAGCTCATTATCTTACAGCAGCAAATCCAAGAGCATGAAGAGGAGAGCCGCAGAGCAGCTGGCCAGTATAGCACAGGCCATTCCCAGCAGAAACGCAAGGTGATGGTCTCGGGGGCTACGGGCTGTCTTCCTACTAATCAGGCATTCCCTAGAGCCCGCGTAACCCGAAGGTGTCCCAGATCCCGCATCAGGGAAAGGGGTCGTTGGCTAGAGAAGGTGCCTGGTGATTGAAGCCCGAGGCCGCGAGGGCCTGGGACAGGAAGGCCCTTGGGGTGGCACATGGTGGGCGCCGGGCATCCCAGCCTCAGAAAAGGCGCTTGGGTCCCTGCTGTTGAGTCACTTGGAGCCCTCCGTGGCCTGGCGCAGATTCCTCTTCTGTAAAATATCCTCCACTGCTCCACTTGGGCCCCACGGCAGAACTCGTTACCAGCATCTGAGCAGCCTGTTTTTCCCGTCCCAAATAAAGGCCATTCTTATGAGAAGCACAGGCATGGGAATGAGCCAAGAGCCCTGGTTATCTGCAGGTAGGCAAGGCCAGAGATGCTGCAGAGCTGGGGCATTTCCTTCCCGAGCTCCTGCGTCCAGGAGAAGACGGTTTCCTTGGGCTGTAGCTTTTGATGATAGAGCCGTGGCTAATGGCTGTGCCACTTGTTGCAAAGAAATGCTTGAGGACGATTCTCTTGTGCGATTTCTTTCCTCTGGAGCCCTGGCTTTTCTCAGTTCTGGCCGTGCAGGCTCAGTTTGGATGAACACTAGAGCTGCAGCGGAGAAGCACAGCCCCAGACAGGCCGTTTCCACATAGCTTATAGCTTTCCACTCACATAAAAACTCTTGCTTTTCCTGTCGATCCAGAGAAAGGGTCTGTTTTAAGTAGGCAGCTACCTTCGGGCCTGTCCCTGGCAGGCAGTGGCAGACAGTCCTGTGGGAGGCAGGCTCCAAGGGGCAGCAGCCTGGCCCAGAAGAAGGAGAAGGCTAGCGGTTAGTGCCTGTGTATGGGGGGCTTTCTTAATGCTTGGCAGGCAAGAGCACCTCTTCACATGCAGATTTTTTTTGTTTGTTTTTATGGTTCGGCCAGTGCAGTCTGAGTTGAGAGGGTTCGATTATCCTGCTGTGAGAAGGTACAAAAATCCTGGTGGGCGGTGGGGGAGACTGGGGTGACTGCAGGGATGCTTGGAGTAGATCAGTGGCTTTTCCAAAAGATACTCTTTTTTCTTTCTCTCTAGTGGACATGGCCCTGAGCCTGCAGAGAAGAGCTGTAGATCAGGTTGCCATGTAACCACTAAACCCGTCCACATCTGACTTTCTAGGACTTTACGATGAAAGTCAGTCCTGGCCCAGCCTTTACACAGTAGGAGAGTGTCTTAGGCTGCCTTTCCATGTTCCCTCTTTATGTTCCTCCAGCCCGGTGCCGGGGAGGGGGACAGATAAGCAGATTGGGAAGGTTGCTGTTGACCAGAGTGCTTGGAGTGAAGTAAAGCCTTAGGGTGCTCTGTGGCTCAGTACAGCACGCCTTCCTTATGTCTTAGTTTACTGGAAGCAGACGTGAGGAAAACATGCCCTGTAGCTCCAAGCAAAAGAGTTGGTTTTAAATAGGTCAGAACTGACGAATAAACTACTTTTACAAGTGGAGCTTTTTTCTTGGTCTGCATTGGAGGTTTCAGGGTAATAGTAGGGCTCTGTTAGGAAGATGCTAAAGTCAGGCCCCAGTAAATCCCTGTCTCTCAGTGTTACCCAGCCTCTGCCAAGGGTCTCCCTCTTTGTGGTCTCCGCAGCCTTGGGACCGTAGAAAGCCCCTGGATGCCAGCCTCCGAGAGCCATTTCTGGCCCTGGGGAGTCTCAGCAGATTCAGTCCCTGAGGCAAGTCACAAGCCTGCTGTGGGGTTTGTAAGTTGGAGGGCTATTTCTGGCCATGGAAGCTGAGAACTTCTCATCCCAGCCACACACTCTGTGCCTCGGGGCAGCAGAGAAAAGGTTCACCCCGACAGTGTTACCCAGGGACAACCAGGGCTGGCTCAGGAGGAGGTGCTGGCTTCCCTTGTCCCACCACCTTGGTGAGAGTTCAGTGGGGAGAAACAAGAGAGATCTGCCGGCCCAAGCCCTCCCATTTTACAGAAGAAGAAACCGTAGCCATGGCCTCCTAAGCCCCTCGCCTTTCTCTCTGTGGCCTTTTCATCCGGCATTAGGAGGCTCCTTCCTCACAAGGAAAGTGAGCCTGGGGAGTGACTTGCAACAGCAGGATGCCCTCAGGTTGGTGACCCCAGGGAGGGCCCAGAGTAGAGGGGGTATCACTGGGGAGCCCAAGGTCCTTCCTGCCCTAGGGCTCCTCCACTTTGGAGCTCTGATCTTCAGTGTGTGCAGAACACCTGAGATATGTGGGAGCAGTGCAGCCTTCTGAGGAGAACTTGGGGGTCCTCCTTTGAGAGAGTGTCAGTCCCCTGGCTGAGGGCCCACTGCCTCTAAGTGGGTGACCAGAGAGAAGCGGTCCTACCACAAGTCCTCTGACTGGCCACCTTACACACCACCTGGCCTCCTAGGGGCTGGCAAGGGTAGAGTGCCCCAGTGTGGCCTCCTCTTTTTGCCACAAGTTTACAAAACAGCCCTAAAACTGTGAGATGCCAGTGTCAGGTGTCCAAAGTGGCACCTCGGGCATCAGGCATTACCAGATCCTCCCCGACTTGGCCGGGGCAGGCAGGCAGCCCCCCCCCCCCCATGACAGCCATGCGACGGTGTCAGTAACTTCAGTGCCTCATGAGTGTGTCAGGACCCCTGTGTGATGAGTCACGGGTGAAAACCTTTAACCCCCCAGCCTCGTTTGGGCCCCCCTTTGGGTGGCGGTTCTTCCCTAGGCTTCTTTGCTTCCCCGCCCCCTTTTAGTCCTTTCCTACATCCTGCCCATCCCGTGTACACAGACATCACACCACTAACATGCCTTTGGAAATGGGGGAGCAGAATCTCAGGGATCATTTGTAACGTGCTGCACTATAGGGATCCCCAGCATGATGGGGGTCTTGTAGGCTGTCAGCGACCCCTGTAATTGTTAGCAAGAGGGCGAGTCTGGGGGGGGAGGCACTCATCCCACTTAAGCCTTGGCAGCATTTCCCAAAACACAAAGAACCAAGGTGGACTCACTGCCTTTGGTGTTGGTAACAGAGCCCAGGGGTGGGTGAGCAGAGAGGGCGTCCTGGGCCAGAGCTGTGGCCTGGGGGCACTGAGAGCCCCCGGCAGGCGGGGACACCCCAAACCTCCCACGCTGCCATGACATTTGTCGTGCTCATTCCAGAGAACTTTAAGAAGAGCTGGAACTGGCCTAGAGAACATCTGGACTTGGGCTCTCCACTTTGGTTTTGCATTCCATGCCCAGGGGGTCTCAGGGAGGGGCCCTTTGCGAAGATATGCACTTCGTGATATTTAAAAAGAACTCTGCACTGGGTCAGAATTTGATAGCAAGTGCTCACATCTGTCAGATGTTTGAAAGTCTGGTCTTCCTCTGGCTCTGGAGCACCACAGAGACCTTAGCCAGGATCAGCCAGGTAGGGGAAGCCTTTTCCCACCTGCGCTCCAGAACAGAGGACAGCCCATCCCCTCCAGAGGAGGAACAGGGGATGGGCCAGTGGGGATTTGCCGTCTTGCCTGTGCACAGGCAGGCTGTCTCAAGGTGAACGTGGCTGTTAGCTTTGTCCCATTAGCATTCCTCTCCCTTTGATACAAACCTAATCTGTTTTCCCCTCTTCCCCACTGGCTCCCCAAAAGATTCAGGTGGATTTTAATGTGATTGTAGGTGACGGACAAGGAGAAAGTGGAGCAGCTTCAGGAAGAGCTCCTGCGAACTCAGGTGAGCTGCCCCCCAACCCCTGAGCCCAGGGGCCTCCTATGGTCCAACTGGAATCTGGGGTGAGGGCCCCAGGGGCCCAGACCTGCCCCGCAGTGATGCTGCTGATCTCAAGAAAGCCAGCCTGCAGCTGATCAGAGGGCAGAGATGCTGGGGAAGAAGGGAGCTAAATCAGGCCTCAGGACCTGCTTGGGAGGGCGTCCCTAATGGCAGCTTAGCTTCTCGCTCCCCTCGGCACCCATCCTGGCATTTCTGGGGAAACCCAGCTAGAACTTGCTTACGGCATTTTCCTTCCGAGGTGTTACTTGATGCTGAGGAATTGAATTGTTTTTACACAGCAGCTCTGCCCAGGAAAAAGCCTCCAAGCTGACATCATTCTTTCCTGAAGGGGTCTTCTCATCTTTTTGAATAACTAGCGGCCAGTGGTGGGTGGTCCCGAGGCCTGTGAGCCAAGCCTTAGCCAAAATTTACTGCGCAAGCGAGGTGTCCCAGCTGCTGGCTTGGGAGATCCCTGGGCCCCTCACCCAAGGGGGCTGGCTGGGATGCTCAAGCCACCTCCAGGTTGGCAGAGCTGTTCCTACCTGAGTTCTACCATGCAGAGGGCCCGGGAGAACTCCCTGGGGGAAGGCCTGAGCCACTGGAAGCACAGGCATGTGGCTTGCCCCATCATCAGAGTTGATTTCCTAGGACTGAATTTATTTGGACATTTAGTGAACCAGTCAGTATTGGGAAGAGGCGCTGGAGAGGAAGGCGGGTTGTTGTGAGAAGTTACTGACCAGAAGCAGCTGCCCAGAGGCCCCCGCTGTGTGATCTGCCTTCCCGCCCAGCCTCTCCAGGGGGGGCTGGCTGCCCCTCCATCCCCTCGGTCACAGACGGGGATGGGAGGCAGAAGGGAGCCCTGTTGGCTGTGGCCAGGCTGGCAAGGCTCATTCTCTTGCAGGCGCTCCTCGGGGCTGATTCTGTGGGTCCCTGGGCCACGCCACGGGGGCGGGAGTGTCTAAAGACGCCAAGAAGCTGAGCGCGCTCTGTGTGCACTCTGTGGAGGAGGAGCGGCTTGCTGAGTCTTGGGCCTGGGCAGCCAGGGCCTTGCAAAGGCCCTTTTCACTCCACTGTGACTTTTTGTAATGCAAACATTTGGAACCTGGAATGTGGCGTGGTGCAGTGCGCGGGGGTGTGCGGGGGTTTTGTGGGCTTGGGAGAATTTTCTTTACTGATCTCAAAAGAGTGCGCTCAGGAAACTGGGCCAGGGAGTGGTGGGGCTCCTTGTCTTGGTTTAATGCTAGTGCTCACCTCCCACATTGGGGCCTGGTGTTTTCTTGCAGTTGAAATATCAGAGGATCTTGGAGCGTTTGGAGAAAGAGAACAAAGAACTGAGAAAACTTGTGCTGCAAAAAGATGACAAAGGCATCCATCACCGGAACCTCAAGGTACCACCACCCCCAGGGCACCACCTTTGGCAGCACCCCCATGCCCGCACACTCAGCTGGCCTGGGGTCTCACTGGGGGGCAGGGGGCAGGCGGTCTCTGCGGGGATGGTGGGGCTTAAGACAGTAACATTGTCCCTGGGTTTCAGCCTTTGGAGATCGTGGTGACCCCTGGGGGGTGCTGCCCGAGTCAGTGGCAGGACTGAGTCTGTGATCACACTGAGACGACTGGCCGTGGTCTAGACGTTCTTTCCCCTTACAGTCCTTCTTGTTTCCTCAGGGTCAAGGAAGGGGCCTGAGCCCCACACCCCACCCTGGGCATAAGAATGGAAGCAGGAGGGTCATTGCTGCCCTGGGGCGGGCCCCCCTCTGAGAGTGGGAGATGGCCCGTGTGAGGCAGTGCGTGTCGGGGGCTGGTGCTTAGTAGCGCTCGCTGAGCACTTCTTCACATGTTCATGTGTTCCCTGTCTGGCCTGCCCATGTTGCACTGCCCCGCTTCTTCCCATCTGTGGAGAGCTGGCCTCTCGTCAGGGCGCTTCCCTCCTGCGGTGTGCTTGCGCTAGGCCTTCTTGGCGTCTCCTCCCTTGCACCTGGGGCTGCAGCGGAGGCTGAGGGGGAGCCAGCCATAGTTGAGTGGGCTCCTCGGCCTGATACACTGACCCTGCACCATCCGGTCTGTGGGCAGAGAGGGCCCCGGTCCGACAATGCTCCCGCACCACGCTCCCCCTCACCCAGGACCCTGGCTGGGTTGTGCGGCGCTTTATGAGATGGAGAGCAGCGTGTGGCTCAGCCAGGTAGTACTTTAATCCTCAGTGACATTTGTGCTTGTTTTTAAAGAAATCCCTCATTGACATGTACTCTGAAGTCCTGGACGTTCTTTCTGACTACGATGCCAGCTACAACACCCAGGATCATCTGCCCCGGGTGAGTAAAGGCGGAGCCGCGGCTTCCCCGCTGGGCATGTGTGGGGCCATCTCAGTTACCAGACGCTTCAGCAGAGCTCTTGGGGTGATGGCTGAACTGATACACTTATCAGCCCTTATTTACGCTGGAGACCTTTCAAATGGGACTTACAGACCTGTTGTAGCATTCTCCCCAGCAGGCCCGTTGGTGAAGTGAGTTCCTTAGATTAGCCGTCAGAGTGTCTGTCTTGAAACGACACTGAACAGCCCCGGGTGCCTTGTTTTGCACCCGTGGGTGAATTCTTTGTACAGATGGCTGAAGACTAGCCTGTCCTTTACAGTCACTGACCTATGTGCCCCTCACTTCTCTGGAGCCCATTTGTGGGGTAACCTAGGCCGTTTGGAAGATAGGCTGGACCTGTGAAGAAAGGGTGGCCACGTCCCTTATGCCTGCCCTGCAGATGGCTGTGAGGAGCCAGCGTAGATTCCCTAGGCTCCAAGGCCCAGCCCTCCAAGATCTCTTCTGGCCCAACTAGAGGCAGGTCTCACAAGCTGTGTGATTTGATTTCCCAGCTCAGAGCCATCTAGAAGGATTAGGAGGGTGGGCGGGGGCACTGAGTAGAGGTCGGCCTCTCCATAGCAGCAAAGAGCAGTGGTCTGTAGTGGACAGGCAGACAGGAAGGACTTTCTATATGGCAGTGCTGGGCCCCATCCCTCTGGGGATGGGAGAACCTGGGGTCCTGATGGTGCAGCCTCCCCCCAAGCCCCTAGAGTCTGAAAAGAAGGTTAAACTACCCTCAATGGCCTCTCTTCAATTCAGATGAATTGTGGAAAGATTTATTTCCAAAAATGACACATGGAAAGAGTTCCCAAAGCTTACAGAGCTTAGCTTCAGTTATTGGAAAATTCATGTGCGTCAGGGGCACTGTCCCCAGGTGATAATAGAGAAGGAGGCTGCCGTCCTCTGCCCATTCCACGTCATTAGTCCTCAGTGGTGTAACCAGCATTCAAGACCAGATGTTTGTCACTATGAACAGTCTTCCAGTGTTGATGGGTCTGGGCCCACATTGACTTGTGACACATCTCCAATCACGATTAGAAGTACTTTTATGCTTCCTGTTCCCACGTTGTGTTTAAGCAGTGAGTTAAATCTTAATTGAGTGAATTGAGCCTGATAAAATTAAAAATCCATCCTGTTAAGAACAAACTGAATTAAAAGAGGAAAGTCGATCTGAGTATTTTAAGGCGTCCTTTCTGGAGTCCGCCAGGATTCCCAGTACTTGGGGGTTGTCACTGCCTTCCAGAGGCAGCTCCAGGGCATCTCACACTTAGGGGGTCGTCCTTGGGAGGGCCTCTGGCCAAACCAGCCCTCTGGGGTTGGGGCCGGTCCTCAGGGCAGACAGGCCGCTCTTCCAGCTGAGGAGAGACTGCCTGAGCTCATGCTCCCCCAAGCTAGCCTGAGAACACTTCAGCCCATGAGGCACAGGCAGAGCACGCGGCAGAGTCTGCTGCCATCGTGGCGCATGCCAGTGTGTGCTGATGAGGATACGTGGGCTCTGTTCCTCCAGACATGCTTGAGGATGTGAATACAAACTGCCCGGTGTCTCAGAGCAGTCACTGATGCTGGTTATTTTGTTCCAGGTTGTGGTGGTGGGAGACCAGAGTGCAGGGAAGACCAGCGTCTTAGAGATGATTGCCCAGGCTCGGATATTCCCTCGCGGCTCTGGAGAGATGATGACGCGCTCTCCCGTCAAGGTAAGGCAGGAGGCCTGTCCCCTCCCCTAGAGCCTGAGTCTGGCTGGCTGGAGAATGGGAAATGTTTGTTAGAAGTAGAATTGAGAGGCCTTTTAAAAATTTGAATCTCAGAGAGCCACGTTTTTGTCCATTCCCTGTTTGGCAAAGGCTGTTCCCTTGCAGGGATCAGAATCTGTTGGATCTGGTGAAGAATTCCTTCGCCTTGTCCTGGCACACTGATCTCCCTTTAACATTCAGAGCAGCTTCATTCCTGCGAAGCCAGAGATGTAAGATTTACAGTATAAAAGAGACAAACCCAGAGTTCCACACAGAGTAACAGTCAGAAACCTGGAGATGCCGTTGAGAAGTGTCCACAGCCCAAAGCTGAACTTTCTCCCCTCCACCCTCCCGCTTCACAGGTCCCCACGACCTCTCAGATGAAGCCTTTTCGCTGGTGCCCCCGCCCACCTTCTCTGTCCCCTCCAGGCTGCACTCTGCTGCAGGTCCAGGGACGGCACGGCTCTGCCCATTCCACTTCAGGAGCCTCCTCTCCCATCATCCCCACTAGATTTCTGGAGCCGCGCAGGCCTCCCTGCCCGTCTGCCATGTGTGATGCTCTGTTTCCCGCCTTTGCCCTGCACACATCTGATCCCCTCCAGCACATCCCTCCAACCCACTGACTTGTGTTTGCCTTGTACGCATCCTGTGTCTGCTCCACAGATGCGTCATGTCCTCCAACCAGATGGCTGGCTCCTTCAGGGCAAGAGCTGAGGCCTGGCACAGAGTCATGGGTGGGTGGTCCTCAGTAGCCTAAAATGGCCAGTAAATGAGCCTGGAACTCTGGCATGTGCTCTTCTTGTGGTCAGTCACACATTCACGGAGCTCTCACAGTGTGGTGACCCCTGTTGTCCCATGGGCGGCGCAGACTTAGGATATACATAGTCTCTTCCCCAAATAGTTTACAAAAGGTGCAGATTGAGTCAGCTTGGGGAGCCCAGTCCACCCAACCTGGCCTCACCTCCTAGAGAGCTGCCTTCAGGCACTGAGGAGGTGAGTGGCGGGCCCAGGGCACACAGGTAGGGTGTTTCAAGGCAGGTCCATCAGTGAGCATCGTCTGAGCACTACAGGGTGCCAGGCATTGTGCCAAGCACTAGGGACACAAAGACAGGCCAAAGACAATCTGTGGTGCTGGGAGTCCCCCGGGGTCAGTGCAGGTGGCTCTGTGCCAACAGGCCAGCACTGGACAACCTCAACGCTCTTCCTCATGAAACCAGAGTGAAGCCCAGGAAGACCCCCCATGGGTGCTGGATCGTGCCCACAGCTCTGCAGGACACGCTTGCCTAAGAGCTGCCATTCTGTCCTGATTTCCAGGTGACGCTTAGTGAAGGCCCGCACCACGTGGCCCTGTTTAAAGACAGCTCCCGGGAATTCGACCTGACCAAAGAGGAAGACGTAAGTGGGACGACAAGCTGTGTGTCGTCTGTGGGTCGCAGGCTCCACTGACGCGTGGCAAGGCTGCTCAGACGCGCTCGGTGCCACACATGCTTGGATGCTGACTGAGTGTGTCTGGTGGGGCGGCCACGTCCGGGACCATGAGGGGTTCCAGGCAGATGCCTCCTGACTCGGTCACTCTTGTTTGGTTTTTGGTCAAACAGCTTGCAGCATTGAGACGAGAAATAGAGCTCCGAATGAGGAAAAGCGTGAAGGAAGGCTGTACCGTGAGCCCTGAGGTAAGGGGAAACCCAGCCGTCCGGCCCACCGGGGCTCTGGGCTTGGTGTTCCAACAGTCCCAGAGGGTAGCTGTGCCGGGCTCATTTCCCTGCTCATGCTGTCGGGCCACTGGGCTGTTAATGGCTCTACATGGGCCTGGCCATAATCCTGTGCCCAGGCACGGTGGACAGTAATGTTCTTCAGCATGGTCCATGACTGAGGCAAATCACTTAATTCTGGTGTCTGTGTAGACGATCTCTCTGAACGTCAAAGGGCCCGGCCTGCAGAGGATGGTCCTGGTGGACTTGCCTGGGGTCATTAATGTGAGTACTCTTTAAGCACGTAGAAGAATTATTCTGTGTTTCCAGTATGGAAGAAATGAGTCACCTTTACAACCTCTTATTCCAGACGGTGACGTCGGGTATGGCTCCTGACACAAAGGAGGTGATCTTCAGTATCAGCAAAGCCTACATGCAGAACCCCAATGCCATCATCCTCTGCATTCAAGGTAAATCGAGAGCCTTGGCACGTCCTTCATGGCTGCTGGGAGGGGCGTGGTGTCTGTCCCCTCTCTCCTTCCCCTCGGCCCCTGTGCCAGGTTTCCTTTGAGAATACAGAACATGGCATGGAGACACAGTCATTTGGGTTACTGCATGTTCCTTGGGACAGTCTTGGCTCTTACCCTTTGGGCTGTCCAAGAATCCCTGGGTGGTCTTGCCTTAGAGTAGACTCCACGAGAGGCTTGAGGAAGGGACCTTGGGCCCCTCAGGTTTTTCTTAACTGGCCTGCCACTCGTGGTCATACGTAAGCCTAATGTCTTTTGGAAGTAACCAGAAAGATGGTGCTGAAAAGGGCAGCCCCATTCCCATTGTTCATACCAGGCTAGACCAGTAGACTTGCTAATGTGGAAGTTAACCAGCTCCCACAGTGAATTTGAGAAAGAGAACATCCTTCTTGGAAGGAGTCCTGGCAGCAACGCTCCCTTGCCAAGCCTGTCTTCAGCACAGAAGCACTGAAGGGCATGCACAGGACAGCCTCTCTTTATTACAGGAAGAGTGGGCCTCACCCAGTCTTACCTGCTCCTGAGAGCAAGATTTTCACTTCAAATTTTAGGCTTTTTCTTTTCATTGACTGACAATGATGATTTCATCACATAAGTACAAGGAAACTGTAAGGAACAATTGGCTGACATACCCCAGAGACATGTGTCTAGGGGCTTGGTCTTAAAGGAGCTTGTTGGGGTTCTCTTGGCACTTGTTCCTTGCAGATGGGTCTGTGGATGCCGAACGCAGCATTGTTACGGACCTGGTCAGTCAGATGGACCCTCATGGCAGAAGGACGATATTTGTGTTGACCAAAGTTGACCTGGCAGAGAAGAACGTGGCCAGCCCCAGCCGGGTAAGGACTGGCCACAGGCCGCCAGCCTCGGCTGTGCCCTGGGAGTGATGAGAGGGAGGAAAACCGAGGGGTGAAACGTCTCACCTGTGAGGGAGGCTAAGCAAGGGCCCCTGCTACGAGGGTCACTGTGCCTTGGGTTAAGGAAGAGCCATTGCGCAGCTTAGCACACTCATTGAATGGCTTGGAATGCCAGACTTCCAGGGCCTTGTTCTTTAACTGGAGGATGGTGTAGATGCGGGCGTGCTTTTGTGTCCCTAGGCTCTCATTGTACAGAGTGGTACACAGAGGTCCCAGGTGTAGGATACCTCTGAAAGCAGCAGCAGCCCTCCTGGCACCCAGGCCAGGAAGCATGGGGTGTGGTCGGGTCCTCCCCTTATCTCCTTAGAGTATTACTGACACAGTGTCTCCTGGGAAACCTCCTCGCAGTCCTGCCCACAGAGAAGAACCTGGCCTCCAAACCACATTCCTTGTCCCAGAGCTGTGACGCCCTGGGGCACGGGCCCTTGTGACCCCAGAGCAGGGAGGTTCCTGAGTGGTCAGTCACAGTGATGACCCATATTCAGTTCATAGCAACCCAAAGAGGAAAATGGTTTGTGCCATGGAACTCTCCAGTGTTTGTAGCAGCAAGCACCCTCGCATACCCGGGCGGCTGTTAGCACAGGTGCTTTGATCTGTGTTTCTAAAGGAAAGGTTAACAGTCTTACTTTAATCAAACATACGTATCATTCACTTAGCACAGGGGAAAAGTCAGTGCCCTGAACTTCAGGAAATAGAAACTAAAGTTACAAGCAGACAAAAAAAGACAGAGAAAATGACACAGTTCACCAGACCAACAGACAGGGCTTCCAGCTGTCTGACCTTTACGTATATACAGTGTTAGTTACCAGAGAGAGAAGCACCAGCGTCTGGGTTTTCAAAGCCGGGGGCTCAGAGGCTGCCCAGAGTCTCATCTGGCCACATCACACGACTCTTCTCCAAGTGAGCCCCAAAGCAGACCCTCCCCTTGGGGTATATGTAGCCTTCTCCAGGGTGAGAGGACATCACAGCCCTCCTGACCCACTGCCCCATCACAAAGTAACAAAAGGTGGGCCTCCCCTCAGCAAGCTTCTCTTGCTAGGCTCCACGTGAGGCCCATTGGGGCAGGGAAGAGCTTCAGATTCCCTTCCTGCTACAGGGGGAGGGGCCCAGCGGCCAAATCCAGGCTTCCTCTGGCTCTGTATCATGTGTCCCGGCCTACCAGGCCTGACACCAAAACACAAGCTGCTGCTCCCATTTCACAGCTGCTGCATCGAGGCTGAGCACACCGTGGCTGGGGTATTTAGAGCCACAAGGGCTTAGGCAGGCACCAGTCTCAGCCTTTTGTGTTACGTGTACAGGGTGGCAGCGCCCCACTGTGGGCCTGAGGCTCCTCAGGCCACATTCATTCCCCTGCAGTCACTCATTCAGTCAGAAAGCATTCATTAAGCCCTGCTGTGTTCCTGGCCTGAGTGGCCATGGCAGGTTAGAACAGTGCCCGGGTTTTCTGGCTCCTCCTCTGATGCCCTTTCCATGGACCCCAGACTGATCCATAAAATGGTCTTGTGTCTTTTATTTTTACATCTGCTTCATTTCCAAACCTCCTAATAAAGAAATAAAGAAGAGGGAGAAGCAAAAGTAACCAAACGCCCTCCCAATTCCACGTCATGAGCAGCTCTGCGCCCATGGTGCCATTTCTGTAACGTGCCTCTGTGCCTCGTTGCTGCTCCAGGAGAAAACGAGAGGTTTTTGACTTGGATACCGTCAGAGAGGTCACTGAGGCCCAGGTGGTGCTAGCCCAGGACCATGGAATTTTAGCCCTGCCAGGCAGCGATCGTGGCCGGAGGAGCTGAGTAAATGTCCAGGTGTCCAGCTTGCAGTGGGCACCGATAGAACTGGACAGACACGCACGCCCCGGGGCCCTGCCACTGAGGGGAGCCCTGCCCCGGCGGGGGCCTGGCCCTCCTGCCCTCTGCCAGCTCTCTGAACTTGTCTCTGCCATGTGTTTGTTTCAATAGATTCAGCAGATAATTGAAGGAAAACTTTTCCCAATGAAAGCTCTGGGTTACTTTGCCGTGGTCACTGGAAAAGGTAGGCCCTGGCGTGCTGGTTGGGCTCATGCTGGAGTCTGGCTGCTCACTGAAGACTGTCCCTGCCCTTCCCTCCAGGAAACAGCTCAGAGAGCATCGATGCCATCAGGGACTATGAAGAGGAGTTTTTCCAGAACTCAAAACTCCTGAAGTAGGTGCCTGCGCGAGCCTCGAGGCCTGTCACACGGCTTAAGCAGCCGTCTCACACGTGACGGCATTGTTTTAAGCCTTAGTGCTTCCCGGTGCTGTTTTTAATCTCTAGTTTTGACACTGATTTCCTAGTTTTCCAGAGGAGAGATACGTGTTTGTTAGGTGAGCGAATGCTCAGCTGCCCTTTGAAAGAAAGTAGGCAGGAGAGGTGACGGCCTGATGCGATTATTTCTGGTGTGTGAGTCTGTGAGACCAAGTGTGGCCGGGCCAGCCTGAGGGAAGGAGCCCTTCGCTCTCTGTTTATGGAAGTGGCCTCCGTCAGGAGTAGCTGAAGCTTGTCTGTTGGCAGAGAAGCACAGGGGACACGGCTAGGAGATGGGGAGGGAACCCCCAGACAGGTGGCTGGGCCTCCCTTCCCACAGGGGTTAGGGGCTCCTAGGACATCTGACATCTCTTGTCAGTATTACCGGTGGTGGTGTGTGCTTGAGCTCAAAGGCGTGCCATCTGGGTGTGCCTCTGAGTCACTGACCAAGGGTGGGGCAGACCACCCGAGTGGCTACTGCCTGCCCTCTGGGCCCTGGTGCCCAGGGACAGCATGAGACCCTTCTGGGCTAAGGCTTCCCCGAGCCTGGGCCGCGCAGTGTCCTCAGACTGCAGTCGAGCCCCGAGCACTGCTGGCCCAGGACGAATCAGGCATCTACACTGTTCCCTCTCGAGAGATGGGGATCCTCTTCTCTGTGGCACCTTCCCACAGTCTCCCCTCCCCCTCAGGAGGAGGGAGTGTGGCATAGTGTGAGGAGGGTCTGTGGGTTAGGGAAGACTTGAATTCAGATCCACCCATGCCCCTTTCTATCTCTGAGTCCCAGCCAGTGCCCACCTCCTCACCTGGCCGACGTTTCCTCATCTGTAGCAATACTCTCGACCTTTGCTGCTAGATCTGTCTGTCCCTTTCCTTGTGAACACCTTCGGAGCCCTGGGCTGACCATCCTGTTAGTTCTGCCAGCCCAGTCTCTCACCACCCCCCTCATCAGGCCCCATCCCACCAGCTTCCACTTGGCCTCCTTGCCTCTAGCCTCTCCCTGTCCAGTCTTGTGACCCAGTCACCTCCCTGCTCAGAGAACTCCAGTGATTGTGGCCCTTTGGGTAACACGTGGCCCTTTGGGTAACACGTAGCCCCAAACACGTAGCCTCACCCCTTCCTGTGCTCGATGGGCCTGCTGGCCCTCGCCCGTGACACCCTCATCTTCCCCCCCTGCCCCATTCATGTCCATGTCGGCTCTACCCATGGACAGAGTAGAGGAGTGTGTTTGCTAGGTGGATCAATGCCGCCTGGCTGGGTGCACCCGCTCTGGCACCTGACATGCTGAAAGGGCCAACCAAATGTGCGTCCGTTAGTCGATTGGCTTGTTGGTTCACCGTGCTGATGCATCGGAATGGAGCTGTGCTGGGCAGGGAGTTTACAGATTTCTGATCCGTCCACATTATAATTCTGCCTGTGTTGTCATTATTTGATAGAGTGGTGAATGGGGTGTGTGCGTGTGTGTGTGTGTATGTGCATGTGTGTGCGCGTGCATGTGGAGACAGAGGCAGGTAGAGACTGAGGGTTGTTGCCACAGCGTCCAGCCTCTGTCTGGGCTTCCCTTGAGCCTCAGCTGAAAACACTTTGGGATTTGCCTGACTTGAGGCGGCTCCTTTCCATCTCCCTTATGTTTGGTGATTTTGCTGCAGGACGAGTATGTTGAAGGCTCATCAAGTGACGACCAGAAACCTCAGCCTTGCGGTATCCGACTGCTTTTGGAAGATGGTGCGCGAGTCCGTGGAGCAGCAGGCCGACTCTTTCAAAGGTGAGCTGGCTCTCAGAATGAGGTGCAAGCGTACCTGGGCTGCGTCGGCCGCAAGCTCCCGAGTGTGCTCCTTCCTTTAATAGAGTGTGAGTGTGTGTGTGAGAGAGTGTTTATCTGTGTGAATGTGTGAGTGTATGTGTCTAAGTGTGTGTGTGACTGTGAGAGTGTGTGTGTGTGTGAGAATGTGTGTGAGTGTATGTGTCTGAGTGAGTGTGTGTGTGAGAGTGTATCTGTGTGAGTGTGTGTGTCTGAGCGTGTGAGTGTTTGAGTGTGTGTTGTGTGTGAGTGTGTGAGTGCATGTGTGTGTGTGTCTGTGAGCGTGTGAGAGTGCGAGTGTGTGTGTGTGTGTGTGTGTGAATGTGTGTGTGTGAATGTGTGTGCGTGAGTGTGAACCTTTAGCAAACATACGCAAAAGGGAGCGAGGGCTACAGGTTCTGTCTCCTTTTGTCCCAGCACTCAGCAGTAAGGGGCTGGGGGGAGACTTTATCTCATTTTCTTCTAATCAGATTTAGGTTAATTTTTTGTCAACCTTCATCACGCCTTGACTGACAGGGAACAGAAAGGAAAGGAAGGCTGTGATTGTGCAGTGTGGGTAACTAGAGCTCTCAGTGCAAGGAGGCAACTCCGGCCTCGGAGCCGTGGCCAGACTGTAGCTCCGAAAGGGGTTCCAGATGGTTAAAAGTGCATCCAAGTCATGTGGTAGATTGAAAATAGACACAGATGGGGGTGGCTAGGTGGCGCAGTGAGTAGAGCACCAGCCCTGGAGTCAGGAGGACCTGAGTTCAAATGCGGCCTCAGACACTTAACACTTACTAGCCATGTGACCTTGGGCAAGTCACTTAACCCCAATTGCCCTGCCCTCCCCCCTCCAAAAAGCAAAATAAAATTTAAAAAAAAAAGAAGTAGAGGGAGACCTTCCTGCTCTCTGCCTTCTCCCCACAAAAACCCTTATCTCAATAGACCCAGAAAATGCATCAGACTGAGGCCTGAGCAGGAAATCCAAGAAGAAATTGCAGTGAGTCAGTTTTTCAGTCTAGGTTGGCAAAGGAAGTCTGTGGACAGTGGGAACAGTGTCTGGCCCACATAAGAGGCTGTATCCCAGGGCAAGAAGTAGTCTCTGACCCAGCCCAAGGACCCAGCGGGGTACTGGGGGCAGGAGTAGGAAGCAGCTGGCAGCTCTGTTTGTCATTCACAACCCAGTTCTAGAGCATAGATTGAGGGCTGGCTGAGTAGGCAACCAGCCTCTAGAGGTGGTAGGTCCTAGGTTATGGACTGAGCAAGGGGCGAGGTCAGAGGCAAGCAGAAGCTGCATGCCTCCACCCCTAGGAGCAGAGCAGAGTCTCAAGTCCAGCCTCTAGGCCAGCCTAGAGTCTGCAGCAGAGGAACGAGGGCAGGAATCCTAGACAGTCTTAAGGAGCCTGCAGTTCTGCCCCTCTGAACCATCAGAGTCCCCCAGTTAGCTGAGAGCATCTGGGGCAGGCCCACAGGAGTGCTGCTTGGACTCCACTTGGTTAGGAGCTTGAGGAGTGCCAATGAGGAGAGCAGCAGTCGGGCTTTGTCCTGAATCAAACCATTCTCAGGGCCCTGGAATCTCGCGGGTCCCCAGCCTGAGCTGTCTCCGAGACCCTGGGATAGATAGCACAGCGTTCACCATCTCATGAAAATAGCAATGGGACCATTCCAGAACTTCCTTCCAGATATCAGGTATGAAGTTAGAAAGTAGAAGGGAAGACCACATGACACAAGCTTGGAAGAAGAGAATGAGTCAAAACAGCTATAAGCAAAGCCCTAAACAAAACATAGCTTGGGCATGAGTTCAACAAGAATTCCAGGAAAAGAGAAAGCAAGAGTTTGGGAGAAAAAAAAAGGAAGAGTTTAAAATGTGTTTATAGTTGGAGTGGGAGCACTAGAGGGAAAAATAGGAAAAAAAGGTAAGCGTTATGGAAGAAAAAATTAGAGAATTAACATTTTGGCACAAGAGACACAAATCCTTACCTATGCAACAAACTTTCTAAAAGTCAGAATTTACCAGAATGAGTCCTTGGGACCGCAAGAAAGATTTTTTTTCAAGTCAAAAGACTTATGGAAAATAGAAGATATTTTATAGAAAATAGAAGAACATATGAGGTGCGTCTTGCCTGAAAACAACTCAGCTGGAAAACAGGTCAGGGAGAGATAATTTAAGAATCATTAGACATCTGAATGCCATGACAAAAAAAAAAGCCTTAGGCATCATATTTTAAGAAATCATAAAAGAAAATTGCCCAGATCTATTAGAACCAAAGGACCAAATAGAAATAGAACCCATTCATTACCTCCTGAAAGAAGCCCCCAGATGAAAACTCCCAGGAACATTATAGCCAAAATTCAGAATTTCCAAGCCAAAGAAAAAGATACTGCAAGAAGCCAGAAAAGAAATAATTTAAGTATGTGGAACCACAGTCAGGATCACACATGATCAGGCGGCTTCCACGATGAAGGAGCGGAGAGCTTGGAATGTGATGTTCTTTTTAGAAAAGAATATGGGTTTATAGAAATAATCTACCTGCCAAAATGAGTATAATTCTACAGAGGGTAAAGTGAGTCTTTAATGAAGTAGATTTCCAAGCATTCCTGATGGAAATATCAGAGCTACCCAGAAGCTCTGAAGTGCAGAGACAGGAGTCATGAGAAGCATGGAAGGTAAACAGAAACAGTCATGAAGGACCAACAAGGAAAAATGTTTGCGTTCTAATCTGCATGTTCCTCTGGCATCCTATCCTCGGGGTTCACAAAGGCAGCCTAATCAGACAAAGCCTGGGCATGGTTCTCTTAGGTCAGGGTGATCTTAAAAGAAGAATGGGAAAGGGGAAGGGGCAAGAGGGGCAGGTGACACTCAGCCTCCCTCTTATCCGAACCGGCCAAAGCGGGAGGACCAGCAGATGATCTGGAGGATAGGGCATATTGAACAGAGAACTTCAGAGTAAGAGGGCCTGGGCAGCTCACTTCCCCATGCGGTGCCTCAGCCCGAGAGGCCCCTGACGAAGTCACAGGTCGGTCCAGCCCAGTAGTCTGTTGGTTTGCTTTAATGATGTTAGATTTTAAAGTTGTAGAAGAGAGGACACAGATATTCTAGATCCAGTTCTCACCAACTGGGAAAAACCAGTCGATAGGATGGAAATGATGAGAATCTTGTGGAAGAGTGGCTGTGACCGGACAGCCAGAAGGGTCTCTGTGCCCTGGATTGGGGGAGAAGCTCTCTGGGGATCTGTCTTGTAGGTGGGAACATGTCAGGTGTTAGATGGTAGAAATACAAGGGAGATGAGCCTGGGAGGGAAGAGGGCCACATCCCAGGAGAGACCTCAGAGGTGCACTCTGGAGGAGAAGGAGGGCAGGTAGCAGAGCGTGAATAAAAAGGGGCACGCCCGGTCCTGAGCTAAGGAAGACCAGGGGAGATACCAAACCAGTGCTTGGGCAGGAACTAGACCATGGAGGCCGAGCTTGTGAGAGAGCAGAGAATGCTCATGAGGAGACGCCAGCAGAGAGACAGCCAGAGATCAGAGGGAGCATTGGGCCCGGCAGAGGTGAAGCCGTCCAGCCGCCGGGGGTGGTTCTTGAAAGATGGCGGAGAAGGAAGAACTCTGTCTCACGGGACGGGGGGGCTTTGGGCTCCCATCAGAGTCCCAGGGCACGTTACTAAAAGGACACTTGGTGAACAGTAAGGAACATATTGGGCCAGACTGGCCCTGGTTTCCTTTTTGTAGATGAGAAAATGCCGAGAGTTGTCATTTACTTGACCTTTGGCCGAGCCTTTGACAAAGGCCGGTGCTTGGTCTTGTGGGGGCAGAGCAGAGATGCAGGCAGGACAGCAGTGGAGTGGGGGAATGGGCACTGGGCCTGGGGCTGGGTCCGGAGGGCTCTGTGCGTGGCCCGGGCTGCTTAGCACTTGTCTGTCAGTGACTCGGACGCAGGCCCAGATGACTCGCTCATCACACAGGTTTACGGGGAACACAGCCAGGAGGAGGAGCTGACACACAGAAGGACAGTCGGGATCCCAGAGGCAAACACATACAATCTTGAGCTTGGGCTCAAGAGGTTGGCTTCACAAGAAGAGCAGGAAGGGCAGACATGCAGAGATGGTGTGGTACCCGGGAGGGTCGAGGGCCTTGGGGGCTGCACACACTGCCCCCAGACCCCCAACACTTTAGTCTAAGAGTTGCCAGGGACTCGGCGATTGTCCTTGGCTGCACTGCAAGTGACTGTCGGTGGCTGCACCTGAGCCATGGTCCTGTCCCAGGGGCCACAGCTCACGGCAGGCAGGGAGACTGGTCTGGCCGGGTATAGGCTTGCAGCCCGGCTGCTTCCCGTCTCTGCTCTTCACTGACCAGCTCCTGGACACTCTGTGTTCGGCAGTCTGCAGACGCCATTCTTTCCCCCACTTCGAAAATGAGATGACTTAGGGAATAGTTGTGGAAGGCTGTGCTCCCATACTGTCTCTGCTTCCTCTGGCCCCCTTTCAGTCAGAGGCAGAGTCGAGCAGGTGCGCCGTGTCTCTGGTCGAGTGTGGCTGTGCTGTGGGCTGATGGTCCCCTCTGTCGCCTTCTTTCTCATGGATCGCCAGGAAGACTAGTGCTGCCACTTTCCTTGGCTGTCCCCGCCAGCCTCATTTTGCTGGAGCTTCAGCACCCCGACACTGTTTAGAGGACCCTGCCCTTCCTGGATCCCTCACTGGGAGACAGCAGTGTGGGAGGGTGTCTGAGAAAGCTGCTTCAGTTCTAGTCTGGAAGCCTCGATCTCCGGGACAGAATGAGGCCCTGTCTCTTCACAAGTGCAGGGATGATGGAAACCACATTTCAGACTGGTTCTGCTGGGGGAGGTGCTCCCTGGGAGCCCAGTAATGGGTGGAGTCCCTGGGCCTCATGGCTGCAGGATCTCACTGGGGGGAAGTCAGGGCTGCAGATGAGGAAGCTGGGGGTCAGGGAGCTCGTAGACCTGCCCAGAGTCTCCCAGGTCCTCTATGCAGCTGTGTCTTGCCTGCCCTTCACAGGGCTTTGGTCAGAAGGTGGTTGATGGATATTTTTCCTTCCTCAGCAACACGTTTTAACCTTGAAACCGAGTGGAAGAATAACTTTCCCCGTCTGCGAGAACTTGACCGGGTAATGCTTTCAGCTTTACGTCTTCAGCTTACACTCTTACGTGATTCGCAACGAAACCTGCAATTGCAGGAATTGATGTAAAATCAGGTTTTTTCATGGTTAAATTACATCTGCTGTAAGAAAGGTGACATTTTAAATTGTCGGTTTGCCCTCTTGCCACCAAAAGCCAACAAACGAAGGAGGCCTGAATTCTGAGTCACAGCCTTTCTGCACCGAATTAGAAAGCCTGGCTGTTCCCTGGTACAGTATGCTTTGTGCCAGAGGAAATAAAAATCATAAACTAGGCTTAGCCGCTGACTGAAGACTGTCTACAAAGACCCACCCAGTTGAGGCTCCCCAAGACTTGGGGGCTGGGGGCAAGGTCACGGAGGCACATGATGGAGTCCCTCCCTCAAAGCTGGATTTGGCTCCTTTGTGTTCCAGGATGACAGTGGCCATATGGAGAGTCTTGCCTATGGGCACATCCCTCTGAGGGGGTCCTCCAGGCCCCCAGCCCTGGCCCCACCAGGCTCTTTTGCAGTCTGTCCACCCGACAGAGGCTCTCCACTGGGCTTTTTATGAATACAAGGGAGGCACTGTTTCTCCGGCTGTTCCCTGGTTAGCCTTGCTTGGGCTGGAGGGCTATCCCACCCGTTTTCCAGGCCTGTTTCTTGGGCATCATGTATGCCCTGGCTTGGCGGTGAGTCATTGCCGGGTGGTAGCATGCTCACACTCCCCTGGGCCTCCAGCCAAGGTGAATGGGTTTATTTTTAAGCTCTCACTGTCTTGTGTCTTTATTGCCCAGAATGAACTTTTTGAGAAAGCCAAGAATGAAATACTGGATGAAGTCATCAGCCTGAGCCAGGTGACGCCAAAACACTGGTAAGTATTTACCTCACCCGTGGTTCATCTTGTCCTTGGAGAGCCTTCCCTCTGGGGCCAGATGGAGCAAGCCCAGAATGTCCACACGAGGCTCAGCTCTCTTCCCTGAGCCTCCTGGCTGCTCTTGACCTTCCATGTTTGTCTGGGGCACCACGTCTTCCCAGCGACTCGGCTTCTCAGCCATGACCCGTCCCTGATTCCATGCTCTCCCCCCACCCTTGTCTCCGCTCACTAGCTGGGTCTCATTGGGTTCGTCTTCCCCATGTTGCTTGTGGAATCATCCCCTCGCCCCCAGCCCCCCAGACAGCTGTCACTTGAATTCAGGCCCTCGTTTCCTCTTGCTGATTGCTGTTATAGCCCCTGCTTACTCTCCTTTCTGGGGTCTCTCCCCTCTGGAGTCCTCCTCCCCTGGTGCCAAACCAATCTCCCTAAAGCACGGGAAGCTCCCAGGCTGCCATCACCACTCCTGGGATGGAATACAGACCCAGTGTTGGCACATAGTGGGTTCTCTGTAAATGCTCACCCCTCCCCTGCCCCACACTTTGGCCTCCTGAGCCCCCCTTGTTGTCGAGCTCACCCATCTTCCTCAGTGGATTTCACTTGTTTCCTCCTTCTGTCAGATGAACTGACTTTCTTGCTGTCTTCCAGACACGCTTCCACAACTGCCAGCTCGTGCCTTCCCCTCCTTGCCCTGTAGGACCTCCAGGACCAGCTGCTGCCGGCCTCCCTCCTCCCCCCAGCTGGCAGTGCTGCTTCTGAGGCCACTCCCCCTCCTTTTAAATGGCACATTTTGTTGACACCTTTTGGTTGTGACACCAGTCACACATGACCCCACTGAAACCCAAGAAGGAGCCTTCCCTGGCAACAAGGGGCCTCCAGGTGCTGCGCAGAGCATCTGTTGCGTCCCACGCCATCATCCTCCGTGCCTTCAGCCAGCCAAAAGACATAGTCTTGTGCATTAAGTAAAAAGGGTCTCTTACATGGCAAAGTAGGAGATTCTTTTGAAAAGAAATGGATTTTTTTTGGACAGAATATTAGGTCTTCAAGTTTTGTAAGGTGTGAATTCTACTGTGTAAACCCTGAAATAGCTTCTCAATAGTGCAGTGGACATAGGGAAATAAAAAGCAGCACCCTTCGTAATTCCTTTATAGCCTAGCTCTCCTGATAGCCATTTGTGGCCCGGCCTTTGTTCACCTAGTAAAAAGTCGGGGTGATCTGCCCAGGGTGACCTCTACAATCCTGACCCCCTTGTGGTCCAGCTCTCACTGGCACCTCTCTAGCTGTAATCCCAGTAGAAGCAGGCAAAGGTGGGCACCTTCTGAGGGAACCCGTGCCCCTTGGGGACAGCCTCCCTGTGTTGTGGGACCCTGGATCTAGAGCTAGTTAATACAACCCCTCTCATTTTGCAGAGTAGAGAATGGCGGCCCAGACCACGCACAGGGTATCAGGGGCATTGGGGGGCCGTGTGTCTTGTGCTAGACCCTTCCCTTCCATTCCTTTCTGCTAAGTCTGCCACTAGAGCCCATCAGAACAAGTCTCCACAGGGTTGTGGAAAGCGTTCAGAGGCCCCTGGTCAGATCCCAGCTGGCCTGGGAGCCGCAGCCCCGGCCTCGAAGCCTCTTGGGTCACACAGATTCACGTGCTCTCGGAGGCAGGGGCAGCCGTACTTTCTGAGATTTCCTTCCATTCTGTTGCTCTCTGTCCCTGAGCCGTTGTAGGACTCAGTCACCATCGGATCCCCACTTTCCTGGGTTTCTTCCATGGATATTTGCCCCAGTTGTCTCCCTGAGGGCCATTTGCATTTATTCCTTTCAGCTGTCACCTGATCAGAGACTTCTCCCCCCAGGGCTCAGAAGTCCAGGATGAGGGCACTGAGGCTGGCCGCGTCAGTCAGGATATGGCCTGGCAGCTAGGCCCTGCTGGGCCTTGTGCAGAGCCTCCAGCCCTGTGCCAGGCAATGTCCTAAGCCTCGGGGATTCATAGAAAGCCGCAGTCCCTGCCCACAAGGAGCTCCCTCTTGGGTGGGCATCCGGGGGTCCCCTGCCCCCTATCTGCAGCTTCCAGATGCCTCGTTATCCAGGTGACTTTGCCCATAGAGCACCAGGCCTGGAGTCAACAAGACCAGAATTCTGGGCCTTGGGCAAGTCACTTACTCTCTGCCTGCCTCAGTTCCCTCCCCTGTAAAATGGGCATAATCACCCCCCTCTCCCAGGACTGTCGTCGTTGGTATGGCTCATTTTTGTTTTCGGACCTGAGTCTTGAGCTTTCCCGTTGCTCTTAAGGTAATTTCCCTGTAGAATTGGTGGCTGTGACAGTGTACCGGCCCTTTCTCGGCATCCTTTGAACTTGGTGCAGAGAGTGGTTCTCTCTCTTCTTCCCAAGAGCTTCTTTCTGCTGTGGTGCTGCTTTCCCCTGGTTGTTGAATCAGGGTCAGCGAGAGAATAAACAGTGAGCCCCAGAATGTTGGGGATCCCCTTCAGGGGCCATTTCCAGCCTCACCCTGAAGGGTTGGGCCAGCTGCAGACCCCTCACCTGCCTCGGCGTGTCCTCTTCACCTTTGCCTCATAACGTGTCCATCTTTCTAGTAAAGAGCTTGGCATAGTGCCTGGCCCCTGGAAGCTGCTCCCCGTAGAGATGCTGGGGTGGTGGCAGCGTAACACAGTATCAGCCTCCATTGGACTTTGTACCCCCTTCAGAGCTTGTGCCAATTGGATGTCATTCATAGCTAATGAGCCGCTCCAGGCTGGGCGGGGCGGGCCAGAGTCACCAGACAGACAGCTTTTCTTGTGGATCCATCAGGTGGGTGTTTTCTTGGGGCCTTCTGTGGGCCCTGGATCACTCCTCCTGCATGGGTCATGTCTTCTCTGGGCCATATCTGGTGTGCCCCAGGATGACACACCTGACGGCCCAATGGGGAAGCCGAGCCTCAATGCAGCCCGGGCTCCTCATGCCTGAGCAAGTGCCCCTGATGCAGCATGGCTTGGAGCTCCTCGCCTGCCATGGCGTCCTCATGGTGCTTCTTGTTTCAGGGAGGAGATCCTGCAGCAGATGCTGTGGGAGAGGGTGTCAACCCACGTGATTGAGAACATCTACCTTCCTGCTGCCCAGACCATGAACTCGGGGACCTTCAACACCACAGTGGACATCAGGCTGAAGCAGTGGACTGACAAGCAGCTGCCCACCAAAGCAGTTGAGGTTGGGGCATGCCTAGTTCAGGGGCGGATGGGGCGGGGAGCTCTTCTACTCCTTGCTGTGGTCTTTCCGGGCTTCCCCAGACATGCCACGTGTCTGTTCTCTGGGGCTTGTTACCTTTGTGGACGGTGCCCTCTATGTTGGAGCTCCCAGGGGACAACGCCTCCCCTTGTTTAACCAGCTCTTGGAGGGAGAGAATTGTTTCTCCTTCTCGAGCACTTAATTTCCTGCGAAATTGGAATGCAGACTGTTATGTAAATGCCTCTCCTGGGTGGTCATAGGGGACACAGGCCACTGCCCCTGACTCACCCCGCTGCCACGAGGTGTTTACCCCAGAATGACTGGGGCTGGGAGGGGCGCACCAGGGAGTCCTTGCTGAACGCTCTGGTCAGCCCCGTGGAGGGCGCTCCTGGTCCCACAGCAGCGCCTTCCCAGCTCCCCTGGGCAATGTGGGTACACATCTCCCTCTGCCCTTTCCCCTCTTGTGCCTCTCTGCACATTTTCCCAGAGATCTCTGCCAGACATTAGCTCTGACTTGGAAGGAGCCACCCGCACCCTGGTCCTTTGGGCCCTCTCTATGGCCCACCCATAACATTTACCACCCAGAGATTTGGTCAGCCCTGGGACCATTTTCTCCACCTCTTTCTGGATCCCATGTCCTGCAAAAAGTCGTCAGAAAAGTGGGGGGATCTGCTTGTGGGCCCCGACACTTCTTCGGGCCCAAGTGGCCCTGGTTCCCTTGTTGAGGGAAGGCAGGGGAGGAGGGGGTCGATCCCTGTTTGTCCCTCCTCCTCCTCCCACCTCCTTCTGATCCAGAGGGTGGAAAGCTTTCTGTGATGGAGCCTTAAAGTGGGAGGGAGGACTCATCCTCGTGGTCGCTTGTGGGGCTTGAATGAAGGTTTCTTCATTGTCTAAATGTACTAAAGAGCAGGTTTTTATCATCTGAGACGTTGAGGTAGCTCTGTTTTTGGATGGAGGTTTGGGTTTGTTTCGTTGAGGAGTCTCTAAAGGTGTTAGTCCCGGGTGCCCCCTTCCCGAGGTGCCTGGGCGCTGCTGGATGCCCCGCAGGTTCTGCCTGTTCTCTCGCAGAAGAGGGGCTCGTCCCGTATCTGGGCATCTCCAGCTCCAGCGCTCTCTCCTCCTCTGCGGCAGGTGGCCTGGGAGACCCTGCAAGAGGAGTTCTCTCGCTTCATGACGGAGCCTCGGGGGAAGGAGCATGACGACATTTTTGACAAGCTCAAGCAGGCAGTCAAGGAGGAGAGCATTAAGCGCCACAAGTGGAACGACTTTGCCGAGGACAGCCTGGTAGGTCCCTGAGGGCGCACATGGCGCTCCCTCCCCGCGGGCCCCCACCTCCGTCGGGGAGCCCCCAGAATCCTGAGAAGCCTATCTGAGAAAGAGGGCCGGGACAGGCGGGCACAGAGAGGTAGGGGAGACCACTGGGGGGACACAGTGATTCGCATAGTTACTTAGTCAGTACTTAGATTCTGGGGGCAGCGCTGTGTGTGGTGCTTAGAGACACTTGGGTCGTGTGACTCCACAGAAATCCTTTCAATTGCTCCGTGTATGACATGAATTTGGGGCCATTCCCAGTGCTTGTGGCTTTCCTCTGGACACTGCTTGGTGTCCAGAACTGACCCCTAAAGTGAAGTCTGATGAGGGAGTGTAGCATGGGGCCATTGCCTCTTTCCCGTTGTGGAGGAGGCCCCAGACCTCCCCCTCTTCCCATTTTTCAGGCCCTAGTTTGTAGGGCTTTGGGGCTGACTTGACGGGTCTCCTTGGGTTTCAGAGAGTCATCCAGCACAACGCCCTAGAGGACCGCTCCATCAGCGACAAGCAGCAGTGGGATGCCGCCATCTACTTCATGGAGGAAGCCCTCCGGGCACGGCTCAAGGACAGTGAGTAGAGCCGGGATGCTCCAGTGCCCCTGCCCAGCCAGGGCGTGGGCAACATGGAGTGATGTGGCGTGGGCCCACGCTGTGCCCTCCCTGGCATTCTCAGGGTATCTGCGTCAGCAGGTGTTTATTAAAGGCCTGTTTGCCCCACACCATACTAATCACTGGGCACACAGATGCCGCTGCCCATCCCATAAGGGCATGTATGTAGGGCAAGCGGCAGGCTACCTCAGAGGGTGTGAGAGACGAGGAAAGGCCTTGGGTGGGGAGATATGGAGTCATGTGAGAAGAGGAGTCCAATCACTAGATCACCAGGTACATGGAAGGGAGTGAGCCGTCTGAAGGCGTAAATGGAGGGAGGGCTCTGAGAGCCAGGCCGAGTGTTTTGTGGTCCTGGAGTTTATTGGGTGCGGTGGACGTGGTCCAAGCTACACATTAGGACGATGAACCTGAGTGGGGAGAGCCGCGAAGCAGAGGCCATTGGGGAGGCTGCCGCTCCCATCCAGGTGTGAGGATATGAGGCCGCTGTGGTGTGGCCTTTGGGGCCAAAGAGGGAAGAGGGCATAGCTGCTGGGCACCTGGAGACCCGTGAGTGGGATGGGGAGCCAGGAAGGATGTGTAGGCAGGGGAAGGAGGGAAGAGCTTGAAGGGAAACAAGGAAGTCTTTTTGGTCAGTTCGCGGTATGAGACTGGAGGTTAGGAGAGAGAGATTAGGACTGGACAAGTAGATCTGAGGGTCACTTGCCTCTCCTGGAGTTTGCTGTCAAAGGGGAGAGAGACATGGCCCTGGCAAGCTGGGCTGTTTGAGGACAGGAGGGGACAGGAATATTTGTGGCTGTCAGCTAGCGTCCAGGAGACAGTGATAGAGGGGGAGGGCAGGGGGCCAGGCTTCTGGAGGAGACAGGAGGGTGCGGGTGGAGGGTCAGCCTCAGCAAGGGGGTGGCACCCCTCGCGCCAGGGTCTCTGACCGTCGCTCTCCAATGCCTGAGGACAAAATCACCACATCCAAGGCCCACTCAGTAACTGGGAAACCGCCACGGAGGTCTTTTCCATCCAGTGAATCCTGAATCCATAAGTGGTTCTGTTGTTTGTGGACAGCTCAGTGTGCCTGCAAGGTGCCTCTGAAGCTTTGGGCCTCGGCCTTGTCCTTGAGTTGGAGCTCATGGGGAATTGGAGGATCAGGAGATTAGCAAACACATCACTGTCATGCCAGTCAAGTTTAGTAGGAGTAATACAGCTTCATGCTCTCAATGTTCTTCCTTCTAAAATCCCATGTTCTAGCGGAAACTGTCCTTGAAAACATGGTGGGCCCAGATTGGAAAAAGCGGTGGATGAACTGGATGGGCCGGACCCAGGAACAGGTAAGGGCCGTCACTCCTGGTGGCCTTTGGCTGGGTTGGGCCCCAATGGGGCTGCTCTTTCCACTCTCACCTTCATTGCTGCGATAATCATTCGATTCACTAAAAATAATTGTCCAGATTTGGCCAGTCTTTGACAAAGCCAGAGTGTTCATACAGAGAGGAGAGTGAGGAGGGCAGCTGACGGCATGAAGACTTTTTAAAGGGAAAACTCCTCCCCGTCCTGTTTTGAGGCTCATGTCTCTCGGCCAGCCCCAGGTCTTCGGCCGTGCATTCTGCAGTACTAAACAATGAAGAAGTTTGGGCGTTGTGTTTTTCAGGCTGGGGAGGACTAGACGCTGAGATAGGACTGGGCTCTTTGAACCTTTCAAGAAGGAGACAGATCAGAGAGATCCAAAGGGGCCTGGAAGGGATTTGGTAGCAGATGGGGCTGGAGCTCGGCAAAGCTGCTGGAGATGGCTCTGCCACATCCCAGCTGTGGCTGAAGGTGGCTGTTTCCATTGACCTCATAAGAAACGGTGTGTGTCTTCATAAATGGAAAGTGGTCCTCCTTCCTGGGCGCAGTGCGTTTGGGGAGGGCGGTGCCCATGCCACGCCGAGCTTGGGGCCTCCTCACCATCTTTGTGTCCTAGACCCCATGGGCACTGGTTGGGCAGAGCCCCGGCTCCCTTCTCAGGAGCAAGCTTTTAAGTGTATAAAGTAAATACGTGGGATCTCAGAGGAAAGAAAAGCATGTTGACGTTGAGTTATAGCAGCAGGAAAGCTACAGGCTCACAGACCCGGGGCATAACTTCTGAGTTAGAGGCTGGTGAAAATAAAGATGGAGGGTTTTTTTCCATCCAAGTTCCCAGACCCCAGGTTGAGGCTCCCTGGTTGAGCCCCAGAAAGGAGCGGTGTGGCCCACACAGGACCCATGAGGCCTGCGGGAGGCAGCACGCTCATCGGTGTCCTGGGCCGTCTGTATCTGGTGTTGGAACAGAGGCCAGCCGGCTGCCCACAGGGGTCCTGGGCTGGTCCACACGTACACTTGGGAACCCCAGAGCCGCCGGCCCTCAGTCCTCTTGGCTTTTTGCTGGTTTTGCTCGGTGTCTCCCCGTGACTTTGAATCTGGGTCCAGGCACCCTGGAGGTGTTGGGGTGCAGGCAGGCCTACCTGGCCCGGAGGGTGGAGATCAAGCAGCAGGGCTTCCCTTTCAGTCCAGGCCTTTCTGTCTTCTGTGTAAGCAGTGAGAATTAAAGTCTGATGCCTGTTCTTCTGCATTGCCTTTCTTTAAACATTTTAAGTCTGTTCACAATGAAACAAAAAACGAATTGGAAAAGATGCTGAAATGTAACGAAGAGCACCCGGCTTACCTGGCCAGCGACGAAATCACCACGGTCCGCAAGAACCTGGAGGCGCGAGGCATCGAAGTGGACCCGTGTTTGGTAATGACACCCCAAGCCTTGCGCCAGGGCCCCCAGCGGGTGGGGCTGCCCCTGTGGCTGCACCCTCAGGCGCAGAGGCGGGCGTTCTGGGGGTGAGCAGTAGAGATGAGGGCTGAGCTATTCCAGAAAGCCAGGCGCAGCAGGATGTTCTGCCTGCGTCAGGTCCTGTGCCGGTGCATGGCTCGTTCCCTTTCTAGAGAGCAGCGTGGACAGGTCTGTGTTAGACTCGGCCCCTGGGAGGCCTGGCTTTCTGGAACGTGCAAAGCCAGTTTTAAGAAACATGTTGCCTGCTTCTGGGCATCCCTCCTGCAGCCCAGGCAGGCACCCTCCCAGAAGTAACTAATCACTCGTAGTATTGGCACGAGGGAAGCAGGCCCAGGGAGAGAACCTGCTTGCTGCTGTGATCACATTAGGGCCGCGCGAGCCTGGCATAGAGGTCTCCAGACCTCTCCTTTCATTGACCTGAGTCTCAGTGTCGTTATTAGTGCGTCCACCAGAGGGCAGAGGGACCTCACAGCCAGAAATGGTGAGCACCGGTCACTTCGTGAAACTCTCCGGAAGTTGGTGATTTAAGAGAGACATTGACACAACAGGCAGAGAAGGGCTGTGCTGGCCCCTAGTTGTTTGTGCCAGTTACCCAGGGCACCAGGGAGGCGTGTGGTTAGACATTCTCAGGTTAATTGGCCGTTAATTTGGGCATTTTAGCAAAACGGAGGAGGGTAATTGTCCAAGCTTTAGTTGTGTATGATGGATTGTGGTCTTGAAGCCCTGGTGTGTGAGATTCACCTGGTGTCTGTCTGTCTAAGTGGGTGTCCTTTGTCTCTGCCCACCTCAGGCCCCGCCCCTCTGCCTTCTGCCTGCGCCAGGCTTTCCTCACTTCCTTCTTGCACTGCAGTGTAGAAACCTCCTGACTCACCCCCCCCCCCACTTTCAGTTTCTCTTTCCCAGACATCAGCCCTTCACCCTTGTGCCCAAAGGAGCTAGAGATCAGGACCCCACCAAGGTGCCCCTGGGGGCATCCAGGCAGGGGTTCTAAGGCCCCTGGCTCTTCCTTTCCTCTCCTCACCCCCCAGCAGGGGGCCTGCCCTCCAGGCCTTGCCTAGTCTGGTTCCAGTTCTCTTTTTCCAGCCTTCTTCCCCATAACTTCCCTTCTTGTCTCACCCTGGTTCCTGCCAGAATTAACGGGCAGCCGTTGGCTGGGTTAACCTTGCCACACGTTCCTTAGGCTCTGCTCTACACCTGGATTGCACATCCTCCTCTCCCTTGGGAGCCTCACTCAGGTGCCCCCCCAAGAGAGAGAGCTTCCCCAAAAGTCCCGGCATGTCCTCTTTGTCTGGACGCTCACCTTGGCCTCTTCTGGAGAGAGTGGGGCAGGTGCATCTTGGCATCTCCAGCAGTTAGCGCAGTGCCATGGATTTCATTAATAGGCTGAATCAGTATCTGCAGGTCAGCACCTCATCACAGCTCACCTTTGTGTTCAGGTGCTGCCCCATGTCTCTGCTGTCCGGCCTGGCGTAGGGTGGCTGCGGCAGGTGCCCCAGTTTCTGGGCCTGGAGAACTTGGCCTCGGATTTGGAAGCTTTGGATGCTTCTTTAGTCCACAGAGGGAGAGCGGGCTGGTCCAGGCTGCCTGATTCTGGGGGGCCACGGCTGCCCTACGGGGCTTACTGACATTTTTCTTTTCTCAGATTAAGGACACATGGCACCAGGTGTACAGAAGACATTTCTTAAAAACGGCCCTGAGCCACTGCAATCTTTGTCGCCGAGGCTTTTACTACTACCAGAGGCATTTTGTGGACTCCGAGGTCAGTGTTCTAGAACCGCAGGGGGTCAAGGAGGCTTGCTTGCCCTGCCTGTGCCCTCCCCGGGACACGGGCCTGGGCCCCTCAGTGTTCTTGGTAGATGGGGGGAGGACCCTGCCCTTCTGCACTGCGATGGCACTGGATGCCCCAGCCCCGGGCTTGCCCTGTGCCAGCCGTGCCAAGGCCTGGCTCTAGGCATTTCCACCTGATGCCCTCATCTTGTAAATGAGAAGTTCTGTGAAATGTTTGAGCCCCGCCTGTGCAGAGAGCGAGCTTCTCTAGGTTGCCAGGCTCCTCCAAGCAGCAGAGGATGGATTCTGCAAGTGAATCTGAGTGACCTGGAAGGGGGCGTGGTGCGGGCCCTTTTCCTCCCGTGGCTCGGCTTTTGGCCGTGTCCCGGGACGCCCGGCCTCAGTGGGGTAGGCCAGGCCACTGCTACTGTCCGCACTCTGGCTACATCCGGCTGTGCCCTCGCTGGTCACTCACGCGACTTTGGGCCTTTTCAGCTGGAGTGCAATGATGTTGTCCTGTTCTGGCGCATCCAGCGCATGCTGTCCATCACAGCCAACACTCTGCGACAGCAGCTCACCAACACTGAAGGTGAGGCCTAGCCCCCCTCCCTCTCCAGGCCTTTGGGTGGGGGGGCAGCAGTGCGAGGGTGCCTGGCTGTTCTCGGCTAAGAGAGCTCAAGAGACGTATTCTAGTCTTTGACCCTGAAGAGGCTCCGTCTGGGGGCCACGCCTCACGTTTCCCCTCTGCTTTGCGCAGTCCGGCGGCTAGAGAAGAACGTCAAAGAGGTGTTGGAGGACTTTGCCGAAGACAATGAAAAGAAGGTGAAGCTGCTAACGGGGAAGAGGGTCCAGCTGGCGGAAGACCTCAGTGAGTAGCCCCCACAGGGGCAAGAACGGGGTGCTCTGGGGGAGGGCGGGGGGCCCAGAGCTGCCCCCTGCTCTGTGGGCTTGTGCCCACCTCAGGTGACCATGCACCTGTGGCACAGGAGATCAGAGTAGCGTTCTTGGGAAACCAAGGGCGAAGGTGTTTGTCTCACGTCCTGGACATGAGCTCTTCACATGCTGGTCGTCTTCCTCCTCCCACAAAACAGAGCGCTGCAGCCCCATGTCAGTGTCCTGCCAGGGGGATCCCCCCATCCCGGCAGCCCAGGCCCAGGCACAGGGAGTCTGGAAGGGCTCACGCCCCTCTGCTGGGGGGCATCACAGTAGGGGCCAGAGCATGTGCTGGGCAGGTGGGAGCACCTTTGCTGAATCAGGGAAAATGGTTCATGTGAATGACTCAGTGACGGGTGGTGGGCAGGAGGCCCTGGAAGAGGACGGCACAGGTGGGAAGGGAGCCTGGGTTCAGCCTCTGAAGGCACAAAGGAGAAGTCGGCCAGAGAGCCTGGCCCTTCCTCCTCCCGGCCTCAGCCCAGGGCATTGGACCTGACTGACTTTTACTTCCAGTGGTACTTTATCTGATACTAGTTAGTTGGTGCTGGATTTGGTGAATGCCTCAGCTTCTTCATTGGCCTCCACAGCATGGTCACAGCCCCTCATCCCCTCAGGTCTCGCTTAAGCCTCTCCACCAAAGGCCTCGTGGGGAGGAGGAGCTCTCCCCAAGCTCCAGGATGCACCCCCACTTTTTTAAAGCCAAAAATATCATTGAGTGTTTCACTGAAGTAGGTCATTGGGGAAGAAACAACCCTCAAGCCTTTGACTTCTGCCTGTCTTTGAGGAGGTCTGGATGGAGCTGGAAGGGTAAGAGACTAGAGGCCTGGAGGATGTGGGTGTGAAGGTGGCTGTGAGGACTTGCTGTGTGACCGTTGGCGAGTCCCCTGCCTTCATCTGTCCCATGTGTCCTGTGCCCAGCAAGCACTTGGGTGCCAAACTCGTCATCCACAATGATACAGAAAGGCTTTGGCAACTTTAGCTCTGTGGGGGGAGCACAGAGAGACCAAGGATGCCCAAGGGCTTAGGCGAGGAAGACACTGGCCCAGGGAAGAGTCTCTCCCTGGGGCCTGAGGTGGGCGGGTCTCTGTTTGAGCAATCTGCCCGTCCCAGCATCAGTGCACAAAAGCCCAGCCAAGCTGGAGGCTACAGCTGATGTAGGGAGTCCCTCCCCCAGGCCTAGCCAGGTCAGCAGCCACCTGCAGAAAGGCCCATCATTCTGGAAGGAGACCCCATGGCCCTGGTCATTGAGGTGACAGTCCAAAGAGTGACCATTGTCACTGAGGCAGACATGTGCTTCAGAACCCTCTGGCAAACGAATCTTGAATGTTGTGCCCTTTCCCACCTTCTGTCCCTGAGCTTCCTGACTCCCTAGACCCCTGGAGACCATCACCATGTAGTGGGTACCTTTGAGCTGAGGACAGACACTCGGTTTGCCAGTGAGCCGAGTCTATCATCTTCCCACCCATTTCAGTTCTTTGGTGACGAGGCTCATGAAACCCCCGACTGCTATAACTTCATTAGATCCCGCTAGGCCCTGGGCATACGAGGGCAGAGTGGGGGCCTCGGTGGTCTGCAGAGGAGGCTCTTGGGGCTCGGTCTGGCCCCTGGAGCAGGGATGGAACAGGTCCTTTCTGAGGCTTTTGGTGGATTGAGACAAGTTGGTGGCATCCCCAGGACCGTGGCACACTCTGCCCTTTCGTCTTAGGACTTCTCTCCTTCTCCGAGGGCACGTGTTGCCTCATGAGCCAGAGGAGGAGGGAATTAATTTGCCCTCTCTCAGACATGGTGTCACTGGGAGCTGAGTGGAAAGAAACTGAGTGCGGGGAGTGGCGTGGCCCGTGCCACTGTCCAGCATGCTCTCCAAGCTCCCCTCACCTTTCTCATCCTGCCTCAGCTGCTCCGGAGCCAGCAACAATCTCATTTCAAGAGGGAGGCCAATTAGAACGGGCGGCCGGCCCCTCCCGGGTATGAATTTGCTCTGATGATTTCCTACATGAGGTGGCAACAGCTGGCCCTTGTCCTGGCCCTTTGAAGGATTAGCGGGCGCGGGAGCAGCAGGCCCGGCCTCTCGCCACTGTTGACGTGCTTTGGTCGTCCCATGCCTGAGCATCTCCCAGGCAGCCAGCGATTGTTTGTGGAAATGTAAAGTTTGTTCTCCGGAGTGACACTTGGCAGCGCACAAAGCTGCTGGGACTTGTCCCTGGGCCGCCCCACCCCCCTCCTCTGCTGCCATTGTGCCTCATGTGAATGCAAAGAAAGAATGCAGGGTGGTGGGGGCTGGGGTGAAAAAAATCATGTAGGACTGACCAGGCTTTTTAAAGGCATGTAACTTAGAAAATTAAGCTGGGCTTAGGTGTTTTGATCTTTTTTTTAACTGAAAAAGTCTATGTAAACTTGAGATTAACATTTAACTGTTGGGACCTGAAAGTGTTAGACTGTGGAAGAAGGCCAATCACTTTTCCCTAAGCTGCCACCAACGCAGTGACAGTGGTCACCGTTCTGTTTTAATTAACACTTGGTGTTTATTGAAGTTTGACGTGTTTGAAAATAGCCTTTCTTTAGAGATGAGATGAGAAGCAGAGTTTGCTAGAGAATATATTTAAGAGACCAAATTAGGAGCAGAAACTGTGGCTTTAATGCTTGAGATGAGAAGAGGAAGGAAGCCCCCCGGGGGGGGGTCTTCTGGGGCTCAGTAAAGAAGCCACTTAACCATGGCACCCCTGAAATGGAGGGAGCTGGCACTTTTAAGGCTAACAATCCCTGGTGGCTGAGAATAGAGTTTGACCTGCAGGACAAGCAAGAATCCAAGTAGCATTTTCTGAGCAGAGCTCTACAGTCTAGGACTCTGCAAACCAGTGTTCCCTATCTGGTCTTCACGGCAAGTCCAAGCTTGCCTCTGTCCTAAAAACCCCTGGAGGGGCGGCATCCCCTCCAGGACGGGAGCTCTTAACCTTTTGTGCACCATGGGCCCCCTTGGGCAGAGTGGCCTCTTCCAATGCTGCTGCGTTTGAAGAAGCTGCTGCCTTTCAGCCAGAGGTTAGTGACACTCAAGGCATCATTTCTTTCCCATCCCGTTGCGCAGACCCCTGAAGTCTCTCCAGACCTGTTGTGGGTCTACAGGCCCCAGGATGAGAACCCTTGATGAAGAAATGTCTATTCTGACGCTTAGCGGACACTCTGTTCATTGATATTTTAAAAGTCTGAAATGATAGTTTTGCTAGCAGATTTAGAAACTTTGTAATGTTAATGAGTCAAAAGTGGTAATTCTCCAAGAAGTGAATGATCAGAGGATGGTTGCGAGGCCCGAGCGGGCGGACGTTAGGCCACGTTTCTTAGCCTGCTTCCTCTCACACCACATGTGCCTTCTCATCCATGGTCACTCTTGTCATCTGCGGCCTCGCCTCAAGGATCATATTGGACAGTGTTCTGGCTTTCTGCGTCTTCCTCGGTTTTGGGAAGACTTGAGTGGCGTACTCTGTAAGTGGCCCGAGTCACCAGGGGGATTACCAGCTGGTCTGGTTGATTTTGAAGGAGCTGGCAGTTGATTTTCTATGGCTTCTTAAATGCTTTTCTCAGACTTGGTGCAGAAAAAGTCATCCACTTAGAGAAGACCAGGAAGGAGGATGAATAGTTGGCTCTGTAGGCGGGGCAGAGAAGACTGTTGTGGACTCATCTGCTGGGTGGAACAGCCCCCAGTCCCTCTGTCTGCAGCAGACATGGGAAGCTCAGCCGGCCCCGAGGGGCTTGGGCCCCCCTTCACTGTCTCATTTTGCCTGAGGTCGCAGCTCTTCTCAGAATCACCTGGTGGCCCCTCTGCCACCTCACTCTTGGCTGCCTGTTGCTCACCATCCCTTAAATGGCCCCTTCATGAAGCCGACCATCGTTCTTGTTTCCTCGCAGCCAGACTGCTGGGCAGCTCCATCCTAGGTCCTGGCTCCGGTGCTGGGTGTATAGAAGTCCTCCCCAAGCCCGTCCTCATCTGCCCACCCTTCCCCTCCGAGAGGATCTGCAACATGCTGGTGGCCTTCCTTCCTCGTGGCGACCCAGGTAGAAGGCTGGTGGGCCATGTGGCCACGCCCCTCATCGTCCTCCCCTTTGCACAGGGATCGGCCAATCATCTTTCTCCTCCAAGGGCTCCCCGTCTCCCTTGTTCTCCCTCCTTGGAAGGAGCCTCGTCTTCTTGGCGCTGCTCATGGCCCATGGGCACCTCTCCTTTGGCTTGTGGCCCCTCGGAAAGCAGAGTCGCACGGTGGGCCAAGTCAGACTGTCATGCTCCTTGCTTAATTCTAGGCTGCATCCTCGTCTGTTTAGGTTGTTTGGCCCAGGCCTGTCAGAAGAATGGCCCTGTAGGTCGTCCCTCCAGACTCTGCCCTGCGGACGTCTTCAGCCCTGGGTCCCTCCTGCGACTTTGGCTGTTCCTTTGGGATGCTCATGGCCCCTTCCCAGAGGCTCGACGCCGCCCTCCTCAGTCCCAGGCTGTGCCTTGGCTGATGTCACATGCGGTTGGAGGACTCGCACTGGGGTCGCTTCCGTCCAGAGGCTTGTTCAGGATCTGCAGCCTGAGAGCCGTCAGGTCCTCTGAGCCCTCTTCTCCGATGCACACACGGGGGAATCCTTCCCGTGATGTGTCCAGCCTCCGAACAGCACTGTCGCTGTGTTACCTGTCTGTCTTCCTTCATCTAGCCTGGTTGGGCCCTTGGCGGCTGTGGCCCGCAGAGGAAGGCCAGGCTGCTGGCCCTGGCTCTTCCCTTCTCCAGGCTGGCGGTGCCCAGGTCCATCCACAGTCACCCACTTCATGCTGCCCTCTTCTCCAACTTAGCATTTTGCCTGTTTCCACGGTGTTGCCCAAGAGTGAACGTGGTCCTCCAAACAAAGTGTGATAAGGGCATAGGGCAGTGGGATGGTCACCCCCGCGGTCCCCGGGTGCCTGATCCCTCCGGGTCAGTCCCAGTCATGTTGGCATTTTGGGCTGCCCCGTCCCCCTGCTGAGTCACTGAGCTTCTGACCCACTGGTACCCCAAGATCCTCTTTGGCACCAGTGCTCCCTAGACTCCGAAAGATGTGAGCACTTCCCCTTCCTTCATCTACGGCGAGACTCACGTTTATCTTCTCACTGGATTTCTTTCCAACCTGCCAAGACCCTTTTGTATTCCATTCCATCATCCAGGGCGTTGGGTGCGATGTGTGTTTTTATCCCAGTTGTTCATTAAAATGCAGAGTGGCCAGAAGCCCCTGGCCCCTCCCCTCCCCCCCCCCGCCCCTTCCTGGCCCTGTCCAGCCATTCAGCCATTCAGCCATTCAGCCATTCCCCACCGCAGTGACAGCAGCTCGCATTCATGTAGCACCAGCTGTCTAACAGGCACCACGCCGAGTGCCTTACGGTCCTCTCACTCAGTGCTCATCAGAATACTGGGAGGGAGGAGCTGCTGTTCTCTCCATTTTGCAGATGAGGAAATGGAGGTCAGCTGAGAGGAACTGACTCCCAGGGCCACGCAACCAGTGTGTGTCTAAGGCAGGATTTGAATTCAGGTCTTGCAGATTCCAGGCCCCACTCCATCCCCTCAATAAGAGCCTTAGGACCATTCTTTGCACCTCTCAGGTCCTTGGGTGCAAACCCAAACATGGAAGAGGCCCTGCCCTCAGAGAGCTGGACATCCTGTGGGGAACCTGGCAAGTACAGGTTTCAGAACCAGGCCCTTTGGTTCACTTGGTTTTGGCAGCTATGTGAAATTGCTAACAGCTTGGAGGGAAAGGGGAAGGATTAGTTGTGTTTCTGCTTTGTGTCATGGGGAACAAGGGGAGGGTGGTGGTGCCAGAGTAGATTGTCTGTGAGAAGCAGCCCTCCCAGGAGCATGGACCCTCATGATAGCCCTCTTGAAAGAGCAGCGGCCTCCTGGCCTTCAGGCTCCCAGATGACAAAGCTCCAGGGTGGGGGGCTTCCTCCCAGCCCATGGTCTGGAGACAGGGAGGCAGTTGTCTTCCAAGACTAAACCCACCCTAGAAGACACTAGTGAAGCTGCATGCGCCCAAAGGGCCCTTTCCTTCCAAGGAACCCCCTTTGCTAGGGGCATCTTTCCATCTAAAGTGCCTTCATTCCTCTTTAGCCCGAAGTCTAAACTGATATTGGAGGTGAGGAGCGGGAAAGTACGCCAATCATTGATGTTTCCAGGCCTGCATTTACTGTTTGTCCTTCACAAAATAGAATTCTTTTTTTTAAAAATGAGTCATAGACCGAGCAAAAAAAAAAGTCACCACGAGGTTAGAATTTAGGATGTGTTTTTTCCTGAATAGAAAAAGCAATCAGCTTGAAGTGACAAAACCTTTTCAATAAGGCTGACTATTTAACACAGTCTACTCAGTTTCTAAAAAGAAGAAATTTTGTCTCTGTAACTCGAGAAAAAAAATCAGTAAAGCAAAAAATTCATTGCAAAGAGCGTGACACGTAGAAGTTAGCTGGTGGTCCTCTTTTCAGAATATACTAGAATGTCTTTAGGAGTCTGTTCTCAAGGTACAGATTTCAAACTCCTTGTGTCAAAACCATAATGTCCTAAAAACTACGGATCTGTTGTTTAACTGGCTAATGTTCCTCTTTTTTAATTTAAAGAACATACGTTTAGGGGGTAGTTAGGTGGCACATTGGATAGAGTCCTGGAGTCAGGAGGACCTGAGTTCAAATCTAGCCTCAGACACTTACTAATTGTGAGACCTTGGATGAGTCACTTGACCCTGATTACTTCACACATGTATACGCACACATATACATATATATACACACAAACATGTGTAGACATGCACATAATACATATACAAAATGTGTCTTTAATTAAATTGCTCTGGTTTGATTGTTTTAATGTTCTAATTTTTATGGATCTTTGCTCTTAACTTTTGTTTAATGTTGGTAATTAAGTAGCACATCAACAGTAGAACTGGTCAGAAGGAGTTCACAGGGGTCTCTTTGCTGGCACTGAGGCAGGAGTCTGTTGCTTTGCCCATACTCCGGTCAAGGTCACAGAACTGAGTGGTGGCCTTGGGGGGGAGGAGGAGTACTAGCCCCCCAGAGCTTGTAGCCACAGGGGAGCAGGGACCCTCCTCAAAAAGTGCCAGGGCAGAAAAGAGGGCTTGTGATCACTCACTGACCAGAACACAGGCCAGCAGGAGAGGAGTAAACACCTCCTCTTAGATCAGACCACCTTGGAAGTGTCTCTGAAAGCAGCTGCACAAGACCCCTGAAGCTTGGGACAGTGCACCCTCCACCCAGGAAGCCAAGCTCCACTTTAGCAAAGAATTAAAAGTCAAGAAATGTGGGGCAGCTAGGTGGCACAGTGAATAGACCACCAGCCCCTGGAGTCAGGAGGACCTGAGTTCAAATCCTGCCTCAGATACTTATCACTTACTAGCCATGTGACTTTGGGCAAGCTGCTTAACCCCAACTGCCCAACCTTCCCTCTCCAGAAAAAGCCACATAAAAGAAAAGAAAAGAAAAGAGAAAATCATGAAAAAAGAGTCAACAGCTTGGTAAAGGAGACAAAAAAATACTGAAGGGAATAACTCCTTCAAAACCAGAGGAGGCCAGATGGTAAAAGAGGACCTAAAAGTCAGTGAGAAGAAAAATGCTTTAAAAAGCTGAATTAGCCAAATGGAAAAGGAAATATAGAAGCTCTCTGAAGAAAATAATTCCTTCAAAATTAGAATGGAGCAAATGGAAGCTAATTTGGTGAGAAACCAAGAAACAATAAAACAAAACCAGAAAGAATAAAAAAATAGAAGACAATGTAAAATATCTCATTGGAAAATAGATCCAGGAGAAATAATTTTAAAATTATTGGACTACCTGAAAGCTATGATCAAAAAAAGAGCCTAGACACCACCTTTCAAGAAATTTTCAAGGAAAACTTGCACTGATATTCTAGAACCAGAGGGGAAAATTGAAATGGAAAGAATTCACTCATCACCTCCTGAAATAGATCCCAAAATGAAAGCTCCCGGGAATATTATAGTCAAATTCCAGAGCTCTCAGGTCAAGAAGAAAATATTGCAAGAAGCCAGAAAGTAACACTTCAAGTATGATGGAGCCACAATCAGGATAACACAAGATTTAGCAGCATCTTCATTAAGGTATTGGAGAGCTTAGAATATGATATGCCAGAGGACAAAGGAGCTAGGATCCCAAACAAGAATGGCCTATCCAGCAAAACAGAGTATAATCCTTCAGAGGAAAAAATGGATCTTCAGTGGAGTAGAGGACTTGCAAGCATTCTTGATCAAAAGACCAGAGCCAAACAGAAATTTTGACTTTGAGATATAACACTCAAGAGAGACATAAAAAGGTGGGTTTTAACTGAAGGACCTGATAGCTAACTTTTTCCCAAGAATAATGAAATGAAAATGATTCAGAATACTTTCTGGGCTATGAATTTGATAGGTTCACCTGTCCAAAAAATAAAAATAAAAACATCCATCATTTAACAATTCAGTGGCTGTTCTTCTCAGTCACAAGCTCTGTAAAAGAATTAATGTTTTTCACTGCTCCTCCCCAGGAGAGGTAGCAGCTTCTTCAGCCAGGTTATAGAAGATTAACTTTCTCAGGTTGCCTGGTCTGTAATGACAGTGGAAATCATTACAGTTCTCAGCCAGAACAGGTTTTTTCCCCAGTGTCGTTAAAGGAAAAAACACTTAAGAAAACCCTCCATAGGAGAAACATTTCCTGTGTCAGCAATTGCAGCAAAGTGTTGAATTTGATAAGAATAGACAGTTCAGTTTTAGACAAGTGATCTGCAAGTTTGTGGGAGGAGCTTCTGTTTAAAGTGGCAAGTGACTTCTTAAAATGTGCCCTCAAAGAGTGAGTCTTGACAAAGGTTTATTTCTTTTTATGAACTTACAATACTACTTACCATGGTGTCAGGTTGTTAGGGAAATTCCACCTGAGTGGGATATCCATGAAGGGAGATTCCACCTCTGCCAAAACGTAGGCGGTCATCGTCCTCCACCTCACAGGAGGTGACCTTGGATTCTTAAAGGCTCTGTCAGCACAAGCCCTGGCAGAACCTGCCATCCTGGAAGAGCTTCAAAGTCACATTGTACGTTTGTGGTCCCATGACTGGATTCAGAGACTTGTGGGCCAGTTGGTCACAGAGTGATGAGTTTTTCCTTCCTGGCAACTCTCCAAGACCATTTTAAAGTTAGTTGAGCCAGTATTTCTTAAGCACTGACTATCTGTGTGAAAAAGATGTTGTATCAAGAGAAAGGAGTCATGTCCTGGTCCCGCAACACACTTGTTTTGTGTTTATGGACAATTCATCTGACTCTGCACTCCATAGTGAGCTACAAGTGGCCCATATACACATTGGTAAGGCTGGTATCACAAAGACCAAAATGTAGTCATCCGCATCCCCAAGGAGACTGCCCTCTCTTTGCCCCCTTTTGAGAGTACAACTTATTGAATAAAGAGATAAAGGAAATTTTGCAGAAGACAGTGACAGCTGTGGAGTGTCTGATGGGCCGCTGAAGGAGAGCTCAAGAGTCAAAGGCGAAGGGAGAAAAGACAGTAGAATCTGTGTGGGGAGAGGCTGTGGCCAGGGCCTGGGGGAGCCTGGCATGTCAGATGTCGGCATGTACGACAAGCAGAGCTCACATGGCCGGGGTCTAGGGGAGCCTGGCATGTCAGGCATTGGTATATGTGACAAGCAGAGCTCACGTGGCTGTTTCGTTGATGGTCTAGACTTAACAGAGCGATGTAGGAAATGCTAATAGTACAGATTAAACGTAAGGAAAAAGGAAAGTGTTTTAAGTGAAGAAAGGCCACATCCGCAGGCTTTTATCAGAAGGCTTCCTCGAAGCAGGACTTTGCTAAGTTCTAGGGATACACAGAAAAGCAAAAGCAGTTCTAACGGGAAGAGCCTGTGGACAAGCAGGGAGAGACTGGACAAGGCAGGGCAGCTGGTCAGGGCCACCAGAGGCCTCCTGCAGCAGGTGAGATTGGGGCCGAGTCTCCAAAAGACACCAGGGAAAGCTAAGATGGGTGTCACTGAGGGCCTCAAGCCTGCCAGGCCTGGGGGATGGCAAATGTCAGTTCCTGGAGACAGGAAGGGGGCAGCGAGGGGCTGGGCCATGGGGGCCCTGCAGGCAATGGAGAACTGGGGAGGGGGCAGGATCAGAAGCAGAAAAAAGGCCCAGGATGGATGGGAGGTGGGGGGGGAGGTGGTTCGAAGAGGAACGGCTAACATTTCTATAGCTCCTGCTCAGCTGGTACCCCATTTTAACCTTCTGATGCCCTGGGAGGCACCCCTTCTTGCAGTGGGTAAGTGTCTGAGGCTGGATTTGAACTCAGCTCCTCCTGATCCCAGGCCCAGCACTCTGTACACTGGGCCGCCCTTCTGGTACAGGGGGAAGAGACAGAATTAGGGCCAGCGAATAAACATTACAGCAACTCACCAAAATTACCGCTACCGAATGATTCCAGCCAAAAAATGGGACAAACTCTGCCCACAGGCAAATGAACTCCTTGTCCCTGGAGGTCTTCAGACATTTGTCAGGAATAGTGGAGACTAGGCCTCTCGGGCCCTCAGCATCTTCCTCTGGACTCAGTCGCTACCATTCTCTCTGACCCCTCGGGTCATCCTCCGGCTCTGAGACTGTTGAAGGAAGAGCTTTCTGCACATCTGTAGAAAGCAGCTCTGACAGCCACTCGCGGCGGTGAGAAAATGCTAATACTGCAGAGCGTGTTTGGAAAACGCATGGAAAGTGGAGTCATTTAGCGCAAAGAGATGTGGTTTGTTTTATCTGCTGGACAATTAGGGCGAAGGCATGTCACCCGCTCTTTCTGTTTTTAATTTTTTGGAGGGTGGAAGGCAGGACAGTTGGGGTTAAGTGACTTGCCTGCGGTCACAGAGCTTCCAAGTGTTAAGTGTGCGAGGCCGGATTTGAACTCGGGTCCTCCTTACTCCAGGGCCGGTCCTCTCTTCACTGCATCACCTAGCTTCCCCGATCTGTACTTCTTAACAAGAAAAAAACATGCTTTCAAGTATAAACTTTATAAATTTTAATGGCTTAATGAAATGAATCTTAATTATTTTTGAAATGAGTTAGCATTATTAGCCCCCTACTTGGTGGCATCTTTTAGTGAGATGGGCCTTTTAATCTGATTTTAACTTGCAGAAAACTTCTGTCTGATTCTTGATTTTGAAAAAGTACTTTTCAAGTTGGATCGTAACTGCAGACTGGACTGCCAAACTCTTCTCTGCCCTTCCTGTGCCACAGTCTCCACGCCTTCTTTCGCTGCGCTGGTGAGCAGATGGTTCACGGAGCAGCCGTGATCCCTCAACTCCTCCTCCTCCTCGTCCTCCCTGTAGTGTGGCTGTTGGGCCCGTGAATGTCTCGTGACGGACTCTTCTTGGGCACGGCTTGGCAGCAGGGTGAGGGACAGCCGGGTCGCTACGATCTTGACCTCGTTGTTGGATTGGGGACGAGCAGCACCTCCTGTGTCTGACTCCTGGGCCTGCTGATGGCCCCTCAGCTTCCTCTGGCTTGTGCCCTTAACAGAACAGAAGGAGCCTTTTCCCAGGCTGGAAGGCCTGCCTGGGGGGTCTTCCTTTTCTTAAAAAAGTCTACCTCCTCCCCCCTCTGGCTAAGAGGGAAAAGTGCTTATGAGCAGAAGGAAACAACAGGGAAAAAAAAATAAAAGACGGGTCATTTTTAAAGAGCTTTTAAAATATAATTACAACAACACAGTGGGGGATAGTCTTGCACTCATTAGTGGTTTTTATCTTTAGCTTTCATAGTTGTCTGAAACTTGCGGTAAGGGGCTTTGTGTGAGAAAAGGAGACTTTTGGGGGGCTGCCATTGGGAAAGGGGCAAAACTCTAACACTTCTCGAGAATGGAGTGTTTTTATGTTACATAAAAGACCGTGGTATAAGGAAATTAGCTGTGAAAGTTCTCGATTAAAGTGGCTATTTCTGCTCACCGCCTGCCTGCCGCGTGTAGGAAATTCCCTGGCATAGGACAGACCTGGTTCTTGCTTCTGGGGAGCTTGTTCTCCCTTTGGGAGCTACCCTCATGGTGGAGAGGGAAGAACAGATTACTCAGGGTGGCGGGGCTTTGGACTAAGTGTGAGGCTAATGCTTGAAAGACGCTTGCAGTGACTGGAGGGGCACTGGTCTGATCTATGTCCACTCTCTGTTGAGAATCACACAGTCGTCTGGTCAGTCGTGGTTTTCTCCACCACCTTTGTTGATGCGCGTTGGTACTTCCCTTTCTGTGGCGTGGAGAGCCAGCCTGTCTCCTTGGACTCTCCAAGAGCTGTCTCTGATGTCCAGGGAGGGCCCTCTGTCTTGCTGCTTTCAGAAGGACCTCTCCCACAAGAAGGAAGGTGGGCTTACTTTGGTGTGAACTCCCTGGCGGTGGGGATGAAGGCCCCAGGAGCACAAGGAAGGTGACTCCAGGATCAAAGAAAATCTGCTCAAGAATGTGGCCTCTAACGCTTCAGAAGCCAGTCCTGGGTTGGGGAGAGGTGGCAGAAATCCTGGGAGTAGCAAAGATTTTCTTTTGATAGCTTTTTAAAAGCTAAGCTAGTCAAATCATGTGTCTCCCTGGAAGTACGATTCTTTTGAATGATTAAGCGCATGTTCTGCAGTCAGAGCCATGGAAGCCTCAAGGCCCTCCTTTGGTCCTGGGGTCTGGTCTCACAGTGACAGCCTTCGGCTTCCCAGATAACTCCCTCAGCCTCAGATGAGGTTAGGGTCACCAGGTGACAGAGGCTGGAAGCCTATGTCCTGCTCACTAAAGCTCTTCCAGAGAAGTGCATTGGGCTTTCAGAAGCAGCTCTGCATCTTTAAAATTCTCTGAGGGCTTCCTTTCCCTGTTCGCCCTTCCCCTTGTGAGGAGGGTGGCTCACAGCTTCTCACCTTCTGTGATTAGGAAGGCACGGGCCTGACTGGATTTCTGAGTACGTCCAGACCCCTCTCTCCTTTCCTCCCCAGACTTGATGCAGTTCTCTTAAATCAGCTTCCTGCCCACTGCCACCTTGCTTTTCTGGCTGCCCGGCTAGCACCATGTCTGGGCACCAGGATCCGGGTGCCGGCACAAGTCCCCTGAACGGCAATATTTGGTGATGTCAGTCCAAACACGTAAGCTGCAGGAGACGTAGCGGGCAGAAGTGGGTTGGGCGAGACCATCTCTGAAGCTCTCAGGAGAGGTGGTGCTGGCTGTCCCTGGGAAGGGCACTTAACCCTCTCTGACATTCCTTTCTTCATTTCCTTTATCTGTGCAATGGACAGCTCTGAGCTGGTCCCTTCTGTCTTGGATGGAACCCAGGGCCAGCTAATGGTCCCTCCCTCATCTGTAACCCAGGCATGCTCCAGAAGCCACGTTCTTGGAAAGTGCGGGGCCCAGCATCCTGTAAAGGGTCACCACCATGCTGCCAATGACCCCTCCTGCCCCAGCCCCGGCCCCCACCCCACGAGGCTGCTAGGGAACGGTGCCTTGTAGTGGGAATGGAAAGATTTAATGGGGGGAGAGGAGAGAAGGAAAGAGAGAGAGAGAGAGAAGAGGGGGAAAAGAGATATGGAGAGAGAGAGAAGGAGGAAAGAGATGGAAGAAGAGAGAAATGGAGAGAGAGGGAGGGAAAGAGACAAGTATGTGAAGAGCTTGGTGCCGTCAGTAAGGGCAGCTCTGGGCTCAGTGATGGGAAGGGCTGCTCAGCCTGGAGTTCGAATCCTGCCACCAGAAGGGAGGTTCTCAGTGCGTGCTTCGTTCTCAGTGCATTTATCGATCCATTTTATTTCCTCTTCCACAGCGTGGTTATGGTTCTCTTTCTGTGCCTTCATCATCATTGTGTCATTTCCGTGTCTTGAGTTTTGTTTTTTTAAACAATAACCTTGAGAACAGTCACTTCTGACGGCTAAGATCTGAAATTGGAGCTAGTTCAGAACGAAAGGCCTGACAAGGATTTAGACCAAACGATTCTGATTTCACAGAACAGGAGTCGCCAGGGTTTTATCAGGCACGGAGCAGTTCCTTGGGAAACATGTGCTTTAAGTGTACCATGCAGAGAGTTCAGAAGTCTGCCCCTCTGCTCCTGCAGCGCAAACCTTGAGTGGATGCGTCAGCTTAAAGTGTGGTCTTTCTGAATGGCAGCTTACCCATGTGTCTGAGTTGGGTAGAGAGGAGGAAGGGGTCGAGTCCTAACTTTGTATCTTTCCAGACTTGTAAAATGACAGGGAGGTGATGACGGGCTCCCACGGAGCTCTCCCCCTCTGGTTTTTCAGCCCCCTGCCCTCCCTCGCTCTCTCTCCACCTTTTGGGCCTTTGCACTGACCCTCTCCAGTGCCTGGCCTGCTCTCTCTTCTCCCACCTCCCCTCTGCCTCCAAGATCTCTGGTTCTCTTCCAGACCCAGCTCAGACACCACTTTGTGTGTGCAGGAGACCCTTCCTGGTGTCGCGAGCCAGGCGTGCACTCCTCTTCTAGAGATAGCATGCATGTGGCTGCTCTGGCCCATCTTGTGGATGGAGATGCTTCAGTGTAGAGACTCCCTCCTCACTTAATGGTAGCTCCTGGAGGGTGCAGAGGGGCTCTTACAGCTTTTGTCTTTCTCTCTAGCCCCTGCCACAGTGCTGGGCAAAAAGAGCTCAACACATGCTTAATTATGGCTGAATCCAGTCAGTGTTTTTTGCTGATTAACATGTGCTTTGGTTATCTTACACTTTTGAAGTTATTTTAGAAGAATTTTTTTAAAGTGTTTTAGAAACTTTTTTCATGTTTGTACCTAGAGGAGGAAAATCACTTAGAACTGCCATATAATATTTAAGACCATTCCTTGTTTATAACCATACAAGATTGAACGCTTGTATGGAAAACATTAATGGAAGATAAACCAAAGTTTGCCTCTGTAAGCAGTAAGATACACTAGGAAGCCCTGGGGGTGCTGGGCTGGGAGGCCTGGCATTGGGTCAGAACCATGGCTGTGAATCCCAGCTCAGCATTGAGACCTTTGCTCGCTCCCTCTTGAACCAACGACTGACTTTGATGGGCATGCATTCCTCCATCTGTGAATTGAGGGGTCCCTTTGAGCTCTGAATGACAGATAATAAAGATTTAGTAAAGTTTTATTGTGGGCTCCAAGACAGAAAATGCAAAGTAAACAAGATGTTTATTTCTTTTTTGTCTTCCTAGAAAAAGTTAGAGAAATTCAAGAAAAACTAGATGCTTTCATTGAAGCCCTCCACCAGGAGAAATAAACGTGAGTAAGAGATGTCTTTGAACTGTTACTCCACTCGTAGTGGCTGGGAAATGGCTCAAATGGTGCCCTGCCCTCCCGGTGGGCTCCCTTAGCGTTGTGGGCAGAGACGGCTGGCTGATGTTCATGGCAAGAGCCTTTGAAATGGGAATCTAAAGTCCCAAATACATTAGGTGGTTTTGGGTAACACGATGACCAGCAGTTCAACTAAGAACAGTCCTCTGGACATGGATTCTCTAAGAACTCACATGTATATGAATTGAGGGCAAAGAGATTTCATAATGTGAAAGCTGCAGGTAGAGGTGGGTGGCTCCTGAATTGGGTCATCGCGAGCTTCCCTGAGGCCATACAGATGAGTCAGCAGAGGAATGGATGTGGCCATGGCAGCGTGTGTGTGTGTGTGTGTGTATGCGCATGTGTGCACACGTGTGTGTGCTTGCCTTAGCAAAGGCCAGTAGACAGATTTGGCGGGCTTCTTCTTTTCCTGTTTTAAAATCCAGTTTTTCGATAGCTTTTGTTTCCAACTCATCTGTACTCCCTCCCCTCCCTCGTCCCAAATGAAAGAAAGAAACTAGGGAGCCGACCAGCAGTCAAGGCAGTAAAGGCAACAGGATGCAAACAGTGAGTGTACGTCTGGGTCATTCTTACTGGCCTTGGTGGAGACGTTTTCTGCCTGGCTGGGTCTCCCTTCCTGCTGCAGTGACAGTAGCCAAGGCTTTGTTTGGCCTAACGGTCAGATTTCTGCAAGTGTCCTAAACAGCCGTTCTCCTCGTGGAAGGCGTAAGAATTGTGCTTGATACTGGAATTGGCTGTTGATTGTCTCCGTAGGTGATTTATTAGTAGTAAATCTCCATGCTCTCACCAGGGCCCTTGGGGAAAGAGTCACCCTGGTATGTGTTTCTTTCTGTTTAACCCTTTCTTGACTTTTAAGTCATCATTGCTGTTGGTGTGATTACCTTGGATGTGATTACCTTGGATAGTGATTTCAGTCCTGAGTCCCTGCAGCCCAAGAGAGGGAAGGTCAGAGAACGCTGGGAGTAGAAGAAAGGATCTGTCCTGGGGCTGGTGAAGGAGCCAGGAAGCTCCCCCACTCCCTGAAGGGCATCATGGGCATCATGCAGATTTCATCTGCACTCCTGGGAATTCTCAGAAAAGGAAGCACAGGATAGTCGGAAGTAAAAACAAGAATTCACTCTGAAGCTAAATCACCAACCATTTCCATTTTATTCTAATAGTAGTACACTACTCTTGATCTTCAAAACATGCATATCTATGGAGTATTGCCCCAAATGTGGGAGTGCAGAATGGTGTCACACCTCCCCAAGGGTGTCCGCTCAGGGCCTCAGCCCTTGTCTGTCCTTGGTTCCCAGCAGTGCCCCAGGTCTGCCCCTAGGCTCATCCTGTGAGAATGGGGTGATGGGTGGAGGGAGGTTTTCAGGAAGGATTGTCCAAGGCTGAGTGTGCCCAACGGGCAGTGTCGGCAAGGTTGAATGGGACAGTGAGAAATGGGAGATGGGTGTGTCTGATGCGTGTAAAGCACGGACCCTCTGTGGGTGTGTCTCTCTGTGTGTCTGTGTATCTGTACCTGGGGGTGGGTGACATCGGCAGTCACTTCTGTCACTCAGTTTCCTGGGTGTGGTCTGAGCATCAGGGAGTGTGCTCCGTGCCCAGGATATGGCGCACACCTCAGCTTGGCTGGAAGTCCTACCTGTTGTTTTCAGATTATGGGGGAAAGTGAATTGTTGTATGTCTTGAACACTTTTTACATTTTATGCTGGGGTTGAGCAGGGCAGCAGACACAGGCCAATGCTAGGAGCCAAGGACCCAAATGATGGCTTAGGCCCCCCAAGCAGAGTCTCAAGGGGGCATTGCACGATCTGGAGCACAACCATAATTTGTATGTTTTAGCAAAGCTGGAGGAGTAAGGCAGTGGTGGCAGTGCTGGGCTGGAAGGTGGGCCTCCCATCGTCAGATTTCCTTTGACACTAGAGCCTCATGCTCCCCTCAGACGGCAGGCCTTGTGTGGCCGAGAGCAGCACCTCACAGGCTTTACTTCCCTGCTTTTTTTTTCTCATAAAGCCTGGCTATTACCAAGGATGTTCCTAACTTCAGGTGTTCTTCTTCTAACAGAACAGAATCCCTCCCAGCAACAGCTGCCTCTGACTACAGTGAGCAAAGGAAACGCTTCTCAGTCTTGGATCCAGCCTTCCTCCTCAGAGAGGCCCCCATGGAAATACACCTTGTCCAGGACACAAATCATCAATTCTTGGTGGGTCCTCTTTAGTAACAGCACCCCATGTTTATGTTGTGGAAGTGACAGCTCGGGACACGACATCGGCCATGGCATCGTGTTAGGTTCTTACCTTCTGTTTTTAGTGTTACTCCCTGGGGCGCAGGCTCTTCTCATACAGAGACTGGTTTTACCTGATAACCATTTCTTTTCCAGAAAGTATTGCTGAGTGTTTGAAATAAAAACCTGGAGCAACACTGTCATTTGTATACAAAATAATCCTCCCCTCTCCAAAGTCAGGGTTTGAATCTGTGGTGTTCTGTCCAAGGATTGGTGGCTCGCCCCATTTGGTTCAGACTCTCCGTGTGAAAGGGAATGGTCTTTGTCAGGAAATCGTGATCTTGAACAAGTCCAATATCCTTGGAGTTTGGGTTTATGATCACAGTGGCAGTGACCATGACAGGAAAAGGTGTCTCTGGCCTTTCATGGCCACCTTAGAGCATAGCTCAGGAAAAGCGGCCCCCTCGGACTCAGTGCTTGCTGGCTTCCCATCTGGCTAAAAGGGAGAGAGGGAAATGGTCTCATGCCATCAGCTGGCTGCTGACTCATGAGGGCCCCTCCAGATACATGTGGGAATCATCAGCAAGAGAGTGCTTTCTTTCCTTTTGGAAGTGCGCAGAAGCCCTTGATTGCCAGTACCAGCTTACATCCACACACAGTGATCATTTTAAAGGCAATTAGTGACAGGAACCAGGGGCTGGCTTCCTTCAGTCAAGCTTGAGGAGTATCCCACTGAGGCAGGGCCGCTCCTTTTGGATTCACAGGGGTTTTCTCCTCTGGTTTACTTCTCTCAGCGTTCAGCTCTGTTTTTTTGGCTTCTAATAAAAACTCCCACTGGACAGTCAGCTTCTTCCAGTCCACCCCGGGTTCCTTTTCCTGAAATTCAATTTTTCAGTACTAGTCTTGGAAATTCTTCTTCCATGTTCAAAGCGTTCCTGACCATCTGAGGGAGCATTTCTCAGTAGCGCGGGTCCAACAAGAAAGCCTGAAAAGGGGCTTCACCAGGCTCACAGCAGCATGGCATATTTCAAGAGTTTGTTAAAACTTTGGGCTCTGGTAAAGGAACCAGCTCAGATGTGCTTTCTCTTTGTGTTGGTATCAAGGGACTCCCTATTCCAGACAGTTTCAGCCTTTGCAAAGGTCAGGAGTAGAGAGTGCTCAGATCTTACTCTGAGTCAGGAGGAGAAAATGCATCTACTCCCACCCCCCAGCCCCAGCCCTCTGTCTGGGAGGAAGAACTCCTCACAAGGGTTTGGGGATGGGATGTCCTGGTGGCTTTTCTCTGGGGCCACTCAAGTGGAGAAGGGTGTTTAGAAGAAAGGGGAAATGATGTTAAGCCAAGTACTCCAGATGTCAGCCGAGATGGCGTCTGCGGGAGAAAGTCAGTGTTTGGAGACCCTGCCCCCTCAGCCGCCGTCCAAGTGAGCATTGACTGCTGAAGGGCCCCGGAGCAGGCGGGCAGACTTCCACACAAGCGGTGCCGCTCGTCTGCGCGTCAGGCCATTTCTGTATTACTGGGCCCAGCTAAGCGTGATTTTTTTCTTTTTTTCCTTGAGGGGGTGTGTGGAAACTTAGGTATTTATTGAATGCAGAAGTAATTGAAGGAAAAAATAAAATTCCATTCCAGCCCCTGGAGCCGAGTGTGTTGTGTCTCTGGTCTAAAAAGTAGACATTTCTGACACTTCAGTAAATCCAGGTCCGATGTTGAGGATCCTGAAGCATCCTTATAGCTAAAGCTTTCATTATCTAAGGCATAAGAATTTCCAAACAAGAGAGTGATGAATGAAGCTGAATAAGGAGGCCTGAGAACAAAGCCCAGTCTCTGAAAGCACACTTGGGCCCAGTGTTGATTTTAAAAATCAGAATCCTCAGGCCAAACTCAGGAAGACATGAAAACCTTTCTGTTGCACTGTCGAATAAACTGTGCCTTAGTGAGAGAAGGCAAACAGCCTCTCAGCACCTCTCAGTGGCACTGCCCCTTTTTAAATCAAATTGCCTGTTCCCTCTCGCGCCTAGCCCCAACTCAAATAGGACAGTGGAATCCATTTAGATCAACAAGAAATCAGCTCCAGGATGCGTGGAGTACTTGTCTTTTTATTAGGAATCCTACATGTGAAGTTGAGGCTATAGCACACTCTTGTTCAGTTATTAGTTTTAAATGTAAGTATGGTAATTTGGGATTTACTTCTCCAGTAAAAGAGGCTGAGTCTGGTTCTGTCTTCACGCTCTAAGAATCCAGTCTCTGGTGACAGGGAGTCTTTAATTTATATACATGTGGTCTGTGCAGTCCCAACCAGTGTCTGCCACAAAGAGGAACAGTTAGCATGTTCACAAATCTGCCCTCTATATACTTGTATGGGCAGAACTGATATCTTCATGTTAATGGCAGCCTCTGTGGCCCTTGACAAGGAAAGCATTCGAGTCTCGTTCCAATGTGGTGTTGGGACAAGGATGATGCTTTTCTGTGTTGGGTGAGAAATAGCCTGGCCCCGTGTAACCAGAGCAAGCCTGTGGGGCTTGAATGTCACATGCTTTTCAGTTCAGAGCCAGGGCTGGAGCAGAACCAGTACTTTCACGTGGACTCTTGTCTTCAAGGTAAAAGTGCGTTCTGATTGTCTTGTATAATAGATGAATAAGGAGAACCCTGATGGAAGAAGGCTTTCCATTGGTTCCTTGCAGTAAACTCTTGGTACATCATGATGCATGGCGTAGTTAAATTGATTTTGCAAGCTATCTCGTGGTCCTGTGCATGGGAGAGAGTGGAGGCCCTTTGAGGGCAGGTGACCTCAGTGCCATTTGGTTCCTCCAGCTGCTGGGAGCAGAAAGCCTCCCAGGACTGAGCTGCCAAGAGTTGTGTCTTGGTTGTGTCCTCGCAAAGAACTGAGACACTCCTACAGATGCCAGTTCTGACCGGCGAGCGAATGCAGGGAAAGGGAGGGACAGAAGCAAGGAACCCCAGTTGGATTCTCTGCTGGGCATTGGCTGTGCAACTGGGCATGTTCTCATAAGGCCTAAATTTCTCCTTCATTAAAAATGAAATCTGTGTCCTCTGAAGTGCTGGACAGCTTCACCAATTCAGTGTTTATCAGGAATTTACCAAGTAATAAATCTAAGTGTCTTTGTGGAAGTTAGCAGGGCTGAAGTACAGTTGTCACAGGAGAGGCAGCCTGGCATGATGACCCAGATTATGATCCCAACTCTGACCCATGCTAGCTGTGTGAGAAGCTACAGAGAAAGGGCTGACCTATGGGGGCCAAGGGGGTTCCCTCAGCAAGGACTTCCCACCAGTCCAGTCCCTCTCCCCACCCGATTGTCCCCTAAACCTTGTGGTGTGCATTTAACTGAGTCCCTGTGAATGCATTTCAGCTTCTTTGGGCTGCTTTCCTCTTGTATAAAAATTCATGAATTAGATTAACAACCTGTGTCATCTGAAAGGCAGTGTTCTTTCATCAAACCACATGGCAGGCTCACCAAGGGCATGTGGTATATTATGTTAATACTGCATATATGTGCGCTGTGTATTATTAAAAGTGTGTGTGTGCACACAGGTAGCGCAGTGTGAAGGCTGAGGCTCCCGGGGCGGGGCCGTGTCATGCTCAGCACTAATTAGACTAGTTCACAAGCTCTCTGTCTTTGGAGAAGAGTCAATAGCAAAGCTTCAAGAAATCGAAGTTCTAAGCCCTAGGCAATGAGAGAAAATAAGGATACCCGTGATTCTTTCATCACAGAGAGAGATATCCACAAGTCTATGAAGGACAGAATTCAGAAAAAAGATGTCACTGGGTTTTGTTCACAACGTCCTACATGTCAGGCCACCCTTGGGGCACTTACATAGACAGAAACTGATTTCAAAATGGCACCCAGAGTAATTTCTAGGGAGACAGCACTGACACCTGGGGTGAGGTGGGGGTCAGAACAGTCTTCCTGTGCCAATCTCAAGTGAAATCATAGGCCGCTTGGGATAAGAATTCTTAAATATGGCCACTGTTGACTTGGACAGTCGAGGTGGGTCACTCAGTATCCCTCTCCATAGAGACCCCTGTAGGATACATTTCATACCTTCAGGAATATGTCTGTGTAGCTTTAAGTTGATGTTCAGATGATGGCCTGGGAATCACTGGTGGTCAGGCCCCCAGACTGACCTCACACTGTAATGTTGATACTACCACAATGTCTGTACATTTTGTTTCCAGCATGAATATGTTATGATATTTAATAAAATAAGACATTTGCTATCTCTTGAAGGACAGTCCCATTTTTTTTCCTATTAACATCTTTTGGAGGGTGGAGGGAAGGAATGGTTGGGAAGAGGGAGCATTGGTCTCCTTCCCGCTCCCCACTACTACCACTGTTGAGACAATTCATGAGCCATACAAGTTTGTGAAGTATGCCTTAGGTGAGGAGGGATGGAGGAAGTGGCCGCCTGTGGTTCACTCGTACCAGGGTCATGGATCAAAAACACTGTATTAAGAATCTGCTACGTGCCAGACACTTGTGTTGGGTGCCAGGGGTGCAAATAGGAAATCGCTCACATGGATATAGTGCCCCAGAGGATGCGGAGTGTTGGACCCTGCTCACTAGGACAGTGTTTCCCCAGTTTGGAAGACCTAATACCCAGACTGGTGATCTGACTGGTTGAGGATTAGTCTGTTGAGTGGATTAATTAGGGGGGAGAAAAAAAGTGAAGTTAAGTAAACATTTGGACCTGTGCAAAGAAGAGAAGAAAAGGGAGCCGTTACTTAGATTAGGTCACACGGGGTTGGCTTTAAGCAGGCATGGCCATGCCCGCTGGGCTGGAGAAGATGCCACACTGGGGTAGAGCCAGGTGTCTGCTCCCCCACCCCAGGGGTTTACAACTCATTCAATGAGGGAGTCACAAAGACAGCAGGCTCCACACACCAAAGTCTCCATCATTTCATGGAAGAGGTGTGCCCCGCATGGGGAGATGCCCTGACCCTATGACTCCTTATGCCATGTTAAACTTCCCAGATGGGATCCACCAAGGAGCTGTTCCATAGCATCTGTACTACCCAGGCACTGGGTCATCACCAGCACATCTCCCTCTCCATCCCACAAATCTTCTGCACCGTGACTCCCACCCAAGTTGTGATAAGACAGAGCTGGAAAGCTGAGCAATGTCTCCCCCCCCCCCCCCCCCCCCCCCCCCCCCGCCAGTGTCTTCATTTAGCCTTGGACTGGCCTCTCCCTGTCTGTCCCTGCCTTCGGCAAGCCTGCATTTCCCAGGTGTTTTCTGTGCTGCCACATCTGATGCATGAGGTCTGACAAACATGCTGATGCCCGCTCACATCTCTCCCAGGACTTCTGAATCACCAGAACTTTTGCTATTCAGAGATTTCCAATGCAGCATCCCTGAGGAGATACGCAAAATGATGCTAAGCTCAGCCTGGTATGAGGGACAGATCCGGGGGCCAGTGGGAACACTGGCAGCTCATTGGTATAGTGGAGAGTGCAGAGCCAGTCAGGGAAGAGTTTGCCTCCTGCCTCAGGCACTTGCTAGCTGTGTGACCCTGGGAAAGTCACTTAACCCTGTTTGCCTCAGTTTCCCCATCTGTAAAAGGAAGACTATGGAGAATGGCAAAGCACTCCAGTATCTTTGCAAGAAAACGCCAAAGGGGGCCACAAAGTGTCATGACTGAAATAACTGAACAACCATAAGAGTGCACCCTTTAATTTTTCAGATTGAGGCAGAGAGGTTTGGTGATTGCCCAGGATTGCAGTGTCTGAGGGGGGATTTGAACCCAGAGTTTCCTGACCCCAGGTTCAGCACCCAATCCACTCTACCAAACCCTTTGAGCTTTGACACATAAAATGGGGGGGGAGTCATAGCAGGGTCTGCTCTGGGCCCCCTTCTCTTCATTTCTGCACTCGGTGACCTCCCAGCTCCCATGGGTCCAATCACCATCGCTCTGCAGTTGCCTTCCAGATCTAAGTAGCCAGCCCTAAGCTCTCTCCTGACTGCCAGTCTTACATCAACAGGCACTTCATAATAAACTACAGGGGCTGGACTTGGGATTTCAGTGGCATAGGGAACTCCCAGGCAAGAATTGCTCTCCTCCTATGAAGGTGAGCACACCCTCTGCAGTTTATAGTCCTGAGGAGCTGCCTCGGAACCACAGTCCTTCCTGGCTTTGAGGGCAGCTGGTAACAAACAAATGCATGCTTGTCAGATGGCCAATTGCCTGCTGGCCACTTTAAACTCATTATTCCAGAGGTACCTCTACAATCGGGACAAACTGACCTTGCTGTCCCTTATACACCAGGTTGGGGAAAGTCCCTAGTTTATACCAGTGCAGGGAAGGCAAAAGGCCTTGAAGATGTTTACCTTGGAGAAGAAAAGACAATGGAACTTGATAGCCAGGTGCTGTAGAAGAGAACTTAGCCCTGGGGGTAAAACTAGGCATTTGGGCGATGCAGGTGTGGGTTATGTGTAAGGAAAACCCTCCTAAGGATGTCTGAAAGCTGCCTCCAAGACGCGCCAGGAGTCAGTGAGTCCCACTCACCAGGAGCCTTCAAGCCGTGGCTGGAGGACCACTTGTCAGGGACGTCCTAGCAGAAGCGTGGTCATGTCTGGACTGGACCAGAGCAACACTCTCCCAGCTCTGAGATTCTGTGAATCCAGAAGGTTCCCAAGCATCTCTTCTGGAGGGCAGAGGCAGGTACGTGGGAGCCAGAGGTGCCAGATCCCACCGGCCTCAGCAGCATTCTCTGCGGTCCTGCTCCTCCCTCGGAAACCCTCTCCAGTTTTACATAACGGTCTGCGTGCCCCCCTCCCCCCGGGGTCTGTGAAGTCCTAGAAAACAAGAGATTGCTTTGGTCATTTCTTTATTCATGTTATTATTTGCTTATGCCCGGTGCGTGGTCCAGTGCCCGGCACTAGGAGGCTTTGACAAATGCCCCTTCACTTGACTTATCTTGGTTCCCCGCATTCCCAGCACCCTGAACCCCGGGTGAGGGTTTTACTTCCATTAACTTCCAGACTGATACGTTTCCCTGAAGGTTTCTGTGTAATCAGGCGGTTAGAGCCCCATGTTCTCTTTCTTCGGCTCCCTAATTGGCGCGTTCTCCCCGCCATCTACTGTAGGACTGGCCCCGGCTTTTGCTGTGTTGATGCTACACGTTGGCCGCAGCCCCATCCTCAATGGACCCGTTCTGGTTCATGTGAAAATCCCCCCCCCTTTTGTGTCCCCCGTTGACAGGACGTTACAATACCGTTAGCATTTGCAAAGGGGCGGCTCCGTCTCGGAGCTCGACCACAGGCCGTGGGCTGCTCAGTTTGCAAGGCTCTATTATGTGCGAGACACAAAGAAGGCGGAGGCCGGCCCGGGCCTGTCAAGCCCGGAAGCGGCCGCCCGGCCCCAAACGGCCTTCAGTCCCCGCGCGGGGCCGGCGCTCAATGGCTCTGAGGTAGGTAAATGAATGCGGTCCATGGTCGGCGCAGGATTCCTTTCTGACCTCATCCCCTCGCCGTTTGTTTGCAGGCTTGTAGGGGGAGAGGAGGACATTCGGCCTCTTTTGTCTCCCGTCATTTTCTTGCAGGTTGGGGAGTTAATGGAGCCTTTGTCCCGAGGCAGCGGAGCAGAAAGCGGACTGCGGCCGCTGGCAGCCGAGTCAGGCCACCTCTCCAGTGCGCCACGGCGCAGGGAAGTCATGCTCTGGGCCGCGGTGGCGAGCTCTGCTCCAGGCTTCGTGAAACGGAGAAAAGGGGGTGCCTGCTGCCGCTGGAGCCCCAGCTGGGGCTTGGGTGCTAGAGAGCCCTCACGACTCCCCCCCCCCCCGCCCGCTCCAGCTTCTGGGGCCTCCTGCAGCCTGCTCTCCTATACACCTACACGTGTACAGGTTGTTCTCCCAGGGAGACTGGAAGTTCCTCGAGGGCAGGAACTGTTTTCATCACGAAATGAGAATATTCACAACTATTAACCAGAGTCCAAATGCTTTCTCAGCATCCCTGACCAAGTTTTTGAAAGAACTCACGGGGTATTTGGCCCTGAGCACGATGCCTTCCTTCATCAGATCGCAGATCTAGTTAGAAAGGGCCTTAAAGGCCATGGAACATGATCCCTTCGATTTACAAATGGTAAAGTTGAGGCACACAGATATAGAGGGGCTTGCCCAGTAAATGTGTGAGACAAGATTGAAGCTCACTTCCCATCCCAGAAGCCCCTGCATCGTGCACACTGCCTTGCCCTGACTCACCACCCAAGCCAGCAGGCTCAGACACCATTTGTCCATTGTGCTGTTTTGTCATTCAGGGTCTGGTGAGGCTGGAGCAGGGCAAGGCAGAACCCAAGGTCAGAAGCCATGCCCAGGCTCCTAGAACAAGCACCAGCCTGACCACCTGCCCCCAGGAATCTCTCAGGAACCCAGCAGATAAGGGAAGGCATCTCCTCTCCACAGGACAGATGGGACAATAGATGAGCACGTGCTCCAAGGGACCTGGGCCTCTGTCTAGCTCAGGAAAAGTCTACTCAATTGAAGGCAGCATTAGGAGGCTCCATCTTATTTATTTTCCATTAGGCTCTACAAGACTGCACCCCTTTTATGCCCCCCCCCAACACACCTGCAGCTGTGATTACAGGTTTGGGGGCATCCAGGTTAGGGCAGGAGGATGGCATCCAGCCTGCCTGTCTGACTCTGATGGAGAACAAGCTTAACCCCAGGAGGACAGTGTCTTCCTGTGGCAGTGACTGCCCATCATCCCTTAAAGAAAAGAAAAAGAAAAATGAGAAGTAACGCTAGGGGTCCCAGGGGCCCGTGGCGAGAGTGTCAGTGGATGACGTTTCTAGTAGAAAAACAATGCCTTGAAATTAATTGGCCATTTCTGGTTAACCAAGAGCTGATTCCTGGGGGTGTTTCTGAAGAATTCCCCAGATCCTCGGGTCATCCACACCCCCGAGTGGAAAGAGAGAAGAGACATCCCTGGCTCTCCGCTCCTCTGAACTCCTCTGGTCTGCCCCAGCCAGAAGGCTGGGCAAAGAAGCCATAGAGGCTGCCTCACGAGCAGCTGGGCACTCTTAGACACAGCCCCTGAACCTGGGTCCTCCCATTCCAAGTCCAGCAGTCTCCCTACTCTCCCACATCCGCACTTTGGTCATGTTGTGCAGATGTGGGAATCTGCAAGCTTAGAAAGCAAGTTAACATTGCCTGAGACCAAGATGCACCCCTCAGATAGGGCCGTCAGCAGGCCATTCCCAAATGTGATCCTGCAGACTCTGCTCTCCCAGAGGAGAGCGCCTTTAGCATGGGATGGTGGGATGGGGGATGGATAGATGGGTGTGGGGGGGGATGGGGGATGGATGGATGGGCGTGGGGGATGGGGGGGATGGATAGATGGGTGTGGGGGGGATGGGGGATGGATGGATGGGTGTGGGGGATGGATGGTGTGGGGGATGGGGGGATGGATGGAAGAATCATAAGTGACTTAGTGGTCATTATGTGTCGTATTCCATGTGAAGCACTGTGATTGAAAAAAAAAAATAAGCAAAAAGACAATCCTGGGCCCTAAGGAGCCTGCCTTCCACTGGGGCACAAGCATCAGAAAGTGGAGAGGGGAGAGCAGTGGCTGGGAAGTGGTGCCAGAAACCCGGAACAGGCAGGATGAGGTGAAAGCTCCTGAACAGGGCTTGGGGCCCCAGGGGCAGGAGCCTGAGCCCTGGTGGGAGGGGGCCATGTGCAGACAGCAGAGGGTAGGGATGGCAGAGGAAGCAGGGCATAGTGACACCCCTTCCCTTTTCCAGAAGCCTCTGTGGCTCCCTGTCCTCTTCAGGATAAACACATAAGGTGGGTCGCTCCTTCTGCCCATGTAGGCTATGTGGGTCTGCACGAATCATGGGTCTGTCTAGAGGCAAGAACAGACAGATCTGGTGGCTCCTCCCGTTCCCTGACTCCAAGGGAGCCTTTCCCTTGGAACCAACCCTCTGCTTGGCATTCAAAGCTCTTCCCATATCTACTTCCACACACATTTCACATTCTCTCCCTCTCAGCACTCACGCTGTCTTTCTACAGCATGGATTACCCACCACCTCCTTGCCTGAGATCCAGCCTCCAGCCTCTATGCCATTGTCCTGGCTCTCTTCCTCCAGCTTTAATGGAATTCCTTCTCATCTTGGAATACCCAAGACCTAGACCACTGGTCAAGGCCACAAAGATTTCTTAAGCACTGTGTATCTGCCAGTCCCTGGAGATAAAAATACAACAAAAACCAAGAGAGCCCCTGCTCTCAGGAGGTTACATTCCCACAGGGGAGAACAGTACAGCAAAGAGAGTCCGGACTTGGGCAAAGGGAAGGGGGGTCGTGGTGACTTGGCTTCTACGCTGCAGAAACCTAGCAGTAGCTTCTTCGGGACCAGGTTCAGGAGTAGTCCCGGAGATCCTACTGTGGCTGTTGAAGACAACGACAATGCCTGCCCTCAAGAAGCTTACATTAGAATGGGGGAGACAACATATAAGTACATGGACTAAGTACATGGAAAATACAAGCAGTAAATCAGAGGCAACCCAAGATAAGAAGGCATGGGCAGCTGGGATGGGGGCAGAGTGGGATCAGAGAGCCCGGGCTGCAGGGAACCTCCAGTCCTCTGGTGCCAATAACCCCTAGCTTTACAGAGAGTGAGACTTAGCCCTAGAGAGGGGAAGGGAGCCCACTTCATTCCAGTGCCTTCCCTCCACTGATTATCTGCAATTTCTCCTGTCAATTCAGGTGGGAGTGATGTGAGCTGGAAGTGAGAGGAGAGATGCCAGGGCTGGCAGCAGATTAGCTCCAGAAGGTGGGGGAAGGTGAAGGACCTAGGCTGATGCCTGGGGTATGAGCTGGGGAGATTGGAAGGGTGATGGTGTCCTCGACAAGAAGAAGGGAGAATTGGGGATTAGGGGGAGAAGATTTTATAGGTAGGTGTGTGTGTGTGTGTGTGTGTGTGTGTGTGTGTGTGAATGGTCAAAACTGTTGAAGAAAAGGTTGCCAAAGAGTGAGAAAAGGTCCCAAGGTTTGAGAAGAAGGTGACCACCGGTGGCTTTGGAGAGGGTGGTTTCATTTGAGTTAGGAGATGGGAAGCCAGTTTACCGAGGGCTGAGAAGAGAACAAAGAACAGGAAGAGAAGCAGCAAGTGTGGATGGCTTTTTTGAGGGGAGATGGTAGAGTTGAGCCAAGTCAAAGGTGTTTTTTTATGGATGGTGGAGACTTGGGTGTGTCCACAGGCAGGACCAAAAGAGTCGGGTAGTTCAGAGAAATGGAAAACAAGAGGAAATCTGACAGCAGGATGGGAGGATGTATGAGTGAAGAGACTGGCTGCAAAAGTTGTGGCTTTAGCAGAACTGAAAAGAAGAGGGAATGAATGATGGATAGACGACCTGTTCTGGCGTGGTCCTCAGGCGAGAGCAGGCTTGAGGAGAGCCGAGCAGGCTGCTGGGGGAGGAAGACGGAAACCATCCAGCCATGAACCCTTGCCCACCTCAGTGCAAAGGACAGCTTCTATTGGCCTCTTCCCCTCAACACACTTGACTGACTCACTTCTTCGACAGCACGAGTAGGAGCACAGACTTGTTCAAAGAGAAGTAACCCGGGTCTGGTGTTTGGCAAGGCTGGGTCACCTTGGATGGGACCCAGAGGCCAAGAAGCCAGAAGAGAGCTGTGCTGGTTTCCTGGGGATCAGAGAGGGGAAGGGGCAGAGAGCGCTGCCAGAGCCAGGGAGGATGATGGCCTGAGATAGAAGGGAGGGATCTGGGACTGCAGGCCACAGTGAAGAGGTGGAGCAGGCTCTGGAGGAGGGATTTCAGAATCCTCCATTATGGAGATACAACTCTTGTGGGTGATGGGGTGATCAAGGTCATGACCGTCCCTGCTGTGCCTTTGTTGGGGGGAAGGTGAAGGTCATGGGAGTGGAGGAGGTTGATTGACTTGGTTTTTGAGGGTATATTGACTTGGAATCCAATGACCGAGGTTCAAATCCTGCCACTGGGACTTGGTGTTTCATTTGACCTTTCACAAGTCAATTCACTTTCGTCACCTGTAAAATGAGGGGGTTGGGTGGGGTGGTCTCTGAAGCCCCTTCCCCTCTACATCTGTGATACAAGAATCTGTAGAACCAATTCCTTGGGCGTAAAGGCAGGGCGTGGAGTGCAAAGGAAGGCCGAATACTCCTAGGAAAAGAGAAGGGGAAAGGGGGACCTGAACCAAAATGGAAGAATTTGTTTGGAAAAGCCCAAAGCCTCAGCGTTAGATTTCCTTTGGAGTCATGGCCAGTGGATACTCCATCAGATAGTCAGTCAACAAGCATTTCTTCAGAGTTTGATCTATTCCATGCTAGTCTTTAAGACATCTGCATTTCCCTCTTGCTAGATGACTACTGGTCACTAAGCCTGTCTGGAGCAGTAAACCTCTTTAGGGAAGGTGACTAGCAGGGAGTGAGGAAGGCAGGATACTGGGAACGAGCCCCAGGACATGATCCATGTGTCAGTGAAGGGGTGGGGGAAGGGAAAAGGGAGAAAAGGGGAGGCCAGAGAGCAGTCCCCCTCCCTCGGCTACGAGTGAGGTCCAGATTTATCATGAAAAGGAGGCTTGGTCCAAAAGGATTAGGGGAATATTCATGACACAAAGTTCAGTCGGTGACACCTGAGGGCTGCCCGCTCATCCTTTGGGCAAACAGTTACTCCCTCATGATTGGGAGGAGGCAGGCAGACTGTGGGGGCCTCTCCCTGGCTTGGCCTGGCCTGGCCTCCCTTGCCTTCCCCTCCCAGGAGATTGTCCCTTGGGCTCGCCTTTCTTCCCCCCCCCCCCCACCTTGTCCTGAGCAGAAGCCAGGCTCGAGCCTTTCATTCCCAAAAGGCAGAGGGGAGGGAGGGGGCGGGGGAGCAGGAGTCTTGGGACATTACTTGACAAACAGAATGGTATCTTAGCATTGGAGACCCCCCTCAACAAGGGGAAGAAAAGGCCTTTCTCCAGCAGGGGGGAGGCTTTGTCCTGCCAACGTAGGGGAGGGGAAGGGACTGGTCCCGAAGTCTCTGGGACAGAATCCTCAGGGAGCCTTGTTTCACTGCCAGTCAAGGAATTGGGGGGTTCCCTTGGGCTCTGGGCAGAGGAAAGGGCTGTTCGTGGAGCCATGGCAGCTGGGGGGCCCTTTAGGAGGGACTCCTGAGGCCTTGAAGGCTGACACCAATAGCTCCATGACGGGCATTCACAGGATCCAGAAAGGGCTCCTGGGCACCTCCACTGGCCGGTGTCTACCCCAAAGAGGGACAATATTCTCTTTCTGTCTTTCGGAAGATGTGAGAGGTAGCTAGATGTACAGGAGACAGCGCCCTATGCCCGGAGTCAGGAGCACCTGGATTCAAAGCTAGCCCCAGACGCTGCCTAGCTGTGACCCTGGGCAAGTCACACCACCACTCTTTACCTCCCCGTGGGAATAATAAAAGCCCCTCCTCTCGGAGTCAGTGTGAGGGTCCAACGAGATGACAATTGTCAAGTGCTCAGCCCAGTGACTTGACTCCTGGTCCTGCCATCCCAATGTTAGCGAGTATTGTCATTGCTAATTATCTGAAATAACAAAACGTCCCTCCCTCTTCCCCATCCCCTTTACTGGCCATGGGACCCCACCTGGCGCTCGAGCCAGAGGCCCCCAGACCATGTTTGGCCAGGGATTTTTTTATTAATTTCTGTTTATTTTTAGTTTACATCACTCATTTCCACAAGATTTTGAGTTACAAATTTTCTCCCCGTCTTCCCCCTACCCACCACCCCAAAACAGCCATCCCCCTGTATGCCCCCTCCCCCAATTTGCTCTCTCCTATATCCTCCCCCATCCCCCCCTGACTTTCCAGTAGGGCAAGATTGACCAGGGGATTTTGCTCAGTGGAAGGAGAGCGTGCAGACCAGCCTTCCAAACCCTGATCAAGTTCATTGATCCCTTTTCACTGTAACAGGCAAGGTCGCTTGTTCAGAACACCCCGAAGGGGCAGGCAGACCAAGGCAGGGTTGTGCAGAAGAAAGCCCCACCCCATCGTACGTGGAGTCCTGATGTGGCATGGGGGGACGTCAAGGCAGGCCCCAAACCACGTGGGGAAAGTGTTCTTGTTCTAGGAAGAGTCGCCTCCTCTATATCCATCATCCCTGACTTGAGAGTGGCCCCAGTATCCCCACCAGTTCCTTCTGCTGATATCTGGAGGGTGGGGCGGGGTGGGGTCCTGGTGCTTTTTAAGCAAGTTGCTGCTGCTGAGGTCAGTCAGGAGCATTGAAGGCAATGCTACAGCCCCCTCCCGTGCCCCACCACCTTCCACACATGCTAACTGAACGCCAAGGATAGCCCTGGGTCCGTCCCTGTAGATCTGGATGGTCTTCTGTGGGAGTGGGAGTTAGGCAGGCCAGTCAATCCGGTTTCTCTCCTAATTGATGAAGTTAAGTCAACAGAGCGAGGCGGCCCTGGCTTGTCCCAGGCTTGGCAAATATTGAGCCAAAGTCTTCGTGACCGGAACGCTGTTGACAAGCACGAGATGAAGGCTTTATGCTCTTTGTAGCCATGAAGTGCGACTTGGCCGAGTCTGGCCTAACACCCTCTGTACACAGAGGGGAGGCTGTGATCTGGAGTCAGGGATGTTTACTCGGCCAGTGTAAGCCAAGGGCCGGTTCTCAGAAGCCACACCCGCTCCCTTCTGCCATGGCGACTCTCTCGGCCACTGAAACAAACCCGTCTCTTCTCTTCTCCTGTCAACTTTTTGTTGATACATTTTGTTTTTTGGGGAAAAAAGTCGTCCTGGATATATTAGTAGTAGGGAGCAAGACCTGACCTCTAGGAAACTTGCCAGTAAAGAAATTACCCCCACTTATTCAGAACAGCACCTCCTCAGCCCTTGTAGTCTGGGAGAATTGCTGAGAGTACAAAGTGCACAAGTGACTTGCCCAGGGTCACACAGTCAGAATGTGTCAGAAGCAGGGCTAGAGCCCAGGCTTTTCTGCCCAATAGGCCCCTGCTGGCCCTCCTATAATAATAGAGATGGCAGCACAGTGTTGTTCCAGTTGCCCCCTGCCCCAGGTCCTGATTCAGCAGGGTAACAACAGCTTCCACAGTGACTTCAGGAATGAGAACCTTGTCCCCATGCCTTTCCTTCACCCTCCCCAAGCAACTCAGGGATGGCAGGTGCTATACTCATGATGCTGAATGGGCCTCTAAAATGTGCTACCAAAGTCACCCCCAAAACGTCCCAGTGCCGTCATGCCACAGCAGAAGCCCTGACGATATGGAGGAGGAGGAGGCCTCCAGAAGCAGGAGGCTAGGCTCCCAGTGTGAGATCCGCCTGTCCTCATGGGAGCTGAGCACAGCTGAAGTCCTCACTGCTGTTGGCAGGATTGGGGGCTTCTTGGTTCCCCGACCTGCCCCCAGATCCTTCAATGGGCTCTGTTTGTCTGCACAGAGCTAAGCTGGTCCCCTGGGTTTTCTGATGAGAGCCGGAGAAAAATCTCTCCAACCAAGTGGGATCTCTGGAGTGAGGCTAGAGAGAAGACTTAAAAATACATGTGTAACTATTTCAGTATAATTGGTTCTCTTTATAATCCTATGCATTTACTTTATGCATTTAAAGACTTCATTAAATGTAAACAGAATAAATGACTCCAAAGCCCTTATCCACAAGGAAGACTGGGAGGGAGGCCCCCAGCAGACGGGACGGGGGAATCCAGCAAGTCTTCATCAGAAGATGGTGCTTGAGTGGAAGGGGGGCTCTCTGAGAGCTGGAAGTCAGCAGAGAGCCAGGTATGCGGGCGGGGCCAAAGCCCAGAGCAGGGGAATGAAGCATTGGTCTGGTCCGGGAGGAGCAGAAGGCCGTGGTGACTGGGCCATTGACCGCGGAGAGACTGGAAATGAGGTCTTGGGGGCAGATTGGGAGGGGCCCGGAGACCGTTTGTGAGGCTACTCAGGACGTGGGTTACAGAAATAAGGGGCACCACAAATGGAGCAGTTTGTTTATGGTACGGCCGCAAGGGACCATAGGGATGGAGAGACGGAGCGATGTGGGAGGCGGCAGGAGAGAGTCTGAGCTGCTGTAATTGCCCTCCAGATGAGACAGAGAAATAAAGAGCACGCCCCCAGCCCGCCCCAAGAATGCCGCGGTGGGGTGGTCAGGTTCAGGCTTCACGTCGATGTCAGGACAAACTTCTTTTTTTCCTTTTCAATGACTTGTTTGTTTACTTTTAGTTTACAAGATTCGGTTCCACAATCCCTTGAGTCTCAGATTTTCTCCCCTCCCCCCCCCCC
>CM053580.1:3300470-3317469 GCA_028627135.1 Pseudochirops cupreus | reverse complement strand
GCAGCCTGGCCCTCAGGCCCATGATTTCTCTGCAGCCTGACCCTCAGACCCTGGCCCCCTCTTCAGCCTGACCCTCATCCTTTAGTCCTCTCTGCAGCCTGACCCTCAGCCTCTGGCCCTCTCTGCAGCCTGACCCTCAGGCCCATGACCTCTCTGCAGCCTGACCCTCAGACCCTGGCCCCCTCTTCAGCCTGACCCTCATCCTTTAGTCCTCTCTGAAGCCTGACCCTCAGGCCCATGACCTCTCTGCAGCCTGACTCTCAGTCCTTGACCCTCTCTGCCTCCTGACCCTCAGCCTCTGGCCTTCTCTGTAGCCTGACCCTCAGCCCCTGGCCCTCTCTGCCTCCTGACCCTCATCCTTTGGCCCTCTCTGCAGCCTGACTCTCAGTCCTATGCCCTCTCTGCAGCCTGGCCCTCAGGCCCATGACCTCTCTGCAGCCTGACATTCTGCCTCTCAGGACTTAGAGTGAACACAGAGAATGGATCTCTGTTCTTTCTATTTTTTATCTGCTGTGACCAAACCAAAGGGAAAGGTTCAGATGACAGAGAAAGCCAGGGCTGGGGAAGGGTAGTGGCCAGTAGGAGGGGAGCCAGGCCCAGTCAGCTCCAGACAAATAACAGAGCGGCCTAGCCCAATTCTAGCAGAAGCCTGGGCAGGAAGCAAGCAGAGCTGTCCCCTGTGTCGGTCTATCCATCAACAAAGGCTCATTCAGAGCATCTCATGTGCCAAGTACTGCTTCAGTGACCACGCTCACAGGAATTGGGAAAATGAGAAAGGAGAAGGGGTGAATGCCTTGAGACAAAGCAATCCTGAGTGAGGAGTCTAAGGAAGTGACTCCCAACAGTCACCAGAACCTCAACCCCAAGTCACTGCAGTAGGCTAGGAGGCAGTGCAAAGGACCCAGCTCCACTGGACCTGACTTCAAATCCTTTCTCTGATGTGTCACCCTGGACAAGTCACTTAACTTTCTGAGTCTCAGTTTTTTCATCTACAAAACAGAAGTGGGGGAGAGATTGGCCTCTAAGGGCCCTTCTATTTCTAACACTGGGATCCTCTACACTTTCTCAGCTTTGGGGGCCTCTGCTTCCTAGGCCGTGACACAGTGTGAGGATGTTGAATTAGGTAGCTACTCAAGTCTCTTCTAACATGAAGTGGGTCTTCAAGGCACTGGAACCAACTCGTTTTTATGAAGGACCAGAAAGGTCGTGGTGGAGATGGTGCTTTTGCTGTTGTCTTCCCATCCAGGTGGAGCAGGGCAGGGCATAATAAAAGGAGAAAATCCAAGAGACACAGGAGGAGCACTGGTGGCGTCAAGCCCTCTCAGCTGCAGAGGAGCTGAAGGGGCCAGTGCCCTTGCAGCACATGACCAATATCTGTCTCCTTGATGAAGGTGGTGCCCTACTGGCCCCTGTCACCAGCTGGGCCAGGGTAAGATCTGCCTCCACTAATGGCAGCTGTCACTGCAGCTTATCCAGGCCATGAGCTCAGACTGGCAATTAAGTTGCCTTGGAGCCCTATAGATGAGAACTAGTCCCAATGCACTCAGCAGGTAAATCGTTAAAGACACGGTCCTTTTCTGTGATAAATTGTCCAAGAGAGTGAAACATGCTGCTGGCCATTAATCTGGGCTAATCAGGTTGAAAGCTGGCTTGTTTCATTTAGTAATTAGCTGGTTATTTGAAAAAAATGATCCATGGCTTGGTGCTGTTCTATAGAGCTTTGAGGCACAGACAATTGTGAGAGCTGGGGGGAGTCTCTGGAGAGCCATTCATGCCTTTTCAATTACAGCCATCAGCATATTCTGAAAAATGGCTGTGGTCCTTATCGACGCCCAAGGAAGAGAACGGTTGGCTGCACAGAGCCAGAGTCTGGTGGAGTGGAGGTGATTGTGAGCTCCGTCCATGGACAGGCAGGCCTGCTGAGCAGAAGCCAAAGTGGGAGGATGGCCCATTTGGGCTTTCTTGTTATCTGCTACCTGCAGCTCCAGTCTTTGGAGAATTCCTGAAATAGTGGGAGGGAGGCAGGAAGTATAGATGTCCTCCAGCCCTGGAGTGCTGCTCGTGATCTTGGAGCACATCACTGGTCCTCAGTTATAGATTGGAGGCTTGAGTAGGAAGCCAGGGCTCATCTGGAGAAGGAGGCTGAGAAGACCGACCTCTGCTACTTCATGTAACAGCAACCACACACTGGCATCCCCAGGATGGCTGCTAGCTCAGGTTCTTAGGTCTACTTTGTTAGGAAAGAGAGCTGTTCAAGGTGTCAACAATCTTTTTAAATTACATTCCCTGGTTCAGTCAGCGCCTTGAACTTCAGAGGAAATACACGAAGAGAAATAAAGACCAACAGACAGGGCTCTGACTGTCTGAATCAACTACACACTTTACATTCCTCCCTGGATGGAGAGAACCTTTACATCTGAGCAGTGGGGGAGCTCTGAATATGCAGGAATCACAAGATCCTTCTCATAAGCAGCCACCAAAGCAAAATACCAACTGAGAGTATTTACACACATCTCAGAGCCAGAAGGCATCACAGCCCTGGTGACTCAGTGCCTAATGAAAAATTACCAAATGGTGTGAAAGCCTTCCTACAGCAAGCCTCCCCTAAGCAAGCTTCCCTTAACAAGATCCACATGAGCCCTATTAATATGGGGGGTGGGGCAAAGATCTCATACCCTATTAACATCACACTTCATTCCCCTCAGCAAGATTTGCTGACCTTAGCCTTGCTGGGACGATCACATCAAAAGGTCATGAGTCCCCAGAATGTGTGGGCTCTACAATATGTACACAATTCATTGTACAGGGGTAAGTGAAAAATCATCTGTGATGCCCTCAGGAAAGGGAGTCCTCCACCTGACCCAGCTGGTAATCCAGAGCTGGCAGGGCCCCCAGAGGTGTCCGATCCAACCAAGACCTGAACAAGCATTCCTCCTACAACACACCCACTGAGGTCAGCTAGACAATGCTTGGAAGTCTCGGATGAGGACCCTGCTGCCACAGCCCTTCCTCATTCAGCGCTCAGTCCTGTTGACCTGCCCTCCTTCTGGGGGTCAGGCTGATTTTCTGCTGTGTTACAGTTCTGCTTTTCATTTGACACAAGGTCATGTCTCTCATGATTCAGAGGACACCCTGTGCTCAAGCATTGTAAGGTTAGGAGAATGTGTCTCTTCCTAGTACCAGCCCTCGAGATTTTCATAAAGCAGAGAAAGAGCTTAGGGGGGAAAAGAGCTTAGAGGCATTCTAATCCAATCTCATCATCTTTCAGAAAAGTAAACTGAGGTCCAGAGAGGGAAGGAATTTACTCAAAATCACTGGGTCTCCTGATTCCATTCCCACCCCACTGCCTGCCCCCATAGAGTGCTGCTCTCCTAGGACCACATTACATTGATCACTTCTGAAGAATTTTAATTTTGGAAATATCTCCCTATATAGACAAGGTCATAGATTCTCCTGACTGTATCTGCTGCCTTTTGCCAGGCCTGTAAATGCAGGTCAGAAGATGTTGGCTTTCAGGGACCTCTCAGAAAAACATTAGTAACTGTAGTCCCTAGGCTGAGGGACAATGGAAGGAACGCCGTCCCTGCCCTCACAGGATAAGCATTTCTGAAGGTTCATGTACTGGGAATGTGTTTATTACCCCCTAATGCCAAGGGGATTCTGGTCTGTCTCTTTCAGGAAATTCAATCAGTGAAAATCAACTCTCTGTCAACTAAAGCCATTATCTGATTGTTCGGGGGAATTGTAATCGTATGAAGCGCATGGTCTGGGGCCTGGTCAGGGAGGGCTCCTCACTGGCTCCCCCTCCATCAGATAGCTGCTAATTTGAGATGTGTCTGGAGTCCTTCACTGTTTCCTTCCCTTCCAAGGGAGGAGGTGAAGCTGCACCAGGATGCAGGACCCAATGCTTGAGACAGCCACGGAAGAAAGACTCCTGACTGTCTCCAGGACGGTTTTGCAGTGAGTACAATGGACAGCACCCTAGCCCAGGGCTGGGAAGGCTTAGCAGCCACTCCTACCTCTGTCACTGCTGACAGTGGTGGGATAATAGGTAAATCAGGTCCCTTCCTCGATCGTTGGGGTACTCACCACTGACTCCAGAATCAGGAAGTCCTGTGTTCAAATCTCACCTCAGGCATTTATTAGCTACATGTCCCTAAGCACCTTGGGGCCACTTAACTTCTCTCAGAATTTCCCATCTGTAAAACAGCGATAACATTATCTACTTTAAAGGGTTGTTGTGAGGATCAAGTGAAATAATTCATGTAAATGTGTTGACTAGTTAATTATTATCAGTTAGGTGACCCAGAGAATACAGAGCTGGGCCTGGAGGCAGGAAGACTGGCCAAAGTTGGCCCCAGATACTTACTAGCTGTGTGATCCTGGGCAAGTCACTTAACTTTTCCTCAGTTTCCTCATCTGCAAAATGAGAAGAAAATGGCAAACCAGCCCAGTATCTTGACCCAGAAAATCCCAGAGTGGTCATGAAGAGTCAGGCAAGACTGAAAATGACCTGAACAACAAGTAAAATAGGGGGAAAGGAAAAAAAATCCTGAGAAGGAATGGGACCAGAACCGACAACCTGTCTTCTCCCTTTGAGAAACTCGTCAAGCGTCCTCTCTGGCATGTAGTCTGGATGCCTTTGTGGTCTGGATGCCTTTATGTTCTCCATTAACTGCAAGTACGAGGCTGATCTGTAGTTATGTTTATGAGGAATGCTCACCCATCATGTGAATGTGAGCTTTTATTTATTTATGTAACCCTTGTATGTGGGGAGGGAGGATGGGGTTGGGCAGGGGGCAGAGCCTGTGCTCCAGAAGGACCAGGTCGTGTTGGGTTGTTTGCTGCTTTTGCTGCTGTCATCGGAGAGTAGGGTGGGGTAGACCTACTACATGGGGCCCAAGTTCTCACTCAGAATTCAACTCAATGGAATGTGACAAAAAATGGTGCTGAACTAGGTGTTGGAGCTACAAATATGAAAAGAGATGGCTTCTGCCCTCAAAGGTCCGAGAAGATCCAACTCAGAATGACCAGGGGAAACTCTCTGGGTGCCCTGCCCCTTGCTACTGCCCTTCCCCCACAAAAAGCCCCAAAGTTTTCTTGTTGGGCATTTCACCCCCATCCAGGGTTCGTTACACGGAATCTCAAAATCTAACTTAAATACTATTCATTTCTAAGTCTCCACAGATGTAAGTAAAAGGGACCCCAGATCCTGTGCAAGTACACCAGGTAACAACATATTTGTAGCATTTCTTGGATTCTATTCCACAGAAAATTCAGAAATCTTGCAAAGGAATCAAGGCATCCCAATAAAACTAAACTAGGTAAAAATCTATTTTATCTCTCTTCCTAGGACTTACATTATCACCCTCTGGTTGGGACTCCCCTGGAAGGAAAATAATCTCCCATGTCATGCCTTTATTTCAATAAATTCCCAAGGCTCCCTGTTTCTTCTAGAATAAACCATGACTACTCCTCTATTTGGCTTATAGAGTCCTTCACTCCATAGCCTCAGGCCACTTTCCCAGTCTCACCATGCAGGACTCCCCTTCCCAACCTCAGCAGTCCAGCTTTTCTGTTGGTTTTCTTCCCGTTCCACACTCCATCTCCCATCATGGAGGGGACTGCACTTCCAGGAATGCTCTCCCTTTCCAGCATCATCTCTTAGAACTCTGGTTTCCTTCAAAGCTCCAGGGTCGCTTCCCATAGGAAACCATTCCTGGTCACCCCGACTGCTGGCTCCCTTCTTCCTGAGCTATCCAGTACTTAAATACTTCTATCATTTGTATATATATACCCATGTCTGTGTTGTCTCCCCTGTTAGAGCGTAAGGTTTTGAGGACAGGGACTATTTCATTCTTGTCTTTATATTTCCAGTATCTAGCATAGTGACTGGTACAGTGTAGGAGCTTTATTGATTAGCTGTTGGTTAGTCGATTGACATGAGTCCAAGAATAAAGTTCTAATGGCTTATGTCATTCAGACACAAATGACTGTTGAGAGAGGGAGAGAGAAGGGGAGAGAGGGACAACTAGGTAAAAAGGTGGCCAAATATACAGTCACCTGCTTGCCTTACTCAGGCAGAAAAACCATCCCTGCTTCTGGATGAGATGTTTAGGCTTAAACAGTTCAGGAAGGTACCCAAGTGTTTCAAGGTCTATACCACAGTGGAGCAATTGTTCCTTCCTCTCCCTAACAGCAATAACAGGGAGTAGCGGCAACCACGCTGGCATCCCCAGGACAGCTGCTGGCACAGGTTCTTAGATCTGCTTTACTAGGAAAGATAGCTGTTCAAGGCATAAGTAATCTTTTTTAATTATATTCTTTAGTTCAGGGGAAAAATTAGCACTCTGGACTTCAGAGAAAATCCAAACAAAGAAAATAGAGAAAACACAAGCAGAGAAATAAAGACCTACAGACAGGGCTTCTGAGTGTCTGAGAAATTAGCGCAGAACAACAGACAGATCCGAGAGTCTGACCAAGGCAATGCATACATAGCTCCAGAGAGAGAAGCACCAACATCTGGGCTTTTCAAAGCTGAGGGATTCCTTAATGGCTGCCCAGAGTCTCTTCTGGTCAAATCACAAGAACACTCTTCCAGTGAATGAGCCCTAAAGCAAAATGCTAACCTCAGAGTATGTATATATACCTGTCTTCAGGGTCAGAGGACCTCACAATCCTCCTCACTCAGGGCCTAATTAGAAATTAACAAAAGGTATGAAAGCCTTCCTAGAAGCAAGCCTCTCCCTAAGCAAGCTTCCCTTAATGGGCTCCACCTGAGGTCTATTAATGGGTAGAGAAGATCTTATATCCCATTATATGGGAGATGGAAATCCAGGGATGGGGAGCAGTCTGGCCCATTTGGTCTTGAATACAGAATTGTGGGGTGGGGGGAGGAATGTGAAATCAGGCTGGAGAGAGTCTAGATAGGGCAACACTGTAGAGGGAATTTGTGCTTTCTTCTAGAGGTCAGAAAAAGTCTCTTCAGCAGAAGTAGGGGAGTGATATCATCAGACTCGGGCTCTGCAGAGCCCTGGAGCAGGGGCATTGAGTCCCCACTCAAGGTGAATAGTGGAGAAAAGAGAGAGAATCTGAGAAAACAGTGGAAAAAGAAGAGACAAAAATCTCAGCAGACAAGACCTACCCCCCCTTCCCACCTCCACTCCCCACTAGTTTGTAAGCTACTTGAGGGTGGGCAGAGACCTTCGATGGTCTGTTTTGTATGGAATCCCCAGCGCCCAGCCCAGTGCCTCATTCTTGGTTGCCTTTATAGATAAACGTTCATGAAATCAAATTGAGCTGACTTTGCTATGGTAGAAATAGAGTGTGAAGATGGAGAAGGCACTGAACCCGAGCCCCCGTGGAAGGTGCAGAAAGAAAAGAGTCTTGGGGAAAGGGTGAAGAGGGAGAAAGCAACTGACTCCTGGCAATGGGTGGGTGTGGGAGCCACGGGCTGGAGCTGTGCTCCCACAGCCTGCAGATTCCAACAGAAGCCAGATAGCCCAAGGGAGCCATCAGCGGCTCTGAGAGGAGAGCAGGTGACAAAGAAACACGGAGTTTGGTCTGCTATTGGAGACTGGGAAGGGCTGGTTTGCTTCCATGGTGATGAACCCCACAAGACAGGCAGATTGGGCACCATGGGAAGAGACCAAGGAGGAAAGCATCCTTGGGGACTCCTCTAGCCCCACCCCACCCCCAGCCTCAGGGTTTCCTTGGTAACAGCCAACTTTTGTTTGTTTCTCACTGTTTTCTGTGGCAAGTGTCTTGGGCTCCCATGGCAGTGCCAAGCTCACAGAGCATGGAACAACACAATTCTAGGCCCCTAGAGCTACGTAAAGGACTGTTGAAGTTGGAAGGTACAACTTCCTCAGGTTACAGTTAAAGAAAAAGAGGCACAGAGAGGTGGAGGGACTTGCCCAGGGTCACACAGCTAGCGGGTATACAGCCCAAGGTTTCTGTACTGCAGCCAAGCCCGAGGTCTTGTCCATGGCACCATGAGAGAGCACATGAGCATGTGTGCATGTGCACACACACACACACACACACACACACTCTCACCCATTCTCAAGATAACAGTGAAGTCAGAATAAGAAATGGATTCAGCAGGGAAATCTCAGGGGGTTACAGACCCCAAAGAAAACAAGAAAGTCGTCCCAGAGTCCAAAAACCCTTCCCCCTAGACGAGCCTTGCCCTTTCTAGGTTTCTGGCACCATACAAATGCTGAGGCCCCCAAATGGGGAAAGGATTTGGGATGGCCAAGGGATCAGTACAACCACGAGCAGAACCATCATCAACGTCATGTAAAACATTCTTTCATCCATTTGTTCTGAGAGGAAGCATGAGAGTGAAGGTGTGTGAGAGGAAGGTGCCAGATGGATGTCTGGGTAAACCAGCTGCAGAAATGAGGGGGGGGAGCAGAAGCCGGCTCTGACCGCACCGCTCAGACATGCCGTACTACACTGAGGGCCACCTCGGAGTCGGTAAGACCCAGGTCCAAGTGCTGCCTCCGCTCCATATGTCTGAGTGAGTCACTCCCGACCTCACCGCTCCAGGCAGCTAGTGGGCACCTGCTGGATGCCCAACATGGCTGCTTCAGAGGAGCCGCCAACATCTGCATCAGAGGAGGGTCTTCCCCAATGGGATTTCCTCACATAAATGACAGCACATGTCTTGACCAAAAAACCATAATCAAGCACAATAAAGAAAGCAATTGGCTCCAGAAGGAAAGCCCCTTGGGGCTCGTGAGAAGCTCCATTTCCTGCAGGCCACAAAGGGAGGCATGAAGCCCAGTTGGGCTTCTCGAGCCCAGTCCACTTGTTTGTCTGCCCTGGCCATTGTTTCTGAACCAACTGTCCTCATGATTTGAAATCCTTTGATTCTACATGAAAAGAGGGCAGGATCCCAGGAAAAGGCAAGGGGGGGGGGGCAGGCGGTGAGAGGCCCAGGAAGCAGCAGGGCCACAGAACCATAATGCCCATGGGCCCCATAAAGAGCCAGTTTATTAAACCTGCTTTGGGAAGTCAGAGCTGAGGCCTAGGCAGCGGGCAGCCCACAGGCTGAGTTATGCAAACCCGGCAAGGCTTAACAGGCCCAGTTAATGAAAGCCCCCAACTGTGGGGACCAGCTTCGGCTTGTAATACTTACATCAAGGCCACACAGAAGCTCTCGATCCCTTAAGCCCCACTTTGAAGTCTGGCACTGAGGCGGCCAGAGAAAGGGAAGGTCAGAGACCACCTCAGGCCCCTGCTCCCCAAGTGCCTGCCCAGGCCCAGCTCAGACACACACACACACACACACACACACACACACACACACACGGACAAAAGCACCCCACAAGTCACTCTTGCCAGTAGACAAAACACTTTCCTCAAGGCTGGCTGTGATTTCTTGGGAGCTCTGTCTTCTAGGTCCCTTCCCTAAGAGGGTCTGCCTTGATTTGGGCATTAGATGCCTGCCCCTCATTCTGGGAGTCAGCCTAAGACAGGGGCTGGGGGCGGGGTGGGCAGGATCTCTACTCCCATGGCTACTGCTGAGCCATCATTTCAGTCCATGCAGAAGGGCCTAACAGCTCCAGGGGTAACTCAGGCCCTAGCAATGAAGCCCTACGGAAGCTGAGCCCTGGACCTGGGGCTCCTATGTCTGCCCCTTCAAAGATCAGCACTGGACAAATATCCCCTACCCTTGTGTAATGTCAGTCCCACATATGAAGGCGTCTGCAGCAGGCTGGGAACATTATGAAAGGCTCTCTCCTGACCCTTAACCCTAGACTCGGCAAACCTGGCACCCCACACTCACTCACTTGAAAAAGCCACCCTTTTAACTCCAAAAGAAAACACACTTGTTTCTAGAGGGTCCCCAGAATTAAAAAAACATTCAGCTGAATTCCTGGACCCATGAAAGGCCCTATCTGTGCCTGTGTGGTGCCATTGGTAGAAAGCGGAGCGTTGAGGCAAACGCATTGGGCCAGTGTAGATGATCCACAGCTCTAACGCCCCATCAGCACATCCTCAGCACCAGGAGCATTGTGGATCCGGGGCCTAGCCCCCGAGGGAACGTTACCACCCAGAGATGGTGGGCTCCCAGTAAGGCCCCCTCTTCTGTAGGTGGGGCTGGGGTGCTAGAGATGGAGAAGGGTTAGAACCAAGCTAGAAGTGGAGGGAGGACTCCCCAGAGGGGACAGCTCCGGGTGGGCTTGGAAGCACCTGTGCCAGCCCCAGGAGGGAGACATCCCCGCCCCGCCTGTCCCATGTGGGATGAGTTAGGCGTGGTGGGGCTGCGCTGGGCTGGGGAAGAGCAACGTTAGGGTGCCTGTTCTGCAGAACAGAAACTGGGGCTGTTAGGTCATCTGAAATGTTCTGAATGAAAGGGTCACAGCAGGCAAGAAGGAAAGTGTTACACTATGGGAGTATCTCCTGAGTATGTGCATGTGCACTGTGGGGGGCTGGAGTGAGTGTGTGTGTGCGTGTGTGTCTGTGATCCATGTGTGTGTCTGGGTGTTTGGGTGCACGCGTGTCTGTGTGCCCACGTGTGTGTCTGTGTGTACAGGTATGGGGTGTGTGCGCATCAGGGTGAGGAGTGTGGGTGGCTGTGTGTGTGTGGGGGGGGTTGTTTGTGCTGTTTTCCTCACTCCTCGTCTCTCTATCTGCCTGGTGCCCCTTCTCTTGTCTGTCTCCTCCCCTCTCACTCCAGGTATTACCAATGTTTGCTCCGTTTCTCTGTGTGTCTCTCAGCTTCTCTCCCTCCCTCCCTCTCTCTCTCTGCTTCCTCAGCGCCCACAGTGTTACGGACGTGGGTGACCTGTGCTCGGGCCTTGCCCCTCAGATGTCAGGGTCGCCACCCTCAGTAGCCGCTTATGATCTCCTCTTCCTCCTCCTGCTCTGGGCCTGCAGCACTGGCCTCCAGAGTGGTCTGGGGTTTCATATCCCTATAATCCCATCATTAAATAAAGTCCTTGGAGCAGGGTTAGCCTGAGCTCTGGCCAGCGAGGGTAGTCCCTGCTCTTCTCTAGGCTGTCTGCATGACCCTGGTCAATCAGTCAGTCGGTCAGTCGGTCAATCGGTCAATCATTTATTAAGTATTTACCAGGCCCTCATTCCCCAACCCAGCTCTCGCCAGTCCTGCTGCAGCGTCCAAACCCCCCCCCCCCCGCGGGCTCCTCCCTTTCTGTCCAGATGTTGAGGGCCCCTTTTAAAATGCACACACAAGATTTGGGATGGAGGACCCCTTCAGTCATGCGTGGCCATTAGCATCTGTTCTGTAAGCAGGTCCCCCAGCAGACCTCTGTGAGACTCCGTAGGAGCTAGGAATGGTTCTGGGGTGGGGCCCTGGCAAACCTCAAGGAAGCATGTGGGCTCAGAGTGCCTGGGCAGGGGGACATGGAGAGGAAAGGGGGCAGGCTCGGAAGAGGGAGGCCTGAAGGGAACTGTCTTCCCTCCTTTATGTTTTTGCTCGGGTCTGGTTCTTCCTCTGGGCTGAGCTGTGTGGCGGGTCCCTGGTGGGCTGTCCTCCCTCCCCTGCCTCTGCTCTATGGTGTTCTTTGGCCCAGGTGTTTAACAGGTGACCTGACCCTGGATGGACTTTAGCCTCTGCTTCTGATGGTGAATTACAGATGAGTCCAACAGGTCCAAACAAGCAGCCATAATGGTGGAGAAAGCTCAGTTGCTCCATAACATTTGGCCAGTTCTGCATGGGGTGTGTAGGAGACAGAAGGGCAAGGATTCCTCCCTTGGACGTCAGCCCCAAGCTTCTAGCCAGCCACGAGAGGTCCACGCATGGGTCAGAGCCAGCATCGCTGTAGGGTTTGTCACTGGGCCTCCACGGGAAGGCCATTGTAAGGCAGGATGAACTGGGGGTCATTTGGGAATACCATTCCTGGGAACATCGAGGGGGCCTCCGCCACGGAGCTGTCCCTTTGTGCTCGCCCAGCAGAGTTTGGTTGGGGTTTTGTCCTTTTTCAAAAGAACACCTCCCAGAGAATCCTAGCGAGTCTTAGAGCAGCCCCAGACAGCCCTTCCGGGACCCTCCTCATCAGCCACGTGGGTCTGTGCAATTAAATCTCAATAACTTCTTCCAGGCCTTTGTCCAAGCTGCCCATGCCCCGTGTCCGTCTTCACTGCGGCGTGCCGGGGCCATTCTCTCCTCTCTGCAGGTCTGGCTCCTGGGGGCAGCTCCTTCCTTCCTTTCCCCCCCACCCCCAGCCCTTCTTGGGAGGGCCTTTCTCTCACGCTGGGGAGGGAGCAGTGGGGGTTTTCCATCATTACCTAAGAGCCACGGGATCCTGAATAGGCTGTCTCTAGCCCAAGACGAGAAGCGTCAGGGCCAGCTCCGTGCAGAGAGAGCAGTGTGGCCCAAAGCACTTTCTCAGGGTCGGGATGGCGACTGAGCTCAGGCATTCTGGGCTTTTACCAATAGGACAGGAGCCTCTTTCTACTGAGGTCACAGAGAGGGACAAATACACAGACATGGGAGAAAGCCCTCCAGCTTCATCACACCTGCTTTAAAAATTCAGAATGAAGATCTAAGAACTTTTCGAAATAAAGACACTAGAAAACAGACTCTATTTTATTCCTGTTATTGGAGAAGGGAGAAGAGAGGAGAGACAAAAAAAGAACCAGAGGAGAGAAAATGGGAGCAAAGAAGAGAAAAAGGGAAAGGAAAAGGGAAAAGGGGAAGGGGAAGGGAAAAGGGGAAAGGAGAAGGGAAAAGGGGAAAGGCGAAGGGGGAAAGGAAAAGGGGAAGGGGAAGGGGAAAGGAAAAGGGGAAGGGGAAGGGAAAAGGGGAAGGGGAAGGGGGAAGGGGGAAGGGAAAAGGGGAACGAGAAGGGAAAAGGGGAAGGGGAAGGGGAAGGGAAAAAGGGAAGGGGAAGGAAAGACTGAGGGACGGGTAGAAGGTGATGCCCAGGGAAGAAGGGACAGACAGAGCTATTCAGGAGGATCCACATTCATTTTTAGTTTTCGTGTGTGTGCGTGTGTGTATGTGTGTGTGTGTATGTGCTTGTGCACGCATGTGGATGTGTGTGTTTATATGTTGGCACATGGGTACATGTGTAGCTGTGAGCACATGTGTATTGTGTTTGTGTGTCTGTAAATATGCATGTATGGATATGTATGTTGTATGTACCTGTGCTTTTATGCATGTCTGTGTGTGCATGCATTACATGTGCACATATGTATGTCTCTCTGTGCGTGTCTGTGTCTGGTCAGGTCACGGTTCACATTTTGCTGCCTTGGACCCAAGAGCCCACTGGCATTTGTTGGTTGGTGCTTTGGGGATTTCAGGGTAGGGAAGAATCACAATGATGGCTGTCTGTATGGCATTTGAAGGGCTCCACCAAATCATGTCACCCACCTGAAAACCCTGTGAAGGAGACAGATACTACAGGTGGGATTACTCCCATTTTACAGGGGGGGGGGAGGGGACACTGACAGGCAGTGGGCACCCAGAATCTGCCCTCAATAGCGAATATCTGATTCCCAGCCAGGCCTCCCTGGCTCCAAGCCTTGCCCATGTCGGTCTTTGCTTTGCAAATACTTGAGCCCCTGTCCCGGAGGAGAGTGGACGGACTTGGTGCACTTTCTGGAAGGGCTTGTCTGGGAAAAGGGAATCAGGTGCTTTTTACAGGAAGGAGCATCTCCCCCACAGCCCCAGGTTTCTTCTGGAAGCCATGAGGACAGTTCCACTGGTCTCTTTTCATCTTCTGAGCTGAAATTCAGGTGGCCCAGGGTCCCCATCACCCTCAAGGACCAAGGTGGGACAGCGGTGGCCCCTGTATCCTTGACAGAGGAAGCATGGAGTAGTGCATAGTGTTGGAATCAGGAGGACTTGGGCTCAAATCCTGCTGCAGATACTTCCTGCCTGCATCACTCTGGGGAGGTCATTAAACCTCCCTACACCACACTGCACCTCTGAAAAACTGGGAAGGCTGTAGTCAGACTCCCTTAGGTCTGTGAGCCTGTGATCCTTTGCCCTACCCTAACGGGGCTGTGCCGTCTTGATCTGAGGCTCCCCACTCATGAGAGGTACTCCAGGTGTGGGCTGGGAAGCCTCCCTTCCTTCCGGGCCAGCTGGAGCCCTGCCCCCCCACTGCCATCTCCACCTCACTGCCCCCATTTCTGTTCCCAGATGCAGGGGAAATGAAAGGTCGAACTGTGGGGGGAATGTCTTTGTTGCCAGTGGAAGTTAGGGATGAGGCTGTTCTGGCTGTGAATGTTTCAGCCAAGCTGACTGTACAGTCAAGCCCTTGTTCTGCTCTGAAAGCTCCAGCCTTGGTTTGGTTCCTGGGGTGGAGAGCTGACAGCAGCTGCCTTTGTGGTCAAAGAAACCATGCAGACAATAAGGCCCCCGTCCCCCAAAGTGCTTGCTTGACACCGAGCACTTTGTCTTCAGTCCACATGATCAATGGCCAGTGGGGGGGGGGAGAGGGGAGGCCACAGGAGGACCCCCAGGCCTGCCCACACAATAGTGACAAGGCAAGGACCAGCAAGGAGAACGTGACCCAGAGTGCCAGGCTTCCCAGACACTGTCCACCTGGCTCAGTCTGCCTATTGGGCTGAACAACCCACTAGCCAATGCAATGGAGGGAGTCTTTATTGCTAGACTGGGGCCTCCATTCCAGCAATGCCAGTTCAGAAATAAAGCAAACGGAGACTAGCGCTTGACCCTTCACTGCAGCCTCCCAGACTGGGGGTTATGTAGAAGGGGCAGATTGAGGACACTGCAGGGAGGCCCTGACTCTTCATAGTTTGCCATCTGGGACCCAAGAACCTCCTGGGATTTGTTGGAGATTGTGCTTTGGGATCCAAGGTGGGTTGATAGACGCATCTTCTGCATGCTCCAGCTTCCTCCTCTCCTTGTACAAAAATAAATATTTATAGGACGAAGAAGGGGAGGGAATTAACAGAGGATAACAAGGGGATGTCCTCTGAGATCTCCAAGTCCAATCAGAATGGAACTCATTGATCTGGTTTTGCAAATGACCCTGAGTAGTGGACTGTGGAAGCCTGAGGATCTGCACAGGATGAGCACACATCATTCCTGAACATGTCAGAGACAGAGCCCAGCACAGGCTCCCGGTCAGGGACCACGTCCAGCAGGCAATCTTGCCTCATCCTTGTCATTAGTCTGTTAGACCAGGAGCTCCTGGAGCACAGGGACTTTTTTTTTGGTAGTTTAGCAAAGTTCCTGGCACATAGCAGGAACTTAATGCTAGCTGACTGACTGACTGATTGACTGACTGACATTGAGAGTAACAACCAAAAATATGAGAGCTTACCCACACCTCACCAGGGAAGGATCTATACCTAAGCCCAGAACAGTGGCAAGAAGTCAATCAACAAGAACCCACATGTGAGGTGCCAGCGGCAAACTAAGTGCCAGGCACCTTATCAATCACAGGGCTACAAAAGGAGGTAAAAGACGGTCCCTTCCCTCAAGGAACTCACAGTCTAATGGGGGGAGACAACACAGGAAGTAAGGAAGAGAGAGAAGGGTCTATAATGAAGAAAGATCATGGACAGCTTCCTGTAGAAGACGAGACTTTAGGCAGACTCGGAAGAAGTTAGGGAAGCCAGAAGGTAGCGGTGAGGAGGGAGAGCATCCATCCTAGGAATGAGGCACAGGCTGAGAATGCCAGGAATCAGGAGATGGAGGGTCCTGCAGGAGGAAGAGCCCAACCAGCACCAGGGGATGGAATGGTGTGTGTCAGGGAGAAAGGTGTAAGAAGACTGGAAAGGTTGGGGGGTGGGTGGGTCATGAAGATTTGAATACTAAACAGAAAATTTTGTGTGTAACCTGAAGGTCATATGGAGTCACTGTAGGGAGTAGGGAGGGGTGTGTAAGGCATGGTGAAAGGGCCTGTGCAACCTCTAGAGACAGCCCCTTTCCTGGAGGACCTTCTGCCTTGAGCAGTAGAGAAGGGAGCATCTGGCCAGCTGGAAAGACGGCGATGCTCGCAGGCGTATCCCAGACGCATATGCCAGGGAAAGGATCTCCTCAAGCACAGTTTGTGACATGAGAATGCCCCTGTTGTTCAAGAAGGCAATGAGATGTGTTCCCTCAGACTCACCCGGGAGGACTGGGTGGGATGGACAGAATGGGGAGGGGAAGGGCCCCGGATGGTGAGTCAGGACCAGTAGGCAAATCTGCGACTTCCCATCCATATGACGTTGGATGAACTTGGATTGGATCCTCACTTGGCCTCAGTTTCCTCACCTGTAAAATGAAGGGGTTAGGCTAAGTCATCCTCTCTCTGTATTGGAGTTGGTCTCTCTCATCTCCAGTAATTTGTTTCGGTTCTTAATACATTGTTTGGTTCTAAACGTTCAGAAACCAAATCCACCAACTCTTCTCTGGATTCTTAGGTCAGAGCTAGGAGGGTCCTTGCTGCAATCTCATTTTACAGAGGAGGAAACAGGACCAGAGAGGTCACAGGTCCTTCTCCAGAGTGGACACCCTAAGGGCCGTCTGGGGACTGTCTCCTCCAGGAAGGAGTAGCTCCAGGGTTTGGGAGCTCGGTACAGGGGAGGGAAGGTCTGGCTGACAGCAACCACTCCCAGGTGTCCTCTCTTTTCATCTCAGGGGAGCACAGACAAAAACACAAAAGGTATTTGGAATTTGAGCATCTTTTCTCCCAGCTGAGTGACCTAGAATAAGACAGTAAGTAAAAGACTTAGGTCTCTGAGCTAGGAGATCTTTGGACACTTTGGTCTGAATGGAATTCTGCGCAAGAATCCCCTCTCTGGCTAAGCGTCAGCATGCCTCTACTAGCATATCTTTGGGGATGGGGATCTCATCACTACTTGAGGCAGGCCCTTCCAATTTGGGACAGTTCCCATGGTTAAGAAGTTTGTCCTGAGTCATTCCCCAATTGATAAATGGTCAAAGGATATGAAGAGGCAATTTTCAGAGGCAGAAATTAAAGATATCTTTAAGCATATGGAAAAATGCTCTAAATCACTACTGATTCGAGAAATGCAAATCAAAACAACTTTGAGGTACCAC
>CM053580.1:3281874-3299970 GCA_028627135.1 Pseudochirops cupreus | reverse complement strand
CAGAGAGGGCCAGAGGCTGAGGGTCGGGCTGCAGAGAGGACCAAAGGATGAGAGTCAGGCTACAGAGAGGGCCAGGGGCTGAGGGTCAGGCTGCAGAGAGGGCCAGGGGCTGAGGGTCAGGCTACAGAGAGGGCCAGGGGCTGAGGGTCAGGCTGCAGAGAGGGCCAGAGGCTGAGAGTCAGGCTGCCAGGGCAGCAACTTCTCCAGGTCCTCTGTGAGCACGTAGGCTTGAAGTAGGGAAGAGCTGAGCTCCATCTGTCTCCAGGCACTTACTGGCTATGTGAGCTGTGTCAGCTCCTCACCTGTGTAAGCCTCCACTCCTTCAGCTGTAAACTGGGAGCATGTTGGTCTTGCCATCCTATGGCCCTGGTGAGGTAAATCTGTGATCCGATGCCACAGCCTCCTCCTCAGCCCTCCCCACTTCTGGCACTCGGGCACTGGACCATTTTTTTTTTTCATTTTATTGGCAGTTTGTAATACAAACTTCAGTTTTGAAGGATAGAAGAAAGATGAAGAAAGCAGGCCTTGGAACAATGACCAGCAGCAGCAGCACACACTTCTGTACAGTTTTAAGATGCCAATTACTTTCCATTATTATCTCCTTTGATCCTCACTACATGCCTGTGAGATAGGTACTAACCTCCATTTTACAGATAAGAAACCTGACACTGCCAAGTTAAGTGACTTGTCCAGGGTCACCCAGGTAGGAAGTATCTAAGGCAGAATTTGAACTCAGCTCTTCCTGCCTCCTCTAGTCACTCTGGGGATCAGAGGATGCCAGGGCTAGGGCTAGGAAGGCTTCCAGTGAAAGCTCCTCCTCTTCCAGACAAGGACTATGCCCAAGAAGAGGTACAGATGAAAATGAGAGATGTGAAAAGTGATCTCAGGCCAGAAGGAGGTGGAGGGGCTTCCAGCTGGCACAGCCTGGGGTGGGGTGGAAGAGGCAGCTTAGAGAGATTAGTGGAGGAGGTGACAGGGGCTGGCCTTCTGCCAGGAGGTAATGGAAGGGCACTCAGGCATCCAGTCCCACAGAGACATGTCACAGATGGAAGGCACTCAGAGGAGACCAGTCTCATGGTCAGAGTAAGAATTACAGAGCTTGGGAGAACCACAGACCTAGAGATGGAAAGACCTGAGATGTCCCGGAGTCTAGGAGAAAGGAAGATACTTATCCAAGGTCACCAAATCAGAGGAGGGGTTGGGAATCCTCTCTTTCTCTCTCTCTCTCACTCACTCACACACACTCACACACACACACACACACACACACACACACACACACACACACACACACACATTTTTCAGGGGATAAAACTAAGCCAGAGATGGAAACTGACTCTCCCAAAGTCACCAGGAAGTAATGAGCAGACCCACAGCTAAAGCCCAGTCCTTATGTCCAGATGTCATGTTCCTTCGCCTGTACTGCATTGCCTTAACTGGAGGCTGGAGCACAGCCTGAGCAAAGACTTGGAGTCTGGAATAAGTAGCTCATGCTTGGAAAACAAGGGGGAAACTTCTGTCCCCCCTTCCAGTTCCATGGGAACATGACAGGCATGGGGATGGGGAGGCTTCAGAGGCAGAGGTGGCAAGTCAAGTTGGCTAGGTTGATTGAGTCAGTCTGAGCAGGACTTTGAATGCCAGGGTGAAGATTCCCAGCATCAGACTAGAGCTAAGGGGGCCTCCCAAACTGTGTACTTCATGCTTCTAACTGTCCTTCTGAGGAAGTGGAGGCAGAGAGCCTGGGTCACTGGCTGGCTCAGAGTGGCCCATCTGGCTAGAGGCAGAGCAGGCAGAGAAGCCCAGCTTTCTTTCCGTCATCTGAAGGTCACTGGGTCATTGGCTGGGACTTGGTCTAGTTGCTTGTTGCTTGTTGCTTGACATGCCCCGCCCCATGGCAGTTTGCTTTGAGGAGCCCAACCTGTTTTTATAGCTGGAGATGCATCGGATTCATTTGTCTTGTCAACTCCAAATGACTGATGTCCCTTGGGAGTCCCAGGTGTCCCAGCCCAGAGGGTAGACATATGTTACCACTGGGAGAACTGGCAGACATTCAATGCCAATTCTTGGGTGTGGACAGCTGGAACTGTCTCAGGCAACAGAGGTTTTCACACAGTGCGTTACCTTTCTAATCCGGAGCATTCTTTGGGTAAAAAGCACCTCGGAGAGGGATGGCAGAAGCCATCGCCCTTAACCTCAGAAAGCTACCAGTGATGGTGGGGGTAGCTGTGATGGCTCAGACACAGAGCTAATGGATAGCAGGGCCCAGGTGAGGCAATGGATTCCAACCACTTCATCTCGGGTATCCAGTGTCCTGCACTGAGGGACCTTGGAAGGAATGGAATGCTCAGAGCTGGGTGGGCTTAGCTGTGGTCCCCAGTCATGTGCACAGTGGCTGTCTGGGAGGGTGGAGACTTTCTTGATGTCTCCTGTGTGCAGCTGCCATATCTCAGACCAGCTCCTCTGATGGACCCTGGGGCCTTTGATCACGGCCCAGGCCAAGCTGGGATTGAACAGGCACAGGTGAAGCTCTTGTGGCTAATCCTTGACCTCCATTCCCCCCATCTGAGGAGAGGAGGTTTGGGGCTTATTGGTAAGGCATCCCTCAGATCCTCATTTCATGATGTCATTGAGTCTCACCTTCCAGTCTCCCCTCCCACATGTGCTTATGGGACTCCTCAATGGAGCTGTGAAAGCTCTTGTGATCCTCCTCCCTCTTTCCCCTGCCTGGTGCACTCAGATCAGTCTCATTCCCATTTCCCCAGCCTAGCCCTTGGGCCACCTTCTGGTGTCTCCTTTCAGTGACCCCAGAAGGTAGTGTCCCCTTTCACCGTGAAAGTGAATGCCATCGTCCAGGCTTGTCTGCCCCTTTATGGGTCAGGGCGATAATTCCGGATTGCAGTCTTGAGGGGGAGGGAAAGGAGATTGTCTTTCTTCTTGGAACCTGAGAAGAGCCTAGAGAGATGGAAAGGCAGTCTTCCTGTTCTGTGTGGGCCCCTGTGCGTGGGCAAATATGTGCATGTGTACGCATTGCCCCCGAGACAGGGTGCATGTGTATAGAAGTATGCGTGCATTGGGGTACATACATGGGCACGTGTGCCCCTACGTAATATTGAGCCTTGTGCAGCCAGCGTGCAAACACGTCGGGATTTGCTGGTTTCATGGCCAGTTTCCAGCCACCTTGAGGAGCAAGCAGGTGGGATCGGGTCTCCCTGGTCCGGTGGGGAGAACCCCGCCCGGAAGACAGGGGTTAGGACCTCGTCCTGGCCTGATGATCTATAGTATGTGAATGTGATGGGCCGTTATTATGCTCTAAGAAATGAGGAAATAGGTGATCTCCAAGAGTCGTGGAGAGGTTTGTACGGACTGATGCAAAAGGAAGGAAACTGAGTCAAGAGAATCATCTCTGCCATAGCATCGATATCATAAAAAAGGGCAACTGTGAGGCCTTTTCCAAACTGACGCAGAGAGTGGGCAGCTCGTGAGATAACAGAGCACGGTGAGACAAACAGCGTCGGCAGCTCGGGCTCTCGGAGCGATCCGAGGGCTTCTGCGGACCGAAGGACCCCCACAGAGGCGGCCGCCTGCCTCCTGACAGATGGGGCAGAAGAAGCCCAGCCACCGCCAGACTCTGGGTCTGGCCGGAGGGGTTTGTTAAAAGGGATTCGCTTTTCTTTTCTTTTCTTTTTGAGGTGGGAGGGAGATAAATTTCTGTTCATTAAAAAAAAATTAAAAACCGAATTAGAATCCAAGAATCGTAGGATGCTGGAGCTGGGAGGAACCTGAGCTAGAAGCCATCAAGTCCAGCCCCTTTATTCCCGAGAGGTGGAAACTGAGGCAGAGAGGGGAGGAAGTGGCTTGTCTGTCGTCTCAGAGGCAGGAAGAAAGGCAGGCGTGGAGCTGGCCTTCCCCTCGCCTGACTCCAGGCTCCTTTGTGCGTCCGCTCTCAGCTGGGATTGGGGGGCGCGGGGACATCACAGCCTGCGGTTTCGGGGGTCAGGCATGGAAAGGGCTTGGGCAGGCCCTTCAGCGGTTCGTCCTGCCTGCTCTCTCGGGGCCCGACTGCCCGGCAGGATGCTGTTCTGCCTGTGGCTTGGGCTGCCTCGTCTGGGCCGGCTCCTGCTACCGAGCCAGGCGGTTGCGCAGCAGGAGAACTTTTTTCTAGAGGAATTGTGAATTTGCAGAGCAGCGCGGTTCTCAGGCCGCCAGAAGCCAGCCAGCTCAGGATTTAAGCCCGATCGATGCCTTTCCTCCCCGGAGGGGAATCAGCCTGCTTTTGAACTCTCTTCCGCTGCTAATGAAGCCGAGATGGAGCTGTAGAGGTCGAGGCAACCAGGGAGCGATGCCCCAGACGTTTCTCCATTGAACTTTTTCTCGGTTCGCTATAGATCTTCATTATCCTGACCATCTTGCTCCGCTCCAGCCCAAGTGAGACGCTTAATGACGTGGAGATTAAGAAGAAATGAGCCAGGGCCCTGAGCGGTCAGACACGAGATGGGTCCGGCAGTGACGTCGCTACAGGCCCTTCCACCTGCTCGGGCTTGGAGCCTCTCGGCCCAGTCTGAGCGCGAAGACCCCGAGAGAGCTCTGCGGTCAAACCCTGACTTAGTCCGGGTCGTTCACGTAGTTCGGACTGAGCCAAGATTACACCCCCGTCCTCCGGCTCCACGTCCAGGGAGAATGCTCCCTCCTAGGCGATTCCTGTGGATGGAAGGGAAATGACAAGGTCACGAAGATCCTGGCTCCGCCATTCACCGGCTAACAGGAAGGGCATTGGCCGAGCCCCGACAGACGCCCTGCATTGGGAGTCATTGGCTTTGGGATCAGACTCTGGCTCTGCTCCGAGCAGGGAGAATCTGGTTGTCTCTTCCCCTCTTTAAGCCTTTCTTAGTTTCTTCATCCGTAAAATGAGGGAAGGAAGACTGGGCTAACCAGTCCATTTTATAGATGGGGAAGTGGCGTTTCCGGGAGAAGTACTGCTGGCTAGGGTCTCCCAGCTCTTAAGAATCAGTTTGCCATGCACCTCGTGCCCAACTCCCTCTGCCTCAGAGGCAGGGACTTGGGACAGAAATGTCCCCTGCTCCCCCACAGGCTTCCGGGCAGAGAGGACTCCCGCCAGGCTGCTCCAGGCTTCTCTCCATTTGTTAGTCCTAGTAACCAAGTCCCGAGGGATTTCCTCAGGAGAGATTTTAGTTTAGTTTTAGAGCTTAAGGGCCAGTTGGGCATCTGGGCAGGATAAGTGTGTCGTTCTGGGGATAGCTTAAGTCACTTAGAGGTCCAGTTGGAACCTGTCTCCCATTGAACAGTCCAGGCAAGCACTGCAGGGCCCAGGAGAGGACTCTGGTGTCTTACCTCTTCCATCTTAGATTCCAAGAACTTTCCAAAGGTGGTAATGAATGATCAGCCAGCCAGTCAACAAACATTGATGGAACTCTTACCACATGCCACATGCTAAGTGCTGGGGATACAGAAAAAAGGTAAAAGACAGGCCCTGCCCTCAAGGATTTCGCAGTCTAATCTGTGTTCAAGCTATAGACAGAGCGAATTGGAGATGAGACATAGAGGGAAAGCACCAGGCTTGCAGGGAAAGCTGATGTCTCCACGGCTCATTCAGGCTTTCCAAGTGCTTTACAGACATTATCTTACTGGGGTCCAAAATGTAGGCACAAAATTTTTACCCCTGTTTGATGCCCATCAATTGGGGAATGGCTAACCAAGTTGTGGTATATGAATGTAATGGAATACTATTATGCTATATAAGAAATGGGGAGGACACGGTCTTCATATTCACCTGGAGAGGCTTATACAAATTGATGCTGAGTGAGAAGAGCAGAACCAGGAAAAATGTGTACACAATCACAGACACATCGTATGTGTGACGACCAACCTTGATAAACTGGACTCTTCTCAGCAACGCAGCTATAAGACAACTCTGCAAGCCTCAGGATGGAAGGAGATGTCTACATTCAGAGAAGGATCTAGAAGGACCAGAGTTTAAATGGAGCCTGAAGCAATCTACCTGCTATTGTTCTTTTTCCTGTTTGGTTCTCTTTCTTCTTTCCCATCGTTCCCTCCATTGGTTACAACCCTTCTATAAAAGACTGATGACCAATGTGAAAGTATTTGCAGATCCTATACTTGATTGCAAGCTGCCATGGGGTGGGGGGAGAAGGAGGGGAGAAAATTTGAAACTCAAGAGATTGTGGAACTGAATCTTGTAAACTAAAAGTAAATAAACAAATCGATTAATTTAAAAAAAAAATTTACCCCTGTTTTACAGATGAGGAAACTGAGTCTCAGAGAGGTAAAAGATTGGGCAATCATCACACTACCAGTGAATGTTACAGACAGATCTTCTGGAGTCCAGCACTCTCAAATCCAGAACAGTTGGCCTAGGGCCAATCACTTCAGGTGCAGGAGTCCTAGTGGGAAGTGACTGAGGCCAGAGCCTGTGGTCAAATGCAGGGAAAGAAAGAGATTGATGTGACAGCTGAGGATTGACAGGGCTTGGTGAGTGATTGGATACCAGATGGGCAGAGAGGGAGAGGGAGGGAGATGGTGTGTGAGGAGGGCTGGGGGGAAGCAGCTTGTGAAGAACCAGATTTCAGTCTGAAACCTTCCTAAAAGGAAGAGCCAACCCAAGTGGAGGGATTGTCTTTGGAGGGGCTGGGCTCCTCCTTCCTCAGGTCCTCAGTCAGAAGCTTGATGGCCATTTGTATTGAGGGAGCTCTTGGCCTGTTCTGTACAGGACTCTGAGGCTCCATGAAGCTGGGATTTGGGAGACAAGGCTGTGACATGTCTTGTACTCAATGTGTGCCCTCCACACAACCTGGAAATGAGAGCATGCTCCTAAGGATGCCTCTTCAGACTGTCCTCACCAAATAACCTGATGCCTCTGGCCAGTTCACCCCCTTACTTTTCTGGAGAAGTCCAGGCTACAGTTTTTCCTTTTCCCGTGGTGTACCTGCCATGCCATTGCCTAGGGAAAGCTGTCCAACATATGGAGAGATTTCCAATCCCTTAAAAAGGCCCCTTTCCTGGAAGCACAAACTGGGGATTCACCTGGCCTTTACTGACTTCTCTCATGAAGATGTTTTGTGGGGATTAGCTAAGAGCTGGAGAAGACGTGCCCAGCATGTGGAATGAACCCCTGGCTTTGTGTCATTTCTTCCCAAAAGCATCATGCTTATCAGTAGCAATGTGGGAGTTTGGTCTGGTGGCTCTCCGCTCCAGGGTGCCATGCTGTCTCCCACCACACTGGATGTTGAATGTGAAGGACCTTTACTGCTCTAGATTTTGTTCATTCTGAGATAATAGCATCCTCTCCCTCACTCTGCTGCCTAGAGGAGTCTTGTTTTCAGCTGCATTTGAGGAGGCCAGTCATAGGCTATGGAGGGACCAGGTCAGGGTCAGGATGAGAGCCTGGAGTCTGGCTTTGTCCATAAGAAAGCATTTTGAACTTGTGACGGAACTGGGTGCCCAAGGCTAGGGAGGGGCTCTTGGGCTGTTTCCAGAGTTTGTTGGTGCTGCCAGGCAGCCAGAAGCTGGGCTGGCTTCTCATCAATTCCCCAAGTTTGGATTGGCCAAGTTACAGAAGCGCCTTTGGCAGAGCTGAGTGAGCATGCTGGGAACCTTATGGGAGTGAGGGCAGGAGCCAAGAGCAAACCTCAGGTTGGGTCTGTGGATGGTGGGGCCACTCCAGCCAAGGCTTCTGTCCATCCCTACTAGCTGCTGGCATCATACCACCAGACTGACTGGGGAGGGGAGGCTACTCCCAGCTCTTAAGGGGCTAGTGGTAATGGATGCTTTGGTGGCCTTAAGCTCTCTGCACTTGCTGAGAGGGCTTGTCCAGAGTCACACCAGCCAGAAAGTCAGCAGAGTGACTTGACTTTGTCATGTGACTGTTCAGTGCACCAAGCAGTCCTCTGAGACTGGATCCTACTGAGCAGTGGGGATCTCCTCAGCTCCCATGGGGTCACTCACCTCCGAGAGGATGCCTCCTAAATCTGTAGATCCAGCTCCTAAATCCCTCTACCTCTCCAGTCCCAACTGGAATCTCCAACTGCCCTCTGAAAACCTCCCCTGAATGATTCAAACCCCAGGACTGGCCCATTTTGGACTTCAGTCCTAGGCAGGACAGGGGCTACAAGTTGGTTGAGTTCTTGTAAGACAGTCCAGGCCACTTGTGCAGTCCTTGTTGTCTGTTTTCTTCCTGTGCTTGGTGAGGATGATCAGTGGGTACAAAACCAGTGTCAGCCCTTACATGGCTGTGGGGCCTTTTATGTGAATAGCCCATGGAGGATTAGAAGTAAGAAAATAATGAAAGGAACAAAACCAGTTTCTCTTTGCAGTGAGGGAGAGTCCATGGAGAATGTCCTCTGGTTCCATGGGAATGGACTCACGCTCTGGCCTCTTGCCAAAGGTCTGGCATGACCAGGCTTTACCAGTTGATCCCAGATGGGAGCCTGTGAAGACAGAACAGATAAAGACAGGTCAGTGGAGAGTGGGTCCCCACTCCCCAAAGAGTCCTGGGATGGAATCTCCAAGACAGGCTCACTAACACAGGCTCTTTCCTGCATGTTAGCTGGGCTCTAGCAGACTCAGGACTGTCTTTTCTTTTTGTTACAATGTCCCCAGTTCCAAGACTCATTCTCCCTTATGGGGCAAAGTTCCACACAAGGACCCAGGCTGGAATGTGGTCTTTTTCACTTCTACTATTCTCTGTCATCCTCAAGGACCAGTCACTCATCTTGGGTGTGGTTGTGAGGATTCTGCCACTCTCCCCAAACCAATGAGGACCAGAACCCCACCAGATGCTGCATGTACATTTTCCAGTAATTGGGGCAATTCTGGCATCTGAACTCACTGCTCACATTTCCTAGTACCCTCTCATGCAGAGGGTTGCCTGAAGTTTCATCTTGGAATCCTTTCTGAACAATTTCTAGACAATGAGGTAGCTTGCTGCAGTGGAAAAAAGCCCTGGGCTGGAAATCGAGTCACTGGCTAACTCTGGTCAAGTCACTTATTTTAGGAGTCTTGGTTTTCTGATCTGTAGAATGCCTAGATGCTTCCCCAAGACTCTTCCACAGGTCTTGTTCTACAAAAGTATGAAAACAGCCATTTGCAACATTAGCTATTTGTGATGATTATGAAATGCCAGTCTCTCTACTGCATAAAACTTCCCCAGACTCTTGTCACATCATGTGCTGGGGAGGCAGGAGACCTGACTCGATCATCTCCCCAGGTCTAAGATGTATCATGCCCCCAAAAGTGGACATTTCAGGAAAAAAAATTGCAGAATATCAACACTTTTTAAAAATGTTCTCAGAGAAAAAAAGTATTAAAATCATCATGAAACTCCTACAATAAAGACAAAAGAGCTGAGAGATGGTTTGGTGGGACTGGGTGATGGCAGAAGTTCCTGGAAACCTGTTGATGGGAATGTGGTCCCTGTGAGTCTGTCCTTAGCACAATGCCCTGGAGCTCAAGCTTCAGAGAGGGTGTGCAAGGGGGCTTGTTCTTTATTGTAAACATTTGAAGAGAAGCCTGGGCTTAAGTGGGATCACAGAAGTCAGCATTCCCTCCCACCTTCTTTGCCTTGTTGGGCATGTTCAATCTTGTCACTGTCTCTCATATCTTCCTCTATAGACACAGAGCAAGAGCCAAGACTATAGACAGGAAGAAAACCTTCAGTCCTGTTCCCCTTCCTGATGCTAGTGCCCTCAAACTGTCCTCAGTAACTGTGCTTCTGGTGCACATGTAGATTATTCTTATGAACATTTTGTGTAGACAGAAGGTGGATGAGTCCAGAGATGCTGATTGTTTTCTCTCGGTTCCCTTTTTTGGGTGATAATATCCAAGATCCTTCCCACCCCGTTGGCATCTTCCCCTCCTTCCAGTCCCTCAATGATGGGTTTCTGCTGGACTTGCTCTATCTAACCCATCTGTCTTCCTTGTCTTTGGTTTGTCATTTCACTCTTAAACAACACCAGGACGGGGACATTAGAGTCCAAACGTGTGGCCCTTCTGGTAAACAGAACATGTTCCCAGGATCTGCAGATCTTTCCCAACCTTTGTCTCTTGTGCTTCTACAGATCACATTCCTCTGCAGAAACATATGTTCCTGTGGAGCAGCTGGTTGGAGATTAGATGCTGTACTGTGTTTCTTTTTTGTTAATCGCAACAACAACTGCAACAAAGACTCCAGCGGACAAAAGAACATCGTAGATGGCATTTATAGAGCTTGAGGCAGGAGGGTGACAGTGGATGGGACACTGGGCCTGGAGTCAGGAAGACCTGAATTCAAATCCAGCCACAGACACTCACTAGCTTTGTGATCCTGGACAAATCAGCTCGCCGCTGTGTGCCTCAGTTTCCTCAGCTGTAAAAGGGAGACAGTAACAGCACTGACCTCTCAGAGATGTTCTGGAGATAAATTGTAAAGTGCCATTGTTGGCCCCAAGGGAATTGACATTGAAGATCCCAAGACTTGCCCAGGGCCATGCAGTGTCTGAGGCTGAACTCCATGGGCTTCCTCGGTCTTCCCAACTCCAAGGCCAGGACTTCTACTGAGCCACCTGGTTACCTAGATCCTTTTCTTTCTTTCTTTTTTTTTTTTTGGAGGGGGAAAGGCAGGGCAATTAGGGTTAAGTGACTTGCCCAAGGTCACACGGCTAGTAAGTGTTAAGTGTCTGAGGTCACATTTGAACTCAGGTCCTCCTGACTCCAGGGCTGGTGCTCTATTCACTGCTCCACCCAGCCGCCCCTCCTAGATCCTTTTCAAGGCATTCCAACAAGGTGTCTCCCACCCATCCATCGAATCTGTGTAGCTTGAAAGCTCTAAGAACGGAGGTATCCGTGTCCAACCAACCACTCACCAGAGCAGTGTAGACAGTGCCCACCCCCTTCCACCCCAGAGAAAGTGAACTCAGACTCAAGATCGTTTCCATTTTGGTCAAACTGACCATCCTCCCAGCCTGTTTCCCATTGACTTTTCTGGTTTTAGATCATGTCTCTGCCCTTTCATGTCTTCTCTGTTCCGGTCAAACTGGCCAACTGGGACGAGTCAAAGCAGGCCAGAGAGAGTGGCTGGCCATCAGGGTGGGAAAGAGTTCCCAAGCTGGGAGAGGGTGGTGGCTAATGTAGACAGAGGAGCCTCCTTCAGGTCCCATGGAGTCTAAGGAGAACAGTGAAGGTCAGAGGCCTTTGTAGGGACTGGTAGGCAATGGGTATAACTCAGGAGCTCAGTCACTCCTATGGATAGCCCCCCTCCCCACCTCAACTGTGTTGTAAGATATACAGGCTTCCCAAAGCCCAGACTTGTGGCCGCCTCCACTCTTTCTGGCCTTCTTCCTCCCCCACATGCCTGGCCTCTCAGTTTCTGGCCTAACTCACCCAAATGTGATGTGGCATATGAACTCAGTATCTTCAGAAGTAAAATATATTCTGCTTCATAAGATCAAAGCCAACTTGCTGTCCTCATTACGGGATTGCAGGCCACTGTCTGTAGTAATGCCTCTTGCGATGATGTGCCTGGACCTCTAGGGCCACCCTCCAGGATTGGGAAACAGAGCTTTCATCAGTTGTTTGAGTGACCCACCCATCCACTGTGGCCTCCTCCCACTGGCTGTCCTCTGGGGCTGAAGGACAGTGGGGCAGACTGAAAGACAGCCAGCTTGGCTCCTCAGGGCCCCAGACCCACAAAGTTCCCTTGTGTCTGCCAAGATGGCACCATTCAAGTCAGCATATAAAGTAACAGGAGGTCAGCCATGAATGGCCTTTGTAACTTTCCTGGTGGCCTCCCAACTCTGTGCCCTCTGGGGCCTCCTTTGTACAAGTCTGCTGCTTGAAAGAGATGCCCAGGGCCCCATGGGTTCCACCTACTGTCTATAACTGGGACCTCCTGGCCCTGCTCCAGACTTGGGAGCACAAGCACATTCTCTTCTCTGGCTTGGCTCTGGGCCAGGGGCTGGGCAAGTCATGGGATATGAATTTGATTTGGTGAAAGTCACACCCATGATTCATAGGGAAAGTCTGGGTGACTCTTTTTTAAACTGCATGATTTTGAGTCTCTTTGGGAAGCCCTTCTCGTACAAATATACCCAGGAATGCTTACAGATGAAAAGCTATCCAAAATTTGTTATTAAGAGTCTATGTGGTGACTAGTACTGTTCTAGAAAAAAATGAGGCCCAAGGACATTACGGACACAATCCGTGCCTGGCAGACAGTGTTGTGTGGGTCCCTGCTTGTATGTGACGAGGGGAGATGAAGACAAAGGGGGCTGATGTGCGTGTGGATGTGGATGTGAGAGGGGGAGTTTGGCTGAGGTGGAACAGGCTATAGGAGCAGATGCAGAGTTCAGGTTGATGGAGTAAGGGAAAAGAAAGGAGCGAGTTGTAAACCACAGAGTTGTAGCTGCACCGTGGTGGAAGGCAAGCTTTGGGACCCAGGAGACCTGGGTTTGAATCCCACATGTGATCCTTACTAACTATATGACCCTGGGTAAGTCACTGGATCTCTCTGAGTCTGACCCTCCTCCTCCACAAAACGAAGGTTAGCATAGGACCTCTCTCACGGGGATTTCGTGAGGGTCCCAGGAGATAGTCTATGAAATGCTGTGTCCGTAAGAGCTATGACTTTTCCAATGGGCCCTGCCTATCATAGAATGTCTGAGCTCAAAGAAAGCTTAGAGCAAATCCAACCTAATTCTCTTGTTTTAGAGAAGGACAATGAAGCCTGGAGAGAAGGGCCCTGTCCAAGGTTGTCCAAGCTCAGTGGCAGAGTTTTCTTTGAGAGAGGGAGACCATGTAGACCTCAGCCCTCAGTTCTCGATGAGCCAATGCACAACAGTTCACAAGTATGAGATGGGAAAGGGGACACAAGAAAGCAGTTTGTAAAAAAAAAAAAAAGGGATTGGGGCATCTCAGCCAACTGCAAGCACTACAGGAGTCCATGGTACAATATGATAGCCAAAGAAGCCGTGGCCACCTTGGGTAGAGTGGCAGAGTCTTCAGCAGTAAGGACTTGGTGCTTCCTCTGGTCCCTCTGGTCTCTCCGGTCTCGCTGGTCCCTCTGGTCCCTCTGGTCCTTCTGGTCTCTCTGGTCCCTCTGGCCTCTCTGGTCCTTCTGGTCCCCCCAGTCTCTCTCCCTTCAGTCCCTCTGGTCTCTCTGGTCCCTCTGTCTTCTGCCCATCACACCTCATCTAGAGCAGTGTGTTCTATCTGGGGCACCATGGCTTAAAAAGGGGATTGGTATACTGGAGGATGCCCGCAGAGAGGGACAGCTGGGAGGGTGAAAAGCCTGAAGTCCTCGTCATAGGAGGCTCACTGGGAAGAAATAGAGCAGCTGGGAAAAGACCACTTTTCTTTTTAGGTGTCTAAACGGCAGACTTGGAGGAGAGATTAGCCTTTTCTGCTTAGCCTCCAAGGGCAGAACCTAGAGCAGTGAGGAAGGGCTTGTCAAGGGCCAGTTGAGGCTGAAGGTCAGGAGCCAAACCAAAGGGAACGTGGTTTTCAGAGGGGTCCAGTTGCGGGGGTTGGGGTCACCATCACTAGAGGTCTTGAGGCAGAGGAGGCTGGAAGGCTGACTATAGGGCAGTAGGGCTGCTCAGAGGTTGGATTACCTCTGAGGTCGCTCCAACATCTCAGACTGAGCTGAGCCGTGGTGTCCCTTGATCTCACTCATCTGAATGTAGCCAGTTAAAAGGGTCATGGGTCTAGAGCTGGAAAAGGGAGAGGGTCTAGTGCAGCCTTCTCTTTCTACAGTGCAGGAAGTTGTTGGCATTTGACTGAAGGGAAAAATGGGGGAAGGCTGGAAAGTTTCAGATTCCAAATGCAGGGCTCTTTGCACTGTCAACCACTTGTGCAATGGAGTGAATTGATCTCGATATTTCCTCCTGTCACAGATGCTGGAGAGGAGCTGCTAGCTCTGGGCAGCCAGTGGCCAGCTCTTCTCTGCCTCCTCTCCAACCCACAAAAAGGATGGTTTCCTCTGGGAAAGTACAGGCTTTAAAGGGGTGTTTTCTTTCTGTTGTCCACACTGTGTTTCCTGTTCCCTTTTTAATGATTCCCCTTTCCCAAAAGATTCCCCCAAGAGCATCCAAGGAAGCCGGGCCAGAGGTCAAGCCTGGGAGCAGCCAGGGCCCTAGCTCTGGTGGGCATCGGAGGGCCCATTTATTTTCTCCCTTCCACTCTCTCCAAGGCTGGACACTTGAGTCAGGCCCTTATTAGTTCTTGGGCCTGGAGAATCCACAAGCAAGGGAAGGGCAGGAATTTTGTTGACCCAAGCCAGTGGCCCCACAATGGCTTGGCAGGTCACACTCTGCCCTTTGAGGCTGAAGGAGTCTTGTCCATAAGTTTCTATGGCATTGTCCTGGGAATCAGAAGGGTCTTTCTGAGTGAAGGTGGTGTCCTGAGAAAAAAAAGAAAAAGGAAATCCCCCCCTCCCCAGCATCCATGCAGCCTCTATCCTGTTGTCCATCCATCCCCAGGCTGCCATCCCTTCTCAGGCCCTCGTTGCCATAGAGATGTTGTCTGATCCATCTCTATTGAGCCCCCCCCCCCAACCCCCGGGGCCCTGAATGGACGCTGAGGAGGGTAAATGTATTCAGTGACATTGAGCGGATGATTCTATTCTGTGGGATCTCTGCCCCATTTGTTTCCGGCCTTGTCTGAGGGTTGGGCTGCAGTGTTGGGCTTTGGGGGCACGTGCCCCCCTCACAGGCTCGGAGTTAATGGAGGCCTTGTTTGGACCCACTGGGGCAGAAAGTGTTCTGCTGGGGAGGACAAAGGCTGGGCAGGCCACCTCAGTGGCTGCTTTGGGAGAGCCCTCTCTTCAAGGCTCTCAAAGGAAATGGGAGATAACGGGGAGCAGAGAGGAATATCCCCTCAGGAAGGCTCTGTCCAGCCCAGCCACCTCCCCTTGCTTCTCGGACCCATCTGGCCTCCCCAGTGAGCTCTGGATGCTGAGGTGGCACTTTTGTTAGTCAAGGGTTTAATTAGACTGGCCCTTTTCCTGCCCAGTGAAGGAAAGCATCTCTGGCCCCTCATAGCAGTTGGCAGGGTAGAAGACACAGAAGGCCCCTGGGGGCTAGCATCCAGAGGAGAACAATATTCAACACAAACCTTCCCTTGTCAGATTGCTTATATAGGAAGCAATGTGGGAGCCCAGAACTTCTGATCCTTATTCTCTATGTGGCCTTGGGCAGGTCCCACCATGCCTGTTTCCTTCTCTGTACACGGAGTTTGGCCTATATGGTTTCTGGGGTTCCTTCCAACTTGAGATCTAGGATATTATGAGAATGGTCCAGATGACACAAAATCTCAATTTAGGGAGGAACCTGAGAAGCTTCAGACCTGGGCAGGAAGGCTGCCTAACCCCAAGCAGCATCCCTGACAGGGGCTCTGCCCATGTTTTTAGAGTCCTCCAGTGGACAGCTCCCATCTCCTTAAGAGGTTGGGAGGACAGTGAGGAGAAAGCCAGGGAATCCATGAACAAGTAAGGATTTATCTCCTCCCCCCACCCCCACCCCCCCAGAACTGCCTCCCCATCTCCTGGGACTATCACCCCTTCAAATACTGGAGAAATCGCTTCCAGCCCCTCCCCTCACCTTGTCCAAGCCTGCCCTTGATCCTCCTAAGGCACTTCCGGTCCATGAACCCATGGAAACAAACACCTACTATATGCCCTGTCCTCGAGATCACTCCATTCCTCAGCTGAGTCTTGGGGAGATGCAGCCTGAGGACTCCAGCTTCTGAAGACCTGTCCAGTGGCTCCACATTCATCTAAAGAGACGCGACCACCCCACTAAGGACCCGGGGACCTCTGTGGGGGACGGGCAGCTGAACCCTTTCCTAACGCTCAATCTCTCGGGGCAGGAGCTCCACGAGACTGGAACTACGCCTTCTTCCGCATGGGTCCCCAGCATTCAGCCCAAGGCTTTGGACTCAGTAAGTGCTTAATAAATGCTTCCTTCATTTGATCCTGTGCAAACATAATATCTGCAGAATAAATTCAAGATAATTGATGGCAGGAGCACATTAGCAACGAGGGGGACCAGGAAAAAAAAGGCTGCTGATGTCTCTCTGTTTTTTCCCATAGTTTTCTCCAGTACCCCCTTCCCTCTCCCCCCCCCCAAAGCCATCCCGCGTAACAAGTCCTATTTTGAGACAAAAAATAAAAAGAAGAGGAAAAAACAGCAGAACTGATCAATACGTTGAAAAAGTTTGAAAACAGAAGCCACATCCTGGGAATCAACAGGAGAGGGGTGGGGAGGAGGGGCTGGAGGGTGGCCTCTCCCCCATGGGAGAGGAATGGGGGACTGGAGGGTGGCCTCCCCCCACAGGATAGGAATGGGGGTCTGGAGAGAGTCCTCCCCCATAGGAGAGGAAGGGGGGGCTGCAGGGTGGCCTCCCCCCATAGGAGAGGAATGGGGGGGGGCTGGAGGGTGGCCTCCCCCCACAGGATAGGAATGGGGGTCTGGAGAGAGTCCTCCCCCATAGGAGAGGAATGGGGGGGCTGCAGGGTGGCCTCCCCCCATAGGAGAGGAATGGGGGGGGCTGGAGGGTGGCCTCCCCCCATAGGAGAGGAATGGGGGGCTGGAGAGTGTCCTCCCCCTATAGGAGTGGAATGGGGGCTGGAGGTGTCCTCCCCAGAAAGGAGAGGAATGGGGGTCTGGGGGTTTGTCCTCTCTCTGCCGTGCATAGAAGGAGGGGATGGGGGGGGGGCTCCTCTCCCACTTCTTTCAAGTCCTGCTTGTTCTTTCTCATTGTGTAACTTTCTCTTTTGGGATGGGGGAGAGGGAGGTTCTTTCCTTTTGTGCCATGATCGCTTGCTACAATGTTTTCTGGGCTCTGCTGACTTCACTCTGCATCTGTTCATGCAGAGATAATGGAGATAACCAGCTTTTCATGCTTCTCTATACTCATCACACAGATCATTCAGTACAGAACAGGAATATTCTGTTACATCCACATATTGTAATTTGTTTAGCCATTCCTTAATCAATGGGCATCTACTTGGTTTCCAATTCTTTGCTATCACAAAAAGTGCTGCTATAAATATTTTGCTGTATATGGGGGATTTCTTCGGATCAATTACCTTGTTGGGGGTCTAAGCTGAATGATGGAGTCAGTGACCCAAAAGGTGTGGACATTTTAGTCACTTTATGAGCATAATTCCAAATTGCTTCCAAAATGGTTGTACCAATTCACAACTCCACCAATAATGTACCATTGTGCTTATTCATAGGACATGCCTTTTGTAGAAGGTGGGATTTTAGCTGGACCTGAAAGAAGCTAGAACCTGGAGATGGAGAGAAGAGAATTCCAAACATGGGGATCAGCCAGTGAAAATGCAGAGTCCAAAGACGTGGTGTCCTACACATTGGTGTGCTGGTGATATTTAACAGTCACTCGATGAAAAACTATCATGGGGCAGTTTTAACTTCAATCTGTATTATTAAATACTTCCTTGATTTCTTAAGTTTAGGCAATCAACAAAACAGTGAATCAAGCCCTGATCTGTAGCATTTATCTATTTCCAAGGTGTAAATGCTCTCACTGAACATTAAACAATCAACTTTTGAAAGTAACTTTGAGCTGGTTCTAGCACATCTTTGGTGTTGTGCAAGGACAGCCAGGAGGTCAGTGTCACTGAGCTGTAGAGTGTGAGGAGGGTAGTGAGCTGGGAAAAGGCTGGAAAGGTAGCAAGGAGCTAGGTTATGAAGGTCTTAAACCAATTAACCAATTAGCAAGCATTTATGAAACACTAAACCTTTCATTCTGAGAATATTAGCTGGAGGGGAATATGGGAAAGCTAGTCAGTGTGTGTGTGCATGTGTGAACAGGTGTGCAGGTATGTATATGTTGGAGGACCAGTGAGGAGACAGAATGCCTCCATTGGGGGTGGGAGTGGGAAGAATAAATGCAGGAAAACTGGAAAGATGCTAAGGAGCCTTTATCACTGGTATCCAACTGAAATAGAAATGGCCACTGAACCACTAGCCCATATGTAAGGATTCCTGAGGCTGTGTATTGACTTAGGAAACCACATATTAACATTATCTATGTTCTATTGTATTTTTATTTGTTGTATTAAAT
>CM053580.1:3201695-3275730 GCA_028627135.1 Pseudochirops cupreus | reverse complement strand
GCCATTTGGACTGGACCAGAGAGGGTGTGAAGGGCAGTGACATCCACTAGGGTGTGACGAACAGAGGGACAGTGATTACCCTGGCCCCGTGGCCACTGCCTGGAAGCTGTGTGTTACCTTTCACCCTTCCCCCAGGGAAGGGCTTGGAGCATCTAGTTTCTCTGCCATTGGCCTAGCCCCATTGGGCCTACCTCCCATTTCAGGAGTTCTCTGAACTCTGGTTCCATTAACCACTTACCAGTCAGTTTAACTTTTATGCAGCAAGGCATAGCAAGAGTTGAACATCAGCATTCCTAGATAGTGTAGTCCCACAGAGTCCCAAGTCCTGGGCTCAAATGCTGATATTCCAGCTTCCCAGAGGACCTGACAGGAACATCCCAGCTTGGGATCCTGGGTTCAATGTCCTCATGGGTCCAGGGACTCCATCACCTTTGCCCAGGTCAGAGCCCCAGCTATTTCTGGAGGGGGGAGGTGGCCCTTCTTCCCACTCAGCTTAGCTCATGGTGTGATACTTGCAAACTTTATATTGTTTGATGTTGCAGTCACAGTGTTAGGACTCTAATATGGGGTCACTTAGGCCAAGTGCTCCTAGTGCCCATAAAGGCACATTGGCTGAAACAGACAAGTTGGTACTTTTCTAGAGCTCTGATTCATGTGAGCAATATCATATCACACCATGGGTGAGCAGGAGCTACAGCCCCCTGGCGACTGTCTGAAGGCAAGTGAGTCTGTCCCAGTCTGATGGTTACAAAGACCCAGCCCCAAGAGAAACTCTCCCCACCCTTGTTGTAGGAGAGCTCAGGAAATCCTCCTTCGGAAGCAGGCCGTGCATGTATTCCACCCCTCCCTACCCCCCCTACCCCCCCCCCCCCGCCAGGGTTCTTCTGCCTCAGGTGATCTGGGGATGTACAACAAAACCCCGTTACTACAAATTGGAGCCATGTTGTGAAGTCTGTACAAGCCAGACAGAGGAGTTTCTGCTTGGTCCTGGGGTTAATAGGGAGCCAGTGAAGTAACATGGGACAGCCAGTGTTTGAAGAAAACCATGTTGATATTTGTGTGGGTGATGATTTAAAGAGGGGGAAAGCCTTGAATGAGCAAGACCAGTTAGGAGGCTAATAGCGCAGTCCAGGCAAGGGGTTAGAGCAGTGGCTGAGTGAAGAGAAGGGGCTGGATCTGAGAGGTGCTGGGGTGGTTTGGAGATCTGGTAAGTGATTAGCTATGTGGAGAGACTGAGTCAGAATAAAGCCAAGGTTGTGAAACTGGATGACTGAGGATGGTGATACCCTCGACAGAAAAGCAGAAATTGGGAAGATAGGTAGGTTAGAGGAAAAGCAAAGAAGAAGTTCAGTTTGGGGCACGCTGAGTCTGAGATGGCTAGAAGACTCCCAATTGTGCATGCCCAATAGACTAGGAATGAATGTATAGATCTGAGAGTCATCTGCATAGAGATAATGATGGAATAAATGGGAACTGACAGAGAGCCCAGCATGGATCTTACCATATCCAGCCCAGCCCAGCCCCATCTCTGTGGTCCCAAGTCTCCCCACATCAGCTCAGCCAAACTCTGAGAAAAAGCTGCCATTATTTCCTTGACCCTGAGCTCTGAGAATCCTACAGTGTCATCAGCAAATACACCTTTGTTTTCAAGTGCTGATGAGAACCAGGCACTGTGCAAAGAGCTTTGGTTACAAAGAAAAGCAAAAGACAGACCTTCCTCTCAGGGAGCTCACAGGCTCTTAGGGAGACAATACAAAGAGCTATTCCAAGCTCTAGGGAGGGTACATTTGAGGTGACCCACAGAGGGCAGGCATATCACCAATTACCCAGAGGGCATTTCAGACTCCCTGTCCTGACCTTTCCCTCTCTTGTCTCCCGGAAGGGGACAGGGGTCCACTCTAACTCTTCCCCTCTCCAATATCTCTGCTCTAGGGTGTCAGAAGCTGTTTCATTTTCTCATCGGAAGGGGGACAGTCGTATTGAGCTTACACTTGGAGGTTTAGCTCCTTCCCAACAAATGCTGGTTAGACAAAGAACTACTATAAATAACGAGTAGTGAATAAGCCCTGTGATCCAAGCAAACAGAAATCCCAGCAGTTAGACAGGTGACAATACACCAAAGAACATAAAAAACCAAGTGAGCTCATTAAGGGACCATCAGATGGGATTTCAGCTAAGACCTGGAGCCCAGAGCTGCCCCAAATTCTCTCTGCAAAGTCTTTAGGGGCACAGTTGAGGGGCGTGTTGAGAAGCCAGTTTCCCCTCCATGCCTGCAGCTTCCTGAGTCTTTCCCTCTCTGATGCCTGGAGTAGCCTCTGTCCACCGGTCTCCCAAAAGCTCTGGCCCTACTCTGTCCCTTACCCGGTACACTTAGCATTCTGTCCAGCACCCGTCTCCTACATATGCAGCCTCATGCAAAGTTCCCCAGGCTTGATGGGAAGCCCAGTTCTACTCTCCTTCCCACACTGCCCAGTGTAGCCCAAATGGCCTCCCACATGACACCTTCCCCTTCGCTCAGGCTGTCTATCATCCCATGCCTGGAGGCCAGCCCTTTCCACCTCTTGTTGGTCTAGTGGAAAGAGCTCAGATTCACCCCTTGCTTCAACCTCATACCTCCTGGATTCTGTTGGGCAAGCCCCTTCCCTCCTTGCCCCCTCAATTTTCTCATCTGTAAAAAAAAAAGGATTGTACACAGGGAACTCTAAGGTTGCCTTCCAGCAGGAACATTCTGTGAGCATCATCATCATCGATTGGGTTGACTGGTATTAGGTCACAGATTTAGTGCTGGAGGCATCCCCAGAGGTCTTCAGTTTATAGGTGAAGTCCAGAGAGCTTGTCCTTTGTTAAAGGTTATGCAGGTGGTGATATGATTTGAACTCAATGCCTATGACTCCTGGTTTGGGAAATCTACCTCAGCAAGTGTTGACATCAGCTAGCGGGGATGGGGTCAGTACTGCCAGGCTGCCTGCAGTCCAGATGAGCAGTGGGTAGTTCTGGACAGACTCTTAGCACTCCAGGCCCTCCCACAAAAGATGTGCCAGTCCTGGGCCAGAATGAGAGAGGGAAGATCCTTCCCTCGCCTCCCCTCAGGAAATCCCTGACAAAGGGTCATCCAGTATCTGCCTGAAAAGTTCTGAGGTGGGGAACCACTAGTTCCCAAAGCTGCCAGAGGGCTCTGGCCTCTGGATGGAAGCTAAATCAGTCTCTCCCACTCCTCGTTCTTTGTCCTGACCCCTGAGGCTGGACAGAACAAGTCTACATCCTCTTCTATAAGCTAGCCCTTCAAACCCTTGGAGGCTGTTGTCACATCCTCCCTAGGCCTTCCCTTTAGCATGCGAAATACCCAACTGCCTCCAAATGCACCTTCCACAGCCTGGTTGCCCGTCTTTTCTTCATGATGGTTGAGGAAGGAATGCATGGTTCCAAAAGGCCAATTTCCCCTCCCCCAACCTCCCATCCCTCCTCCCTTGTGCTCCCCACAGGCAGAGCTGACCCTAGAAAATGCCTCCTTGCAGCTGCCTCTGTGCAGACAGATGAGGCCCTCTGGCCATCTCTCTTTGCCAGCATTTTCAATAACCCAAAAGAATGTTGGAAAAAAGCTACCAGAAGTTTCCATTTTTAGCTCTGGCCACAAACAGGAAAGTTGTTTGGAAGAGAGGGGGCAGCCAGATGCCAAACCTCAAACTCGTCCTAGGCACAAGAGTCCCAGGTATTGTGTTCACTATGGGCATGAAGCTTTTCCTGGTTTCCCACCCAGCCTTCATCCCCAGCTACATGTACCTTCTTCGCCAGACTGATCTTGTTTCCCACCTCAGGGCCTTTGTACTGGCTGACTCCCATGCCCAGAATGTTCTTCTTCCTCACCTCCATCTACTGGTCTTGACCTCCACACTCTCTGCCTGTCTTTTCCTTCAGATTGTAGCCCTGCAGAAGCCTTCCCCCCCCCCCCCAGCCCTGCCAGCCCTCCCTCACCCCCCTCCACCACCCTCACTTGCTACTTTGTATATCTTTCATGTTCATTCTAAATATACTTTACCTCTGTACCTTTTGTCCCCTCAGATAGAATGTAACTTCTCTGAGGACGAGAATTGTTTCTTTTAGTGGGTTAGAGCTTAGCACAGAGCCTAAGGCACTGTAGGTGACTGATGGTGTCTGCTTCTGTACATTACTGACATTGCCCGTGAGCATGTCCTGGAGTTGGGAAGAGATTTTTTTGATTTGGTTTTGCACCCCTAACACACGGCACAGTAAATAGTTCACAGCAGGCACTTGATACTTGCTTTTTGATTGGTTGCCAGGCACTGTTGTTGGATGTTAGGGATACAAAGACAAGAGGAATCCGTCTCTGCCTCCATAAGCTTACATTTTACTGAGGAAACTTGGTAGTGTGTGTGTGTGGGGGGGGCAGGGGGATAATACAGACACGTTGTTGTTGGGTTCATGAGCAAGCCAAGATACCTCCTGTGGTGTCACTGAAAACCAAGGATGGACAACAAAGCCTGTAAAAGGGTTACTGTGAATACTAGCTAATGATTATATTTGTCAAACACCTAACCTATTTCAAGCTCTGAGGACAAATTTGTGTGTGTGTGTGTGTGTGTGTGTGTGTGTGTGTGTAGGTATTTGGAGGGGGGAAAGCAGGGCAATTGGGGTTAAGTGACTTGCCCAAGGTCACATGTCTAGTAAGTGTTAAGTGTCTGAGGGCAGATTTGAACACAGATCCTCCTGACTCCAGGGCTGGTGCTCTATTCACTGCCACCTAGCCACCCCCCAAAAATATATATATTTTTAAAGACCATTCCTTCCCTCAAGGAGTTTATTATCCAGGGGCTAGAGGGAATATGTGGCCATGGATAAGTAAGACACAAGGCAGTTTGTCATAGGACTAAGGGCAGATCCAGAATGCTCCAGGAATGTTGGAAGGAAGACGCCCAAAGCTGGCTCCAATCCCTCCCCTGCTGGAAGACATCTTCGATCATGTACAGAGCTGCAGGCAAGAGTTTTAAACCTGAGACAGAGTTCTGGAACAGTCTTAATAATAACAGCATTTTCATAAACTGTTTTAAGGAGAGTTCATCAAACAGACTAAAAGAATGTTGGAGCTGGAAGGGGCCTTAGCAATCATGTGATTCAGCCTCCTCGTGTCCCAGAAAAGGAAACTGAGGCTCCAGAGGGCTCAACTTGTCCAAAGTCCAAAGTACTCAGTAATCAAGGATGCAAACCCAATGCTTCCAGCTTTAAAAAGAAAACTTTTTGCATTGACCCTGAAAGCCAGAGTCTGCCTGAGGCTTGGCAGCAGGGTGATCTCATTGGGACAGAAGTGAATGGGTGAAGCAAGTGGACATTAGAGGGTCCCACTTGGCAGAGTTGCCTGGAGATTCAGGAGAGGAGCCCTGTGACCTTGGCCCAGGCTAGGGGTGGGGGGTGGAGGAGATCTTAGACCTCATCTAGCCCAGCACGTCGATTTGCAGATAGGGAAGCTGAATCTCATGGGGGACAACTATCTTGCTATTCAGTGGAAAAATCAGAATGCTCACCTTACCTTTTCCTGGCCCCATGGCCTTTCCACAAAACCATGCTTTTCAGGCCAGGGAAGACCACTTCAGAGGCCTCTTCCAGCTCTAAATGGACAAACCCATGAACTTGGTGAAACAGAGTCCAGAAAACCTGGGTTCACTGAGCTTCTCTGAGCCTCAGTCTCCCCATCTGTAAATGGCAGCAATAACACTTATGGTGCACCCCTCATAGGGGCTCTGCCAGGCTCTCATGAGATGGGGGATACATTGTCAAATGCTCTGCCTTTAGTGCCAGTTGTGACATGGGCTCTCCTGCTTGGCATCTCCCTCTAAGTCCACCTGCCAACACTGAGAAGCTCTGCTGTGTCCTCCCCTCCCTCCACATCTATGAATGCACACCAGTACACACGGGGATCCCTTCCCCAGTCTCCTCCATTTGAATACACTTGGGGGTGCTCACCTGGGCCCGCAAACCCAGGCATCCCCTTTGCTGTCTGAGACTGTTCTGTCTCGTATCCTCCCCCCACCCCAACCATGTTCTCCATCATTCCCCTTCTCCAGATCAGACCAAGGTCTATGGCCAGCAGAGGGCGCCCTTGGCTCTCAGAAGGATGGGAGCCCATGGGAAGATACCAGCCAGGCAGAGAGATGGTCCTTCCTCACCCAGCAGCCGCATTTTGCAGATGGCTGGAGATGAGAAATTGAGGTATCCCACTTTGACCCCATTTTGCCAGACAAGAGGACCTGGGGGAAGAAAGGGAGCTAGGCTTTCTGGGTACAGATAAGCAATGCTGCAACCCAGGAGCAGCCGCGTCAACTTGTTCCCCAGAGCCAGAGGGGCTAGCGGGACATGCCCACAGCTGTCTGTTGGACACTCCTCCCTGGAGCAGGGGCTGGGGCACCCCAGTGAAAAGTTGAGATGGGCTTGTTTTCCTGGGGACTAGATCTGTACACCTACACAAAATAGATTAATAAACTCCAGCAATCATGGCTGAGATGAGGTCCCCATAGAAGAGCCTGAGTCAGTATTGGAAGAGGGGGTGCCTCAGATTAGGGTGCCCTGACCCTAGCCCTACATGTAGGAGCCCTAAGCTTCAAGCATCTCCTTAGAAACCCTCATCATAGCTTCTGTTCATAGAGCACTTTGAGGTTGGCAAGGTCTGCCAGGGCAGGAGGAGCTGGGGCATCTCCAAAGGGAGGAAAAGGGTCTGTTTAGATCATTGAGGAGGGAAGCTGAAAGAGAGAATGGGGAGTACACCACACTGGAATCTGGAAGACCTCAAACACGGCGTAGGTGTGTGACTCCTGTGCCTCTGTTTCCTCATCTGGAAAATGAGGAGATTGACTTTGACTGCCTCCAAGCTTCCTTCCTGCTCTAAATCACATAAAGGAGATCCCAGCCAGAGACAACTGGCCCGACCTCTTCATTCATTTCTTTCCTTTCTTTCTCACAACTTTGGAAGAATAAACAGACCCCCAGAAGCTTCCCTGAGTCAGGGGAGGCAGAGAATGTGAAAAATGCCAGAGTACCAGACACAAAGAGGTCCTGAAAATCCTCACTAATTGACCTTTCTGCAAACAGCCCTGGCAGCCTGGAGGAGAGCCTGGGAGATGTGTGTGTGTGTGTGTGTGTGTGTGTGTGGTAATATATGGTGTGTGTGGCATGTGGTATAGTGTGTGCATGGTGGTGTTTGTGGTATATGGTATATGTGTGTTATATGGTATAGTGTGTGCATGATGTTGTATATGTGGTATACGGTGTGTGTGTATGGTATGTGGTATAGTATGTGCATGGTGGTGTGTGTGATATATGGTGTGTGTGTGTGTGTGTGTGTGTGCATGTGGTATGTGGTATAGTGTGTGCATGGTGTTGTGTGTGTGTGGTATATGGTATGTGTGTGTGTGGTATGTGGTGTAGTGTGTGCATGGTGTTGGGGTATGTGTGGTATGTGGTGTAGTGTGTGCATGATGATGTGTGTGTATGTGTGGTATGTAGTATATGGTGTGTGTGGTGGTGGTGTGTGTGTATGTGTATGGTGTGTGTGTGTGTAGTCGAGTGTGGTGTGTGTATATGTGATATGTGTGTGGTATGTATATATGGAATTATGTGTGTATGTATATAGTATGGGGTTATATATGGTGTGTGTGTGTGTATCTTCTTGAGGCCAGGGGGATGAGGTCTGACTCTAGGCTGACTCCCTCCTTGGGAATGTGAAGGACAGGAGTTTCAGCCCAGGTAGCTCATGGCAATTATTCCAAAAGACCAGCTCTCAAGAATCCAGCCTGCCAGGCAGAGGAAAGCGGCTGTTGAGGATGCCAAAGGGGCAGAAGCCCAAGTCTCAGCTGCAGGGGTCTCTGTTCCTCATTTGAAAATGACAGGTTTACATCAGGAGAGAAGGGAAGATGAAGTGTGGAAAAGAAGGGGTCACACAAACCAATACACATCATTTTTGTTAAAGATAAAAATAAACAGAACGGGGGTAGCTGGTTCTCAGGCCCCTCCTGCCTTTAATAGTCTATGATCCTCCCTTTCAGAGTCCCATCTCCCTTCTGTGTGAGAATCCTTTCACAAGATCTCTGAGAAATGATCCTCTAAACTCCACTTGAATACCTGCAGAGATGATCAGCTCACTACTTCAAGTCATTAGCCTTCAAAAATCTATTCTTTTATTTTCTGCTTTAGGCACTAGAAAAGTCTTCCTTATTGTGAGATGATATCTCCCATCTGGGCAGTAAGCCTGCTTTCTCCTCCCTATCTGACTCCTTCAGGTATCAGAAGGCAGCTAGCCTGCTCTCTGTGTCTCAAATAGACTCATTCTTTTTTTTTTTTCTTTTTGGAGGGCAATTGAGGTTAAGTGACTTGCCCAAGGTCACACAGCTAGTTTTTGTGTCGAGTGTCTGAGGCCGGATTTGAACTCAGGTCCTCCTGACTCCAGGGCTGGTGCTCTGTTCACTGCGCCACCTAGCCTCCCCCAAATAGACTCATTCTTCTTGACTCCAGAGGACAGAACAAGGAGCAGTGGGGAAGGCAGGAGAGTTTGGGAGAGGATGTAGTCTGGACACTAGGCAACAAGAAAAAGAAAAGAAAACCTTCCCAAGAATGTGCATTGTCCCCAAAATGAGATGGTCGGCCTGGCCAGGGACTACTTTTCTCCTTCCTGGGTGGGGTGGTATCTTTTATCCCCACTTAACAGTATTTCATTTTTTCCTGTTACATGTAAAGATAAGTTTTGAACATTCATTTTTGTAAGATTTTGAGTCCCAAATTTTTCTCCCTCTGTCCTTCCCTTTTCCCCTCCCCAAAACAGCAAGCAATCTAATATGGGTTATATCATATATCATGTAAATCATATAAAACATTTCCACATCAGTTATGTTGTGAAAGAAGAAGAATCAGAACAAAGAGGAAAACCATGAAAGGATTCTTGGTGAGGTCTGGGCTGGCACAGCCAGTTTGCTGGGAGAACTCTGTGCTGAGCACGGGATTGGGGGCTCCCAGAACATGAAGGCCACATCTGATCTACCTCAGAGGCTTCCCCAGCACCTGGCATCCTCCTCTTGGAACAAATCGAGGCCTGCCCGAGGCTCATTCACAGGAGCTCCTGACCAAACAGCATCCCAGGATCTTGGGAGCTTTGCCTGCCTGGGGGGCTGGGGGGAGGAGCTATCACTGTGCTCAGTTTACAAAAGAGGAAACAGCTAACATCCCTGTTCTTCCCATAATGTCAGTGGCACAGGCAGAGGTGGAGTGCAGCCAAATGTTTAGCAATTGGGTTTCCACAAAGTAGGACACACTTTGAAGCTTCACCCGTTACGACCGTTCTGGCCGTCACTTTCTTAAGTCTAGACAATCAACAACACAACAAACCAAGCCTTGATTTGGAGCCCTTACTGATTTCTGAGGTGGAAGTAGCCAAATGGAAAACGTAACAACCAGCTCCTGGAACCCGGTGCTGCCCAGCTTGGAAGGACCTGAGAGAGCCTTGTGGAGGCCAATCCACCATTTCACCGAGGAAGAGCCAGAGTCCCAGCTGGCCCAGAAGCCAGGCCTGCTGCTTCCCAGGCTGTGGCGCATCCATTCATCACTCCCGCTTGTCGTCAGATCTCTGAGTGCTCGAAGATGTTACGTACGGCACACTTAATGGGTGCTGTGATATATGGTTAAAAATAATAATTAGCTAAACTCTGATGGCCATCACCTCAGTCTAACCGTGTGGTGGGGAGGCGCCGCCCCTCCCCGGGGCACTCTAGGAGTCACAGACGTGAGGGGCTTCCCTGGGAAGCTCTCTAGACAATGAGGACAGTCCTGCCCTGCCCTAATGCCTCCACCTCCCTCCGGGTGTCCCTGCTTTGAGGCTCAGAGAGCTTGGAGGGGAGGGGCAGCCCTAGAAGAGTTCCTGAAGAGGTGACATCTGAGGTGGGAAGAGGGGAGGTTGCTCTTCTGGCTGCCTCCCTTCATGCTCCTGGAGCATTGTGGGTAAAAATGGACCAGCTGCTACTGGTTGGGGGCATTTATTAGCCATGGTGGAAGGAGTGTGAGCAGGCCAATGGGGAAGCAGAGGAGAGCTGGGCAGCAGGGAGGGTGGGGTGTTGGCCTCATGTCTCTATTAGACAAGAGAAAATCTCTAGGGGAAAGCCGACAGGAGCACCCCTGAATTCTATGGCTCAGCATGGGACTCTGGAGTTATTTTTTTAAGTAAGGAATGGCAGGAGTAGATGGTACCAGCAGCTTTTTCGGGGTGAGTTCTAGGATGCCTCCTGGTCAATCAAGCCTGGAATTCTTTTTTTTTTAAAAGCATTTATCAAGCACCTAGTCTATGCCGGGTAATATGAAAGGTCCTGGGGACACAAAGACAGAAAAATTACACAGATATCCCTGAGAAAGATAGTCATCTTCAAGGAGCTTCTGTTGCAATGGGAGGGACAGCACCCCACCCTCCTGGAGGTAGGTAAATTGAGAGAAATGCTGCTGGATGAGGTGGCCTGAGGGTGGGGCCAAGGTGAGAAGGGCCAGCAGGCCAGGCAGTGAACCAAGGAACTGGAGGCTGAGAGGACAGAGTTAGGCATCGAACCTGATGGGGAAGGAATCAGCCAAAGCCATTGTATGCTGGCCGGGCTGCAGAGCACGTGGAGGGCAGGGAGGCGCCTGCAATGAACTCCCTCCTCTGCTCCCCTTGACAATCCCCAGGCACCTTCACAGCACAGCTCAAGGTTGGCTACCATTTTTTATCTACTTGGTATAGACTATCTATGGTGGACTCTTTGTCTGGCCCCAGAAGACTAGAATCATGTGGAGAGCAGGCAACAAGGTTTCTTTTCTGTCTTGGCAGCCCCAGAGCATAGAACAGTGCTTTGCAGAGGGCCTCCACCACCAGTAAGCAAGGCAGCAGGCAGCCACTTAGCACTTACTAAGGGTCAGGGGCATGGGGAGTGTTCAGGAGGACGAGCACCTCTGGGGTCCACCTGCCACCCAGCTCTCTCCTGTGGCTCCAGAAGCTGGAGCATGAGCAGCGGCCGTGCCCAGTAGACTGTTCTGGCTAAACCAGGTTGAGGGTAACCAGCAGGTCCTAATCCTCTGGGTGAGTTGTGGGGGACACTACCATAAGCACGTGAAGACCTCCCCCAGTGGAATGTGTGGAAGAGAACAATTTCTTCCAATGACCTCAAAGGCAGCTAAAGCAGGGGCTGTGGAGAGCTTAGAGCTTGGTCAGACATCGATGATGCCAGGGTCCCCCGCTGCATCCTGGGTGACCCCCAGCCATTCTGACTGTCGTCCTGCCACTGGACCTGAGTGACTCTGGACAACGAGAAAGCGAGGCTGACAGCTTCGTGCAGCTGAGCCTCCCTTAAATCCAATTCATGCACCAGCCAAGTCGTGGAAGAAAAATACAAACAAAAAGACAGATCCTGCCCATAGGGAGCTTTTGTTCTAGCAGAGGAAGACAATAAAGAAAAGCAGCTGCCGGGGGAAAGTGGCGAAGTCCAAAGAGTCAGAAACACAGCTTGGAAGAGAATGACCCTGCGGTGACATAGAAGTGCTGGGAGAGAGCCCCCAGCGGGGGAGGGGCCCAGGATGGAGGGGAGATGTCCCGGGGGAGGAGCCCCAGAGACTGAAGGAGCCTACAGAGCAACGGCCAATGCACCTGCCGATGGCCATCCTTGCCCCCTTGGACTGGAAGGGTGCCAGCAGTCCTGCTTAGTGCTCATGTCGCAGTACAATCTACATTTAGAAACAGTTTTTGGATTAAGTGAAACACTTTTCAGATTTCACTGTTCAGGACTGTGTGTGCATGAGTGTGTGAGTGTGTGAGTGTGTGTGGTCGAGGTGGTGAGGAGGGTGGGGTCCAATAATTGTCCTTGTTTCCAGATGTTTCCAGATGAACACCGCCAGCTGAGATGAGGACCAGGCACACCTAGGTCTCTGCCCTGGGGTCTAAGACTGAAAAGTAAAGTGCCATTTTTACCAAAATATTCTTAACAACATCTTCCTGTTGGAATAAAAAACGGGAGACAGAGTTGATGTCTATTGATTAAAGAAAAGTTGAAGTGTGGTAAGGAAATGTAATGGTACCTTATTGTGCTGTAAGAAAAAACAGGTAAGAGGAATTCAGAGAAACATGGGAAGAATTTTATGAACCGATGCAGAGAACAGAAAGTGGAACCAAGAGAAAACATACAAAATCATGGTGATGATGTAACTGCCAGCAATCCTCGAAGATAGCCAACTGCAGCTTAACTGCACCCTTGGGTCCAGAGAATAGATCATGAAAAGCACCCCCTCCTCTTGGGCAGTCAGATGGTGCAGTGGACAGAGCACAGAGCCTAGAGTCAGGAAGACCTGAATGCAAATCCAGCTTCAGATTTTTGCTAGTTGTGTGACCCTGGGCAAGTCACTTAATCCTGTTTGGCTCAGTTTCTCCATCTGTTAAATGAGGAGCTGGATATGGCAAACCACTTTAGTATCTTTGCCAAGAAAACCCTAAATGGGGCCACAAAGAGTTGGATAAGTCTGAAACAACTAAACCACAATTCTGGTGAGGAAGCTGGAGCACATGTGGATGGAGTGTGGCCCCTGTCATCAATGAACTTAGCTCCCAGCATCCAGGTAGCAGAAGAGGCCAGAGGAGGGTCCATCTTTGGCAGCCTTTGGTGAGAGAGGGTTCTGGGTCCAGGAAAAGGGGGTCTTGGGAGAGCATACCAAGGCATGAATAAAAAAAATTCTAGAATTAAAATCTAAAAGCTCCATTTCTGGGAGGAAATATCTCTCTGGCTTCCTTCTGTTGGTTTTCTTAGGTTGGGGTGGAGGGACTGGAAATAATGGCCAGACCTCGATGGTGGGAACTCTCTCCTGGTGATTCCAGGTTGGTTGCTATGCAACACAGGCAGCCATAGACTTGGGAAGGACCTCCGAGGTCATCCTATCCCCTCCACCACACCCCCAGTGGTTTCCAGAGGCTCCCAGTCTGTTTGTACACTCCTGCGGTGGGGAACAAGCTGAAGTCTTACAAAGAGAAATGTGGTTTTGTTAGCCCAGCTGACTGTCCTGGAGGAGATTTGAGAATGTCAAAGGACTCTTTATGGCCCTCCATTCACCTGCTCTCAGGGGAGAGGTTACCAAAAACACTGTGGGGAGAGAAAGGAAAGTGGCCATGTCGTAGCCGGGCTGACCCTGAGAATAAATTGTAGGGTGGCCTCAGGCTTTGACTAGACGGCTGTCAGCCCCCAGAAGTCTCCTCCCCAGCTGCTGAGAGGCCCCTCGGTGAGGTCTGATTCAGCCTTTCCCCAGATTCCAAACGTTCTTCCCTTCCCTGTCCAAACCCACCAGTCCTGCCTCTCACTCCCTCGGTTCCCAACTCTCTGCCAGGGGGTACCAACTAATTTGATCAATTCCACTTGGTCAATGTGCTTGCCGGCCCATAGAGAGCAGAGTGGCCTTCTGGAGACAGTGCCTCAGAGTAAACACATGACTTTCAGGGTTAAGAAGCTCAGAGCTGGTGCAGGCTCTCTGAAGTGGGTAGGATGGCCTTTCAACCCCCTCCTAATTGCACCAGATGGTGACCTGCCATTGTCTGGGCGTAGGGGTCAGCCATAGCACTTGTCCTGGAGTTCATAAACTCCTTTCTGAAGCTCACCTTGCTCCACCCAAACCTATAGAGTTCTCAGTGGTGAGTGCCCATGGATGTCCTACTGGGTGCTGTTGACCTAGCCCTGCTGGAGGACAGTGCTCGGCACATAGGTACCTAACAAGTGTTTATTGATTGGGCGGTGTCCACTCTGGACAAACTTCCTGGTCACCCCAGCTGCCAGAGCCTTCCCCCTCCCCTCTGGTCTGCACAAGGCTTGTCTACACCTACCTCTTCACCATTTGCTGCCTTTAGAAGGTCCGTGAGGGCAGGGACTGCACTCTGGCTTTTCTTTGAATTCTCATTTCTTGTCATAGCGCTCAGCACATAGTAGGCTCTTCTCAACAAATGACTGGCTGAATAGCTAATGGAATGATCGGGACGGGTGAGACTGAACCCTGCCCATATCCCAAGGGGATACTGGTGGCCAGTGGCATAGTGGACAGAGCACCAAGCCTGGAGTCAGGAAGTCGCAGATTCAGTCCAGCCACACGTCCTAGATATGTGACCTTGGACACATCACTGAACCTGCTTGCCTCAGTACTTTCATCTGTAAAATGGGGATAAGAATAGCACCAACCCCAAAGGGTAGTTGTAGATCAAATGAGATGATATTAGTAAAGTGCATAGTGAGGGGCCTGCACACAGTAGGTGCTCAATTAATGTTTATTTCCTTCCCTTCGTCCCTTTCCAAGGGAGCCTGGGGAGACAAGCTGGGTTACAGCCTGAGGAACCTGGGACTAGAAGTGAAAGAGGAATGTGGGGTTTTTGGGGGGAGGTGTCATTTGTTTGTTTTGTTCCCCCCCTTCCATTAGGGCCGAGGACCAAAGAAATGATGCTCCTCCAAGGCTTGAATAAAGCCTCACAGCCCTCAAAGATAAACCTTCTCTGAGCCTGAATTGATGCCTAGAGCTCATGAAGGAGAGAGAGCAGAGAGAGAGAGAGAGAGAAAGACAGACCCAGAGAAAGACAGAGACAGAGAGAGACAGTGAAAGGGAGAGACAGACACGGAGACAGAGAGGGAGAGGGGAGAAGGAGAGAGGGGGAGAGAGAGAGAGAGAGAGAGAGAGAGAGAGAGAGAGGGAGAGGGAGAGGGAGGGAGGGAGAGAGAGAAGAGACACAGACAGAGACACAGACAGACAGAGACATAGACAGAGACAGACAGAGAACTCGCAGCGCTCTGTGCATGTACAGAATTCCTGAATGAAGCCTGCAAGCCAGGGGGCCATATTTAATCCCCTATTTGTTGCTGAGGTTTTGAAGCACCTAACTGAAGCTGTGAAAGTCTGCTATTTTAGTCTGTGGGTGGGTTTGGCTCTTAATAGAACAAATATGTAAAGAAAGTCATTAAATTTCTCTGGGGAGGAGAAGGCCCACAAAGAACATGATTGAGTAACTCTCGGCTGGTCACCTACAGGGCAGCTGGAACAAAGCCCACCTGGCCGCTTGGGGGAACAATCAATGTTCTCCAAGTCGGCAGGGAGCTCTTAAAGAAGCTGTGAGCAGACTTCCATCCTGAAAGAACTGAGGGTTCCTTGCTGCTCCCTCCTCACATTGAGGTGCTGAAGGGGCAGAGGAGAGACAGCAAGGCCCTGCTTGGAGGGGGGTCCTCAGGGGGGCCTGGCTGCTCTTCTTGCCAAGGGCCAGGCAGGTGGGACACCAGGATCCAGGGCTATCGGGGGATGTCCAGACCAGCACAATCAGATCATGCCTGACAAAGGCAGCCTAGGGCAGTGGATCTAACAGAGTGCTAGATTCAGTCAGAGGAGCCAACTTCAAGGCCTGGATCTGCCACCTCAGTGGGCCTCAGTGTCCCTCTCTGTTGGAGCAGATGACCTCTGAGGTTCCTTCCAGCTCCCCATGAAACCGGCTGTGAGTGACAGAGGGGCAGGAGCCCTGGACCTACAAGGCTTTGGCCAGCCAAGTGACTGTAAACATGGGGAATGTCGTCATGGCACTGAGCATTGCCTCCAGGACTGCAGGAGGAAAGCCCCACACCAGAAGGGCCCAGCAGAACCAGGAGGGCTCCTTGGTGTGCTTCCTCGAGTCTCCACTAAGGAGGGGAGATAACTCTGGGATGCCCCAGAGTGGCTTTTCAAGCCTGTGAACATAGGACCAGGGATGGGCTTGTCATTGGAAGCCTGGCTAAGCAGGGAGCAAGCGGCTCACAGTGAGAGGCCCCGCCAGCAATCACGGGAAGCTGGGCCTGGGTTAAGAGGGAGCAATACTTCCAGGAAAAAGGAATGGCCAGTCCTGATCTCTGCCCTGGTCAGATCCCATGGGAAGGGTTGCATTCAGTTCTGGGAACTACTGATAAATTGGAGAGTACCCACAGAAGGTGACAAGGAGAGCAAGTGGACTGCATGCCCCGGGAGGGGCATGAGCCTGGAGAAGGGAGGGAGCACACAAGAGCTGTGCCCATGGATTTGTGGAAGAAGGATCAGACTTTTCCGCTTGGCCCCAGAGGGAACAGCTAGAAGTAAAAAGTAGAAGTTGTAGAAAGGCAGCTTCAGGCTTAATCCAAATGTAATGGGATGTTCCTGGGAGGGGCTCACGCTTGTCGCACAAGGCAGCTGGATACCTCTTCGCTCTCTGGCCTAGTTAGATCACTCCAGCTTGTTCTCAAATGCACAGGTCCAGGTTCCAAGAAAAGACTACCACCAAACAGTCAAACCTTTTCAAGATTCCAGAGGTAACTATGTTTTGGGGACATATACTACCCCTACTCAATTCCTCAGCTTTTGAGCCCCTATTGGTGTGTTTTCATTTACACAAAACTAGCCACTCACACTAATGACACTTTTAGATATTAAACATAACCATTTCCTAAATGATATGGTAAAAGAAATTGTATCACAGGTATTCATATATTAAAGCAAATCAGGAATAATAAGAACATTGCAATCCATCCACAAGCCTGGATTTCAGTTTCCCTCTAATGCACCCAATATCTGTGGGAGATGGTGGTCTCACAGCTACAGAAACTTGCCATGGAAGCACATAAATAAGAAAAATCTATGTGCTTGGGATAACTCACAGCTCTGGAAATGTTAACTTTGGTGCCTTCTTCCAGTCTCAGGAACTTTCCATAAAAGTTCCTTGATGAATGTAGCTCCTGTGTTGAACAGATGCCTTCACTGCTGTGTTGATCCAAGCTGTTCTTAACTAACACCTTACGGGTGCAAGGACTCAGTCAAACTAGTTGACCACAGTTAGATAGATGATTTCTCTGATTCTTTGCCTTCAACTTCTTCCTCTGCTCACCTAGGCTCCCTCCTCCTCAGTAGCAAGTATAGTATTCATCACTCCTAGCTTCAAACATAGCTGATGCAGGTCTGAGAGGTGATGGCTTGTGCCCTTTGGGAGTCTCCAAGGAGAAGTGGGGTGGCCGTTTGTCAAGGATGTTGGCAGGGGGTGCATAGGGTGGACCAGATGGATGATCAGGCCTCTTCCAGCTCTCAGATTTTGTGATTCTATGATCTGGTGTGAGTTTTACCTCTCAGCCTTGGCCTTCTCATGGGGATAGCAACAGCTCCTCCCTCCCAGGGCTGCTGTGAGGATCAAATGAGATAATGTGCTTCAAACACTTTGCAAACCGTAAAAAATGCTACATTCAGGTCAGTCCTTGCTATGGTTGTGTCCGGGGCGCCTCATGAAATGATGTGTTAAGGGCCAAGTCAAGGTTCCATCTTCCTTGAAGGGTCTTGTGCCCAACAATCTCAACGTTCCCTTCTTGCGCTAACAGTCTCTGTTCTTCTGAAGGGAAGCTCAAGGCCATGCAGGAGGCAGAGGCCAGATTTCAACATGTACCTCATTGCCTCCCTAGCCTTCTTCTCTGTATATGGCTGGAGATCTCCAGATGGTCAGACCTGACAATTTCCCCTCAGGGGGCACTGATCACTTGGCTGATCAGGAGGAACCTTGCTCTGGACTCATCACTGATTTTCCCATAGCACCTGGAACACTGGAGGGGATGAGAATGACGCTGAGGAAATGTGAGGTGGGGGTCCTGTGGACCACTTTCTCAGACTGGGGGGAGCTCAGAGCCTCTTGGGTCCTCCAAATAGAGGTAAAATTGGAAGAGGCTCCAAGAGGCAGGGTTTAGCCAAGGGGCACCACTCCCTGCCCTGGCATCCATGGCAAGGGACTGAAGGGGTGGGAGTCTCCACTGCCAAGCCCCATCAGAGGTAACTTGCTTGTCCTTCATCCTACAGGGGGCGCCAAGGGCTTATGGGATGCTCTAAGTCTGACCTGGGCTCTGGCCCTGCAGGGTGGAACCAGTCTACAGCAGCTGGCCCCAGAGCAGGTCTAGGCTAAAATCCCTTGGGCAGCATCCCCTTGGGGGTCCTTAGAGAAGGCTAAGGAAAGGGAGGCAAAGTTCATTGGGCTCTGGCCCCCTGACCCCTTCCTTGCTTCCCAAGAGCTCTGCTGTCAGTGAGGGAGCAGGAGAGGGAAGGGAGGCAGCAATGTCTAGCCAGGCTCTCCGGTGACCCCAGGAGAGCCTGAGAGCCTCCCAGCAGGGAGATCGCCTGGCTTAGTGTGGTCTCTTGGGTGCATACCCTGCTGTGGGAAGCAGAGGAGAGAGGAAATGAGGAGAGGGAGAAAGAGAGAGAGAGTGAGGAAGAGGGAGAGGACAGCAAGGGCAACACATGAAAAAGCCAGGAAAGAAGAGAGCACAGAACAGAGCAGGCAAGGACAGGAAGGAACAAAAGATGGGGAGAGGAGAAGTAGGGAGAAGGATGAGAATGGAAGAGAGCTACAGGTTAGGGTGAGTGGGGGGAAAAACAGGAGAGGAGAAGAGGGAGGATAGATGGAGAGAAGAGGTCAGGAGGGAGCGGGACAAGGGAGGAAAGGGAAGGGAGAGAAGAGGCTTGCCTTGGAGATGGGAGGGAGCCCTCAGTAACCATACAAAGATCAAAAAGAAATAGGGAGTTTTTGCTGAAGGGTACCGCTCATTTTCTTTCCAAGGAGAAGGTATCCTTACCCTCAATCATGAGGATCCAGAGCCCCTCTCCCAGTGCAAAGCTGGAGGCTGCCTACAGAATGGTGGTCTTCTCTAGTCTAAGCCCTGTGCTCAGACGGGAGAAAGCAGACTCTTTCTGATCCTCTAGTAATGGCAGCTCCCCTCCAATCTGGGGTAGCCAGGACAAGGGTCACACTTGGCTTGGATAAGATGACGCCCACAAGTCTCCTGTCAGCCAGCTCCTGGTACAGCCTGAAAGAAGGGGCAGCAAGCCCTCTTGTGAAAGGAGTTCAAAGCCCTGGGATTCAGTTTCATCTCTGCTCACTTCTCTTCTCCTTCCCTCCACTCCATTCCCTTCCTTTCTCTCCCCTTCCCTTCCCGTCCCATCTTGTGAATGACTGATTCCTTTGATACTTTGATGGATCTGCAGTCTCCTGGATGAGCACATTCCCTCCGATGATGCAAGTTGCAGCCCACCTGTGCCTGCCCATCCTGGGTGACTCTTGTCCATGCCTTCCCTTTAATCCCTCACAGGTGGTCTTCCCACGGTTCTGGGGCTGCCTCCTCTAAATCTTAAGGCATTGCATACAAGAGAGCAACTGGGCTTCCCGGTGGTTACTCTGAGTTCTTGCTACATGACCCAGACCTAGTTTCCTCTCAACTCATACTATGATTAATAACACCAATCATGGACATTTTCTCCCCTGTCTGGTGTGGCACTAGGCAAGGCACTGATCAGGTGCAGAATCCCAAGGTTTATACAGTTTTGTCCTTGTTTCCCAAGCACCCCACCATTGCCTGGTACATAATAGGTACTCAGTTAGTGCCTGTTGAACTGCAGTCTAGATCTTTAGCTCCCAGAATTCCCCCAAGTTGGTTTGTTTGAACTCAGTAGCATCATGACTCTTCCTATAAGACATTCTCTAGCTGGCAGATGTTTCTTGGGCTTGTTTGCAAACTCTTTTTTTATATTGTGTGTGTGTGTGTGTGTGTGTGTGTGTGTGTATTGGATGGATCCCACAGGTGGGTGACCTATCTAAGAATTCTGTACAAGTAATGACATCAAAGGGGAAAAAATCCTGATAAGAACCCCTTCTGCTCCCCTTCCAGCCTTCCTTGGATGTTCTCCACTGCAAAGGCTTGTAGATGGGACAGATGTTTGTGTATTTTAGGACTGATGATCGACTTCATCTCCCCTTCTCTTTCTCCCTGCCCATCTCCCTCCCTTCAACAGAGGGACAAAGTTAATAGCTTCTTCTCAGGGATGTAGACCTGGTTCTGTGGTGGAGGGGGCAGGGAGGCAAAAATCTCAGGAAGGGAAATGACAACACTTTCCAGAATTCCGAATGAAGCTTAAGGTTAGTGACACCCTCCAACTCAGCATCTCATCTGGACAGCCTTGAATCACAGGGGCCAAGGGCTATGGTGGCAGAAGGCCAGTGGTAAGCAAAGGAGGGGAAGTACAAAGTAGGACTTAGCTGTATCCATCTGTGGGCCAGGAGATGTCCAAACACACCCAGAGCCCTGAGCAGAATATGCAAGGTGAGAAATGTTCTTCTTTCTCTTCTTTTCTTTTTTTAAACAAAATTTGTTGAACTATGTTTCCTTGTTCCTTAGAGTACTTGTGATTTTCCAGAAGAAGCAACAGGGTTTAAGTTTTGTGTCTTCTTGGGTCTCCTTATCATTAGATGAAGGAACCATTGGGGAGGATGAATAAAGTCACTGTGACCCCTGAATAGCCCAGCCCCTTCCCCCAGGTACTCGAGGCTCACACAGACTCAGTCATTCCCAATGTGGATTACAGGTTCCTCACATCCTGTACATGCCTCAGTATATAATATGGGTATGGAGTATGGGGCAGCCTTTTATTTTCACCAACACAGAAGCTGAATAAGCTGCAGAGGTCTCATAAAAGCCCATAGCTACACACAGAAATATAAAACATTCAGAGTCCACTGCACTCATTAGCCACCCCCTAAAGGTAAGCACACACAAATATTTCCCATTTACATGGTATCTCCAGTGTCTGAGCAGCTCACAGCCAGGCCGTGGAGGGAGGGCAAGGTCCAGATCTCTTCGTCTTTAATGGTGCAGCTTTAGTTTTTCCTCAGCAGCAGCATACTGTTGGTTGCCTTATTTTCCACTGAGAAGCATGCCAAGTACCTAGCTCAGGAACTAGGGAACTTTTAATGTTACTCAGGATATCACAGACTGAAAACTTTGAGTTTGAATTCAGTGGTTGAAGGTGATAGCTACAGATATCTTGGTCTCTTCTAGGTATGATGTGTAAAGAGTAATGATATCAAGAAGGTGGCTATGGATGAATGTTAAGAGGCTCCTTGGCATCCTGAAATCAAAACTGAATGGGAAGGATACATTAAGTATAACTGACACATGTGTTGTCTTTGGAATTATAAGAAATGGACCATAATAAATTTGGAAAGTAGCCTAGTAAAATCTCTGACATAATTAACAAAAAACAGAGGTAGGGTCAATAATCCTAAGACAGCTATAGAAAGATGAATGCTTGCTTGTGTTGTTGTTGCTTTAGTGTGTTGGGGTGGGGGGAAGAGCCTTTCGCACTTTGAACAGTACTTGGCATATGACATGCACTTAATAAATGTTTGTTGACTTGACTTGAATTAACCCAAAAGGAAGAAGAGTGCTAGACATTTCTAAAGCATATGGCAGGCAGATTAAAAACTTGCAGAAATACTTCAGGAACAAGCAGACATCCTTCCAATGAGCAAGTCAAGACTGAGAACAATGAGTACACACCACTGTTTGCCCCAAGTAACTGAAAGTGACTTGCCTCCAGAGGGAATCTATGAAGTGATTACAGTCCAATGGTAGAATTAAAAGGTCCTCCCTGGGCAACATCTGTATGAATTCAATCCACAACCTGCGGACAGAATGCCTCCAAAATGACTGAATCATGAGGGTTTGTTTGTGGAAATATAAGGGTTTATGGTGGCAATTTAGGACCAGAAACCTCAGAAGGATTATCTTTAAGGAGCCTGGACCTCTGGATCAATGGAGGTTAGACCAGGAAGTGGTGGAGACTGTAGGTCATAAAAGTTTTAGCACCTACCAAGAGTACCTAGTAATACGTGAGCTGTTGGCTATAATTATGCATTGGGAAGGAGTTTGCTGTCTTTCATGGGCTTGCACATGATAAACACAGACATCAGAATATCCTGGAGAACTCAACCAATGGATTCTACCAATTCCTGACAATTATCACAAATTAAACCATTACCCTCCTTTACCTGGACATGACACTGACTCATAAAAACTGAGGAACAATGTTACTCATAGATGTTGCCATCCCAAATAGGAATCATCTCCAAGCTGCATGGAAAAAAAAAAAACAAAACAGAAACTTTAAACATTTGGAAGCCAGCCAAGGAGATCCAAGTCCCATGGAAATGGGCTGAGGTCCATGGCAGCCCTGCTCTCTTGTCTGCTTGGTTGTCATAGCCAAGATATTTCCATTGAGCCTATGGAGGATGAGCCGGTGTCTTCTTATTACTGCTGGACCATCAGCTCCTTGAAAGCCAAGACTGTTTTAAGTGCTGTCCTCATCAGCTTAAAACACAGCTGAGTGCCTTGCACACAGGGCTAGTGGTAATGCTTGTTGTTTGGGAATGAATCACAGAAAGCATTTCTCTTGGCCATCTTTGGAATAGGTCATGAAATAGCAAATAATAATACTTTTAAAAAGAGGATACTGAGTTACCCACCATCACCATTTCCATCTGAATCACATAGAAAAAGACAAGAAGAAGGAGATAATAACAGTAGTGACAACAACACGTTTTAATAGTTAGGTAGCACAGTGGACAGCACTGCCTGCCCCTGAAGTCAGGAAGACCTGAATCAAATCCCACCTTAGATGCTTTCTAGTTGTGTGACTCTGGACAGGTCACTACACCTTTTTTTCTGCCTCAGTTTCCTATTAAAATGGAAGTAAAAATAGCACCTACCTCCTGAGAGAGTTGTTGTGAGGATCAAGTAAGACAAAGTAAGAGGAGTGCTTTGTAAGTATTGTCCTTGCTGTCATTGCTGTCATTGCTGTCATTTTACCATCACCACTACTGCTGCTGCTACTGCTGCTACTACTACCACTACTACTGCTACTACTGCTACTGCTACTACTGCTACTACTACTACTACTGCTACTGCTACTACTGCTACTGCTACTGCTGCTACTACTACTACTGCTTCTACTACTACTACTGCTACTACTACTACTACTACTACTGCTGCTACTGCTGCTACTACTACTACTGCTACTGCTACTACTGCTACTACTGCTACTGCTACTACTACTACTACTGCTACTACTGCTACTGCTGCTGCTACTACTACTACTACTACCACTACTACTGCTGCTGCTGTTTACTGTTACTACTGCTACTACTGCTACTGCTGCTACTACGACTACTACTACTGCTACTGCTACTGCTACTACTGCTACTGCTGCTACTACTACTACTACTACTACTACTGCTACTACTGCTACTGCTACTACTACTACAGCTACTGCTATTCACTACTACTACTACTACTTACCAGTACTACTGCTGCTCCTCACATTTGCATTAAGCTTTAAGTTTTTCGAAGGATTTACCCTGTTAGGCTATGCACCTTATAGATGAGGGCACTGAGCCTCACAGAGGTAAGCTGACTTGCCCAGGGTCTCGCAGATGGTCATTGTGGGAGCTAAGATTTCAAATCCTCAGATTCCAAACTCAGCACTTGTGACTTCTCCAGCCTCCCTGATGTCTGACCTGTGTAGTTATCCCACATGTCCACACTCTGTCCTACATTTCAGACTGTGCTGGAAGAGAACCAGGAAGTGGGCATGTTTGCATAAAGTCCTCATGTTCTGGCTTTGTCAAGTCAGGAAGTGTTCTCCTTCCGCCACCCCCAGCCCCATCTCTTACCCCTCCCTCCCTCCCCCAGGGATGACAGGAAGTTGGCATGTCTGGTAAAGCAGTCAGCCTGGCTCTGTGGGCCCTGTTAGTAGAAAAACATCAGTGGGGTTGTGGAATCTTGTTGATGGGAGGAACCTGGAGACCACCTAATGCAGGTAGTCATTCACAGTAGGAATCCCTCTAAGATTATCCTAATTGTCCAGGCACAAATTGGACATTCTCAGAGATGAGATTATCAGCTCTCATGCATACATACACACACTCACACACACATACACACACACACACACACACACACACTCACACTCACGGTGGGAGTGCAGCAGGGAAGCTGCGTTATCGATGGGAGGGACCAGTAAAGGGGGAGGTAGCTTCCAACCAAGGGCAGCATACCTCCTGGTCCCATCCCCATCTCCTTCTCACACTGTCTTGGTGCCAGAGATGAGAGACATCCTCCCAAATCCTGAGGCTTTGAAAGCAGCCCCACCCAGGTGCCCTCACAGCTGAGCTATGTTATGTGACCTGGGCCCTCTGCTTGGACTGACCACAGAGAGGAGAAGATAATGAAAAACATCCCATCATGTGCAGATCGGATCTCATCACCGTAACAGCCTGGTCACTGTCCCTGCCTCAAGTGTGTCTCCTGTCCAGTTAATTCTCCACTTAGAAGTCAAAGTAATCTTCCTAATGTGCAAGTCTGACCACCTCCTCCTCTCCCCCCTCACTCCAAAGTATTCTCTTAATTCCTGAATCCCTATATTGCCCCCTAGCCCAAGTACATCTACTTACTGTACTTGTGACCCAAACCATTTACAGCATTTTTAAGTTTGGAAAAACCTGGTACTATGTGGCATTATTAGGACTGGATCTGTAACTGTGACAGGGTCAACTTAAGAGTAACCTATTTGGAGTGGAAAGAGGGATACAAATATATAGATCTTTATAGCCATCTGTCATCAGGCATTGCTAGAGACCAAGATCACCTAAGGTGTGTCAAGGACTCGTTTCTGGGAGAAGGCATCCCGTGTCCCTCTACCTTGTGGCTGTGTGTGGCCCCCGCCCATTGGCTTGCTAGCCAGAATGGGCTGAATCTTTCCAACTCCCTGCCTGGGACTGCTTGAGTTCTTTCTGGCAGCATGGGGGGAAGGGGGAAGGTCCTGCTCATCTGAGGCATGGGCACCATGAACTGAGCTGGGTAAGGTGGAAGGATTCTCTTTCCCTTCAGAGAGAACTTGGGGTTTAATCTGTTCTGTTTGTCCTTTTCAGTTCTGGGTGCAGGCTGAGGAGTCTCTGGGCCCAGGAGCTCGAATCGTGGTGACAGGATCCCAGGAAGGATGTTGCTTCCAGCCCAGGGGTGGAGTACAGACCTAGGGAAGTTTTTGGACACTATCCTTTCCTCTCCAAGGACCCATGTTGTATAAGAGGGGATCATGCCCCCTGGTGTTGGGGAGAGGGTTAGTTTTTGTTCTACTTTTGAAGTAAATTTCATTTTGTAAAAGCTCATCTGACTGTTGAGTGCTTAAATGTATTGGGTTGTTAGGGATTGCCTAAAACTGAGTGGCACCACCAGTGGGGGCTCGAGGCAATAACAGAGACGCCTGAGGGAAGGGTGAAATGTAACCTACCTGGCTTTCAGACAGTGAGGACCTGTTACGCATGTATATTCATGCCCATTTGCATATATTTATTGTGTATATGTGTGTATATATCATATAATATGTTTGTCTCTCTGTAGGCATGAGTTACTTCTGGCTAGTATGTGAAGAATCTAGAAATCCGCAATGGGAGGGAATGTGCAGTACAGTGGGAACTATGGACTTGGGAGAGTCTTGGGGTTGGATCCTACTTCTCACTGTGTGACTAGGAACAACTCACTTTGCCCTCCCAAGCCTCTGTTTCCTCATCTGTAAAGTGGGAATAAGGACACAATTTGCAACCTTTCTCCTGGGGCTGTGGTGAGGGTCAGATAAGATTGTGTCTGTAAAGTGCCCTGTTGGCCCTGACCTCAAGCTTTCCTTCATTGCTCACCAGTGTTGGGTGTGTGTGTGTGGCAGGGGGAATCTGGTTTCTCAGTCACTTCTCATTTCACCTTCTTCTCATCTAAGTCCTCAAGGTTGGCTGTGTCTGTGGAATGGTGGAATTCAGAGTGAAAGGTGTTGGAGCTGGAGCTGGGCTGCCTCAGCTTCCTTGGCGGGTCATGGGCCATTGGCCCAGGGCTTGAGAATGCCTTCCAGGCATCACATCCCTTCCAGAGCAGGCTCAATCCTGTTCTGCTCCAGTGGCTGACAATCTCGTGTGATTTCTTCCTCTTATTTAACCACCACAATTATTTGTCCCTTTCTCCCCTCCTTGATTTGCTTCTTCCCATCCTCAGAAAAATGCCCGGTTTACAATTCTTTAAATTCCAGAATAATATTCCACCGTGTGGCAAAATGAAAGCTCCAAGACTCTTGTTAGGCTTTTAAATCAATTCTCTCCAGGAGCCCGAGCCTCCCATGAGCACACTGCTCATTGTCTTTCCTTCAGCAAGGACTCCAGGGCCATTCGTGCATCAATAGCAAATCTTACAATTAGCTGGAAAGCAAAATTGATCTCTCATACATTGGAAATCCTGTCCACTCACTTACTGCAATAAAAATGGAAAAGGCAGAATTCTCAGACTCTGAGATTTTAACACAAAAACAAAAAGTACTTCTTGGGCCAAGGGATATGTTTCAAGTTGGGAAGGAGCTCGGAGGCCATCTTGTTCCCCCTCCCCCCTTTTCCAGATGTCCATCCTAAGACCTTACCGCTCAAGGCCATGCAGGTAGTGTGAGCATGGGACAGGGATTTGAACCCAAAGCCTTGGGCTCCAGAGTCAGGGCTCTTCCCACCACACCACACTGCCCTCTCCACCCTCTCATCTTACACCAGGCTGGGAGCTGATTCCCTCAGGGTCATCCAGGTGGTCAATAGTAGAGTACAGAGCTGAATCTAAGTCTTCTGAGCAAAGTCCAAGCTCCGGTGTAGACACACGAACCACTTTCATTGAATTCTTCTTACTGACTAGGCATAGAACTCTCATTTTGGCAGGCAGGAGAAGCCTGGGTGTGGTGAATCCCTCTATCAGTGGCCCAACCAGCTTCTTGTCAGTGACCCAGCTCCAGGGCACAAAGAGAAGTGACCCACTCAGCATCACGCAGGGCAGTTTGGGGAAAAAACAAGCTTACGTTTTGCCAGTTACTGAAGCAAGGACTTGCCTGGCATTGTTGCTCCATGATGGATTTTGGGGTTTCAGGTTATTGTGTTTGCAGCGCACAGACAGGGCCCTCAGCATGTGCCTCCAGCTCTCTCCAGGAAGCGGTTCCAGTCTAGCCCAGTGTGCTCCTCGGTGCAGAGGGAGCCAGACCCGGCCCGAGACCTGGAACTGAATCCTGTCTCTGTTCTTGGTAGCCAGGTGGCAATGGAGACATCTCTCGGGGAGCCTCTGAAAAGAGCCAGGATTATACTTGTGGCTCCCACTTTATTGGATTCGTGCTCAGGCTTCCTCCAATGCTGGGCACAGCCTAACCCTGTCAAAGGTGTGTCATCAACTCCATGGAAGAAAGGAAATGCACATTTATTAAGCATCAACTGCGTCCCAGGCACTGTGCTAACTCCTTTACAAATGTCTCATCTTGTGATTTCTCACAAACAGACTGAGGGTCGGTGTTACTGTTATCCCAGTTTACAGCTGCACAGACTGAGGTAGTCCAAGGTTGCTGACAGCCACACAGCTAGTGAGCATCTGAGGCCATATTTGAACTTGTCTTCCCCATTCCCTGTCCAGGCTCTGTCCATTGCACCACCGAGCTGCCTGTAGGCAGGGGATCTGGTGAATCCAACAGCCCCTTATTAGAAGAATGTTGTTGAATGCATCCCATAGATGGGATTATACAGAAAACCAAGTATATGGAAATACAGAACAAGTCCATAGCTCCCAGGAAGAACTCTGAATCTGTGAGAATGTCAGTCTACCAGACCTAGCTTGGGCCCCTGTTCTGGGCACCTTGGGGGATGCACTGATGAACAGGACCCAGGCTCCATGTTTAGAGGGCATATTGTGAGAGCTCCTAGAAATCTTAATGGCTGTTTGTCAGCAAGAGGATAGAACACCAGACTTGGGTTTGGGAAGGAGTGAGTTCAAAATCTCCTTCTAAGGCTTGTGAACTGTGAGATCCTGGGCAAGTCACTTCATCTCTGCTGCCTCTGCTGTGTAAATTATAGTAACATCTACTTCCCAGGGTTACTGTGAGGATCAAATTACATTATATATATATATATATATGTGTGTGTGTGTGTGTGTGTGTGTGTGTGTGTGTGTGAAATTAGGCACATGACTGTATGTGATATAATTCTATCCAACATACACACCTAGCTCGGGCATGTTACACATCTATCTACACATACAACAGGTCTATTTGCTAAACTTAAGGTGCCACATCCACGTCAGCTGATTAATGAGTCCTGAAGACATAGGCTTAGGGCCCACATGACTTCCTTCTCCCACTGAGCCTTGCTCACGGGAGATTCCCCAAGCTCCTCGGCTGGTCCTGAGCAATTGCTCCTGGACACACCCATAAGACAGGTGAGGCAAAGCCGGGTAACTCCTGTCGCTAGATGATGGACTGGAGCACCTGTCTAGACTCCCCTGGTAAGCAGGGACCCAGGATGGAGACTGCTCCCACACCAGGGTGTGTAGGGCCCTTCTCTCTCCTTTGACACCTTCCACTGATGACAACTGATGATGAATCCACACCATTGAATGCCGCGCATCACAATGTCCGCACTAGTGCTGCCCTTGTTTGGGAGAACACGGAGGTGGAATTCCAATGCACGCGTTGGAGCTCCTCTGCCATGAGCCAGCTGACACATTGGGCAAGCCACTGGATTTCCCTGGGCCCCAATTCCTAGGCCTGTACCATGAGGTTGGAGCAGATGGCCTCAGCTCCCTCCAGGTGCCAAAGGCATTCTCCAACGCTGTCCAGTCCTAAGTGGGAGCTGATTCCCTACCCACTCTCACCAGGGGGAGCAGCCTTCCTAAGGAAATTCCTTGGAAAACAAAGCTGGGCTGCTTGGCCACAGGTGGCCGGAGATAGGTGCTGGTCTCAGTGGGAGAACCTGCCCACATTCAGCTCAGTCCTGGCCTTCTCCACCAGGCACAGACCAAGAGCACTCATAGGGGTCAAGGCCACAAAGGTGAGAGCTGATGGGATGGTGTGACTGCTCCCTCTTCAGCTGCTTAATAGAGCATGGAAAATGAGGCTGTTGACGGGCAGGCGGGCTCAGGAGCCTCAATGAGGCAGTCAGCGCTTGACCCGTGTATGTATTGGCAGTCAAGGAGAAGCCAGATCCCCGGGCCAGCTAAGCTTGGACCATGGCACCCGGGTCTTGGGTTTCCTCCCTTTGCTTGGAATTCCCTGCCCGAGGCCAGCAGTCACTTCATCACCTTTATGTGACTCGTGCTCTGCCAAAGCGTTTCCTGATGTTCCTGGACCATGGTGTCAGCCAGAAAGGAAACGGCCCTCAGAGTCACAGGAGCGAACCGCTAGGGAGTGTCCACAATGCGCCAGGCGGTGGGGATGGAGAGAAAGGCAGAAGACAGTCCCTGAGCTCAGGGAGCCGGCAGGGTCAGGTGGTTCAACCTTCCCATTTGACAGCGAAGGAAACTGAGACCCAGAGAGTAGATTGAGAGGTCAGTCTGCTGGGGGTGGGGGCAGAGCCAGAACCCACCTTCCTAGGGGCAGCCGGACAATGACGCGACCTGGAATCCGCAGGACTGCGGTTGGATCCTTCCTCAGACACTGACTAGTTGTGTGACCCTGGGCAAGTCATGTCATCACTGCTGACTCAGTTTCCTCAATTGTGAAACAGGTATAATAATAGCACCTACCTCCCAGGGCTGCTGTGAGGATCAGATGAGTGTACAAAAATACGTGAAGTGCTCTGAATACCTCGAAGTTTTATATCAATGCTAGTTCTTCCCATAACAGACGCACAAATATTGATATATGTATATATGAATGTGTATGAATACATACATACATACATACATATATATATGTATGACACACGCATACTCACAGATGAGCACACACGCATACACTTAACTCTAAGTCCGATGCTCTCTTCGCCAGCCCACACAGCATTCCCCGCGTCCTTCCGAGGGTGTGTGAGGAGGTTGCCCTCACATCCCTCCGCCTGAGGAATGCTCTCCCTCTTTCCCTCCAGCTCTTAGACGCCCCTCAAACCTCTGCTCCCCCACTAAGGGACACGCCTGAGCTGGCGATCTAATCGAGGAGAACCACGGAGTAGAAACTAGTGGCCGCCTCCACTTGGTCTTCCATTGCCCACTGGCCAAGTCCCTTTCCTTTCCATCCCTCATCTCTGCAAGCCCCACCCTCCTCATCCCAGAATGTGTGAAGAAAGGTGACACGATGGTTTCCCACTTCAATGTAATTCAACTCAACAAGCATTTATGGAGTGCCTACTATATACCACTGCTATAGGTGCTGGAGAAAAGGAAAAGAAAAGTGTTGCCTGCCCTGTGCGAGCTCACCTCTGGCTAGAACATCTTGGAATCGTGGGGCCACTGCTTGAGAGGTGGAAGAAACCTTAGAGACCACAGAGGCCAGTCCCACCATTCTTAGATGTGTCCCTGGATGTCACAGAAAGGTGGCTGCCAACCGTGACCATCACCAGAATGGGTCTCAGGCTCCTCTGCCCTCTCCAGAGTCCCTCATCTGTATTCTACTGTCTCCTGTGAGGCTGAGAAGCAGGTCACACACTTCTTCAAATGCCTTCAACCACAACAGCACCGTGCAGCCCCATCTGGAGGGGGCACAACAGACCACATGCAAATGTGCGCCTGTTCACGCCCAGGTCCGTGGATGTCCCACAGCCACCCAGTTCTCCGTGGGTTGTTCTGCAGGTCAGAGGGCACCAACACCTCCTCTTGCTCCGTTGAAGCTCTTAGCCAATGATTCCACAGTCATCACTCGGTAACTTCACCCAGCAGCGCTGCTGATTCATCTGCCCAAGGGTGAGGTTTGTGTAGACAGTGGCATCAAGTCTGGCATCTCAAATGAGGCCTGTCTGGGGCCTCTCACTTGCCAAGAAATCCACATCACGTCCTGAGACAGGGTGGAAGCTCACAGATCCTCCCAGAAGGAGGGAGAACCCCACATCCGAGGGCTTGATCTCAGACACATTCAGGTCACTCACCAGCCAGAACATTGTCCCTGGAATCCCTCAGCAGAGAAGTTAAAGGATTATGGGCCAGCAGTGGCCAAAAGCTCATGGGTGCCCCCTGGCATTGCAGGTAACTAGCCTCTGAGCCCCCTCGTGAAGATTTCCTCTAGCATCTCCAAGCCCCCACTAGCCAATGAGTACCTCCCAGTCCAACCTGGAGTCGTGGGGTCCCCCTTCCTGAAGAAACAGCCTTCCCTGGTGAAGAGTCAGTACTCAGCTTTCAGTTTTCCTTGAAGTTTTCACAAGAGACATGCATTTGAGGGAATAATATTTATTGCAGCTATCAATAGAGATGAGTATTCTAATAATGTTGAAATATGATTACAGAGAGAATTCCAAGCTAGCACTCATTTATAGTATGTTAAAGCAGCAATAACCCTGCCTGCCCTCCCCCCAAGTCCCCCACCATTTCTGTATCCTTTGTGAAACCACAGCTACAGACAGGATCTCTTATAGTATCAAGCTCACCATGGGAAATTTACCTTCATTTGGGAGTCAGGAAAAAGTTCTTTTTGCAGATTATCTGAGGTGGTTTCTTTTACTCAGACAAACAGAATTTTAAAATCCACCAGTGTCCCCTTTCTGACTTCCCTGCTAGGAGCTCTGAGCTACATTTGGTGCCCACTGGATTAATCAACTCATCTCAGGTGCCCAGTGACATCTATGCCTCGGCTCCTTTAAATGGATTTCTGTTTAGTTCTTCTTTTTAATTATCCTGCTTTACATTGTGTTTAATTTTGTAGTCCAGCCCAAATCCTCCTTGGAAGGAGGGGAGGGCAAATTCGAAATCAATAAAGGAAACAATGGAGGCAGTGAGAAGGAAGCCTCTTCTGAACAGGGAAGACAGCAGGGGGATTGGAAAGGGGAGGCAATTACTGAACTCCGATTGACTCGGGACATCCCAGCTCCAAGGGAGAAGTTATCTGAGATCTTCAGAAAGTGATGAGCACTTCAGTTTTATGTCTTACCGGGGAGACAGGAGTCCTTGGGGCTTTCCCATGCTCTCCTGCCGAGAGTGTAATTCAGAGTCTTGACAATTATCCTCAGGATTCCTGTCATTTGGGGCTGGCTTAGCTCAGGCCTTGGAACAATGGGCTGCTGGGAGCTCAGGGTCTAGGATTTCTAACCCCTGCTCTGAGCCGGCTGTCTGGCCTTAGGCGAGGCACCAAACCTTAATTAATGTGGCCTTTTCTCAGCTGCAAGAGGAGGGGACACAGGACACCAGAATGAAAAATGAGGCCCCTTATCCTAGCAATCTGGGCCACACATTGCACTGGGGGTGGGGGTGGGGAGGGCAAGAATGGGAGAGGGGAGAGATAGAGAATCTGAGAGCTGGAAGGGCCCGACCTGTCCGGGGACAGGAATCCGAATTCTAGTCCCGGCTTTCCCGTTTCCTCCCTGATCTCAAGCAAGAGCTTCCCAGCTCTGTGTCTCAATCCTCTTCTCTATAAAGTGAGAGGGCTGGCTTCCAGCTTCAGATCCAAGACCTTGTATTGCACCCCATCTCATGATCTGTGGTCTGATGAAGCCAAGCCACTTCTCCAATGATGGCTTTAGACCAGATGACTGCTAAGGATGCTCTTCCTCTTCCAGATCAATACATCTAGGGCATGGGGGCTCCAAAGCCCTTGCTTTCCCTCTGCCAGATGCAAATTGGAAGCCCATGTTGAGCCCCTGGCAGAACTAGGGGATTCCCAACAAAGTCAGAAAACAGAGGAGGGAAGGAGAAGAAACAGAAATTATTGTGGTGCAAAATCTTGGCCCCTGTGGAGGACCAAGATCTGGAGGAGGGTCCCCTGGTTGCTGCTTGAGAAAGATTAGAGATGGAAAAACTAGCTCCAGTCTGTCCAGATCCCTAAACTGGGGGGTGTGCCCAGAAGGAAGGGGGCATCGGACCACAGGCTCTGTCCACCCCCGCCAGCCCTGCTCAGCCACACTTGTGTGAGACCAGCTGAAGGCAGATGTTCCCATCACTTCTCTCCAGCAGCTGCTGTTGTCCAAGAGGGTCATTTAACTTTCTTTCTTTCCTGGGAAGATGACATGAAAAGCAAGACTGAGAAATCATGAGAGTCCCTAAAGGTAGGTTATCCCCTAGAACCATAATGTCCTCTGCATCACAATCCTACAGAAAAGATCTAGGCAATTTCTGCTGTGTGCTTTTGTTACTTCTTCCTGAAACTGTGACCTGGGATAATGTCTTCATCCCCTCCCTCCCTCCTTCCACTTGGTGGCCCTTCAAACCTCCTTTCACAAGCACCCGATGTACCCACCTAATGCTGCCAAATCTTTGTGAAAAGGAAAGCTGTCCTATAAATTCATTCACACTGAAGGGCTTGGTAATCTATGAACTTCTCTCTATCCCCAGGGAAGTGCTCACATTTGAAAAAAAGGACCCCAAGGAATGGCAATGTAGAGAAATGAATAATTCATGTCAAAATTGCAATCACCACCAGCATCTAGTATTTTTGTGGGAATTCTTCTCTTTCCCTGAGATGCAGGTTGATGCCGAGGAAGGAACGCTCCATCTGGCATCAAAAGACCTGTGTTCAAATCTGGACTCTGCTGCTCACTGCCTTGTGTAATTTGTAATATATCACCTCCCTGAGCCTCCATTTTCTCATCTCTAAATTGAGGAGGGGGGCCTAGATAATCTGCAAGGCTCATGGAAGCCCCAAATCTGGGACCCTATAGTCCTGTCTGTATACAAGGCTGGACCTGTCGAGAGTGATCAAGAATTGGGAAATAGTGTGGCATAGAAGTAGACCCTAGTCTTTGTCCACATCATGACCTCCAATCCCTTGACCCCTTCAGATTTTTTCCCAAGACATCTCCCCTGCATTGGTCACTCTCACCTCTTTTCCCCATCTTGACCTCTTGGTGAGTTAGTTCAACTCTATGCTGTCCTTTTCTCTGGAATCCCTCACTCTCTTATATGGCTGATTATGCCTAGCCAAGAGCTAGCATTGGGTCATTCCAACCATTTGTCTCCTACACAAAGATGGAGAAAATCACAGTCACTTTGGCTGGGTCCAGTACGAATTTATGTTAAACAACCTCAAATGGGCCCTCACTGCTGCCAGGCAATTCTGCTATACCTCCCTTATCAACTCATGCTCCCACTATTCACAGAGGCTCTTCCAAACCTTCTCAGCCCTCCTCAAACCTCCCATGGCTCCCCATCCCCCAGCTCTCTCAGGGGAGAGCTTTGCCTCATGTTTTACAGGAAAAAAAAATTGAGGCTATTCACGATAAGCCCCCTCTCCTTCTCCTCTCCTCTCCTCTCCTCTCTTCTCTTCCCCTCCCCTTCTCCTCTCTTCTCCTCTCCTCCCCTCCCCTCCCCTCCCCACCCTTCCTCTTCCCTCCCCTTCTCTTCCCTTCCCTCCCTTCCCCTCTCCTACTGTCCTCTCCCCTCCCCTCCTCTCCTCTTTCTCTTCCTCGTCTTCTTTCAGTAAGGTGCCCTCTGGTCCTCTCTCCTCCTCCCTCGTCTCACAAGATGAGATGGCCTTACTCCTTACCAAAGCTAATGTCTCAACCTACCCAAGTGATCCTATTCCATCCTGTCTCCTCCCATAGACTGCTCCCTCTGTCATCCCCTGCTGCATCATTTATTTTCAGTCTTTCCCTGTCTGCTGACTCACTCTCTACTGCCTACAAACATGTGTCTCCTCATCCTGAAAAAAAGCCCCCACTTGGTCCTTCCATCTCCACTATCACATATCTTCCGCTATAGTTAAATTCCTCAAAAAGCCTGTTTACAATCGATATCTCCACTTTCTCTCCCCTCACTTTTCTTAACCCTTCACAATCTGGCTCCCAACCTCACCATTCCACTGACCCTGCCCTCTCCAAAGTCACCGGTGATCTTTTAGTTGCCAAATCAAATCATCTGTTCTGAGGCCTCCTTCCCCTGGACCTCTCTGCAGGCTTGGACACTGCTGGTCGCTCTCTCCTCCCTGATACCCTCTGGGTTTGGGGACATCATTTCCTCCTCGTCCATTCTCCTCTTCCCTCTTGGATTGCTTCTTCTCAATCTCTTTTGCCAGATCCCCATCCAGATTGCACTCTCTAACCATAGGTGTCCTTCTTTACTTCTTCACTCAGTGATTTCATCAGCTCCCATGGATTTAACGATTTCTCAACTCTATCCATCTTCTCCAGTCTCTCTGCTGATCTCCAGTTTCACATCTCCAGGTGCCTTTCAGACTTTTAGAACTGGATGTCCACTCGATGTCTTACACTAAACATGTCCAAAATGGAACTCGTGATCTTTTCCCTTAACTCGCCCCCCTTTCTATGATTACAGAGGGCAACATCAGCATCCTGGGTTCCCAGCCTGAAACCAGGGTGTCAGCCTTGACTCTCGACTATCTCTCAACCTCCCCATATCTAATCCGCTGCCAGGGCCTATTGAAATGTTGTAAACATCTCCAGAATATGCCCCCTTCTCTCCTCTGAGATTGCCCCCACCCTGGTGCAGGCCCTCATTCCCTCATACCTGGACTGTTGCAATAGCTGCAAGGGGTTGGCCTGTCTCTTCCTATTCCAACTCAATCTCCATTCAGCCACCAAAGTCATTTTCCTAAAGAATGTGTTTGATCTCATCACCTCTCCGTGCTCAACTGAAAGTTTCTGGGAGAACATTCTTCCTGGGACCGAGTGTCTCAGTCTGACATGCTTAGATGACTGCTTGCTGGAGAGCCAGATGGCTCCTGTTTCCCCCACACTTATTCTTGTAATTAATAAAACATATGCTCAGTGCATTTTGTATTGGCTGCACATCCCCGATCAGTGGTGATCTGCATGTCTATAAAGAAAGGCACCTGAGAAAGCTTGTGTTCCTTGCTCATACTTTCATCAAGCATGTCCTCGAGAATCGCATTAATGGTTGTGGCTTGGATGCCATAGAGGCGAGAGAGCAAGCCGAGGGGTGAATGTTGCTGAAATCTCAGCCGGTTTTTGTCGTCGCAGGGGCGAGTCAGACTAGAGATGGAAGAGCTAAGTTCAAACCTTACTGGTGACCTTTGCTAGTTCTATGACCATAGGCCTCGATGAGCTTCAGTCTTCTTGTCTGTAAAATGGGTTTAATATAGTCCCTGGGATGTCCCCATACCAGGGTTGTCGTTGGGATCCAAGGAGAGGACTATATAGTGAGTCTGTAAGCGCCAAAGTGTCACGGTGACAATGCTGGTGACACTGCCATCTGTCATCTCCCCACCCCCCAGTTCTCCATCCCAGAACAAGGCTGCCTTTGCTCTTTTGCCAGACACCTCATGTTATTGACTGACATGTAATGAAATTTGAGTCTACTGGGACCCCTTGATCTTCTTCATAGAAATCGTGAACTAGACCTGCCTTTCCTATCTGGTGATTTTTTTGTTTTTGTTTTTGTTTTACCTCGTGTGAAGGATTTTTTTGTTTCTGCTAGTCCTCCCCCTCCCCAGGATCTACTCTTCTCAGTAGCCACTTTCCTGACCATGACACAGACTCCAGCCCCTCCATGATTTGGCAGATCCCAGGTTATCCAAACATCAAAGGGCATGAAGGGCCTACTCCCACTCATGTTCCCCAAAGAGCCACACCACTAGACATTCAACAAGGAATCACACTGATTCTTCCTGACGATTTTGACTGAGAGGGTCCCTGCCACCTCCCAAGGCAGCCACTTCCCCTTTGGACAGATCTGATTATTAGCAAAGTCATCCTGATCTGAAGCCTAAACTGGCCTCGTATGACTTGCCCCCATCAGTTCTGGTTCTGCCCTCTGGGACCAATGGAAGAAGGATGTGCCCTCCTCCACATGAGAGTCCTTCAAATACATGGACATACCCGTCACATTCCCACAGAGCCTTCTCTTCTCCAGGCTAAGTATTCCCAGTTCCTTCTCCTGGTGCTAAGATGACCCAGAGTTCAGGCCCTTCCTGCTCCTGGTTACCCTGCCCTGGGTTCTCTGCAGCTCATCAAGGCTCTTCCTACAGTGGATTGCCTCGAACTCAACAATATCCCACATGGTTCTTTGAGGGGTTTGGTGGCCAAAATTTCCTCCTCTCTTTAGACTCTTCTCCTTAACTGTATTTGGGGAATTTTCCAGCTATCTAACAAATTCCTTCAGCTTTCTTCTGGTCTCCATCCAATGGTCGGTGCCATTTCCCCATTCTCTTCATAAGTAAACTCATACCCCAGGGGCCTGGTAGCCCTGCTTGTGGGCTGTGTGCCTCACCCTGGTGATGGGTTTATACATAACTGAGGAGGAGCCCCAAGCTTCGGAGGCAAGGCGCTTGCTCAGTGAGTGCCAGGCCCGCTGCTCTGCCATATGAGACGTGTGCTTCCCAGTTACATCGTCCCAACAGTCCCCTCGGGTACAGTTTTGGAGGCTTGTGTAATAAAACCAAAAGGGATGGGGAAATCTGAAGATACTTTAAAAAGCACATAAGCCAGGCTCATGATCATTGACAGATGTGTGTGTGTGTGTGCCTGAGTGTGCACACACACACACACACATGCACACACACATGCACATATACATACACACATATGCACACACACGCACACACGCACACGCACACGCGCGCGCACACACGCGCGCACACACACGCACATACACATACATTCTCACACACACACACACACACACACACACACACACACACACACACACGCACACACACACACACAATCCACTCTGGAGGAGTGGAGGACACCCACTGGGCTGCCAAGGGATCACACCCAGATTCAGGTCAGAGGGAATGAATGACATTTGGAGACTGGGGTTCTGGGCTGAATGCAAAGGGACTTCTAAGGAGCTGACGGGCTCCCTCTTGCTAGGGGGATAACTTGCTGAAATGCTGCTACTCCTTCCAAAACAACTGATGCTGCCTCCTCCAAGAAGTCTTCTTTGACAGCTCCCCCTGCACCTCCTCAGACCCTAGAAGTGAACGCTCCTTTGGGGACCTTCTGAAGTACTTTCTCTCCACCTCAGACTGGGCCTTGGTAATCCTCGGGGTTCGAGTCTCCCCCTCCCTGGAGGGAGGCTTCTCAAAGGCTTAGAATGGAGGCGTTGTTCTGGTTCCTGTATTTGTAGCCCTCAGCTCCCCTTCATCCTGGTGCCTGCCCTGGGAGAGTGCCTCAGTTTCTCTTTTTAGACCATTTGTTCAACGTCCTTTGCACGTTGGCCCCTCATTAGACTAGGAGCTCCTAGAAGGCAGAGATCTATTTTGGTTCTTTTCGCTTTCTTCCTGTCCCCAGAGTTAGCCCAGGGCCTGGAATGAAAGGACTGAATCAATGCTCGTTGACACTTTGGACTCCAGAGAGGCCGGAGGGGAGTCTGTTTGTTAGCTCGGCCTGCTAGAGGGTCTGGCACAAGGGTTCACACCTTCAGAAGTGAGAATAAAGCACTGAGTGTCCGTGTTCACAGCTCATTAGGCTCCAGGGGAGAGAAAGTGAGCGGACCTCACTGCAGACTGCCGGGAGTCGGAGAAGGGGAAAGCTGGATTTGGCAGCTGCCTTGGACACCTGCTGGCTCGGTGACCTTGGGCAAGTCATTCCACCTCTGTAGCTGTAACAAGGTGGAGACAGGAGGCTCTTTTCCTGAATGTGCAAAGCTCAGGTGTGCCCAAACATATACAATATGCTCCTGCCACCCCAAAGTGGGGGGAGGCAAGCACAATTTTCTTCTCTTTTTGTAATTTTTTTTAAATTTTAAACTTAGATACAAAATGAAAAAAAAAAAAGAAAAAAATTTCTGAGTAGACAGAAGACCCCGATAGGGGATTCAGTCTAAAACAACCGATGCCTACGCTGTTTTCCGAGCTCGCTTCCTTTGCTCTCTGCTGTGCACTTCCTACGTTATCTTCCCCCTTCCTCCCCACCCCCCAGAAGGCTACCGCCAGAGTGAGCGTGGGTTTCTTATTCCTTCCTCAGGCACAAACTGTCTGGTTGTGGTATTTGTTTCCTTGGCTGTAAAATACTGGAAACAATCACGATTGTATTTAATTAGCAGAGAGGTGTTATGATGGGAAGACAGCCTCACAGTGTGCAAGGCTTGGGCTCCAGTGCATTGCTGACACAGGCTGTCTGGGGGCCCTGGGACCCTCGCGTAAACTCTCTGCGCCCCCAGCAAGCCTCTCAGATTATAAATGCAGATGAGGTGCTGCTTCTCACTGGGGGAGGGAGTTTCTTCACCAGGAATTCACTGCAAGGATGACATCTCAGTGCTCAGTTGAAGAACAAAGCACCGGGCTCTGTGAAACTCTAACCAAGTGGGGGTCTGGTTTGGTTGGTTTTTAACCAGATCTGTGATTCTATCGGGGTTGAGAACTGTCTCCACCAAGGCAGACCAGCACCTGCTCTGCAATTTCAAGTCTTAGAGCTGTCCAAAGCTCTCAGCAGTTTGGTGAATTGTCCATCTCACACTCATCAGAAGCAGCATTTGAACCCAGGTTGCACTAACTGAAGCCTGCTTTCTCCAGCTGGCTCTCTTGTCTACTACTACTACTACTTATTGTTAGTTTAGCTTCTCACATTTGTGGTAAATGGCAAAACAAAGCAGCTTTTGAGCAGAAGCAGCTGGCCTACCTTGGCGCCGGGAGGGGGGGAAGTGGTGCTGGTGCTGTGGTGAAGCCCCTGGGGAGGAGGCCAGTTGCAGACCTGGCTCAAGTTCAAACGAGGCGGACAGCCTTGAGCCCCTTCCCACCCCGCCTCGGCATCCTCATGTGAAAAGCGAGTGGATTAGACAAGATCTTCTGCCAGGCCCTTCCAATCTAGCACGCGGCGTTCCAGAAGTTCCATGCAGAGAAGCCGAGACGACCGAGGTTAAAGCCAGGAGGGAGCCTCCTAACTGGGCTTCCTCAGGGACTCGCCCAGGCCCGCGGAGATTCAGGAATGGGGGGGGGGGGGCCCAGACCTTACACACAAGCCCACATTTGTGGGGAAATTCTCATGCTATTTGCTGATATCTTTACTGACATCGATGAGCTGTTTTCTGGCTCAGCTTCAAGCTTTCATCATTGCCAGATGTTCCTTCTACATCTGGGCAAGTAGAGGTAGCTGGATACAAAGCCTGTCATGTTCCTAGAAGAGCAGTGTTGAGTGTGTCATTGTGTGAGAACCAGAAGGGAATGTCAAAGTTTCACGGAACTGCAGGAACTGGAAGGCAGTAGCTTCCCACAGCAGCCCTGAGGCTGCCTGAGGGGAGCAAAGGCAGGAAAAGTGGGAGCCACCTCTGGACAGGTGTTCCAGCTGTGGCACTGATTTGTGACACAAGGGAGGAAGGAAAGAGGGAGAATGAGGAAAACATCTTGGTTCTCTTGAGTGATGGTGGAAAGTCTGGGGTTCCTGGGTGGTGACTTGCCCTGAGTTTCTATGTTTGTGTTCCGTGTGTGTGTGTGTGTGTGTGTGTGTGTGTGTGTGTGTGTGTGTGTGTGTGTGAGAGAGAGAGAGAGAGAGAGAGAGAGAGAGAGAGTGTGTGTCCCTGCAGAGAAAATGAAAGATTTTGAGGCGATGACTGTGTCATAGGGTTCAAGGAACTGGTTGTTGTAGCAGAAATATGGAAAACTTCTATTGGATGCATTTGTAAAGCATCCACTTTGTCAGGTTCTGCTCTCAAATCTAAGCTTAGAAAAACAAACCAAATCAGTATCTGCCTTTCTGCTTCTAGAGGGTCTGGCATGCAGCAAGCACCCAAACACCCTGGAGATGTCCATAGGAAGGGACAGGGAGAGGCAGAGATTGCCACCACTGAGGGATCAGAAAAGGCCTCCTGCATAGAGGGGCACCTGAGCTAGTTCTGCTCAGAAGGAAATGTGGGATTCTGGGAGGGATGGGGGAGGAGGAAGGAGCACATTCCAGGCGTGGGAGACTGACCACCTGTGCAGAGGTGATAAGAGATGGGAGCGAGGAGGTTGTGCCCCCTGGGAACAGCTGACAGGTCAGTTTGGCTGGAACAGAGAGAGTTCGAGGAGGAGAAATGGGAAATGAGACAGGAACATGGGTGGAAGTCCGAAATGACCTCACCAAATTAGAAATCCTGCTAAAGGAGAAGAGGGAAGCCTGGTGCAACGTGCCACAATCACAGCTTTGGGGAGAGCTGATCACCAGGGCCTCAGAAAGATAACTAGTAATAATACAGTTAGGGAGGATTCCATGGCCTAAAGTTCTAAAAAGAAAGCCGGACCAGGAGGAAGTGGAAGATCCCAAGACATGCCAAAACGACATGACTCCACCTGGAGGGAACGGGCAGGTATTAAAGGAGACTGCTGTGGACCACAGGAAGACCTCAGACCAAAGACGGGCAGTGAGAGGTGCATGGAGACAAAGCCTGCAGCATTCCGAGAAGAGCAGCTGCCTATGGCAAAGCCCAGGCTGATCCACATGAGCAATTCCAAGGCTGGCCTCCAGGTTTGTTGGCTTGTTGTTGCTGTGTTTAACTGCATAAGGGGGAAGAGGAGAATCCAAGAAGTAGAGAGAGAACCTTTGGTCATGGCAGAGGGGACAGTGAGAGCTGAGAGGGGAGAGAAGGTAGCACTGCCCAAGTCTTGCTTTGCCTCCATTTCTCTTTCCAAAGAGAATAATCTTTGGATCAGAACAAGCACGGTCAGAAGGGAGTCAAACCCCAGATAAGCTAGCACACGGGAAAAGAGTTTCTAGCTGTCCCGAAAGAGTCCAAGCTGCCAGGCCAGGCACATGGCACAGGGGAGTGCTGAAAGAGGTGGCACCCCTGACTGCCAGGTGAGTGTCAGGGATCTTTGAAAGGTTGTTCAGAATGGCAGGATTCGAGAAGAGCAAATACCCTCCCGGTTTTCAAGAAAAGCGCATAGAGAGGAGTCTACAAACTATAGAACAAAGGGCATGATTACAACTTCTTGGAAAGGTCGAGAATGTCTTATTAAAGGGATGTCATTGCCCATCTAATAAAAGGAGCAGTGACCCCAAAACCCAACGTGGCTTCCTCAGACACTGGTCCTACCAGGCTAACCTCATTTCCTTTTTTGAATACGGCATTAAGAGATCAGAGGATTGTTGCAGATACAGTCTGCCTAGATTTTAATGAATTCTTTGACAAAGTTTCTGAGTATTTGTATGGAAAAGATGGGGAGCTGCCTATGCCCCACACATTGTTGGGTTGTTCTAGAATTGGTTGAATGGTCACACACACACCCCCCCAAAGAAGTCTGGCAAGGGACTGCAAGGACCTGGAGGGGGCTGCTGAACAGCTGGGTCAGTGGCTGAGAGTACGCACTCCTCAACATTTTCAAACAACACCAAGCTGGGGAGGATTGCTAGCTAACACTCTGAGGATAGAGGCAGAATCCTTAGTCATCAGAATCCTGAGTCCAGAGAAGGGAAAGCAAGACAGCAAACAGCCTCAGGATCATGAAAAAGATCTCTGCTCTGTGAAATTGGTGGGAGCTTCTAGGAACATTGGGTATGAAGGAGGGGAGATTGAGTGAATGACAGAACAGTTTTCAATAATATGAAAGAAGGCTTCTCGCATGGAAGAGGGATTAGCCTGGTCCTACTCAAGGAAGGGGAAAAAACACTTATTGGCAGTTAGAAGCGACCGCGAAGGGAATGGTTTGTGGCTTCCCCTTCTTCCCAGGTCTTCCAGCCAAGGCCGATGTCCACTCATGGAGAATGTCCCAGAAGGCACTTGGATTTTGCCTGGAGCTGAACCACAGCAATGCAACTTGTCATAAGCTTCCTTCCAACTCCAAGATTCCATGAACCTCTTTCTATGAAATTTCTAATCTCTCCAGACCTCAGTTTCCTCCTCATCAGTTAAACAGGTTGAACCCCTCCCAGTTCTGAGATCCATGACTTCATGATTCTGAGCATTGTCTTTACATTGCTTCCTTCTAACAATGCATGCATTAGTCTGTCGACAAACATAATGTTAGGCATCTATTATATGCCAGATCTGGTGAAAAGCGCTGGGGATGCAGAGAAAGGCAAAAGACCAGTCCCTGAACTCAAAGTGTTCCCAGTCTAATGAGGAAGACAACATGCAAACACCTAGGCACAAACTAGCTATAGCCCGGCTAAACTGAGGGAAGGCACTGGCCTTGAGGGGCCCAGGAAAGGCTTCTTGCAGAAGGTGGGAAATAAGGAAAGAAAGAAGGAAGGGAAGGAGGAAGGGAGGGAGGGAGGAAGGAAGGAAGGAAAGAAGAAGGAAGGAAGAAGGAAGGAAAGAAGGGAAAGGAAAGGAGGGAGGGAAGAAGGAAGAAAGGAAGGAAAGAAGGAAGGGAGGGAAGGAAGGAGGGAGGGAGGGAGGGAGGAAAGAAGGAAGGAGGAAGGAAGCTGAAGAAGCGACTTCACAAGCCAATTTGTAACCCTTAAAATACAGTAGAAATGTGTAATTAGTAGCTAGGCTCATGAGTCCCTGGGCTTCCCTTGGTTTCACACAGCCCAGAAACAGTGGCGGTGGCATCTCCCCCTCCAGATGCCTCTTTGGTCATTGGAAGGGACCCAGCAAAGAAGAGAAAGGGAGGGCTGGGTTGGGTGTCTGGTCACCACTTTGTTTGGAGAATGCTGGTCTAAGACGTAGGTCTCTCCCACATAGAGAGAGAAGACATTACTTGGTGATGGTCACAGGGAGGTAGATAAGGAAAAAAAATGACTAACTAGATAAGTGGGATGAAGTCTTTCAGCGGTAGTGAGTTCCCCACCTGAGAGGTGTTTAAGTAGAAACTGGATAATCCCTTGCAAGGGCGTGATGTAAAAGGGGATTCACGTATTGAGAAAGGACTGGAAACGTGAAAGGTCTAGGGTACCCGCCCATCACTAACAAGAAGATGGGGAGGGGGTGTTTCTACTGAAATGACTTTGCCTTTCCACTGGACTCCCAGGATGAGCAGCTGGTATTTGTGAGGAAGTCACACCCGCAGGGTCTGGAGCCTTGGGAAGGAGAGAGCCGTGCCATGGGGCAGGGCGGGATGGGGAGGAGGTACATGGACTATATAGAACCGAGGCAGCCTCACAGAGGAGCCTGGTCCAGGAGTTTAGCTGCGCTACTTTTTAAAGGTTGGAAATCACCCATTATTTTATTTGCTTTGTTTTAGTTAGAGGTAGATATACGTTGGAAGTGAGAAAGGCAACATCATTTCCTTGGTTACTGTATTTTCCTGTCATTCAGGACCCAATGTTCAACGTCTTAGCAGCATTTAGAGCTGCAAGGAACCTTACAGCTCATAGGTTCCAACAGTGCTGTTTCCTGGAGGATGGAGCCGCAGCCCAGAGAGGGGCAGGGATTTCCCTGAGGCCACCCAGGCTCTGAGCAGCAGACCCCAGGGTCTCCATGCAGCCTTCTTTCCTGCTGCTTCTTTCTCTACCCTCCCTCCATCCCACAGAAAGGCTTACCCCTCATTTCCTTCTGGGCTAAGCCCAAGAGAAGGAAGTCATTTGTCTCTGTCATTGTCAGGGGAAAGAATCTCTTTCCTCTGGAAATTTGGGACTCCATAAGGCAGGAATTGTACCCTATTCCACTGGGAAAATTTTTCTCACTTTGAAATAAACTGAAGAAAAGATTCACACTCTAGTTCTAGAACCCCATCAATCATTCAGGGGAGGGGAAAGGGGTGACTTGGGGGCCAAGGCCTGGGGCTCCTGGTTCATTGTCCTGAATTCACTCAGGGACCTCTGCCCAACTTCCTCATGCCTCATGGGCGGTTATTCCTGTCTTGCAAGAGCTGCAGAAAAATGGGAGCCAGAGCTAAGATAGTCATTTTTCTAAATTAATGAGAGATTCTGACAGGGAAAAATCCCCACTAAGACCAAGGCTTCCCTACTCAGTGTTTTCTGTGCATTTGTTCAAGTGAGGTTTAAAGTTATCTATTTATTACAGAGTTATGTTTTCCTCAAAATACTAATGAAATCCTAGTTCTCGGACTCAGACATTAATGACCCTCTGGTTTTGAGGAGACGTGGAAACTATTAGGATTTTATGGAGTTTTCCTGCTGATAATACATCCAGATTTCAGTTAACCCCATGAAACTTAATTTTAAAATAATAGAGTATAGTAGGAAATCAGAGCTCAGAGATTTCCCACACAGGCTTCAGTACTCACATCTGGCCCAGGAGCGTCCTCTTGGAAGCAAAGGAACTCTCAAAATTTCACAGATCTCCAAAATAGATGGACCCAAAGCCAGCCTGAGCTTTGGGGTGTCCTTCCTGGCTTCCTGGGGGCATTTTTAGGCTTCCCACACCCTCCCCAAATGGAATGTAGGAGACTAACGATGAAAAATGACCTATTTTAACAGGTGCACACTTGTGTGTAAGTGGAGCTTAGCTGAGCGTGGAATTATTTTAACATGGAAATAAGTTGTGGATGTTTGGAAACGCCACTCACTCGGCCACACAGGAATCAGACACATGGTCCACATTTAGAGATTTTTCAAGACTAGAAACTCATGTGTTTGTTGTCTTTAAAAAGAAATCCAGAGGAAGTCACATTACTGTAGGGAAACAAAGCCCAAAGTCTGGGAATTGGAACTGCTCTCTTCAGATTGTGTCCAGGGAAGACTTTTCCCTCAGAGCTCTCATTTCCCCAAACCATGCCCCCTCCAGACTTCCCCTGCTCTGTCCCCAGGCCAGCTCTCCATCTCACAGGTTCACAACTCTCTCCACTCCTATGGCCGCCCTCTCAGTTGGGACCCTGCCTTGTCCTAGCCTATAGCCGAGAGGAACCTTGACTCAAATACAGACTCTCAGCCTGGCTGGCTCCCTAGCTTCCTCCAACACCAGACCTTTCCTCTCCACCTGTATCACCTTGGATTGGTTTTGTGTTGACATTTTAATGAACACGGCCTATTCCCCAGTAGAATGTAAGTTTCTGGAGGACAGAAACTGTTTTATGTCACTGTATCCATGGAGCCTAACACAGCTCCCAGCACAGATTTGTCACTTAACAAAAATGTGTTGAATAGCGCCAACTGGCATGAGGCTTGACGCCAGGATGATGGGAGAAAAGCGTTTGATCTGCATTCGAGGACTTGTAGAAAAATCTCAGTTCTGCCCCTTGCTCCCTTAGGGCCCTGGGGTGGGTCACGTAGCCCTTTGGACCCCCCTTTCCTCCGCATAAAGTGATGGGGTCAGGCTGGATGGTGTCGGGGTCTCTGCTAGTCTTCTTTGATTCTGAGGGCCAATGAGGCCTCTGTTCCCTCATCTGCCATATGAGGCAGGACCACTTCAGGTCACATTCAGGAATCTGAAGACCTTTGCTGTGGCAAAGGAAGCAGCTGGGGGCACAGATTTCTCAACTGAGGGGCAGGAGCCTGATGCGGGTTCTTGCAGCCTAGAGCTGCCATTACTACCCACGGGACCTCAAACCCCCGAATTTCCCTGGCTGTAGGTCTCCTCATCTGTAAAAAGGCCAGAAGGCCTCTCTGGCCATTCCCAGGGTGAGGACACATACTCTTGGCAACAAGACCAGAGGGTGAGAGATTGGAGTTGGAAGAAAAAGGAATTCCACAAAAATACAGGCTGGCTCCGTCGGCTTTTTGTGAAGTGAGTGAACTTGCTCATGCCTTTGGCTGAGCTTTCTTCTCTTTCTGCTTTTGTCCTGAATACAAACCTTTAATCCCATTCTGATCCATCCCTGGCCCTCCAGCCCACAGATAAGTTCCCAAAAAGACTAGACCCTTTGGAGCAAGGCATGCAGGCAACTCACCAGGCCTTGTGCCCAGAGCATCCTTGGTAGGGCCCAGGTGCTAATACCCACAGGCAGCCTTCCACCCCAGTTCACCTGCCCAAGAGCCCACACATCCAGCCTCTCACACTTCTGGAAGGAAGTTCCTGCCAAGGAGGCCCCCTGCGTCCTCCCCTGGGCCACCCAGCCTCTATGAACTTGCCCAGACAAGCAAGCAGCCTCTTGAGGGTGCTCTTCGAGGGTGTCTTGTTTTTGGCAGGGGCCCTCTCTCCTCTATCAGGCTGGGTGTGGGTGCTTCTGGGCCCTACGAGGTGAGGGGGAAGCAGGTAGGGGTCAGAGCAAGAGGAAGCTCATCCCCTTTTGAAAGCCAGCTCAGTCAAAGCAGGCACTGAAGCAGGGAGGGAAAAGCTGGGTATGAGCAATCTGTGCCGTCCCTAGAATCCAGGAACTCTGCACGTGAGGAGAAGCCTTTGGTTGACCAGGACCCCAAGCCCACATCAAGTGTCAGCAGCACAGGATGCCGAGGAGCCTCGAAGGGTGTGATGTGAGAGAGGAGCCAAGAATGCCTGTCTGCCCTGGAGGTTCTGAACCTCATTTCCAGAGATGAGACAGGGCAGTTATTGAGGTCAGCCATACAACAAGATTGTGCCAACGAGCCCCCTCTCCCCACGAGGCACTGACAGGTTTTCACGAGCTCATGGGCTGAGATCCTCTAAGGAGCTCAGAGGTGACCCCTTTGATTTTGCAGATGGGGAAACAGAATTCAAGTGACTTACCCAAGGTCACACAGGTAAGTAAACAGCAGGGGCCTTATTTGAGCCCACATATTCCTGGCTCCCAGTTTAGGGATCAATCTACTAAAGACTCACCCAGCTCCAGCAACTCTCTGTCTCTGTCTCTGTGTCCCTTCCTCCTCCTCCTCCTCCTTCCTCTCTGTCTCTGTCTCTCTGTCTTTGTCTCCCTCTCTCTCTCTCTCTCTCCCTCTCTTTCTCTCTCTCTCTCTCTGTCTCTGTCTCTGTCTCTGTCTCTCTGTCTCTGTCTCTGTGTCCCTTCCTCTTCCTCCTCCTCCTCCTTCCTCTCTCTCTGTCTCTGTCTCTGTCTCTCGGTCTCTGTCTCTCTGTCTTTGTCTCCCTCTCTCTCTCTCTCTCCCTCTCTTTCTCTCTCTCTCTCTCTGTCTCTGTCTCTGTCTCTCTGTCTCTGTCTCTGTGTCCCTTCCTCCTCCTCCTCCTCCTCCTTCCTCTCTGTCTCTCTCTCTGTCTCTGTCTCTCTGTCTTTGTCTCCCTCTCTCTCTCTCTCTCCCTCTCTTTCTCTCTCCCTCTCTCTGTCTCTGTCTCTGTGTCCCTTCCTCCTCCTCCTCCTTCCTCTCTCTCTCTCTGTCTCTGTCTCTCTCTCTGTCTCTGTCTCTCTCCCTCCCTCCCTCCCCCCCCTCTGTGTCCCTTCCTCCTCCTCCTCCTCCTTCTTCCTCTCTGTCTCTCTTGCTAAATAATCCACATTTTGAACATTTTGACAGGATTAAGAAGCTGTATCTGTTAATAACCCCTGGTTTATATTTTCCTTTTGAAGCATCTCCCTTTCCCTCACCAACTTCCATTTTTTCCAATCAAATCCGCTTTCTTACGTGGGCACAGGAAGAAGCCTTGGCTGCCAAGAAGAGAAACATGTTAGTCATCATCATGGAATAACATCTAGCTTGGGAGGCCCAGCAGTTATGAGAGAGGGGAGTGTCTCACCCCACCCCTTGGTCCATGCCCAACACCTTGACACAGAACTGGTGCTCTTGTTTCCTAGAGTAGTAAGTTATGCCGGGTCTGGATGCATGATTCTGGCATGTGATGGTGGCCTCTGCCTGCCTGTAGCCTCTGGAGGGCCCCCAGCAACACCAGGCTTCTCCGGCCACACCTGTCTCCAGCTTTATCCCTGCCTTGCACTTCAGGTAGTGAGTGGGTGTCCCCGAGGGTTTGCTCCCTCCCTTCCTGCAGCTTTCTCCCATTCTCCCCTCTCTGCCTGGCATTGTCCTGCTGTTCCCTGACAACTCCCATTGTGGCAACAACCCATAAGACCTTTCAAGGAGTTTTCAGGACCCCATGGATCCAAAACCAACTTGTTCTTGAACCCTGAGGCACCGGCCCACTTTATTCCACCCTAACATCCCTTGTCTTCCCATTGTGTCAGCTTGTAACGAATGCTCTCTCTTGTTTCTGGCCCTCTCATCTCTCCGACCCTCACTCAAGGAGTGACCTTTGGGACCCAGCCCAGGAGCAACTGAGACAAGGGTCCATCCTCCACCAATGTCTTCCATGCCAGGATGGAAACTCGGTAGGACCAATGCTCTGTAGGAACTGCATTAAACCTGAGTTTCTCCCCAAAAGGACTAAAGTGGTTTGGGGGAGTATATCCTAAATGTTATGGGGGAAAGATTTATACTTTTATGCTTACTACATTTGAGAAATAAATCTCCATTAGGAAATCTGGTTTTTTGTTCTTTATTTTTATTTTTAAGGGAATTTTAGGGAATTTTCTCTCTGGCTCACTGCTTCTACCTCAAAATTCCAGGGAAAATCTGTTAAATAAAACTCATAGTATAAGACTCATAGGGCAGCTAGGTAGTGCAGTGGATAGAGTGACAGGTCTGGAGTCAGGAGGACCTGAGATCAAATCTGGCCTCAGACACTTCCTAGCTGTATGACCTTAAGCAAGTCACTGAATCCCATTTGCCTCAGTTTCTTCATCTGTAAGATGAGCTGCATAAGGAAATGGCAAACCACTTTAGGATCTCTGCCAAGAAAATAAAAAATGGGTTCATGAAGAGTTGGACATGACTAAGTAAGCAACAATAGCATTTGACTCATATTTAGAGTGTTCCTATGAGGAACTGACAGTCCCTCCCTGAAAGGTTCTCAGTGCACAAAGTACATGACAAGCATGGGACAGCTACTTATTTTTTCTATCACGAAAGAAATACTTAAAACACGTGAGATGCACAAGTGCCCTGGACACGTCTGCAACATGAAACAGTAACCCATTACTTAGTGTGCGCTCCCGGGGGGCAAAGGCAGCAATATTCTGGCCTCCCTTTGACCTGCCAGCTGGTGTCTGCTGGCAAGCCCGGGCCGGCTCCAGAGCAGAATCTTCCAGCTCCGGCTCCAGTTTCCTCTGAGAAGCCAGAACCACTGTGCTCACCATCAGTTAGCACCTGATTCTGAAGCTATAGAAACTCCAGCTGCGGACCCAGTCAGTGTCCATGGACGGAACTCACCATCTCGTGGTCACTGTTTAGTCACCTAAGCTCAGGGAGAGACACCAAGGAGAGGCAGCTGTGGAAGGGAGGGTGGGGACCACCCTTGCAGGCCCAACCTGGCCAGAGCAGGCTCTTCCTGCCCCTTTGCAGGAGGCATTCTTAGAATCTTCTGTTCTGGGGGAGAGTTTAGGGGCCCTAGAGTTCCCTCCTCCCAGGCCTCCTGAATGTAGTAATCTCCTTGGGGCAGAAGCTGTTTTTACTTTTTCTTTGTATCTGAAAGTGCTTGGCAAAGTTCTTGGAAGGCATTTAATATATTCCTGTTGATTGATTGAACCTCCGGCTGCCTTGATGGAAGAAAGGGAGGACTGTGAGAAGCATCCTGGCACTCAGCTCACTCACCACCAGAGAAAGCACATGACTTGTCCAAGGTCACTGAGCCAGCAAGTTTCCAAGTCAGGACCAGAGCCTGAGTCTGATGTCCCTGCTGGCCGCATCACCCCTGGGGCATCAGCAACCTGTGCTCAGGGATGTGAATTGCCCCATCATGAGTCTGTGATAGCAGGACTTGGAAGGCTGAAAAGGGTTCCATTTGTAGAAGAGACCCACATGGGCTAGGATTAAATAAGGGACCCCGGTGGAGCTGCCTTAGGCATGGAGCCAGTGACCCAGGCCTGGCCAGCTGTGCCTGCTCTCAGTGGGAACAGAATGCAGCTGCTCCTTGGGGGAGATCAGGGCCGTGGCCTCAGGAAGCTTTGGTGTCTGTGGCAGCCTCTGAAGCTTGGGTTGCCCTGGGGTTACTGGGGCCCAGACCCTTGAAGGACTGGGCTAGGCCTGAGCTGTCCTCAGAACCCCAGGGAGGCTCCTTAGGACCCTCTTCTCTCCACAAGACTGGTGATAAGCAGACTGAAAGCCCGTGCTGGCAGAAAGAATACATTCTTCCATTTCCACCTGTGGCTGGCTGGCTTTTTCCATTTTCCGGATTCAAAGGTCCCCTGGGAGGCGGAATTAGAGGCTCACAGGGCTCAGAGACCTCAGAGGCTCTCTAGAACTGAACAGTAACCCTCTTGACAGGGAGAGGAGAGAGGGGGAGCCTCCTACCTTCCCGGGCTGCTTGTCCTCTCTGGGGGACGGCCACATTGTTAGGAAGCTGAACTCTGGCTCTCAGCTTCCACTCCAGCCCACTGCTCCTGGAGCAGAACAGGCTAAGCCTTCTTCCATGTTAGGATTCCCAAAGAAAACATTCACATTGCCCCCTCCCACCCCCTCCTCCTCCCTGTCTATCTTTTCTTCTCCAGGCTAAACACTCCCATCGCCTCCCACGGCCCTTACCACAATGAAGCGTCTTCCAGACACTTAGCAATATCCTAAGCCAAATGTGGCCCCTAGAGCCTGACCAAGGTCGCCAGAGTCCTTATTCCCAGATATTGAGTCTCTTATAACGTGACCCAATCCATCAACATTCATTAAGTGCCTACTGCGCCCCAAGTGTGGAGCCCAAGATGACACCAGCTGGCTCGGCTGCCGTTATGGCTGTCCCACATTCCCACACTGAGCTCGGAGTCTGGTAAAATCCTAGCTTGTTTTCAGACAAACTGCCGTCCAGCCTCCCTGGCCCCGTTTTGTATAAGTAGAATTGAGTTTTGAACCCAAATTCAAGACTTTCCAATCCTTTTAACGTTTGTCTTCTTTGATCCAGTCTAGTGTTCTGAGCCGTCGAGATCTTTGTGAATCTTAGTCTGTCCCCCAGTGTGATAGCCACCCCAACCAGCTTGGGGTCAGTTGCAGCCATCTCTGCCTTTATCCAAACTGTTGCTCAAGCAAACAAACATGTTGAACCATACTTGTTCACTCCACTAGAAACCTTCCAAGATGGCAGCTCTTGAGGCTAAACCATTTCACAGTTTGGTTCTATCTCTTCTGCTAATCTTGGTGGGACTGTGGATCACTTCTTCCCTTTGGGCCTCGGTTGCTGAGCCCTATGCCCTCTTCCAGCACTCAGCCAATGGCTCTTTGGGGCCACCAGGGAGCTGGTGCCTTTGTTTTAAGTTTTTTAACCCCATGTAATTTCTGCTTGGTTGTGTCTGTCTGGGTGGTTCTCTTATGGATGGACCTTCACAACCTTTGTTTTGTACTTGGAAACATTGCTTGGCTCAGTGTGCAGAAATATGAACCCCTCGGTTTGGACTCACACTTCTGCCTTTGCACCACGGGAGAGGGGGCCCACGTTGGCCTCTAGTCTGAGCCCTGAAGGAAGACGATGTTTGGAAGGCCCAGATGAATAAAGAGTGGAGTCCAGAATGGTACAAAATGGAGGCAGGAGGTAGATAGAGCCCCAGCAGAACAAGGTAGGCTCAGGGCCACCCAGAACCTGCCCTAAGTGTCAGAAGGGAGGGATGCGAGTTCAGATGGGTTTGTCTGGCCTAGCCCTTGACCAACCCTCATCAGGCTCCTGCCCTATCCCTCGTCCCTTGGCTCTTTCAAATCCTTAGGTCTCCAATTCTGACCAAGGGCTCCCACCAAGTCAGCTGCTAACTTGTTCTTGGTACTATAGGAACAAAAGGGCCTTAGTAAAACATGGATGAGATCCTAGCAACCATCTGCTTCCAGAGCAGCATCATCATGATGGATAGGCCTTGGAATGATGGACCAGCCATGGGATGGTGGGCTGGCCACGGGATAGGGGACTGGCCATGGAAGGGCTTTCCTTCCTTAGTTGGAGCACAGACATTCTGTAACCAGTCCTGGACAGCGAGATGGGGAGTTGCCAGGCTACCAAGCTGTCAGCGGGGGGCTCATCCAGACAGAACCAGAGAAGACGTTCTGCCTGGTTATGTGCGAGGAAGTGAGGGTGATGTCAACCCACAGTGGAGGGAGAGTCATCAAGACTTTATCTCACCACCAAGGCCCTGCCATGTGTCCTGCTGCTGATCTCTGTGGTGCCTAATCTTTCCTCCTTTTAGGAGAAGAAATATTGGAGATGGCTCCACACTCGGTAGCTTTGAAACATCAAGTAGGCAAAGTCATCAGAATTCTGAGCTGAGTCTGTGCCAGGATTTGATGGACACCGGATGGAGAAGAGCAAAGACTCTGGAGACCTGCTTGGCCTGGCACAGACCGAGGGTGGCAGAGAGGAAGCCACGGTGGTACCTCCATTGGCTAAGCCAGGTTTAGGGGTGACCCTGGTGGGGCGAGTGCCATGCAGAATCACCTTCACACTTGAGCTTCATCTCCCCAGAGATAAAGGTGGTACAGAAGAGAACATGCTTTATGCCCTGTCTCCTTACTCTATCTTCACAGGAAATATCTCTGTAAAAACTAATTGATGCTACTTCATGTTCACTGAAATTGGGGCGTTAATTGCTGGGCGTTAACAGAGGGAGAACACACCAACTGGGAGCTGAAGCCCATATCACTCAAGAGAGAGAACTCTAGCCCCTCAATGGAAGCCTCTGGAATCCTTAGGGATCGGGGATAGAGATCACTTCTCTCTGGGAGAGTGAGTCCAGAGTCGCATTATGAATGATCAGAGTCCAAGTTGGCTTTTAAGTTTTGTGATTCATGGCCATGACTAACAACCTGCTCTGATCAGCAGCTCCTTCTTTCTCTGCATCAGATCTGACAGGGCTCCCACAGAACTCATGGGGCCAGGGCGAGGGGCCAGGTGGAGTCCTCAAGGGTCTCTCTTGAAACATCCAGGACACGAAATCTAACATATGTGCTCTATGTATGGGAATTGAAGCCTCTCCACACTGCTCTTTTTCCTTTTGAAAAGAAATGAATGATGTGTGAATAAGGAAACAGTCTAAAGTTATAAAACCTCCCTGGACTGTGGCCCAAGATGCCGCCAATCTATCCAAACCCAAGAGATGGGGAGCAGATCCTGGTGAAATAATGTAAGAAACATAAAGGGCTGAGATGGAGCTGGGGCCAGAGCATTTATTTTTCAGGGAAAGAATGAATGTCTTCCGCTCCCACGGAATGAACCCACCTGGCAGCCTCCCCACCACTGAACAGAGGATGGCTTCATCCTCTGAGGCTCCTGAGACACAGCTGCCAGGAATCAGGGAAGGGCTGAAGCTCAGAGCAGGAAGGTTGTAGCACAGAGCCATGTCCCACAACCAGGCTCTCCCCTTTCTGAAATCCACCCCTTCCAAAAAGGTTTCAATCTCTCATCTGCTCCATGCGGTGCACTGTTGATACCCTTCTTTCTCAACTGTAAACTCCAGGATCCTCTCTTTGTCATGTCTCTACTGCCTTCAATACAGGGTAGGTTCTGAAGGAATGAATGAATGTTCACAAGAGAAAATTGAAGTAATTCCCCAGATTGTCTTGAGCCCTAGCTGAAGACACTGCTGAAATGCTTGGGGGACACAGATGGGGGAAACAATATTTACTATGGGAAGATTCTATCCAACCGATCCCCCCTGGAGACCACGGAAAGTCTGAGGAAGGACACACAGCCCCATATTCACCAGGGCAGTGGACAGAGCTCTATGTCAAGGCTCTTCTCCTGTTAGGGTGGTGTCTGGGCACCAGGACAACAGGCACTTAACCTCTGCCCTTATTACCAATTCTTGTTCCTTCTCCATTGTCATCATCATGGATGAGCTGCAGCTGGGGCTCAGAGACCCACTTTACACACATCATTGGGTTGGATCCTCGCAATGGCCCCAGAAGCTGAGTGATATTATCACCCCATTTTACAAATGGGGAAACTGAGGGCCCTCAAGGTGCAGAGTGACGCAGAGTTGTGCATATGAGAGGTGAGATTCGCACTCAGGTCATCCTGCTACAAATCTAATAATAATGCATCCAGACTGGTGACAGTGGTGGTGAAGCGGGCAGAGCCCTGAACCTGGAGTCGCGAAGTCTTGGATCAAATTTGGCCTCTGTCGCAGACTAATTGTGTGGCTCTGGGCAAGTCATTTTCTCATCTGCCTCGGTTTCCTCCTCTGTAAAGTAGGCACCTCCCTCCCAGGGTTTTTGTGAGGACTAAATGAGGGTGTCTCTGTAAAGTGTTTAGCACACAGGAAGTGCCCTATGAATGCATTATTGTCAGGCCACACGGTAGGCAGAGCCACGCTACCTCAGCAGGCGGGCAGCTCACTTCTTGTGGCTCCCCTGACGCCCAGCACAGTGCTATGAACTGCAGGCTGTCTAGCAGGCGCTCGATTACTGTCCAGTGTCTCTGTGGGTGAATCAGTAGGAAGGGCTTTCAGAAAAACAAACCATGAACCGATAATCCCTATTCTGTTTCTAATGAAAAACATTAATAATTAATACTGTGCACCAATTTGAGGTGGCAAGCTTGAGAGCCAGGGGGCGGGGGACCTGAGGGGAACAGCACTCTCAAGACTGGGCCTTGAGTCCAGCCCCAGATTTAGCCTCTCCCTCCCAGAGTTCTGGGGCTCTCTGGGCCTCAGTTCCCTCCTCTGAGAAGGGGGCAGTTTACAGTGGCCGCTATCGCCGGCCCAGGGGACAGCTCTCCATCCTCAGGTTTGGGGGTCAGGGGTCTCCCAGAGCTCAGCCCTGAGGGGGGCCCAGGAAGGCCCCTGGCACTGCCGAGCAACAGCGGCAAGAGCTGGGCTTGGAACCGCCCAAATTAGAGTACAACAGGACAGTGGGTGTTACAGACAGCCAAGGGCTGTGGCACCACAGGGAAATGTTTTGTCCCTTCCATGTAACTCTTCTTGCTTCCTCTTTCTGGTATTTATTAATCTGCTGGTTAACTATTGAACCTAGAATGTGGCCTCCTCTGGTCTCGGATCCCGTTCTCCGAACTGATCTCAGGGGACAACTGGCTGAACAAATTCACTTTTCTCTCTTTACTCTGAAACCAGAGGAAAATGGTAGAAAGGGAAAGGACGAGAGTCTGTGCTTGGCAGCACCCTCTCCCCGGGCCAGCCTAGCTTTTGGGCTCAGAGGAGAGCTGGGGGCTGAGGGGAGCCCTGCCAAGTACCACTGAACACCCCAAGAGAGAGAGGGAGAGGGGGAAAGAGAGAGAGAGAGAGAGAGAGAGAGAGAGAGAGAGAGAGAGAGAGAGAGAGAGAGAGGGAGGGAGGGAGGGAGGGAGAGAGAGGGAGAGAGAGGGAGGGAGAGACAGGGAGAGACAGGGAGAGAAATAAATGAGAAGTGAAGACTGTAGCAGAGAGATAAAACTCTGGAAATTCTGAGGCTGGTGTTAGATAGCCCAGAGCAACTTCTCTTGTCACTTCCTTTTGGTCCCTTGATTGAGGAAGTCAAAGACCAGATGAATTTGCAAAACGAATTCTATCAAACAAGCAAAGAAAAATTAGTTATATTATACAAGTGTTTTACAGAAATAGGAAAACAATAGACCTTTCCAATTTATTTCTGTGGTACAAATATAGTCTTAATACCTAAACCAGAGTGAGACAAAAGAGAAAAAGAAAATTACAGACCAATAACCCTAGCGAGCGCAGTGCAAGTTTTAGAAAATAAATTAATCGAATGAGCCCCAGCAACGTATTTAAGAGACCACACGCTATGGCCAGGTCAGGTTTATACCAGGAACATATGGTTGATTTAACATGAGGAAAACTGCAAACATAACAAGTCGTGTCCGTAACAAATAATTGGACATTTATACGGTTATATCCATAAATGCGGAAAAATCTTTTAAAAATAAAAAAATTGTTTAAAAACAAGAACATGAAAAGGCACAGAAAAATAAACTTTTTATTAATACAGTAAATAAAATCTATCTAAAACAAGAGCAAAATAGATGCAACGAAGGCAGTTGGCGGCCTTCCCAAGCAGATCATGAACGCCGCAGTCGACACTGCTAGTCAGCGCAGTGCTGGAGACGACAAGAAACAAAAACCAAAGGGATAAAATGATCAATTTTTGCAGGTAACACGGCGATCTACTTGGAAAATCCTAATGATTCAACTAAAATGAAGGAAACAATAAATTCAGCAAAATCGTAGGATATAAAATAAATCACTATCAGTAAACACAAAGCTCAGCAGGAAGAGAGAGAAGAAGAAATTCCACTCAAAATAATGACAGAATATATAAAATATTTGGGAGCCTACATGTCAAGACACAATCAGAAACAAGATGAATTCGACAAAACACTTTCCATACAAATAAAGACAAACTTAGATATTTAGATAAATAATAATTGTTCATGAGTAGGTCAAGAAAATAATTTTTAAAGATATAATACTACCTAATTTAACTTACTCATTCAGCACCATGCTAATAAAACTACCAACAAATTATTTTATAGAGCTAGAAAAAAATAATGAAATTCATCTAAAGAAACAAAAGGTCAAGAATTCTAAGGAAAGAAATTTTAAAAACGAGAAAGAGATCCAATAGTACCAGATTACAAAGGAGAAATCATTAAAATGATTCAGTGAAAAATATAGATTTCCATCAGTGGGACAAATTAAGTGTCCAACATGCAGAAGCAAATAAACATAGAAGTATAGTATTTTATAAATTCAAAGACTCTAGTTACTGTAGTACTACACTTGGATAAAAATTGCTGGGAAAACTAGACAACTGCCAGTCTGGCAGAAACTAGGTATAGACCAACACTTCATATATATATACCAAGTTAAGCTCTAAATGGATATAGGACTTGAACATAAAGGTGACATAAACAAATTATAGAATTAAGGAAGAAATTACTTTTCCAATATATAGATAAGAGAATAATTGATGACCAAACAGAAGAAAGAGAAAGGATTATAGAAGATACAATGAACATTTTAATTCCATAAAATTTAAGTTTTTGCACAGACAAATCCAAGATAGTCAAAATTAGAAGGGGAGTTTCTCTGGGAAAGGTCTCATCTACAAGATATATAAGGAATAGGACTGAGAGCCATTCTTCGATAGTAAATGGTCAGAGAATATCAACAGGCACTTTTCCAAGGATGAAATCCAAACTGCCAATAACAATATGAAAAAAGACTCCAAGTCACTAATAATGGCTAGAGAAATGCTAATTAAAGCAACCTGGGAGTTCTATTTCACGCTCATTGGAGAGGCAGAAATGACAAAAGAGGAAAATGTCCAGTGTCGGAAGGAGTGTGAACAAGAGGCACATTAAGGCTCTGTTGCTTGAGCTGTGAATTGGTCCTGCCTTCTGGAAAGCACGTCATTTGATCTAGTCATGTTGTTGTTGTCGGTGTTCATGAGCCCATGGACCAGAGCATTCCAATACTGTCCATGGGGTTTTCTTGGCAAAGATCCATTTCCTTCTCCGGTAGATTAAGGCAAACAGGGGTTAAGTGACTTGCCCAGGTTCACGCAGCTAGTAAGTATATGGGGCTGGATTTGAACTCAGGTCTTCCTGACTCCAGGCCAGCGGTTCTCAACCTGTGGGTTATGTTCAATTTGTAGCAATGAAAATACATTCTGCATATCAGATATTTACATTGTGATTCATAACAGTAGCAAAATTACAGTTATGAAGTAGCAACGAAAATAATTTTATGGTTGGGGGTCACCACTACATGAGGAACTGTATTAAAGGGTCGCAGCATTAGGAAGGTTGAGAACCACTGCCCTAAGCCATCTAGTTGCCTCTTTATTCCTATTACAACTAGTCATATGCCCCCAAAAGATTCAAGAAAGAAGGAAAATACTCATATGTACAAAAATATTAGGTCTTTTTTTAGTTGCAAAGCACTAGAAACCAAGGGGCACACTCCTTTGGAGATTAGCTGAATTAGCAGCACATCAGTGGGATGGAATATCATTGTGCCATAAAAATGGTGGAATGGAGAGTTTCAGAGGAAATGGGGACAATAGCCAAGAATTACACAGATTGAAATGAGCAGAATTAGGAGAGGACTTCACACAAACAAACACCTTTCAGAGACTTCAGAACTCTAATTAGTTCGAGGCAGCTCACAATTCTAGAAGATGAATAACGAAGAACATTAACCATCCACCTTCTGCCACCTCAAGCTGACAGACTTAAGATGCAGGATGAAACACCCAACTCTGGACATGGAGAATTTTGGACAATGCAAGAACCTGTTCTAACCTGACTATGAATATTTGTTTCTTTTTTCCTTTTTTAATTGTGCAGTTGGTAAAGAGAAATGGGAAGACAAGAAAATAAGTGCTTGTTAATCAGAAAAAAAAAACTAAAGAAAGATTTATGAGAAAAATCAAAGCTCTGGGATATGAAGAAATGACATCTCTAACTCTCTGCTCTGCTTTTGAAGGGAAGGACACTTCTTGATCACGGATCTCCAGAGTAGGCTGAACTCACTCTCCTTTCATAATAGCCTATAAGCTATGGCCGACAAGCTTTAGGAACCTGATAGAGTTGTCTATGAACCCTTGTCTGATAGGTTTGGCTTGAATTCCACGGCAACCTATGGACTGTGTCCATCTCTGATGCAAAAGACAAGCTAAGCCATGGTGGAATAGAGACCGGAAGACTCTGTTCTAAAGCATTTTGCCTGGAGCCCAGGACCCTGTAGAACCAATGAGGGTCCAAGGGAAGGCTAGCTGCCTTCTCACTGTCATTGGCAAAGTTAATGAGCCTTCAACAGCCCAAGCTATAATGGGAAGGATGAGAGTGGGATTGCTGACATTCCTTAACTTTTCATTGGCTTCTAGAAATGTAAAGTTCAAAAGCAAATCAACTATCCAAGAGCTAAGGGAAGCATTTCTTGCTGCCTTGACTGCTTGAGTTCCCCCTGACAGCTGCATCTCATGGCTGGATCACCTAGAGCTTTCATAAACTACCTAAATCTCATGGGATCTTCATAGCTAACTGGAAGAGGAAGAGGAAGGCAGGGCAAGTTGTAATCCTGGCTTTACAGGGGAAGAAACTGAGGCTTGGTAACCTGAAAGGGCTTGCCCAGCTAGGAAGTGGCAGAGAGGGTCTTTAACCCAGATGCTGTTTTTTGGAGGTGGGGGTGGGAGTGGGGGTAAGGGGAAAGATGAAATCAAGAAAATTAGTGACAGAAACTTCAAGGATGTTAGTCCTTGTTAGTACACAGTCTTCTAGCAATTGTTAAACACTACCCCCTCCCCCCCCCCAGTCCCAGGACCTCCTCCATCCTGAAACCATCAGACTTAATCACATAATGACCCATTTCTCAGTGGGGTAGCACAGAGCAGGGTACACAATGACATTGCCTCGAGCATTCCATTTCCAGCACTTTCTTGGAAGCTGTCCACTCAAGCTTTAGCCTTATATAAGCCAGGCCATTATTTATGAAGGTGCAGTAAGCCTTTCTTTACACAAGCCATTTCTGAGAAGATGGGAATGAGGATCTACCGGTCATTGACTCCAGAGCATATCCACTTTGCAGATGAGCTGGGAGTTGGAACGTGGAACAGGTAGGTATCATAGATGAATGCACTAGACTCAGAGTTAGGGAGGCCTGAGTTAACTTTATTATGCCCCTGTTTCCTTATCTGTAAAATGGGGATCCTACTTCACAGGATCATTGAGAAGATTAAATGAGATAATACTTGTAAGGTGCTCTGTAAACCTTAAATGCCATATAAAATGTAAATATCCTCATCCCTGGATTGAAGAGCATGAGGACAACATTCAGTCCCATACCTGACACTTCATACTGAGCAGAGGGTGGGGACGACCACTGGGTTCAGGGCAGGGCCTCACAGGGATTCACCCTGAACATCTCTTATCTCTAGAGATGAAAGTCTAGCAGAGTAAATGGACTGGGCCATTCCTCAGCTTGTGAGCAGGTTCCTGTCCAGCCAACCAGGACAGGGGCTGCCTAAGGATGCAAGAGAGTTTCAATTGCACTCAGATGCCCAGGAAGGCAAAGGAGGAGACTGCTCACTCAGAGAAGGGGGGCTTATAATGTAGGTGAAGATCTTCAGAGTCTGGAGAGGAAATCTGTCTTCTCTTTCTTAGCCAGAGAACCAGAGTGCAACAAGGGGACTGTCAAATGTCTGAGCAGCAAAACCAGGGGGAGCAAGCTCCCTGTGGACCTAAAGCCCAGAATGATGCATTGTCTTAGAACCTAAGGGAGAGGATGGCCTTTGAGGTATGCTTGGGGCTTCCACACAGATTTCTGGGTCTGAAGAAGATGGAACAGCAGCCCCCATCTTAATCCAGCAGTTTGAAGCTAACAGCAGCCTAGAGGCAGCTGGAATAACCAGCCACATAGCATTGGGCTGTTCGAGACCGGTAATATAACGTAACAATGGACCGAATCAGGTAAGTGGGGGAGAATGAAGGAACCTGGATCTCCAAAGGGGTGATCAAGCCAGAATGGGGACACCTAGTCCCATCCCTTCATTTTACAGATGAGAAAATTAAGCCAAAGTACAATATCCAAGGTCACCTGGGGAGCATGGGTCAAAATGGAGATTCACATTCATGTGCCTCTGACTTCAAACCCAGAGTTCCTCTGCAAACCTGGACATTCTGGACTCCAGCAGCTCTCTGTCACCCCCAGCATCAAACAGAAACTCTGGTTCTTCAAGCTCTTCATAACCCGGCTCCTTCAACCTTTCCCGTCTTCCCATCTTCTTACATCTTTCTTCTCCCCCCCCCTCCCCGCCCCCAAGACGCTTCATCTCCCGACACCACATTTTCTCCATCTGGCCCCAGCGCCTGGAATTCACTCCCTTCTCCCCGGCTTCCTTCAAGCCTCTGCTAAAACCCCACTTTCTCCAAGAATTCTTTCCCAATCCCTTTACCGCTAATGCCTTCATCCAGAGAACGCATCCTCTAGCTTACTTGCTCATTGTCCGAGTGGTGTCTTTACCGTTAGATAGTAAGCTCTCTGAGGACAAGGGCTTTTTGTCTCCCCAGAGCAAAGCACAGTGCCGGTCACATAGTGGGGGCTTAATGAATGTTGCTTGCTCCACAAAAAACAACCCAAAGCTCTTCTGGGTCAGGGCGCTTCTGGGAAGGATATTGCATTTGGGGGCAGAGAACCCGGAGCACGTGAGTGCCATCACTTAGCTCCCGGGTGGTCTTTGGCAAGATTCCTCCCCCGCCCGGGTCTTCATCTTCCCCTCCGTCACACGAAGACTTCAGATGAGGTCATCTCCGCCGTCTTTGACATTCTCTGCAGTTTTGAGTTTGGACTGTCGGAAGAAATTGTTCTTGAAGGGAATCCCTCCACCCCATCTCACAGAGCTTAAGCGACTGTTTGCCCACCTCAGATGAACTCACTTCCCGGGAAAGTGAGATAGAAGTGAGTCAACCCTTCCCTAGGCAGTTCTTTTAAAAGGGGCTCCCGGCAAAGGGGAAAGATCTCAAGAATCTCTCCAGGAGAGTCTCGGGGAGCAACACAAAACCTGCACTGAGAAAGGGGGCTCAGAACCAATACTGGGGGCGTTCTAAGAAGGCCTCATTGTGAGTGTTCTGTGTCGTGAGCAGACGCCCAGTGGTTCGCACCAAGTGTCGGGCCAGCCACCTGCTGCTTGCTTCAGAGAGCAGAAGGCCAGCCAGTCTCCCCCACCTCACCGAGAGTCACAGAGCTCGCTCCACCAGCCAATGTCCTGCTTCCCTCTTTGCAAGGTGTGCCTGGCTCCGTGGGGGTCAGGGAGAGAGGCCAGGCTTGGCAGCCGCTTGGGATGACCTGAGGCCTTGGCACAGAGAGAGTGAGCCAGTATTACTTCCCGGATCATTGCTAGCTTCACTGAGTCCCGTGTTCCTCCCAAATGGATTTAGAGAAAAGTTCACGCCTGGCTTTACCCCTTAAAACATCAGCTGTGTTTATTTTCTAGGGGGCCTATAAAGATGGAAGACATTTTATAATATAAAACAATGATTAAGACATTGCTGGGAACGTGGGAATGTCTTTTAAAGAAGATTTGATAAAATCTCACTGAAAGCTTGGCTAAGATGGACGGAGATGGTCAACTCCAGATAAACTAGTAAGAGATTGAACTTGAGCAGCAGCTGAAGGTAATGGAGCAAAGAGGGAGGGGAAGGTCAAAGCCAGGAAAACTGGGTGGGTGGGGGGAGTCACAGATGCAGTTCGCCTGAGGCTAGGAGACCTTGACGCTAATCTGTCAGGCAATAAACATTTACTAAGCACTTAACTGTTTGCTCAGCGCTAGACTGAGACCCAAGGATACCAAGAAAATGGCTAAAGCAGACAGTGCCCTTGAGAAGCTCAAAATCTCGAGGGAGAGAAACTCACAGAAAAAGCAGGTAAAAGAGGGAGGGGAAGGAGAGTGTTCTGAGCTCCAGAGGCTTGATGAAGTCCTGAAGAAATGAGGAATGGTGAGGTGAGTGCCTGGGGTGCCCTTTGCAATGCTGGAGGATCTGGGAGGGGCTCTCTAATGCCCACCCTCCACCCTCTCTAATCAGAAGGAGGGAGGGAACAGGGCTTGCTAAGGAGCTGTGGCTTTCAGAGTCAACTAAATCCTATAGGAGGATGAGTTTCCAGAGATTGAGAAGTCCAGGAGAAAATGCCTTTCTCACCCTGGAATCCTCTTCTATTCTTCCTGGCTTCCTGTGGCTGTAGGAGCCAGGATGGTGTTCTTAGTGCTACCCATCCCCCAGGCTGGTAGTGGAGACTCAGTGATGAGAAAGTCCATTTGGCTGGAGTGTAAATCAGAAATGATGCTGAATTCTGCCTCAATCTAACCTTGTGCTCATAATAGGGGAAGAAAAAGGCAAAGGGCTGGATTTCTGGGATCAAAGGGGGAAAGAGGAGAGGCTGAGATAGAGCTAGGATGCATGGGAGCCCCTCAAAGAACAGAATGGACCATAAAGGGGTTCCTAAGAGGTCTTAGGTTCTGTAGGGACTGCAGAAAAATCATCCAAATAATCATCTTGAATGATAATCAGGAAAAATGTGGGCAGCAGAGCAGGAAGGGAGATAGGGGCAATGGAGCGCCTGGGCACTAGGTGCCCAAGGTTAGGGACAGGGGCAGGTTCTGGTATTTGTTGTATATATAATGGTTTATAGCTTTGTTTATTGCTTGATGCAGGAAATGAGGTCAGGCTTCTCCTAGAGAAGAAAGCTAGACAGAGACAGACAGAAATGGAATGATTCAGATACCCAGGAGCATAGCCCCGCCTCCTAAGGGATTCTACCAATTCATGAATCTAACTGTATCTGACCTTCTCATGACTGATGCATTTAAAAATGTCCAAGGTCCCTTTCCTCCAAATAGCCCAGAACATCCAGTTTCTTTGGACTACTTCAGTACAAAACTAGAACCCCTAACTACCTAAGGGTTGGGTTATTATGGGAGCAACGGAGATTTCAGGGGCTGCCTCTCCCTGGCCCATACAAGGACAGAGACCCACTCAGTAATGAACAAAGAATGCACATTTCTCCTTGGAGTCTTCCATAAGCCCCACAGGAGGTTAGAACATAACCAGACCTTACATTTTTGGGTGCGTGTCCCAAGCCAGAAAAAGTGGGACCCACACCAATGATTAACCCAGGGTAAGATGGTACCTTTAGTGATAATATACATAATCTGATGAATTATCTGCTCCCTCATATTTTATTTCCACTTCAGGAAAAATAAAACAGAACCTTTTTCTCACAGAGTTTTCTCCTCTTTCCATTCCATCTTGCTAGGTGCCTCTGAATTAAACTTTCTAATTCACACCTCTGATCATGCCTGAGTCTGTCAATGGCTAGTTACTGAATATTGACCAAATTCCTGAGCCCTTTATAACCTTGCTTCCCCAGCCTTATGGGAGCTCCATGTCTCCTGGTTTCAGTGTTGCTCTTGTCTCCCCAATTTCTGACTCTGTGACTTTGCTCAGAGAAAGACATTCTTTGTGCTTGCAATGCCCTCCTCTACCCTTCAGAGAGACACTACCCATCCTTCTAGGTCCAATTTATAATTTGCCTCTCCTATGAAGTCCTCCTTAAACTCCCCTACTCAGTGATGACCTTTGTACTAAAGTAGAAAGCAGGTGTCATGTGAGTGTAGTGGGAAAAGCAATGACAAGTGACATGGGTTCAAATCTTTCGTCAGCCACTTACTACCTTTATGACTTTGGGCAAGTCACTGAGTTTCCTTGAGCCTCAGCTTCTTGGTCTCTGCAATGGGCTGGGGGTTGAAATAGCTGTCCTCTTTGGTACCTCCCAGCCTCATGAATTTTATGGTCCCATTCTGTGGGATGGGATCAAATTAGGGTTACTTGGGTGTTCACTTCATCTTTCTTGCCAGATTGTCAACACCTGGAAGGTGAGGACATTTTATTCATATTTAGATATAGCTCAGTATATACTAAGAACTAAATCCATATTTATTCAACCTGCATCATTAAAGTGAGAACTTTCACTGATGAAACCAATTATTAATGGAAATTTCTACCAATTGTAGTGAAAGAAGAGACTGAAGACTTGAAATCAATGTTTCACAGGGATTGGCAGAGGCTGGAAACCCCATCCCTCAGTCTAGCAATGCTGGGTCCTGTTAATGATGAGTCATTGCCTGAATGGCATCACCCAGAATTTTCCTGGGAAAACTAGTGACCCACTTGCCATAAAGTAAGGTCTCTGGACTCCAGATTGGACATTAATCATGGTACACAAGTGAAATCCCAGGGATGGGTCAAGGGACAGTCTATAGCTCATGTTGTAAAACAACAGATGATTTATATTAGTCTGCCAATAAGTCAGGCTGTTGGAGGGAGGATCTCAAGTCTGTTCCTAGCTAGCCAGCAAGTCACTTTTGTAGCCAGTGAGAGTGGGGGCCCAAGTGAGTGGTAGCAATGGAGCAGAAGTTGGGTGAATTTCAAGGATCAAGGCACCCTTTGCTGAGGGTCTATCCATGGAGGTGGAAAAGGACTAAGGGGATAATGTGCCAAACTGTGGGCAAGGAATCATGGGAGCCATACAGGAGTCAGGATGGTGTCTGTGGAGTGAGAGCAGAATAGGAAATGTGTTTCCTCAAGGACAATGGTAAGCCATGTGCTTTTCCAGCTTGATGTACCAGCCTCAGCAAACTCTGACTTAGTCTACAGCAGAGAAGTCACTACAAATGGAAAAGAGAGAAAAGCTCGTCAAATTCAGCTGTGGGGATGGGATATAGGAACAAGGATTCAGAAGCATACTTTGGAGTATGTGGTGGTGGTGGTGGTGGGGGGAGCTGCATATAATGCCAGGAGTTTTTGATGTGTTGCTTCATTTTGCTGAACTTGGCCCTGCTCTTATGGTTGTTAATTGATCTCTGGGAGGAGGAGAGGGAGAGATACACTGAGAAATGTAGATAATGAAAAAACAAAATTTACCAACACATTTTTAGTAAAATGAAATGTAGCACCCAAAACAGGCCATGCTACCTCAGAGAACCAAAGTGTCACCTGGACACTCTCCTGTTCCTTTGGTGGAGATATGATCTCAGCTGCATGGCACTGTCCTCATTGGGACTGATCACAGCTCATCCTTTGGCTCTCTTGTCTGCTTCCTCCCAGCATGCTTGAGCCTATCCTCTGGTTCTCTGAACATTTCATGGAGCCCAAGCAGGCTCTCCTTTGGTTAGCCCTTGCTCTATGTAACCAATCTATATCCTTTGCCAGTCCTACACCTCACCTTTCAGATGGCATTTCTTATTCCTCTTCTCCTGTGCAAATCTTTACTAATGCCCTCCACTGCTGGCCTTTGGGGTCATCAGACACTACAATATTCCATTATTTAAGTTATGCAACGACTCTACTTTGCAAAAAAAAAAGGAATGGGGGCAGTTAGGTGGCACAGTGAAGACAGCACCAGTCCTGGAGTCAGGAGGACCTAGGTTCAAATCTGGCCTCAGACACTTGACACTTACTAACCTTGTGACCTTGGGCAAGTAATTTAACCCCAGTTATCTTGCCTTCCCCCCTCAAAAAACAGACCCTTTGTTTCAGGGGAAAGTAGGGGGTCATTAAAAGAATCATGCAGCTACACAAGGGCGATATATGCTGCCTTTGCCCTGTTCAGTTTTGGGTCCAACGCGTGCGTTTGCAATGTCTACACCACGTAAATGTTCTTTTAAAAAATATACGTATTTGCTTTTAGTTAACAACATTCAGCTCCACAATCCCTTGAGTTCCAAATTTTCTCCTCTCCCTCTCCTTCCCCCTCTCCCCATGGGGCCATGCAATCCAATGTAGGTTCTACAAATACCTTCGCATTAATCACTAGTCACGTTGTAAAGAAGGATTGTAACCAATGGAGTGAACCACAAGAAAGAAGAAACAAAACAAAGCACAAAAGACAGAGTGCAAGTGGTTTGCTTCAGTCTGCTTTCAGACTCTGTATCCTTTCTCTGCATGTGGACAGCCTTTCCATCATGAGTCCTTTGGAGCTGTCTTGTAGCCTTGCGTTGCTGAGAGGAGCCGAGTCTATCAAAGTCAGTCATCACAGACACAATGTGTCTGTAATTGTGGACAAAGTTACAATGTAAATGTTCTGATGGATAAACTCTCAGTTTTGTTCACCCAACTGCAGATCCTAGAGTGGATTGTAGACATTTCTCATTAACTTCCATTTTCCAGTGACGATAACTAAAGCAAACTCTATTAATTAATTAGATGTAATTTAGGAAGTTCTGCAATATTCCAGGGCTTGGTGCAATCAGCCCCCAGGTTACCTGCAAACAGGAACATGTAAAGGCCTCACCAGATGGGAAGTCCAGCTAGACTGCTTGCTGGCCAGCCCTCCTGATGGTGTCGAACAGCTGTGGTAAGTGTGCATCTCCCTGCTTTCTACTTTGATATTCATCCTCAGAGGGCCACTAGACACAATAATGTCTGCTAGAACAGCCTTCAGAGAAGTTTGTATGATTCCAAGGGTAGATGGAAACTTTTAGTGAGCTTTTTGTTCAACAGAAACAACTGCCTTTAAAAACAAATCTTGTCAGCAAACAGCTCAGTGGGAGCATGTCTCTGAACCCAGGTTCAATGATTTCATTTGGCCCTGGCTACTAGCAGCTTCTTCGGAGGTCCAGCTGTTGTTACCAAGTCACTTGGATCCCCTGTTCCAATAAGGCAAAACCAGTTTAATTACACAAGGCATGGTCACACCAAGAAGAAGCAGCCCCAGGGAGCCTAAACTCCAGCTGACCCTCTCCCTTCTCCAAGGTCAAGGTTGCCCCTTGGGAGGGGAAACAGGAAGGAGAGGAAGCAGATTGTTCAAATGTTTTCCCATAAACTCCTCTCCCCCTCACCTTCTCCCATTAGACCCAAAGTGCAATCTCCTCCCCAACCCAAGGTAGAGAGTGATACCCTGTTCTCTCCCTCCTGTGGCCCACTCAGCGATCACACTGTGTTCTTGCTGTGTAAAGAGACAGTCACTGACTTGTTCTGACAAGTTAATTGTCCTCTCTTAAAGATGGTAAACTCCAATCTGGGGCTGCCCTTCCATCTCCAGTGACTTTGTGATGGGGTAAGCCGGGAAGGGGAACACAGCTAATTTTCACTAGGAACATCTTGTTGCTCCATAACACTGTTCCTAAGCGTCATTGTTTGTCCTGGCTGTTCCAATGTTAGAGGTTTCATGCTTAACCTTGTCTCTCTCTGGATGTGGTTTACAGCAACGATGACCCCTGTGGCCCCACACATGGTCTCTTATCTGCCTGTGGCTGTCATTTAAATGGCGAAAGGAGATTTCCCCGAGGGCAGTTGTGGCTGCCAACAGGATCAAGTACCCACTGTCCTCCAGTATGAATGCTGCAAAGGAGTGTGGCTGTTGTGGTGGGGGGTTAATGTGGACTTTTCTTGCCCTCCCTTTCATTGGCAAGAGCCAATGAAAATGCCCCAAAAGGCTAAGTAGGAGTAAGAAAAGTGGAAAACCCTTCCTTTGCATTTTGTTCAGAAATGTGAACCAGAAATCAGTATGTCAGGCATTGCATGGCTCATTTTTCATGCCAAAACTATTCCTGAATCTCTCCAGTCTGCGCTGAAAGAATCCGAAGCAGGGATGGAGAAAAGCTGTTCTGAACACTTTCATGTGGCTTCCACTGCTAGAAAAACACGCGCTTTCTCTGTCCGGGATCTGAACAACAGCCTCATTTAGAATCTGGCTTGACTTGCAGACAGGGTGTCAGTCTTTTTTTTTTTTTTAAAGGGAAAGAACAGGCATCATCCCAGGAGAAATAGACCTGTTTAATTGAAAGGTTGGCAGGGAATTCGGGGGAGAAGAAAGCCCTTGAAGGCTTCTCTTCAATTAATTCTTTTTTTTCTTCTCCTCTCCTGCACGATCCTATGACCTGAGAGCTGGAAGCACTTTAGTCCTGGATCAGACCTGTGGTTTCCAGGAGGCAGCAGAGGAGGTGGCTCTGTCTCCCTGGAGCACAGAACTTGAACACACACGTTGACGCTTAGCTTTTTTTCTGCTCTTTTTCCAGAGGGGAAAGACCGATGAGAACATTTTGAGTCTAGGATTCAGGTCAAGTTCCCTTTGGTAAAACAATCAAATCCAGTCAAGAAGCAATGGCTAAGCTCCTACTGTGTTCCAGGCACGGTGTTAAGTAGGGTTACGATGAAAGGGGGGAAGCCGTTTATTAAGCACCTGCTTTATGCCAAACACTGTGGCAAGTACTGAGGATGCAAATAAAGGCCAAAACCCAGCTCTCGCCCCCCAGGGAGCCCACCTTCTAACGGGACAGGGCAGGCGACGCAGAAACCACCTTCAGACGGGATTAGCCAGAGACGATCTCAGAGGGAAGGTCCCTGCATGAAGGGCGTCCATTCTTCAGGAGGAGGGGAGAAGGGAGTGTGTTACAGACATGAGGGGCAAGAACGGAGAGTATTGGAGCTACTCTCTACTGCCTGCTGCCTGTCTGTGCTGGAGCACGGAGGCAGGAGCCGGGAGGTCATGGCTGAGGACCACACTCCTTAGCCTGAACACGGACGATGCTCCTTAATACTTGGATGGAGCCATAGTCTCATAGGCGAGGCGTCTCAGATCTCAGCCTTGCCTTTGCACCTTGGAAGATTTGGCGCCAAATTCTCCACCAAGGCTCTAGTGAGAGTAATGGAGGTAACAGGATTTGAACCCGTCTCCCCCTCTACCACTTACCAGTGCTATGTTCTGGGGTAAGTCCCTTGAACCTTGCTAAGCCGAAGTTTCCTTCCCTATGGTTCCGACAACACCTTGTGTCCCCTCCCTCTGCTTCCCCACTGCTTTTTCTTATAGTTCCCTCTGTAGATGGGCAGCTCCTGGAGGGCAGGGACCAGCCTGTGTGTCCGCTCCCTTGTATGCCGCAGAGCCCCGGAGAGAGGAGGAGCCCGATCCATACTCATTGGCTGAGTGAGCCTCCCAGCACGCTATCCTGGCCTCTGTAGGAGAGACAGGACAAAGGAAGGGAAAACTGAAGCTGGGTCCTCTGTGACTCGACACCAGGCTGACAATAGTCTGCTGCCCAGGTTGCTCAGTCCCCATTGTGTGTGAGTGTGTAGTGTGTGTATGTGTAAGTGTGTGTGTGTGTGTGTGTGTGTGTGTGTGTGTGTGTGTATTGTGTGCATGTGTGTGTATGTGTGTGTGTATGTGTGTGTGTGGTGGAGGTGGCTAAGGGGGAGCTTTAGCACCTCCAATGCCATTTCTCTTGGAGCCACATGAAAGAGACATGCCCTTTGCCAGTCCAATGGTCTTGGGCTGAAACTCTTGGCCATTTGAGGAGGAAATGCCAGTGGGGGACCAGAGGAAGCCCAGAGGAGAACCAGAGTGAGTCAAGGTGGGTGGCTGTCTCACTCACGGATGCCAAGACAAGACGGCCCTGTTTGCTATTAGGCACAGTGGTTAATTCAGAAGGTGTCCTGGAGCAAGGCATGGAAAGGCTCTCCTCCTCTCCCCCCACCCCAGCCCTGGCTCTCCTGGGCCTGCCAGCTGGGAAAGGAGCCTGTGGGGTGTCCTCTTGCCCCACTCATCTGACTGTGAGGGGGTGGGGCTCCAGGGGGTGGGGCTCCAGGGTATGGGCCTGACAGCTCTTATTCATTTTCTTCACCTAATTCAACAACTCTAATTAGGTGCTTACTGTGGCAAGGCACTGAGGATTCTGAGACCAAAACCCAGTAACTGCTGCCCTAAAGGACCTTTTATACAGGTATATTCTGTTGGAGGGCACAGAAGTACCCAGACAGGAAACAGAAGCCTCTACCACAGAGGTGACAGAGAAGGCTTCCTGGAGGAGGCAGCCTGAACTAGGCCTGAGAGCTTGGGACAAGGCCCCCATCCCTCAGCTCACCATGATAAGACATGGTGCAGCCTGGGAGGCAGATGGAAAGTGGCTCTGGGCTTGTAGGCAGGGGCTTCTCTAGCTCCCCAAGGCAGCACCAAGGGCCAGGAGGTAGATCCCTGACATGGAAGCCAAAAGAACTGGTATCTGGGCCTGAGGGTGCCATGCACTGTCAGTCTGGGTGACACTGGGCTAATCCTCTTCTCTCTCAGGGCTACCAATTGTCCATCTGCCAATAAGATGCTTCTTCCAGGCTTCTAGGCTCAGCAGGCACCCAGGAGGCAGGGGCAGCGACATTTCTGAGCCACATGAAGTTATACTTCCAGAACCCTCGGTCTGGCTGCCCTCTGCCGTCACTTCTGCCTCTCCAAGGGGCAGAGATGACACTGACGGACTCCCAGAATTTCTGAGCAAAGGGACCTTAGAGGCATCTGGGAATCCCTAGGAATCAACAGAAATCCCCTCAGCAGCAGCTCCTGCTCCCTGCCTAGGGGTCCCTGGGCAGTTCTCTCCTTTGTAAAGTGAGGAGGCCAGTCTCTAGGCTCTTGGGATCTCCCCTGGGCTGAGATGGAGGATCCCTGGCAGTCCCTCATCTAGCCCTGCCTGAAGACCATCCCCTTGAAGATCTATGCCCATTCCCCTTCCTTCCTCAGGCTGAGGCCTCCCTGCCAAGGGAGGGAAGTGCTCAGAGGAGGCCAGCGGTATAGTAGACAGAGTGCTGGTCTCAGTTTACCATCTACTTCTCATCTGTAAAATGGGGATAATAGCACTCACCTCCCAGGCTTGTTGGAAGGCTTGAATGACACAACCCTGTCAAGTGATACCATAGGAATGTCTGCCATTATTATCAGCTACCTTCTTCATCATTGATGGCTCTCTTCTTCTTCCCGGCACAGGTCCTTTTCATGAAAGCCTTGACATAAGACATTGTGCTGGTTTTCCCATTGGGGCAATAATCACTCAGGGAGAGCAGAGGCAGACATCAGCATCATGGTCCCATGGAGGCCACAGGGTTCTACTTGGCCTTGTACTGTCTAATCACATCCAAAGTGGCTGGGGATGAGAACATGAACCATCCCTTTTCTGGAGAAACTAACTCAGACATCCCCATCCCATGGCTGTGCCAATGGTGGTGGTACCTGCCCGTGGGCAGAAGAGTCCTCTTTTTGAAGCTGAACAGGATGACCTGGAGAAGCCGGTGACTAAGAGACTTAATTTTTGCTTTTAGCCCAGATGGGCTGGATCCAGGGGAGTCATGGGGCAGAGAATCAGGAAGATATCAGCCCTCAGGGCATGGCAAAGGCAGCCCTTGAATGGCTGGCCAGCCTCCCCCATGTGACCCCCTCCAAATTTACTGCTCCTTCATTATTCCTCTGCATGACATGATTCCACATTGTTACTGCCATGTGTGAGAACAAGCCAAATCTACCCACAAGAAAGGATGTACCCCAGCCTGGACCAATCCCATAGCTCCACGGAGAAGTGCCCGGCCTTCCTCAAATGGGTACACAGTCGTGCTGTGTCACAGCACCTCGTACTGGGGCTGTCTGGCTGGCATTGGGAGTTGCAAGCTGCCAAGTCACTGCAGGGCTGGGCTGGGCTGCCAGGTGGGTCCTTGGGCCCAAGACAAGGCCTTTGTGCTGTTTGGGGGCCTCTGATCCACAAGGGGAGTCAGATAGCTCCTCCCACAGGGGAATGCCCACATAACCACACATGTAAGGGAGGAAGAGCCAGCTCAGAAAAACATTGTGTGCACCCTCTTTCTTCTCTAACAAATAAAAGGTGTGGATGCAGAGGTGATAACTTTGATTACAGATACTATCTCCTAGCCTATAATTTCAGACTCTGCAGGCTTCAGAAGCCAGGATTCATTCATTCATTCAATAAAATTTCCTAATTATCTGCTGAGGGCAAAAGCAGTGTCTGCTTGTTATCTCATTCATTAGACTTTGAGCTGCTTGAGAGCAGGGACTGTCCTTTGCCTCTATTTATCCCCAGCCCTTAGCACACTGCCTGGTACCTCACAGTAGGTGCTTACTAAATGTTTATGGACTGACTGATTCTCGGGCTCCGCTGAGAGGTGAAAGCTATGGCAATTACAGGCACAACCCTGCCCTAAGGGGCTCACAGCTGGAATGTAGAGACAGGCCACAGATGTTATGGAATGGAAAGATTGCTGGCCTTGGAATCAGAGCCTCCAAATTCAAACCCTAAAGTCCCTGGGCCCTGGTTTTCTCACTTATCAAGTGAGGTGAACGAGTGTCTTTGAGGTTCCCTCCAGCTTGATATCAATGCTCTGACACAGCAAACAGCTGGGAAACATTAGCGTTTTAGGCCGGCAGAGCCAAGAGACCCAAGTACAAGCTGAAGAAACATCAGGGAAATTGAAGGGGGTGGGGGCCATTAGCCTGGAAAGGCTTGGCTTCCTGGAGCAGAACTTGGACTCTGTCCATTTCTCAGAGGAGAGGGAGACTGGTATAACACATGCTCTGAGCTGCTGATCTCAACTCCCACTGGTCCTTGGGGGTCAAGTCCTTCAGCTCTTCTACTCTAGTCCCCCTGGGAGTAACTTGACAGGGCTGTCTTTCTAGCATCACAGCTCCTAATCCCCCACCAACCCACCCCAGATTATCAGGTGAGCATCATTTAATCAGTCAGCCTTAAGGAACTTGTAGAGGGTTTACAGTTTGTTTGTTTTTTAACTTTGATAACTCAGGAGGAAAGAATGAGGTTGATGACTTTGCACAGCTCTGCCTCACTTAAATCCAATTCACTCACAAGTCAAGACATTACCTATAATATTTTTGGTCCTCTTGGAAAATGAAAGACAAACAATATCAACGAGTTTTAGAAAAGGGTATTTCCCAAGGAGGTCTAATATGGAGAGTTGGTACAAAGTCTCTCCCCTAAGACTGAAATGTGCTTGCTCTCCCACAAGTACACATGAATCCAGAAGGAAATGGACTTGGTGGCCAAAGGGGGATGCATAGCTTTTCTCCCCATAATGGGGGGCTTGAGAAGCTCCCCTTGGGAGCTGACTTTTATCTGGGTCTTATCGAGGCTCATTGTGGAGCTGTGAATCTTTCTACAGTCTGTCCTGGGCTTCCATTCCAGCCTCTATTACCCATTATTCCAAGGACAGTGATAGGATGCTTTGTATCCAAGAAGTCCTTCCTTAGTCAATGGGGAAGTACTCAAGACCAAATCACAACACTTCTCTTC
>CM053580.1:3163553-3201195 GCA_028627135.1 Pseudochirops cupreus | reverse complement strand
AAAGTATCTTATGTTTATCCTTTATATGTTCTGTATATATTCTTTTGTGTATATATTCATCTCCTTCATTAAAATGCAAGGTCCTTCAAAAAAAAAAAAAAAAAAGAACCATGTCTCAGCCAACACAAACACTTTCTGAGTAAGTCACTCTGGTGCATCTAATGGTGGATGAAAACCAATCATGGCCTTTTCACCAAATGTCACTTACTTTAGGAGGAGTTGGGAAATCTCATTTACTCACCTGTCCCCATTCTCACACTGGGATTGGTGGGGAATTAATAGTCAATAAACATCAGTTAAGCTCTTACTTGGTGCCAGGCATTATGCTAAGTGCTGAGGTTACAAAGAGAGGTATAAGACAGTCCTCACCCTCAAGGAGCTCATCATCTAATGAAGGAAGGCAGTACAGAAAAAGAATCTGACAGACCAAGGAGAAAGCCCAGAAGAGGAAGTAACCAGGTATGAAGAGGTCCTATGGCTGGGGTGGGAAATTATGTGAGCAAGTGTGTCTGTGTTTCAGAACTGATTTCATCTTGCAGAATGATGAAACTCTGAAGCTCATGAGAGCTGGGTCAGCCAGGTGGGACATGAGAGGAGGAAAAAGGGCTGGTCAGGTAAGGAACACAAGTGTGGAGGTGACAAAACCAAACAGCTTTGAGCAGAGTCAGTAAGCAGATAACTATGGCTGGAGCAGGGGAACTCTGCTGAGCAATGGTAGGAAAGATGGGATCAGGAGTGAGGTCTCAGCTCATAGCTGGTGATGAAGGGTCTTGTGGTTGGGAAAGACAGGCAGACTGGTATGATGCTCAGCAGGACACTCTTCTAGGTTCCTAGGCAGACATGAGCAGAAGCTGATCTCCTTGGCCTCCGAAGACTGAACTAGGAGTATAGGATATAGGTTCAATTTAAAGAATAATCTCCTGAAATTAGGGCTTATCAAAAGTTGACTGGAAAGCTCCATGAGCTCACAGGTCCCTTTGACTAGAGATGGCCTCTCGTGAGGCCAAAGAAGATATGGAAAAAGGGAATCTTGTTCAGATTTGGATTGGACTAGAATGGAGACATATGAGCTCCTCACTTTCTGAGCCTCTGGCTATTTTTCTGAGTCTTTTATTGTGCCCACACCTGGGAGGCATGCCAGACTCTGCCTGGATTTCTTCTATATTAACATTTCCAGTAAATATGGTTTGCTTCCCCTTCTTTCTTCTTTAGATCCTCAGTGGTCAGGGCCAATTTCAAGATGACCATGGCTGCCTTCATTCCCTTTCTCCAGCTTTAGAAGGACAAGCTCATCCTCCAGGAAGGCCAGTGTCACTGCTTCTTCTGCTCCTGTCAAAGAGAGCCCAAGTCGGGATTTTGATGATTCAAGTTTCCCATCACTGTTGGAATTGTTCTCCATGTCAGGCCCATCATCTGTTTCCTCCATCAAACAATCAGTGAGCATTTATGAAGCATGCATTGTGTATGGAACACTTTGCTTCCCATTGGAGCAACATAGAAAAGGAGGAAAAAGTCCTGCCATTCTAAGTGATCCCCGCCTCCCTTTGTCTCTGAATTCTGCCAATACTTCCATGATGATGTTGCCTCCCTTTCTGCATCTGCTGATCTTCCCCCAGATGCTCTCCTCCATCCTTCCCCCCTGAGCACTTCCTGAATTCCTTTATACCAGCACTGAAAGCTTTCTCAGCACACAACACCACTCCCTTTCCTGATTGATGGATCACTTAAAAATAAATAAACTAATTCTAGCCTTCTAGAAACTCCATATTTCAGTCAGGAGTACCAAACCAAGCTCCAGTGGTAACTGACCTCCTTGAATTAAGACAGCTTAGTTCATCTTGCCTGTGACTCAATCTTTGTTTTGGATAGATTAGGGGTTCTTTACCATTTTTATGTCCTAGATTCCTCTGGTAGTCTGATGGAGCCTGTGAATTCCTCAGAATCATGTTTGAAAACACTTGAAGGAAAAGCTGAATTCCAGTTAGAGATTAGTGAAAATAAAGATGAGTGTTTTCTCCCTTCCAAGTTCAGAGGCTTCCTGAAATCTATCAATAGACTCCTTGTCCATGGACTGCAGATTGAGAACCCTTGATATAAATTGCTAGGTTGATGGAGTTCAGGACCAGCTCTGGACATGGTAAGGAGCTGATCACAAAAGATCAGCAGATAGGAGACATAATCTGGGCAAGAGAATCAGATTCTTCCCTTTTGTACTCTGAATGTGGATTTGGTCTGGTCTGTTTCTGGATTCCCATGTCACTTTCTCAAGTAAAACTACTTTACCTGGCACTGAATTTGTTAGATATACACAGGCAGTTTTCTCCATCCTAATCCCTTTGTCACTGAAATTTTCTCTTGATCATATCCACAGGTCTCAAATACTATGTTTTTACTTTGTTAAATGTATTGGGACAAGAGCCCCATCATTACTGCAATTTAAGTTTTGATCTAGAAATCCCAAGTCTGTTTGCAGACACTTTCTGCTTTACCAGGTGTAGACCTTCAAATCAGCTTTTCCCTTCACAAAGTTCTTGCTCCCAGTTGGTAGCAATGATAAAAACCCTTCTGTGTCCTTGAAATCTTCCATTCTTTGTCCAAAAAGGAATTTATCATCCTTAGCAAAGTCCCCAAGGTCTGCATAGAAATGTTGTTAATCTCCACTGACTCTCCAGAGGAAGAGTCTAGTCGTCAGGCTTTATGACTCTTGTGAAGATAGCAGTGTTCTCTGTTGTTAATGACGAATTAAGAAGTATCAGTCCCAGTTCTGCTCAGCAAAGAGCTCGTTCCTTCTTCCCCTGCCTCTCATTGATGAGTTCTCACTTCATGGCACCTGGAGGGTCCACAACACTAGTCCTTGGGGGACAGACAGCTCCTCTCTTCTCTATGGGAAGACCTTTACAGATTTTAGATTGAAGGGTGAAGGGTCCTTCTTCCTTTCCTCCTCTGTGTGGTGTTATTCCAACTGCCAAACATTCTGACATGTGCCAGGATTCCCTTTTACCTCTTCAAATAGTTTTTTTTTCTCTTTTGCTTTTGCCATGAGGTCATTTATTTCAAGGAAAAAAAAAGCCTGTGTTGTGCCTAATCTAGAGAATGGAGAGGGATTCTTCCATGCCTTTTGCCTTCTCTTCTGGGAGAAACACCCACATGACCTTTCTTTATATACAGATCATGACCTGATCTTGGCAGAAAGGTACCACTTCACATTTTATGAAAATCATTGCAAAAGTACCCTCGACTTTGATACTTAATTGAAGTGAGATCCCTAGTCCTCACTGGTTCTCCGTGGTACCTCTTGGGGCCAGTTGTCCAGGCAAGCTGCCTAAACTGCTCTAAATTGCTTGGGTTTCCTGAGAAGTCCTGAGTGTATTGTGGTGTCCTCCCTCTCCCCCATTCTCTATTGAGAAGGGCAGCTCATCCAATGCTCTGGGTTGTCAATAAGCAGCTTCCTGTCCAAAAGGCAATGCCAACTGCCAATATCTCTGAGGAATTTTCCAGATGAATATAATTACTAGCCACTTCTCACCTGTTCTTTCTCTTCTTTCCTTTCCCTTCCAAAGCTCCTCCTGTCCTCAGTCTCTGACTCTCCCCCACCCCTTCTCTCTTTATGCTCCAGAAATGGCAACACACTGTAATTAACTCCATTCCTATTTATGAATGGGCTATGAGTGTAAAGGCAGGAGACTTATAAGTGGGCTATTGTATAAAAAACATTTAACATCTCTCCATGAGAATTAGAACCAAAGTGAGAAGCACTTTTAACCTGGATGCCCAGACTGAGAGAAGCCTGTCTCCAGGGATCTGTGGCAGCCAGCCCAATCCCAGGTTCCTTTATGCTTCAGAAACCACATGGTTGAGAAATTACTGGGATTGCAGCACCTTTACATGGGGCACCTAGGAGAAAAATAGAACTTCCTATGTTTGGCTTTTAAAGCCCTTCATAACCTGGCCCCAACCTCCCTTCCAGCCTCATTATACATGGTTCCCCTTTATGCCCAAGCCCAGCCCAGTCCAACCCAGCCCAGCACAAGACCAGCCAGCATTCTTCCTGTCCCATGCATGAGCCTTCAGCTTCCATTTCAGTGTCTTTGCAAAAGTTTTCTGCCATGTCTCCAATGCACTCCCTTCTCACCTTTGCTTGGTAGAGTCCCATATTTCCTTTAAGTCTCAATCGACTTTTAACCAATCTCATCCCCAGCTGCTAGTATCCTCCAAAGCAGAAATGTACATTTCTGTTGTAATATATACATATGCATGCATGTCTGCATATATGCATGTATGTATATGTGCATGTATGTGTGTATTTATAGCTCCATGCCATCTCCCTCCCTGGAATGTAGGCTCTTTGAAGGCAGGCACCGTGTCCGTTTTGTCCTTCTATCTTTCCCATCTGGTGCAGCCAGTAGCATGTGGGAGTTATTTAATGAATGCTTTTTGGTTGTTAATTTAAGATATGTTAACATTATTAAGATTCTTTGAAAGATGTAGTAATAGACTGATGACATTCAAAGTCTTCTGGTTATCTCATGCCTCGGGTGAGGTAGAAAACAGAAGGCTGTGTGTGTGTGCTCACCAAAGTGACTTCCTGCGTGTGTAGATAGTCTCCAAGGTCTGGTATGAGTGAACTCAAAATTCCTTCTGGATGATGAGACCATCAGATGCTTCTGTCCAATTGATCCTCCTAAAGTACATGTCTGATCATGGCACCCTCCTTGTCACCTCCAGGAGCAAAGGGAAAAGCCTTCAACATTGGTGTTAACCTGGCCCTACATTCCTTTCTGTTCTTCATCCACTTTCCATCCCACTCCATACTTTGTGATTCAGGGGCACCAGTATCCTTATTGTTCTTGAAACAGGACCCTCCACCTCCTGATGCCAGGCATTTTTGCTGCCTGTCTTTCATGCCCAGAATGTTCTTCCTCATCTCACTTCTTGACGTTCTTCCAACTCCAGCTCTAATCCCTTCATTTACAAGAAGACTTTGCCAATCCCCCTTAATTCTGTGCCTTCCCTCTGTTGATTGTCTCCAAATTATCCTGTCTATACCTTGTTTGTGCATAGTTGTCTGAATGGTGCCTTCCCATTAGACTGGGAACTCTTAGAGGGCAGAGGCTGCCTTTTACCTTTTTTGGAGCCACAGTGCTCAGCACAAATGTCTGGCACATGGTAGGTGCTTAATAAATATTTTTGACCCATTGTTTACAGTTGATATTGTGCTGATTACATCAAGCTATAGACGTTACAGTCTCCCAAATGAGATTCCTGAATGCTTATCATATTTGGGAGTAAACTGTCCATTTCACAATGTAATTCTCTAGAACTGGGAGTGAGAAGTAAAGCCTGAGGTGCTGGGGGGGGGCATGAGAGAAGCGACACCCAGTGCTGGAGAGCATGACCTTTCAGAGAGAGCCAGAAATAATGGAAGAAAAGATTGAGGATAAGGCCATGTTTCTAACAATGGACGAGGGGGTCCAGATGAAAATAGAGAGTGGAGCTAAGGAGAGACTGGAAGAAGAGCAGGGATGAGATAGCTGGGGTGGGAGGGGAGTGCAGAATTCAGGAAAAGGGAGTGGGGGCCAAGGACTTTGCTCACAACAGGGAGCAGGAGCTGGGAGTTTGCCTGCTGCATGGGACACACAGGATGTCAGAGCTCATGCATCCATCTAAGGAACAATGAAGGGGCTGAGACCTAAGTGGGTCAGAGGGGAACCCACATGAGAGAAATTGAGAACTCCAGAGGAATTGAAGGGTCTTATTTTAAAGCACATTATCTCCTCCTTCACCAGGTCCTTTACCAGCATGTTCCTAGGTACACTCTGGAGTCAGAAGACTAGCTAGAAGTCACGTACAGAGGTTATGTACGGCCTTGAGTGTCTTTGGGCAAGTCTTTTCCCGATCTGGACTCAGTTGTCTTACCTGTAAAACAAAAATTTGGATAATTCCCAAGGTTTCTCCCAGGTCTAGAGCCTTGCAATGTTAATGGGAGTTAAGATCTTCCCCCTATTAGTAGGCCTCAGTGGAGCCCATTAAGGGAAGCTTGTTTGGGGAGGCTTGCTGTAGGAAGGCTTTCACACCTTTTCCTAATTTCTAATTAGGCACTGAATCACAAGGGCTGTGATGCCTTCTGGCTCTGAGGAGTGTATAAATACTCTCAGTTTGGTATTTTGCTTTGGGGGCTCACTCTTGATCTTCACTTCAAGGATCTTGAAATTCTCTGGTCAATATTTTGAGTGTTGGTATGTTCAGAGCTTCCTGACTGCTTAGATGTAAAGGCTCTCTCCATCCAGGAATGTATGTAAAGTGTATAGCAATATTATTTTGATTAAGGCAGTCAAGCCCTGTCTGTTGGTCTTTTTTTCTCTGCTTGTATTTTCTCTGTTTGTATTTTCTGTGAAGTTCAGGGTACTGACTTTTCCCCTGAACTAGTGAATACAAGTAAAAAGATTGTTGACCTCTTGAACAGTTATTTTTCCTAGTAAAACAGATCTAAGAACCTGTGCTAGCAGTCATCCAGGGTATGCCAATGTGGTTGCTGCTACATGCCTATGGTCCCATGAGGTAACCAAGGATCCCCAAAGGCTAAGTGAGCAAGTGCTCATCAGTCCTTCTGAGCTGAGTGTGGTCCAGACAACCAGGCTGACTGAGCTGGGAGATCTAACCACCTGAAGAATAGGCATCTCATAATGGAGCTTTTTCTTTCCCTTCATAGGCTCATGAGGAGTAAGTGCTAAGGTGTGTGTGTGTGTGTGTGTGTGTGTGTGTGTGTGTGTGTTTTCAAATGAAGGAGGGAACATCTAGACTTCTTACTCTTACCCTGACTCAGCCAAAGAGTAGAAGCAAAGACTGGGTCAGCCAGGAGCTATGACCCAGAGACTTCCAAGAGTGACTCTCACCAACATCCCTTTGACTGGTGCTGACCCTGGTGGGAAAGTTTGTAGCACCAAAGACTTAACTCAAAAGATGCCAAAAGGCTTAGAGAGGACATGGGGACAGGAGGATTGGTGACCACATCATACAAAACTAAAAACAAAATACAGAAACAAGAATGGATGTGGGGCAAGAGACAAACCTGGGGTAGCCAAGTAAGTTCTCAGTAAGGCTGCCTCTGGGGATGCTTGACTCTTTCTTATTGGGAAACTTCAAGCAATGACTGGATATCATTGCCATTTACAGGAGGTATGGCAGAAAGGGTCTTTGGATATGGAGGTTCCTGTATGGCCTCTAAGGTTCCAAGCTGGTTTGAAGAATCTGAATTCCATGATGCTGGATCCATGGAACCTAAGAGGCTGGTGGAAAATGCAGGAGGTCAGATCAGAGTTCAAAGCAACTGGGCATCTTGTGAGGATAGATCCAGAACAAAGGGTCCGTGCACAGAGTGACACTGACCACAGTAAGGATAAATGCATCCCTCACCCTCCTTGTGCCTCTGGGGCAATTTCAGCCAAAGACAGCTCTGGGTCCCCCTATCCAAGTGGCAGGAGCCAGTGAAGATGGCCAATGAGGATGGGGCTTTATGGGTCCAGGCACATGAGGGCAGGTTAAAGGATCGTCTGCCTTGCTGCTCCACTCACTCTAGCCCTGCCATCAGTCCAGGAATGAAGAGTTCCCAAAAGTCTCCTCCTCAACATCCCCAGGCAACATAATGTATCCAACATTAGAGTCAGCTCTGGGCAGAGCTCACTTTTTCAAGACTGAGTACCTCAACTATGACTCCCCTTTCTATGCACTATCAACCTGGTATGAGGACTCAACTAAGCCTGGCCTTGACCATTAGGAGGCCTTGAGATTGAATGTCTGTCCTGATGTTCATCTCAATAGCTTTGCCTTTTCTCCCCACCCCCATTGGACCACTAACCCCACTGGATAGTGATTTGTTGGGGAAGTAGATGGGTTTCTTTTCTGGATGTGGGTGGGACTATATGACTGCTGATTTTCCTCCCAATTTTAAGATGCTTCTTTCTCTAAAATGCCTCTTCACAAATACCAGGAGCCAGCAAGGCTCTGCAGACTACAAGTTTGAGTACATGTATCTTTAGGGCTGGATGAATTTACTTTTGGGGATAAGAATTTTAGGTGAGAAACTTCCCTTGGCTTCAGTTGCACAGCTCCCTCCTGTTTCTTCTTATACCTGACTGAGCGCACCTTCTCAGTTCCTCTGAATCATCATGGGTCTTGTGGGCATCTCTCAGGCTTTACCCTGAGCTTTCTTGTCTTCTCCGCATTATCTTCCCCTAGATACAATCCTAGGTCTACCTTGACTCAGAGATGAGGACATAGGAAAGAAAAGCCAGCACTTGCTCAGATTCTTCTCTCCTTTTTCCTCAGTTCCTTTATTGGACTCCTTCTCTTCCCTGCCACTTCCTCCTTTCTACCATATTGGTCTGTATCTTCCATAAGAATACATAGGCTCTTTGAAGAATGAAGGAAGGAAAAAAGATGTAAAGTGCTTGCTGCGTGCTAAGCACTGACTGGGGATTCACAAAGAAAAAAGTGAGACACTCTGTGCTCTCAAAGAATTCATTCTGTGACTGGACAAAGCATCACACAAAGTTGTCCTCAAAGGGTATAGAAAGGAAGTCATGAGGCTTCAGCACCGGGTGGTTGGCAAAGCCCAGAGTGTAGGTTACATGGGCAGGTCACATGGCAGCTCCAGAGATCTGCAAGGTGTAAAGGGGGGAGCAGATGGTAAAGCCCAGTGCTCCTCCATCTCACCAGAAGAGATAGGGCTGGTGTCTTATCTAAGCCGCAGGAGTCGCCAGGCATCCTGACGGAGTTCTGGGACGGCCTCAGGACAGGGGAGCCCAGAGGCTTCTCCAGCTTCCTTCCCAGCCCAGCTAAAGTCCCTGGCCCACTTCATGCCATTTAGCTGCCTTCCCTTGGAGGCTGTCTCTTCCTCATCATCTTGCCATTTTGGTTGTACGCTGTCTCCTCAGACTGGGAGCTCCCTGACAGCAGAAAATGTGGGTTTGGGGGCATCTTTGTTGTTGTTCTGGGTTTTCAGTCTTGGTTTTGCCTTTCTTCAGATACCTAGTGTTTAGCATGGCGCTTGGCACAAAGACAGCTCTGGGTGCTTCTTGATTTGACTTGATGACACTGTGCCAGCTTCTTCTCATGGTACTTATTCAGGGTTTGATGAATTTTAACATTTGTGGAATTTTGGTAGACAGGTCGCTCCTGCCCTGACATCCTCCAATGGGCCTTCAGACTTTGCTTAGTCCATATTACCATCTGTCTTTGTGCCATTCATTGTGTTAGGCCCTGAGGGGGGAGCAGTACAAAAGCAAAAAAGCCTCTTCCCTTGTGGAAGTGAAATTCAAACATGACTCTATTCTTAAGTTATCTCAACTTTCAGAAACCTAAGTTAACCATCAAAATCTCACTTTCTGTTTTAACATCCCCATTCATTTCTAAATATACCCCTCCCAACCCAATAAACTGTCTCCTAACTGAGAGAGGGAGGAAAAGAGAGACAGAACGAAGAGCAGTTTCATAAAACTAGGCAATACATCAGCTGAGTTGGATAGTACACACAGTATTCCACACCCGTAGTCCCCCCTCTGAAGAGTGCTATAAACTTCTTAAATCTTAGCAAGTATAGATGTTGACGTTTCATCTTTGGTCCATTGCGCTGAAAGCTTCTCACTCGACTATGGCTCCATCAGGGATGGTTAGGGGCAGGGTGGGAGAATCCAGGACTGGGCATAAGAATATCTGCTAAAACCCTAATTCTTACTTGCCCAAAGACACTAAGAATGGTGCCTCATCTCCCCCAGCCTGGAACATGGACTGGGTCAGCTTCTTGGGTCTCACCACCAGCTCCATCTCTGAGACAGCCTGGAGTGAAAAGACCATCTTTTCTCATTTTAGAGAGGATGATGGTGGGGGCGGGGGGGGACATTTCAGCTCCCATGAGGAAATACTTCAGTAGGGCAAGGTTGACCAGAGTGGGGAATGACCCCAAGAGAGGGACAAAGTTATTGGTCTAGGAGTCATCCTAACACTCCCAGAGGCTGCCTGCTTCAGAAGGACACTCACTGGTCAGCTGCTGGAGAACGGCTCTGCTGGCCTCATTGTTCTTTTCCATCACAAATCTTCTGACAGAAGAGCAGCCACAGTTTGGGCCAGGGTGGGGAGAAGATACTTGTTATTCTAAAAAAGGATGAGTCAGGAGGAGCTGGTCTCCCGCTTGGGAAGAATGGGAGATGCTATCTTTACCATACCAATGAAGTCATTTACTAACAAAAATGGTCAAACACTGATCCCAGTGGGTAATTAATGTTTACTGAGCACCACCAAATGATGAGAGTGAGTGTGTGTTTACCATGAGCCAGCTTCCAGAGCCTCGGACCAGGCCCTTTGGCTTAGAAGATGTCCTCTAAGGTCCAGAGGCTCCACAAGGGTGGGGCAATCTGGGCTTCACCTCAGGCACCATCATTTAGAGGGGGTGCTGACAATATTTCTGGGGCTACAGGGACATCTTAGCACCTTCCTAACAAAGCTGTAAAGAAAGCGCTTCAGAGTGTTCGAAGTTAGCTTTGATTTTGAGAGGCAGCATGGGCAGTGAACAGAGTATTGGCTGTGGAATCCCGAAGGTCTGGGTTTGAGCCCCTTGACCCTCTCTAGCTGGTCAATCAGACTGAAGCTCTCCACAGAGCCTTCAGTCTCCAAGGCTCAGATTCCTCATCTGTAAAATAATCATTTCTGTAGCTCCTGCCTCCTGACAGTTGTTGTGAGGCTCCTAAGATTGCACATGTAAAACATTTTGCGAACTTTATGGCATTATATAATGATAGTTATTAAGACTAATTTGTTAGAGAAGGAAGCTGCAGGATGACCTGTCTCCCCAGCAGCCAGCCTCTCAGTCAGCTCCTCTTTGGCCTACCTCCCTCAGCCCCTCCCAAGTGGTACATTTCCTGCCAATTGTCCTGGATGCAAAATTTACTAGTTACAGCCCTCCCAAGGCCCTTCTAACTCTAATTCTATGGTCCTTTAAACCTGTGCCAGGCTTAGCCAGGGGCCTAGGAAGGCCAGACTGGGTCCTTGGAGCTCCATGAGAATCAACTATTCTGTGGAAAGTGTCAGGGAATGAAGGAATGAAGGCCCCCTGGTACCATGGAACCCTTAGACTGGAGTTTGTCCAGCCAAGCAGGCAAGAAAGAACACGAAAGATTGACGCAGACATTACCACTTGTAGATAGGCTTCCTTGAAGGATAGGGGAAAAAAGCCATGCTGATCCATGAGGAGAAAAAAAAAAGCAGTATTTCTTATGTATCTGATCACTTGAAAATATCTTTAAAAAGCATGGCACCGTCTGGGGAACATTCCACTGAAGGAAATTTCTAAAGAAATGGTTGTGAGCCCCACATGCCTGTCAAGACACAGTTAATCATTTCTAGAATCATTATTGGAGACAAGAATGGAAAAGAAATTTTGGAGCATTCATTTACAAGGAAAACAGCTTTGTCTTTGCTTCCGAATACTTTACCCTTATGGAATCTCTAAGTCTCTTTCCTTGACCTTTTGCAATGAAACATTAGCGTTTGCTAAGAAATCTGCACCAGCAGTGGACTCCCTCCTTGGAAGGGAATCTAGTCTCTTTTGAGGAAGAAAGGTGGGTTGGCACTGGCCCAACTGCCTTCATAACAAGGCTGGCGAAGCTAAGAGCTTTGTGAACCTAGGAAGGTGCGCTTTTGTCAGCATTATCTGTTTGAACTAATCAGATGTTTTTTGCAGTTTTCTCTAATTTCTCAGCTGTGCTCCTGACAATGCTGTCTGAATGACCTCTGGATGAGTGAGGCATTTCTGGATAAGTGAGGCATTCCTGTGTACCACAAGCTCAAAAACAGTCATCCCTCTTCTTTGCCATGAGTCTTGGCTGCTTATGAAACAAAGGCATATGCTCCCAGAAGCCTCTCTCCAGGATCTTCTGCCTCTTTGCATGAGGCTTGCTGATTTCTGACCATTTTCTAGATCTGTAATATCTGCTTTTTCTGAAGACTCTTTGGAAGTGGTCATGTTTGAGTTAAAGGATTTTAGAAACAGCCAAGCCACCAAACCTACCCAGAAACATTGGTTGCCAAGGCTGTGTCTTAAGCATCCCCAGCAGCTGGTCTATTCATTCAAGTCAGGGAAGAAAAGCTGTGTTCAAATGTTTGGTGCTTGCAGACCCAGCTGGAGGGCTTGAGCTAGTCTCATAGTTGCTGTGGGACCACTGGGCTTTAGGAGGTTCCTTTGTCTACCATCAACCATCAAGAGTAGAAGCCCATGGATCCACGAGAAAGAGCACTGGGTTCAGAGTTGAATAATCTGGGTCCCAAACACAGCTCAACGACTGAGCTGCCTCAGTTTCCTTCTGTGGCAAATTAGGACTTTGGAGTAAATGGTCCCTTCCAACTCCAAGCCTCTGATCTCAAACTAGGGAAAGAACACTCACTCTGGAGTCCAAGGACCTAGGTTCAAATACCACCTCTGATCCAGACTGCCTTGGTGACTGGATTTCACTTAACCAACTTGGCCCTCAGTTTCCTCAACTCTGAAATGTGGGGTTGAATGCTGGACAAATGCCATCTGTGGTCACTTCCAGCTCTAGATCTATGATTCCATTGCTGGCTAGAAAACCAAGCCTATCAAGTTTTGTATCAGTACCTTATCTGTGAATGTGACAAATGAATGAGTAATCGGCAAACCCACCTTACTCCTAGACACAAAAAACTGGGCACCATGTCCTGCGTTCAAAGTCCCCCCAACTATTGCTTCCTCATACCTTCTCTGGCCTCATCTTTTTATAATATTCTTCATGTCTCTCCTACTTCATTAATTTCTGCCTCTATGACTTTGAATATCCCCCAAACCTGCACTATATCCTCCCTTTCCACCAATCCACACCACAATTTTCTTCAAAGCCTCCATTCGCCTGGAAGCTATTCCTCACACATACAAGTAATCTGAACAAACATGTATGGCGGGTCTGTTACATGTAGAGCACTTCACTATATACTGGGTAATATATGCAAGTCTGCCAATTCGTGATCCCTCTAGTCATGGTGCTATGAAACTAGTCAAACTGTTTTACCATACATAGAATCCAGGGTAGCTAAGCCATGGGGGCAGCCAGACAGCAGCCTTGATGATGGTGCCTTTCCCTTGAGACTGCCTCTGGGTATTAGATAAGAGCAGGGAGAACTAGTCCCTCTTGCCCACTGTTGGCCCACAGTATTGTTGGTTCAGAGATGTTTGTCATGGAGGAGACATAGAAAGAAGTATGGAATGACTGGAGGAGACCATTTTCCCTGAGTAGCTGTTCCTCTGTGGAGCTGTGTTCTAGACTGGGTATATTCCTGGGGAAGTTTCATGCAGTGGGTTGCCCAAAGACTTGACCACAGATAATATGGAAAGGTTCTTGAATGCACGCCCTCCTTACCTTCTCCTCTTAGAAGCCTCTTCTGCTTGGGTGAGGATCTGTTTATTGATGATCAGTCCCCAAACACTTGAAAATATTGATAGGTAGGGGCATTCTACATTCTTAATTCATTCAATTAATACAAACCAAGTTGGCTGGAATTCAAAATGAGAGAGAGAGAGAGAGAAGGAGAGAGAGAGAGAGAGAGAGAGAGAGAGAGAGAGAGAGAGAGAGAGAGAGAGAGAGAGAGAGATGGATGCATTGAGGGAGTGGAAAAGAAGAAGGAAGACATCCCAGAGCCAATTCAGAAAGAACTGACAGCCCAGGACCAATGAAAAAAATGATCAAGAGAAAGTAGGACTGAACTAGAGCAGAGAAAGGAGGTGTTGAAAAGGGCCATTGGGTGAGCACCCAAGAGCAGAAGACTCAGACTGATGCCACCACCTGTGCCCATCTACTAAAGGCTTGAGGGGAGTTTGAAAAAGATGACTGCTCTTGGAAATAGAGAACAAAACTGTAATAGTGAGGGATTTCAACCTTCTCTTCTCAGAATTTGATAAATCTAGCCAAAAAGTAAATAAGAAATAAGTATACTAATGGAATCTTGGTTAAGCTAGATATGATAGACTTGTGGAGAGAAGTGAATGGGAATAGAAAGGGATATACCTTTTTTTCCCTCAACAATATGTGTACAAAAACTGACTGTATATTAGGCCATAGAAACTTTACAGTTAAGTGCAGGAAAACAGAAATATTAAATGTATCCTGTTCAGATCATAATGCAATAAAATTATATTTGATAAAGGACTGTGGAAATCCAGATTAAAAATTAATTAGAAACTAAATAACTTCATCTTAAAGAATGAGTGGGTTAAAGAATAAATCATAGAAACAATAAATAATTTTATTCAAAAAATGATAATATATCAAAATTTATGGAATGCATCAAAAGCAGCAATCAGAGGAAAACTTATATCTCCAAATGCTTACATCAATAAAATGGAGAAAGGGCAAATTAATGAATTGGATATGCAATTTTTAAAAACTAGAAAAAAATCAAAAATCTCTAATTAAACACCAAATCGGGACTCCTAACAATTATGAGATTAATAAAATTGAAAGGAGGAAAACAATTGAATTAATAACTAAAACTAGAAGTTGGTTTTATGAAAAAATTAATAAAACAGATAAACCATTGGTTGATATTTTTAAATGAAAACATCAAGTTACTAGTTTTAAAAATAAAAAGAGTGAATATACCACTAATGAAGATGAAATTAAAGCAATTATTAGGAACTATTTTGTCCAAATATGTGCCAAGAAGTTTAACAATTTAAGTGAAATGAAAGAATACTTACAAATACATGAACTTCCCAGATTAACAGAAGGGGAAATAGAATATCTAAATAAACCTGTTTTAGACAAAGAAATTTAACAGGCTATAAATGAACTTTCTTAGCAAAAAGCATCAGGACCAGAGGGATTTACATGTAAATTCTATCAAACATTTAAAGATCAACTAATCCCGATATTAAATAAGTTATTTGTGATAATGGGCAAAGAAAGACTTCTGCCAAGTTCCTTTTATGAAACAAATATGGCGTTAACACCTAAACCAGGAAGGTAAAAACAGAGACAGGAAATCACCGACCAATTTCACTAATGAATATTGATGCACAAAGACTAAATAAAATGATAAGAAGACTACAACAACATATTACAAAGGTTATACATTATGACGAAGTGGGATTTATTCCAGGAATTCAGGACTAGTTCAATATAAGGAAAACTATTAGCATAATTGATTGTATCAATAATAAAAGTAACAAAAATCACATGAACAGGCAAAGAAGAAACAAAACTCTCACTCTCTGCAGATGAGATGATAATATCCTTGGAAAACTCTAGAAATGTGACTAAAAACTTTTTGAAACAATTAGTAATTTAGCAAAGTAGAAGCATATAAAATAAACCCACATAAATCGTCGGCATTTCTACATAACATCAGCAAAACCCTGCAAGAAGGAAGAGTAAGAGATAATTCATTCAAAATAACCATAGACATTACAAAATACAAAATACAGTATAGCTGCCAAGACAAACCCAGGAGCTATAGGAACATAATTATAAGACACTTTGTACACAAATAAAGTAAAATTTGAATAATTGGAGAAATATTAGTTATTCATGGGTGGGCCAAGCCAATATAATAAAAATGATAATTCTACCTAAATTAATATACTTATTCAGTGCCATCTCAGTTGAATTACAAAAAGTTTTATTGAACCAGAAAAAATAATTACAAAATTCATTTAGAAGAACAAAAGGTCAAAATTTTCAATGGCATTAATAAAAAGACAAATAAAGGAAGGAGATTTTGCAGCGCTGGATCTTGAACCGTAATTGTCGAAACTGTCAGATACTGGCCAAAGAGTGGGATGGCGGATTGGTGGGACAGAGTAAGTATACAATACACACTAGCAAAAACCTTGTGTTTGATAAATGAAAAGATTTAAGCTTTGGGGATAAGAATTCACTTTTTGGTAAAAGTTCTTGAGAAAACCAGAAAGCAGTCGGGTAGAAATTAGGTACAAATCAACATGTTATACCATTTACCAAGACAAGGTCAAAATGAATATATGACCTAGACGTAAAAGGACATATCACAAGTAAATTAGAAAGAAATGGAACCTATTACCTACTAGATTTCTGAGTAAGAAAATAATTTGTGAATAAATAAAAGACAGAAAGCACTGTGAGATGTAAAATGAATAACTTTAATTATATTAAGTTAAAAATTATATTATATTCAAGTATATTATAATCTTAGATTATATTTATATTATATAATATATTATAATATAAAATTATATTAAATTTAAAAGAGTTTGTACAAACAAAACTCTGGGAGCCCTGGATTTAATGGCCAATTCTGCCACTAGTGCGTGACCCTGGACAGGTTCCTGGGCAGTCTTCTCATCTCTTTTCCCAAACAACATAGTCAAGATTTTAAGGGAAGCAGTAAATTTGGGGAAAATTTTATAGACAGTTTATCAGATAAAGGTCTCATATCTCAAATATATAGAGAACTTTTGCCAAATTTATAAGAATATAAGTCATTCCCCAATTGATAGATGGTCAAAGGATATTAACAGTCAGTTTTTGAAGGAAGAAACCAACACTATATATAGTCATATAAAAATGCTCTAAATCATTATTGATTAGAGAAATACAAATTAAAACAACTTTGAAATACCATTTCACAGCTATCAGGTTGACTAAAAGGTAAAAGGGGAAAACAACAAATGTTGGAAGGGATGTGGAAAAATTGGAACACTAATGCAGTGTTAGAACTGTGAACTGATCCAATCATTTTGGAGAGCAATCTGGAATTATGTACAGTTATAAAACTATGTGTTCCCTTTGTCCACTATTAGGTCTGTTTCTCAAGGTGATTAGGGAAAAAGGAGAAGAACCTATATTTTCTAAAATATTTATAGCAGCTCCCTTTGTGGTGACAAAGAACTGGAAATTGAGGGGGTCCCCATCAATTGGTAAGTGGCTGAATTAGTTGTAGTGCACGATTGTGATGGAATACTATTGTGCTGTAAGATATAATGAGCAGGTAGATTTTTATAAAAACATGGAAAGAATTCCTTGAAATCATGCAGAGTGAAGTAAGCAGAACTAAGAGAACAGTGTATACAGTGACAGCGTATTGTTCAAAGAGTTAACTGTGAATCTCTATGCTCTTCTGAGTAATCGGGTCATCCAAATCAACCACAAAGACTTATGAAGGAAAATGAAATCCCCCCCCCCAAAGGAAGAAGCGATCTATGGAATTATGTGTTGTATGGTTCCACATAGATGTCTGCGGCAAATGTCAGCCTTCTCTAGGGCAGCGTTTGGAGGAAGGGAGGGAAACAGCTTGGAACTCAAATGTAATCCCCTCAAAAATTAAATTTAAAAAAAGATTCCTGTTCTTCCCTCTTTCCTCATTTTCCCTTGAGGTACTTCCCTTCCCAGTGCCGGTCTATTAACGTCCACTAGGATGTACTCAGCTACATCTTCATCCAAATGTTTCTAGATGAACTGGAGACAGAGAGACATGTACATGAAGGCAGAGAGACAAACTTCTGCTGACACATTGGGAATTTTCCTAACTGGGGGCTCAGAACAATCGCGAATGGATTTCTAACTTTTTGTTTAATACAAGCCTTCCAAAAGAGCAGAGGAGAGAACCATGCAGTCCTGAGGGACCATCCCCCTGCCTTGAGCTCAGAAACAAGCTCATTTCTCCCTTCAGCACAGCACAGCACAGCAGGTGTCGCCTCCCCTTCATAACTCAGCTCAGATTCTGCCTCCTTACCAATTCCCCAATTTGTTAGCACTAGTCTCTTCCTGTAATAACCCCATGACACTTGTGTTCCCTGGCCTATGAGCGTACTGCCTCCCTCCAGGAGGATGTAAGCCCTTGAGGGCAGGTACTGTTTTATTTCTGTCTCACTATCTTCAGCCTCTAGTGCAGAATTGGTCACATGGAATGCACTTCATAATTGATGATCAAACTGAATGGTACAAGGAATTACAGTTCAGTAATTGTATAAGGCTGCAGCAGCTAAATCCTTGACAACATCTTGTGGCACTCCCCTCCTCTTTAGTGCAGACCTGATTCTGTGTGACACACTTTGACCAGTATGAAAATGGAACACACACAAGTGACAACACACACAAAATAACCAACAGTTGCATGTTTCTGGGTTGTGCCTTCTAGGGACGATAGTAACAAGCTGGAGCAAACCCAGAGGAAAGGAATAAGGATGGGGAAGCTCCTGGAGGTCACAACCACAACAATTGTTTGAAGATCCAAGGATGGTTAGCCAGGAGGGGAGAAGACTTGGGGAGACCTGGTGGCTCTCCTCAAATACTAAAAGAGCTATCACACTAAAGAGGGATTAGCCTTGTCCCATTTGGCCCCAAAAGGCTGACCTAGGACTACTGGCTTAACTGCAGAGAGGCAGCTGAAGGCTGGACATAATGACTTTTCTTAACCATCAGGGCTGCCTCTGGAGGTGTTGGTTTCTTTCTCATGAGAGGTCTTCAGGCAAAGACTGGTCGGATATTTCTTAGAGATGCTATAGCAAGGCTTACTTGTCTAGTTTCTGGGTCCCTTCTTACTCTAAAATTTGAATTCTGGGATGGTGAAATCTGAAATAACTGAGGAAACAAAAGTTTGGACTTCTGGGCATATCAATTTATTAAGCAATGCATGCCAGTTGCAAAAACAAATAAGGATCCTGGACCAAGCGTGGCACTGGACCCTGAATATGGTGGAGACAGATTTTTGTGCATTAAAAGAAAACAACAGGATAACCCATGATACAATCTTTGGTCGTCTGATTTCTAATTAGAGAAAATATTAAGGTTCTCCATTTGAGAGGAAAAGAGTGAACAGGTTCAATACCCTGAAATCACAGAAAAGAGGTGTCCCACTCCCCCCCAAGCCTGGAGACAAAGGGTCCCAACATGCCATGTAGGGCAAGAACCCACAACAGGGCAGACCCATGGTCTAATTCCTCTAAGGGAGGGAGGGAGGTTCGGTGAGAGTAAACATAGTAACTCACTGCACTTTGAGGTTCCCAAAGCTCACCCCCATGAAGTACTGAGGTGGAGGGGGGAGAAGGGCACTAATATCCCTGATTTCAAGATGAAGAAACAGAAGGTCAGGGAGAGGAAGTGAGTTCTTTTGTTCAGTGAGTGTCCGAAGCAAGAAAGGCCCTGGAACTCTGGGAGCCCTGGATTTAAAGGCCAATTCTGCCACCAGTGCATGACCCTGGACACATTCCTGGACAGTCTTCTCATCTCTTTTCCCAAACAACATCATGGGACTGGGTGATGTCTGCATGCCCTCCTGGGTCTGCCATTCTGAGATGCTGTGACTGGATGAGGTTTGACTTAAATGTGACTATGAGTATGGAAACAATCATTGGCCTCAAAGACCTTCCCCCCAAACCACCCCTCCTGGATCCCACAGGATGGCTCTCATTTCTTATTCATGCCCCAATGAGATCTCAGGTCCTCCCCTGCCAGCCTCCTTTCCTGTCTGCGCCCTTGGTCACTCACACCTGACAACTCACCCCCCTTCACACATGCCTTCTCCTCTGGAATTCCTCCCCTTCCCTCCCTTCCTATGCTGAACCTTGCTCAATGCTGTTCCAAACTCTTCTTGGTTCCTGGACCAGAGGTACTGCCCACTTGGGGGTAGTCACTCAGGGCAGTTGGTAAGTTCTAAGGACCTCTAGCAGTTAGGGAAGTTCTTAATCCTCTCTCCCTATTTAAAACGTGGTTTTCACATGTTTATTTCCCATTTGATTGTAGAGGCTTCCAGAGGTCAGGGGATGCCCCTTGAGTCTCTTGGGTGTTTCTAGAACCTAGTGCAGGGCTGTGCTCCCACCAGTCACTCTCTCAGTGGATTCTTTATTTTCTTCTAAAGTAGTCTTTGTTCTTCTCTGGGCCTGATAAGATTGAACGTCTGTCACACAAAGTCTACAGGGCTGCTTTTCCAAGCTGGGCAGGACGCTTACCCTACGGGGTGACAGAAGCAGGGTCCCAAACCCAACGTAAGAAGGTGATGGTTCATCTGGAGAATTGTAAAGTCTTTTTTACCTGGGTTCAAAAAGTCAGCTTCCCAGACACAACATGTCAGAAAAAAGATCATTGGTATATAAGCCAGTTCTGAAGGGCAGCTGGGCGTGGCTGCATGGAGAAGTGCGCCCTGCAGGAGTGAGGGGGATGCAGTCTGGTTGTAGATGGACCAGGAGTTGTGTGCACAGCTTCTGAGTCCTCAGTTTTAGGAAGGATGACTGATAGGATGGAGCGTCTGGAGAGAAGTCAGCAGGATGGCAAAGGACGTGGAGCTCAGCCCACGAGAGGCTAGAACACTGGACTTGGCATTGGGAAGACCTGAGTTTGAATCCTGTCTTAGACACTTTCTATATGTGTGGCCCTGGACAAGTCACTGAATCTTTCTGCCTCAGAACATCAGAAAAGGGGCTGTGCTTTATGAGCAAAGCAGAATTGCAGGGGCTCAAAAGAAGCCCAAGATGCACCAAATTTAGCGAATCCACCCACAGACCATTTGTGGCCAACCTGTGGTGGATCCGTCTGAGCTGGCATTGCTCTGATCAGCCACAGTTGGACACATTGAAACTGGGCTCTAGCAGAGTGACATCACTGTGGGCAGCAACCAACCAAGTGGATCAATGAAAGGAAGAGGGGGGGTGTTTAGTTTGGAGGAGAGAAGATGCAAGGGGAGTGTGATGAGGCATCCAAGGAGTGCAGAGGTTGGAGTGTGAGCAGGTGAGTGAAGAGGGAGGGACGAGCTCAGGCATCCAAATTGTCTTCAAAAAGGGCATCAGTGAAGCCTCAGGCTGTGTCTACACAGCAAGGGACATCACCAGGGGTGCCAGGCACACAGGACAGGGTTGCTGGGGATGCCAGACAAGCCCTGAGGTCTCAGGTTCTCTAACAACCTGGAACAGTCAAGCTTTTTTCCATTATCCTATTGGCATCAGTAAGAGAGCTGACAGCCCGGTGCTTTTTTGGGATTCCAGAATTCCTTTGTCTTTCAAAACATCATTCTGAGAGCCCTAAAGAGGAAGGCCTCAAGTTTCCCAGGTCTGGCATGGCCCTGGTGAGGCCCAAGCTTAACGTTCATGTTTTCTTTGATGAGAACAATGGGAAGAGATACACACCACAGGAACATGGGGCCATGGGAAGTAGACTGGAGGGGACCACAGGGGTCATCAAGCCTAATTTCCTCAATTTGCTGTTGAGTAAACTGAGGCCCAGGGAGAGGACAGGACTTGTTCAGTATCTCACAGGGCTTAAAGACAACATTTCTGAGCACTAGGGACAGACTGATTCCCCTGCCACCCCAATGGCCTCTGGGCATCTCCATGACCCACTCCATGCCCCATTGGGTTTGTAGTGAAGAGATTCTAATCATCCTGGATTTGTTTTGTAAAGTGTGGATTCAGTCAAAAAGCTGCACTTAAGGACTTAGAAGGCCACATGAGGCCTTGGAGCCTCAGTTTGCGCACTCCTAGAGACTTTGAAAGGGGCAGAGCTCCATAAACTAACCCAGAGACATCCAGGTTCTAACCTGGCGAGAGTTTAACTCTCCTTGGAGAGGGCTATGAACATGCAAAGCAGACCAGAGCTTTGCAGCCAGAAAGAGGAACACACACACACACACACACACACACACACACTCACAGGCACAGGCACAGATACACACACACTCACATGCACACGCACACAGACACAGATACACACACAAGCACCTTCACACAGAGAGACACACACAGGCACATACACGCAGACACAGACACACATGTCCATGTGCACAATCACCTATGTACATGCCTGCAGACATTTGTATCCCCAGACAGACCAAAACAGACACACACTAACATGTGTACAAACACAGCCCTACCACAGTGGCACACAGGTGCACAGATAAACATGGACATACCAATGCACAAAGGCATCTCTAGTACACCAATGTAGAGACCTAGAACAACACACAGATGTATGCACAGACACACATGTGTGCGCAAGACCCAAGTGCATGGAGACACATGTACACATGCATATACATAGGCAGGCACGCAGAGGCATACATTTGCTCACGTGCTCATGCACACACAGGCCCATGCACAAGTGGGTGCACGTGCACACTCACACACACACACACACACACATACACATGCACACACACAACTACCAAGACCAGGAGTGAGATCAAAGCCAAACTTTCTCCTTCCCTCTCTCACTGTCTGCCCCCACATCTGAGTCTTGGAGCCTCCGAGTTCTATTCAGCCTGGAGATCAAACAGCTCACACATCTGCTCTGGTGGGGGGTTGCTTTTTTGAGGCTTTCAATAATTGGGGTGGGGGTGGGGAAGAGGAAGGGAGGAAGATCAACAGTCAGAAATAGAAACATTGCTTTCATTCCACCCGAGGAAGCGGGGATCTGCTGGCAGGGGCACATGCGGGTCTGTATATGCACGTGCCCACACACTTGGAGAAAACGGCAGGGGAAGGACACAGCTCTTTAAAAAAAGATCTGTTTGGAATTTTAAAACCCTCTATTTCTCTCTCTCTCTCTTTCTCTCTCTCTCTCTCTCTCTCTCTCTCTCTCTCTCTCTCTCTCTTTCTGCATCTCTCTGTTTCTCTGGCTCAATCTCCGTGTGTCTTTCTCCAGTTCTCTTTGTCCCTATATCTTTCCTCTCTCTCTATTTCCCCCTCTATCCCTCTATCTTCTCCCCTCCCTCTCTTCTCTCTCAGTCTCTGTCTCTCTGTCTCTTCTCCCTCATATCTCTCTCTCTCTCTCTCATTCTCTCTCTCTTCCTCCCTCCCTCCCCCCCTTCCTCCCTATCTCTCACTGTCTCTGTTTCCTCTACCTCCCTCTCTTTGTTTAATGGCAGCCGTTCAGCTTCATCTGTTTTCCAGCTGGGTCATAATCAGTCCCCTACTTTAAAGGAAGAAGTATTAACCTTCCCCAAACTAGCAGGTAGAAAGCTCTTGACTCCAGCTTGGAAGGCTGCATTGCCAAATCATTCCCATGTAGGAAAGTCTTTTTCCTCTGGCCTTCTTGGGATCCCAATTTTCTTACCTTTTACCAAAGAACTCAATTTTTCATGGGTCTCCTATGGAAATTGTTTTAAGTCACCATTTTATTTTCGGCATATGCATCAGGTTCCCTTTTTGTATTCCTTGATTATTTCATAGGGTCTTAAATTGACTTTCTGGCCCCTGGGAAATGCCTTACTCCAATTGTGAAGCCCAGCCTTGCTACAGGGCCAACTGTAAGGAAGGAGATCCAAAAGTCTCAATCTGGGCTCTCTTTAGGTACGGTGTCTTATTCAGCATTCCAGGAATTCCCTACAACAACATGAATTATATCATGGGATGGATCCTCTTCTTGGATGGTCACAGCTTCAGCTTTCAAGGTAATACCATTTCTATGAAATGACATCACCCCTGGGGTCCACCTCCAGGGACAGACTACTCAAACACAACTGTGAGTCCAGCACTGACCTTCCTTAAGACAGCTTCTTTTGCCAGCCTACAGGTGCAAAAGGCAATCTCCACTCGTTTTCCCTTTACCCAATTAAGCAAAGGAGTTGCCCACTGTTACATTCCTCAACCCAGCCTATCCACAGCCCCCACTACTGCACATGGGCAACTTTTCCCTCTTGGATGTTGCAACAGTGTACTCAAGGATGGTGAGGAAGTAGCGAAAGCCAGTAAGTATCATAGGCAGAGCCTTTCTTTAAGGCTGCACCAATGGGTCTCTCCATTTTCTTCTACCAGCTCCGGTAAGACTCATCCATAGACTCTCAGAGTTAGAATAAGTCTTGGGTGCCACCTTATCTGACCTAGGAATGTGGTTGGTGCAGAGGACCTGGGTTCAAATCCAGTATCTGGCAAATCCCCGCCTTGCTGACCACAGACCATTCTTCTCCTATCTCTGGGTCTCAGGTTTCTCTTTTGCAAAATAAAGGAATTGGACTTGACGGACACTGAAGTCCTGAAAAATCCCAAACCCATGGTCCTCTCATCTGATTAAATGTGCTTCTCTGTCATTCTTGAAAAAGTGGTTCAATCTGATAGAAAGCAAGAGAGCCAAGGGAAAACTGCATCATAGAAGGTGTTGGAGACTGTCCAAGAGCAGAGGGTGGCCAACAGTGTCTAAAGCAATAGAGAGACCGAGGAGGAGGGTCAAGCAAAGGCCACTGGATTTGGCAGCCTCAGTAACCCTGGCCAGAGAAGTTTCAGGGGAGTAGTGGGTTTGGAATCCAGATAGCAAAGGGTTAAGAAGTGGGAAGTTGGGAAATGAAGGCACGAGTGTAAAACAGCCATTTTGGGCTTCAGACCAATGCACGTACTCACATACCTCTTCCCAACTCAGTGGGACGTCTACTCATTATTTCTTTCCTTTGCTTTATTCACTGAGAAAGGAAAATCGTGCTTCTCCAAGACCCAGATTCTCTCCTCAGGCTTAGGTCAGAGCTCCCCCTCAGGTGGCCTCTGAACTTCAGGATAGTATTGCCATCCCCAGATTCCATCTAAAACATTCTCTTGAGACAGTTTCCCCTTTGAGGTGAGTGGCCCTGTTTCCCCTCCCCTCAGGGGTCCCCTTGTTTAATAATTTCCTCTTGTTCCAAAAACTTCCTCTCTTTCCTTTTTTTTTTTAATTTAGAGAAGCAGAGACTTGTAGATTCTGAACCCACAATTTCTCCAAACTCCAGGCTCCTTCATCACTCAATTCTTCCAGGGTCACCCTCCTAAGGTTTTGATTCTCTGATAAATTTCCCTCCAGTCTTCTTCAGGAAAGGGTTCCCCATCACAGGTACATAGCCCTATCCCAACTCTCTGGTCTCATCTCAGTCAGCAGAACCTAGATGAGTTGGCCCTTGAGTGAATTATAGGTGATTCTTCCCCTCTAAACTGATCTGGATTTGGGACTGTTCCGTCTGTGACATGTGTGTAAAGGTGAAGGATATTGCCATATAACTAGAGGGTCTGCACTCAAAAGCAAGGCCTATGAGTCCCTGCACTAAGCTGGGAATGGTGGGATGGGTGCTCCCTTTCTCTCCCCTATTTGATTCGTTGATAATGATAAAGTATATTCCCCCAAAGCGATGCCTGCGGATGGAGGAGAGGGGAGGTGAGAATAGTGGGAGACTAAGAAGCTAATCAGATAAACTAAGAGGAATGGCGGAGGCCGGTTCCCCCTCCCCCTCCCCGTCCCCCGCAGATACCGGCATCTGGCCGCGATGCGTCCTCTCCTGGGGTGTGTTTCAGAGCTGGAGGTGCAGGAGGAATGGGGAAAGTGGCGAAGAGGACGAGTAACTCCAGCACCCCCTTCCGGCAGGGGGTCACGACAGAATGGGGGTGGAGGGTGGGAAAGGGCTGGGGGCTGCACGATGATGGGAAAGGCAGTCAGGACAGCCCTTCAAGGAAGCCTGGGCTCCACTCCCACCTCTGCTGCTCGTCATTCAGCTGCCGAGTCTGTTTCCTCATCTGTGAAATGGGGAGCAAAATGAGTGTTGTTTCTATGACAAAGGAGACGATACACTCAGAGCTCACTAAAATGTGAATAATTATTTGGTTGCGAGGGCTCTCTCACCTTTCTTTCTCTCTGTCTGTCTGTCTGTCTGTCTGTCTGTCTCTCTCTCTCTCTCTCTCACACACACACACACACACACACACACACACACACACACACACACACACACACACACACACACACACACTATTGGATTTCCCCAACGGAACGTGGCTGCTTGAAGGCGGAGCCTGCTCTCTGGGCTGACAGCTCCTCACAGGTAGGGCGTATTTAATGTCGACTTGGATTGGGTTGGATGCACTGCCGCTGGGCTTCTCCTCTCACCTTCGGCATTCAGGGCTGTCCTTTCCAGGCTTGCTGCTGTTCGCCTCCCAGACAGCGGCTCTCTGCGGCACCCCTGCGGGGGGTGGGACTTCCTTGGCACTACGTTTGATCTGTCCCACTTAATTATTAGAATCGTTAGAATGTTCAAAATATTCTCCACCAGACAGTGAAAGAAATGAAAACAAACCCCAAGCCAAGCGACCATCGACTGTGGCAGAGGCTTCCTGGGCTTCATCCTCCGGAATCCTGCAGCCTTCCACGGGAGCGGTCAGCTGGTCAGCCGCTGGCTCCTGGGAAGGGCCCTTCCTTGGCCGGCCCCGCCTCCTTCCCCTTAGTAACAGCCTCTCCTTGAAATTACTTTGTATGTCATTTGTGTTCACTTGTCCATGGAATGCAGATTCCTTTGGGTACCGTAAGCTCCTTGAGGTCAGGCATTGCTGCCTTTTGGTCCCCAGCGCTCAGAGTGGTGCCGGCCACATCCTAGATGCTTAACACATAAATGCATGCTTAATTGAATTGGGTAAATGCAGGCTGAATTAAAGCTACTGCTAAAGAATTGTCCGTCTTCACCCCCAGGCTTCTGTCCCTAGTCTCTGTCGCCTGTCCCCAGCCTTAATCAAGTTGTCATATCCAGCCGGCGTCTCCTGGACCCCGTCACGATTGAATAAGACAAAATTTGCAGACAAATTTTTCGCAGCAGGACATTGGTGCCCTCCCGTGTGGCAGGATGAAAAGCACCTGTAACCTCTGCCCGGCCTCCCTCTCTGCCCCGCTGAGAAGCCTCTACATGCTAGCTCCCCACTGGGCAGGAACCTCCCATCCTCCGCCCCACCCCCACCCCACTCCCCCGCCACAGGAGACCAAAGGTTACCTTTCTTGGGCTCCCCCGGGTTTGGGCTGTTGAAGAATCCCATTATTATCTCAGCGAAAATACTCTCCCAAGAGCATTTGACTAAATAGCGTGAAAGCAATGTTGGTTCTTGCTGGGTTCAGAGTGCTCCCCTGGACCCACGGTCCTGCCAGCCCAGCCTTCCCGGGGCTGCTGTCTCACCCACATGTGTCCCCCAATCGCTTTCATTCCTTTATCAACCACCATGTGCAAGAAACAGAGAATGTTTTTGTTCCATCAGAGAGGAGGCTCTGGGATTGTTTTGTTTTGTTTTTTTCTTTTTTTACGGGGAGAGGGATTGAGGAGAGAAAAGGAGCTGAATGGATGAAGATATGGGCCTGGCTTAATGCTGTAAATCTGATTAATTTACCTTGTGACAATCCAACAAAAACGCTCTGGGTCAGAGTCCTCGGTGCAGGCTGACCTTTCACCTGTGGCGATGGCAGTGGCCATAATGAGGTCTCCCGCTGGTCAGAGGAGTGACCCTTCCTTTCACAGCTACCTGCTGCTTCTGACAATGAGATTGGACACAGCTTTCAACATGATGGAGAACACCTTCCAACCAAAAAGATTTTCTTTTTCCCCCCCTGGCCAGCAGAAAAATTGTCCAGACAAGCACCTCTGTCTTCGAAGCAGTGAACGTACCAAATAATCCTATGAAACTGGGGAAACAGGGGTGGGGTGGTATATGGGGGAATGCAGTGTTGAAAACGTGCCTCCCTCTGCAACATGGGGTCAGCTCTCTGGTCTCGATCATCTCTCTAATAAACGATGACAAGAGTCATGTGTAAGTGCCCAAGGTAGGGATGCTCTCATCTGACTCTGGAATTAACACACACCCTGGGAGGCAAGCCATTCCCAAGGGGTGGGGACCCCTTCCCTGGGCAGCCCCCAGATGTCTGCTTAGGCCGAGCACCACCTGGGAGTGTTCTTCCAAGGCCAGAAGAGATTAGGTAGGAAATTCAGCCTTAATGAGGGTTTGTTGGGCTCCAGGAGCCTTGCTGCCCAGCAGCTCTTGGAGATAGGGAGCTTTCTCAACATTGCCTCATCTCGGATCCAGGATCCCCTGCAGATTCAGAATTTCCTCAAGCTGTTAATAGACTCCCTGAACATACACTAGAAACATCTGGCAGAAGGACAGGCAGTGTTGAGCAGGCATGAGGGCATTGCTGCACAAGCAGCGGAATTAACCTTCAGCATCTATGCACGTCTTTGTTATCCGATTCACGTTTATTACATCCTGGTATCTCTCCTTTCTCAATAAATCAGCATCTTGTGTACTGTTTGTTGAGCTGGCAACATGTGTGGCAGAAAGACAAAGGATGATCACAAACAGCTGGTAATCAGGAAAGGTACTATTGGGGCAGCCACTTCCAGGGAGGCCCCAGAGGCTCATGGGAAAGTCTTGATCTCTGCCCAAAGTCAATGCTCTGCCCAATGCTGAGATTGTGCCTAGGTGGGAAACTCTAACTTCTAAATTCCCTTGGGGGGGGGGGGGAAGAGATAATAGTGTAATACGTAGGTATGTGTGAGAGAGACCGACAGAGGCAGAGACAGAGAGACAAAGACAGAGATGCACAGAGAGAGAGAGAGAGAGAGAGAGCGATGCTCCTTCTTTTCCTCTGGACTTTTCTGTCCTGGTCATGGGTGTTGTACCCAGCCTCAGATCTCCTCTTGGGGTCAGTGTGGCTGAAGGTCACCTTAGTCTTAGACAGTGTGCTATGAAAATGTAGGTTCATAGATTTCAGGAAAAACAAAACAAAACTCAAAGACGGGGACAAGAGCTCTGATAGAGCTGTCTTCTAAGAGACATGGGTCATGGGGCTAGGTGACCCAACGCTTCTGAGCAGAAGCTGGATGATCATCTGTGGGGTACATTATAGAAAGGATTCCTTGGGATTCAGAGGCCCCTGAGGTCCCTTCAGACTCATGGAGTCTGTGATTCTCTAAAACACCTCTGAGGTACTGGAGCCCCCACCGGCGTATTCCCTCACTGTTAGGTGCCAGTAACTGACTTTCCAGGTCAATTTTACCACTTACAATTAACAAACATTCCCAAAGGGACATTTATTTAAAAGATATGACGAGAACAAAAGTCTAAGTCCAGGGAGTCCCACTCCTGGCTCAGTTGCTGTATAACACTGGCCCCCCACATTCATGGTCAGCTACTGCTGGCCTAGATCCCAAAGGCCACTCCTTGTTCCTCAGGGCATTGATGAAACACTGGCTGGCAACTTGGATTCTAGAATCGCAGAACTTTCTCTTGACCTTGGATTGGAGGATCTTTTACCTTCCCTAAAACAGAAAAGAAGCAACAGAGAGATTAAGTGAGCAAGGCCTGTCCCAAGACCACATGGCCTCAGAAGGAAGAAGGTCCCAAGGCCTCTCCCTTTTCAGCATTTTTTTTCTCAACAGATGCCCTGAGTGAAGGTACCACCCTAGGGTGCAGCTGAATAAAATGAAGTGAAGAAAACAGGGGCTGACTCAGGGCTTTGTGAAGAGCTGCTCAGTTCTGGCCGGCTGGCCGGCTGACAAAGGCTCACCTCAAGCATATGGCTAACACTGGAATGAGTTACAGAATGGCCACTCACGGTACCAAGTCTCTCCCTGTCACGTCCCATCCGTGTCTCCTCACACAGGATCCTCGGCTTCTCCACCTGGGCAGATGGGCTCTTAGCCGCTCTGCCCATTTGCCCAATCTCTGCTGTACTTTTGTCCTCACTTGGCACCCCTTTGTGATTCAGTGGAAGGAATGGCAGAAAGTGGGGGTGAGGGATGTTGAGTGCCATGGGAAGAAGATAGAAGAAAGGACTTGGCTTCTTGGGTTCTCCCTAAGATCCCCCCCTCCATCCAGGAGTCCCCCTTTTAGGGCTATGTTGGGTTGCCTAGGAATACCCTTTCACCATAATTGTAACCTCATAGACTACAACATGTGCTTTCAGTCCATCAGAAACTCACCCTCCTCAGTCCCCAAGGCCTGCCCAGGGCATGGCCATCCCAGCATGGCTGCTGAAGGACCAAGTGCTGGGTGCTGGCTGGTGACCACAGTGCTTCTCAATCAGACTGTCATCTATGAGGAAACAGCCTTCCCAATGTGCCTCATGTGGTGGGGCTCTTTATGAATGACCCTGCTTTGGCCATGGACACAGGAAGTGCAGTGTCCCAGTCTGTCTCCCAAGCTGGTGAAAATGAACATCATCTTGGCTTCATCCGAAGCCTAAAGTGTCCTGTCCTATAGATTCCTTAAGGTGCCCCCTGGCAGCTTCAGCTTCTTGGAGGAGGAGGCCATGCACTTCCATATTAATGGACTCTGGTGGTGCTATGTTGGCATCAAGACCCTGGCAAACCCCTGCTATCATTGCCCTTAAGGGAGGCAAAGTAAGACAAATGAGAGATTAGAAAATTCAATTCCTTGGAAAAAGGGAATCTCTTCTTTTCTCCCTCCTTCCTTTCTCCTCTCTCCCTTCCTCTATTTCTCCCTCCCTCTCCCCCTTCCTTCCTTCCTTCCTTCCTTCCTTCCTTCCTTCCTTCCTTCCTTCCTTCCTTCCTTCTTTCCTTCCTTCCTTCCCTCCTTCATTCCTTCATTCTTTGCCTTCCTGTATTGTGTGGTTACAGGACTTCCCAAAGTATCAAAATCACAAGTGACCCAAAGGCCCGTGGAGAGGTACATGGTAGGTGTGTGTAGACTACAGGCTGTCACCACTGACGGCTTGCATGGGAGAAGAGCATAAAGTACATTAGCAGGGGCATAGATGACAAGAAAAAGAAGCCAGCAGGTCAGGGGGCAATGGATAACTATGTTCAGGCTACAGGCTGCTCCGGTGCCCCAGAAGGCCCTGGGGTAAGGGGCAGATAGATGCTCCATGGAGGATTCCTCAGGGGCTGTGAACAATCAGTGCAGAGGGTGAAGAGATGGAGAGGACTGGAGTTCTGGTGGAAAGGGGATCTAAGTGGACAAGGCGATGCTTGAGGCAAGATTTTGGTCAGAGAATCAACATTTCACATTTCTGAAGCGGCAGGAGCCTCACCTGAGGAGCTCTCATGGGCTCCGCCTGGATCAGCGAGGGAGAGCCGGAGGGGACCTCAGATGTAACCTCATTTCACAGAGGGGAAGGCTGAAGTTCTGGGAGGACAAGGACTTGCCCCCAGTTGCACAGAGCCTATCACACTGGGGTGAGGCAGGATGGGAGCCCAGCTTCCCCACCCACTGTCCAACGTCCTTCCCAGCCCCAGTCATCCCCAGGTCTTCCTGCTCCACACTCACGGCATATGCACAGAACAAACTCGCCTTTTGTCTTTTAAGTTTGTATTGATGTATTTTATTTTTATGATATAAAAACATCGAGGTTATCAGCCCTGTGACACATTACTTCTAATTACAGGCAGATGATATCTTGAGACATGCCACAATTTTCATCTGTTAAAACCATCTGAATAGACTCCAAGCAGTGGGAACAGACAGCATTGTTGTTCCTGAAGGCCCAGGTTAGAAGCTTCTCCACAGCTACACGTTTGGGAGAACACACTTTTGATTTTTATATCATTTTCACCACTGTAAACTTTCAGTTGTTGGAAAGAAGATGAAAGAATTCAGGAATTGGAACAGGATAAAACAGACGCCTCAGAAGTCAGGGTCTAATCCACTCGGATTTTGTTTTGTTTCCGACACATCTGATTTATTAATTTCTTTATTAGTTTTGTCTTGGAGAAGGATTTATTTAATTATGAATGTGGTATTGAAATGCACTAAATTCTACTAAACTGAGATAGGACCAGTTATCACAGTGAAGAAATCTCGCTGATCCAGACACGATTTTTAGCATCTCGAAATGCCAAGTTGTGACGATCAAATGCTGCCTGCCCAACTGCCAACAGGGTCCGAATGTTTGTCTGCTTTTATCACCAAAATTGCTTTAAAAAAAGTTGTATAATCATAAATGAAAATATTTATTTTTGGAAAAGCTATGTCATCAATCTAAATCTTTTTTTTTTTAATGCAGAGGTTACCAGCAGTCCATGAAAGTAACAAATAACTAACGGTACAGTTATCTCTCATCTGAAAGCGTGTGCTACATCCCACATCTGTAACACATGTGTACACATCCCCACACTCACACATACCTCCACTGATCCTTACACCTACACCCGTACTTTCATACACATACCAACACACCCATACTCACACTCGCACATGCCCACACGTATTCATACCCATTCTCTCTCTCTCTCTCTCTCTCTCTCTCTCTCTCTCTCTCTCTCTCTCTCTCTCTCTCTCATTGTCTGTCTGTCTGTCTGTCTCTCTCTCTCTGTCTCTCTCTTTGTCTCTGTCTCTCTATCTCGCTCCCCCTCCTTTGTCACAAACACGCACACACTCACACACAGAGAGACATACTCACACACACACTCACACACACACACACACACACACACATATACATACACACACACACACACACACACACACACACCCCACCACCACCACCACCACCACCACCACCACTACCACCACAATCTTTCAAAATCCTCCTTGACTAGTGAATAGGAAAGGAGTCACCTTGAGCCAGGAAGCCCAGGGTCCAAGACCCTCATCTGAGGCATTGTGGTAGACAGCCAAGAGTTCTGAGCTTGTAATTAGGAAGTCCTCAGACAATCAGCAAGTCATTGAACTTTCAGCCTCAGTTTCCTCATCTGTAAAATGATGGAACCGGACACAATGGTCCTAGGGTTTCTTTTGAGATCTAAATATGGGATCCTGACCCTTGGGCACATCATAGCCTCATGACCCTGGGCAGATCGATCACCTAACCCATATGGGCTCTAGGCAACTCTCTCAGTACAAGTCACAGCGCAGGGACCAATAGAGGGATTCTTCTCAGCTGGGAACTCCCTATACCAATCAGATCCCAGGTCCAGTCCCTTTCCCATCTCCTCCCTTGACTCAGCCTTGCCCAATCTTCCTCAGATTACGTCCCAGGGACTTATTTGAGAACTCTAGTGCCAGAATTTCCAGTACCTCTTCCCTAGTAAGACAGTGTTGAGCCTTGAAAAGGGAGGAGCACCAGGGAGAGAGCATTCAAAAGTTACATGTGCCAGAGCCACAGATCAGCCTGGATGCATCGGCCCAGGCTCAGAACGTTCTGGTCTGCTGAGGGCTGCAGCAGGCAAAGATGGGCACTCAGAGCTGGTCCCTCTGCTGGTGGTACGCTATGTGCACTGGGTTACCATGAGGGCAGGCAAAGAGGCTGGCTCCCTTCTGGGAGTGGTTGGCATATTGTGCCCAGGCTGCAGAGCAGGAAAGGTCACAGAATCTCTCAAAGATGAAAAGCATAACGAAGTCAAGGGAAAACGAGCTGCCTGCCTGGCATTTTTGAAACCTCCCTGAGGGCTTTACCCTGCAGAGGAGTGCCACCCCGTCTACCCCACTGCTTTCCCTCTAAGGAGCTCTTCCTGGGGAGCTGATAATGCCGATTTCCAGCATCTCATGTAAAGAAGGCTAAAGTCCTGGTCATGTGGCAGGTACAAGTCAGGAGCTGAAGCCCAGGGCCTGACTGGGATTGGTGAGAGTGGAGCAAGAGGAGACAAGGAGGGTCACCAAGGGCAGACCCCAGGGTACAACAGACCAGAAACTGGGAAGCAGTCTCTGGCCTTCTCTGGAACAGTGCGAGGGCCTCCCCTTTGCTTGTCTACAAAGAAGAGGGCCCTGAGAAGTCAGTGTCTGCGCGGTTTTAGATGTTCCTCTTCTCCTTTGCGGTTGTTTCTTCATCACTGGGGAGGTTTGCTGCCACCGATATTCCTTCTGGACACCGTCCTCCCCCAGACTCATTTCCTCCTCTTGATCTCTCTGCCAACAACCTTCATACCCCGCCATGGAGGACCAGCCAACCATGGCCGGGCCGAGCAGATCTTTTCCACCATTTTCCCCACTGCTCCCCCGTCCATGGCTGAACCTTTCCATCGACCCTTCTACAATTTCTGGAGTTTATTCTTCCTCGACCAGTAAATTGGCTTCAACCTTGGTGCTTGCCACTTAAACTGAGCCCCAGGGCCTCGGTTCCACCACCCAGGAAACAGGTTCAGTGTCCCCCAACTTGCACATCCAAGCCTTGTCATCGGAGCCATTTAGGTTAATGAATGAAAGGACACTGGTGTCTATTAAACACCTAATCTAAGTAAACACCTAGACACTACAGCTGGGGTGGGGGGAGCAGCTAGATGGTGCAGTGAAGAGAAGTGAATAGAGCCCCCCCCCACCCCAGCCCCAGAGTCAGGAGGATCTGGGCACAGGACCGGGGGAAAGGGATGCAAAGATAGAATGAAAATCAGTCTTTGTGTGCAAGGAATCTGCATACTCCCAGAGGGTCAGTAGGATGCACCACCCACACAGATCAGTATTTACAAGACTATTTAAGGAGGAAGAGAAAACCAACAATCTGGTAAATCCTTTAGAAAGTGGCCAGTGACCTGAGCCTTGAGAGAAGTCAGACAGGACTGCGGCAGACAGAGGTTACTGAGAGGTGGAAGGAAGAGAAGGCTGCCCGGAGGAGGAGTGCCTACCCAGGATGGGAAATGGCCCATGCAAGGGCGAGAAGGGGAATGGTGGCTTTGGGAAGAGACACTTAGGCCTATCTGGATGAATTGTAGAATGCATAAAAGGCAGCCTAGAGACAGATCTGGAAATGTTGGGTGTGTAAAATGTTGGGCGTGGCGTCAGGGAGGCTCATGTTCCTGAGTTCAAATGTGGCCTCAGACAGGTTCTAGGTGTGTGACGGTGGGCAAGTCACTTAACCCTGTTTGCCTCAGTTTCCTCATAGGTAGAATGAGCTGGATAAGAAAATGGCAAACCACTCCAGTATCTTTACCAAGAAAACCTCAAATGGGGTCACAGAGAGGTGGATATGACTGAAAAATGACTGAACTCCAACGTAATTAGCATTTGATCCTAGAAGCAAAGGGAGTCACTGGAGTTTCTTGAGTAGGTAGAGACATGATCAGATGTGCTTTAGAAAGTTCGTTTTCGTGGCTTTATGAATGTTAGATTGGAAAGGGGAGAGAGCAGAAGGGACACTAGTTAGGAGGCTTCACTGGACCGTCACCAAGAAGTTAGGAGGAGCTGGCCTTTGGAGAGGAGAGAAGAGGAAGGATGAGAGACGTGGCAGATGATGAATTGATACAAGCTGGCCACTGAATGGATGTGGGGGAGGCATGACAGGCAAGATCCTAGGATGCAAATCTGGATGCCTGGGCTAGTGCTGGTGCTCTGAGGGAGCAGGAAAGGGGGAGGAGGTGGGTTTCAGGAAAAAGACTTTGGAACACATTGAGCTTCACTTGTCTGTAGGACACCCAGGTGGGGACGGACAGCAAGGGGGACTGGAGCTCAGGAGGGAGACTCAGCCTGGATCTCTGTTGACCTAGGAATGACCTGCACAGAGGTCACTGAACGGCCCGTTGGCAGTGAGAGCATCAAGCCGGGCTCCATAACCCGGGTCTGGGCACTTGCTTCTAAATATAATTTGATTACATTTAAATTATATTTAATTTATATATACATATAGATCCACAAAACTGGCTTTCTTCTGTGATTCTCTGTATCAGGCTTTATGCATTTAAAAGCAGTAATGTTAGGAAGGGTCCATAGGCTTCTCTAGAATGCCAAGACACAGAAAAGGCGAAGAACCTCTGGCACAGAGACCAAAGAAAGCAGGGCTGGGGGAAGGGAGGCTGAGAAGGGAAATCAGCAAAAGGGGAGCCAGAAGGAAGAGCCAAGGAGGAGGAAGTGGTCAGCGGTGCCCAGCACGTAGCGCCATCTAGCACACACTCATTCATTTATTCATTCATTCATTCACTCAGTCCTGCAGAGAGTAAAAATGTAAGGACTGAGGAAAGGCCACAGGATTTTACTTCATAATGTAGCAATTGGGGGCAGACTTGGAGAAAGCCCTTTCAGATGAGTAGTGATATTGAAAAAGGATTAAGAAGTGAGTGTGAAGAATGGGAGTGGAGTGGAAGCAAACACAGATGCTTTTTCTAGGAGGTTGGCTAGGAGAGAAGGGAGAGTTAGAAGAGGAGGTGCTACAGCCCAGGGAGGGTCTCAAGGATGGGAGACATGGTAGGATGGTAGGAAACAGGGAGGGAGCCATTGAGGATTAAACTGGAGGTAGAGGAGAGAGGAGGGAATGGGGAGGACAGGGCTAAGGGTGGCCTTTGGTGAAATGCTGAAGGGACCGTGGAAGAAGCTGAGCTTCAGTGAATCTTCCCAGGACTGGCCCAGGGCCGGCCAGTTCCCACATTCTGGTCCACAGTTTGATTCTCCAGGCACATGGAGGTTTTTCTCAGTTCCTTTCAGGATCTCTACATACACTGCAGGGATTCTTTAGGGGTGGCTGAACCTAAATGTTGAAACCCTTTCCTAGAGGCAACCTCAATTAGCATCCTGGCTCCTTGAGTGAAGAAGACCTGGGTTTGATCCCATCCCAGACATACACTAACTGTGTGACTGTAGATAAGTCCGCCTGTCTTCCTCCTTTTCCTCAGATGTAAACTGAGTGTGACAATCCAGTTTCCTTCTCAGGACAGCTGACCTGGTGGAATGGGGTCATCTTTCTAAAGCATTCTACACAAATAGATAGATGCTGCTCTCATTCCCACATTGAGCAATCCTCTCTGCATTCAGACTGGGGGAAGGCACTAGCTGTCCTCAGGCATCTGAACCAGGAGCACTGAGAAGTGACTGAGGCAGATCCAGGCTTGACATCAGGGCAAATGAGATCGATCGATCGTTACAGCTGTCTAAACAGGGGGTGGGCTGCCTTTGGAGGGAGGGGAGGCTTTCGCCTTCCAAGGAGGTCTTTAAGCAAGGAGATTTCTTGTGCAGCTTCTACAGAGGATGAAAGTCCAGGAAGAAGCTGGACCAGATAATCTCTGAGGGCCCTTCTAATTCTGGGAGTCTATGATCAATGGAAGCCTAGGTGACTTTGGACAGGTCACTGCTCCTCTCCAGGTGTCAATTTCTTTATCTGTAAAAGGAAGATGTTTATGTAACTGCAGATTTAAAGGTGAAATGGAACTTTGAGGTCATCTCCTATAAAACTCTCATCTTACAGGTGAGGAAACTGAGGCCCCAAGTGGCTGACTTGCCAACTTTCCAGCAGGCAGTAAAAAGGTGGATCAGAACAGAAACCCACTTCCTCAGACTGGCAATCAAGCCCTTTCCCACTCTGTCATGCTGAATCAGACTCTCTCTAAGACCCTTTATTTGTAATCTACAATCTTTCTAATGTCCCAAGAACTCTATGGGACAGGGGGAATACATCCTATTGTCCCCATGACCCAGATAAGAAAGCTGCTACAGACAGTGCAGTCATGGAGGGCACCAAGCTGAAGGGTTTTCCCCAAAAGTCCCTGCCCCCACCCTGCCTTCCTCTCCTCTCCTCTCCCCAGCCAGCTTCATGCTGAACCTGAGAGGGGAGCTGGATCCACAATGAATTAAAACCTTAGGAAGGACTCCTGCCATCTCCAGGATTTTTTCTAGGGAAATGGGACCAAGAACAGCAGGGACCACCTCATGAGGCCCTTTGCTGTGCCTCTCAGAAGGTCTCTACATACAGCCAGTAGCGTGCTGATCACTGTAATCTTCTGATAGCTTTCTTGTGGTGTGCTCAGCTTATCACCAAACCTCTTCATGGAAACAGACACCGAAGAGCCTGATAATTCATCAGTGAGAATGTTACAGCTCTGGAGCTGCTTAGCAAGCTAGCCAGACAGTTCTTCATGGCATGTTCTCTCATGATCTTTGCAGTAGGAGCCAACAGGGGCATTGGCTTCCTTTCCTTCCCTTCCTTTTCCTCCCCTTCCCTTCCCTTCCCTTCCCTCCCCTTCCCTTCCCTCCCCTTCC
>CM053580.1:3089273-3163453 GCA_028627135.1 Pseudochirops cupreus | reverse complement strand
CCTTCCCTTCCCTTCCCTTCCCTTCCCTTCCCTTCCCTTCCCTTCCCTTCCCTTCCCTTCCCTTCCCTTCCCTTCCCTTCCCTTCCCTTCCCTTCCCTTCCCTTCCCTTCCCTTCCCTTCCCTTCCCTTCCCTTCCCTTCTCTCACTGACCTGAGTATATGGAGTCCCTCTTCCAGAATGATGGATCCTGGGAGAAAACTAAGCCCTCAGAATTCTCTTTTAATGTCTCATTTAAGGAAAAGTCCACATTTGAAGAGGAGGGAACACTCCCTTTTTTGTCCTTTTATTGGCCTGCTGCCTCTTTTCTCTTTAAATCCCCTCAGTGTGGTTTTGCTTAATTGGGGCTCCTACCACACTTTCTGTGCATTCATTTTCCCCTCTATTGCTTCTCTAGAGCTATGAAGCAGTACTGCTTAGACTCCCCCGCCATCTTCTTCTGGAAGATCTTACAGACAAGTTTCCCTTCTCAGTCGCTGGTGTTCTTGGCTGCCATAAGTCTCAGCACTCTGGCCTCCTGGCTATTCCTTACAGAAGATCTTTGCATTGGCTGTCCCCCCAGAGTACTCTGCTTCCTCCTGTCGACCTCGGCTTCCTTCAAGCCTTGGCTGAAATCCCACCTGCTACAGTAAGCCTTTCCCAATCCTTTCCATTCTAGTGTCTTCACTGTTGGTTCACTCTAATCTATGCTGTATAGAACTTAGTGCAGTGTTGTTGGTATGTTCCCCTTCATTAGACTGTGAGCTTCTTGTGGGCATGGACTGTGTTTGCCTTTCTTTGCATCCCCAACACTTGTAACACAGTGCCTGGAACCTAGAAGGTACTTAAGAAATGCTTTGATTTGACTGGCAAAGAGATGAAGCATTTCCTGGCTGGGGATGTTTCTAGGATCTTTTGGTCCCCTTGTGGCATTGATTGATTCACATCAATCAAACTTCTTGATAAATTGTAATAGTCAAGAAGGAGCCTTTTATCCAATTTTTTTCCTTCATTTAAATAGGGCAGGTTGGCCTTGCCCTTATCCAGCACCTTTGTCTTATTTCCATTCATGAGAATACCATAGGCAGTTTCCTGGTGCTGAGCACACTGGGAGTGGGCTGCCTTCCACACACGAGCAGTCAAGAACTGGACAACACAAATGTGAGACATGTTTGTGATCAGGATAGAAGGTTGGGGGGAGAGAGAGGAACAACCCAGACCATCCTGTGGGCTCCATCAGCATCCACACTGCTACAATGAAGGAAAGGCCCCAGAGGCTTGGCTGGATCCCTGTGGAGGAGGATGAGAGGGTGGAGCTCAACTGCAGTCAGGACCTGTGGAGGGAGCATCTGCCTTGAGGAGAGGAGAAGTCTATCAAACTCTCCAAGTGAGCCTTTTCTTTGGGAGCGGGCAGTCCTGAAGGTCCCTCAGCACAGCATCGGGCGTGCTGTAACTGACGCAGAGACGTTTGCTTATTGATTGAGGTTTATCTGCCCAAACTTTGGAGGGACACCAGAAAGGTGTCAGGGTCAGTGAGTCTAGTCAGCCCCTGGCCCAGACCCTCCTGCATCTCCAGCATTGTGTGCCCACTTACAGCCTGGCTCTGGGCGGGTCAGTTCCCACAGCGTGGTAGGGGAACCCTGGAGCCAGAGTTAAGAGAAGCAGAATTCAAATCCCAAGCAGGCTATTTATTAGGTGGGTGACTGTGAACAACCCATTTTCCCTCACTTTGCCTCCATTTCTTCCTCTGTGAAGGAGGCTGAGCTACATGAACTCGGTAGTACAACTCACCTCCAGATGTATGGGCCCCCTGATCCCTTGTCCCACCTTCACCACATGTCCTTGTGTCCCTCACACAATCACTTCTGTTAAACCCTCTACTCTCCACAGTGCTTCTAAGAGACAGTGAAGAGGACAGCAAAAGAATCTAGGCACAGGAAGGCCCACTGAGACAAGATCCCAGGGATGTATGATGGGGTATAATTTCCTGTTATGAAGTTTTCAGAACCTCCTCCCTAACCCCTACCCTACCCTCAGTACCCCTGGTTTCAGTGGTGCCCCTTAAGCTCAGTCCTGAATAATCATAGCTTTCATCATATGGCCCTCTGAGGTTTGCAAAGTGCTTCATATACAGGACATCATTTGAGCCTCATGACAACGCTCTGAGAAGGCGTATTGGGGGAGGGAGAGGACAGAGTGGGTAGACAGATTCCATCCACATCAGAAACTCCTAGGGTTTCTACTCCTTCCACAAAGGCAGAGCAGCAATCCATCTTCTTAGAATCTCGGAGAGTTGGGTGAGTCACTGCCCATGGCCACATGGCCAGAGGGGCAGCAGAAGAAGAGCTTGGTCTCAGAGCTTGCAAACTGAGCCCTCAGCCATCACTGCACCGTACTGCTTCCCCTTCAAACAATCCATCAATCACCAAGTGTTTATCAGGCACAGTGCCCTCACCGGGGGCCAATAACAAAAAATTAAATCAATGATGCCAACTTCCAAAGAGCATTCTACCCAAGAGACAAGGACATTTAAAAACAATTCTCACTATTGTGTCATAAGAAATGAGGAGCTGACGGACTTCCTAATAACTTGGAGAGACTGACGTAAACTGATGCTGAATGAGGGGAGCAGCACCAGGCGACATTGTAAACAGTCACAGACACATTGTATCTGTGATGACTGACTTTGGTAGACTGGGCTCCTCTCAGTAATGCAGGGCTGCGAGACACCCCAAAGGGCTCATGAGGGAAAAGGCTCTCCACACCCAGAGAAAGAACCACGGGGTCTGAGTGCAGAGGGAAGCAAACCACCTGCTCTCTCTCTTTTGCTTTGTTTTGTTTCCTCTTTCCCATTGTTCATTCCATGGGTTATAATTTGTCTTTACAGCCTGACTCGTGTTTAATGTGAAGGTATCTGTAGAACCTATAGTGGCTTGCATGCCGCCGTGGGGGGCAGGGAGGGGAGGGAGGGGGAGAAAGTTTGGAACTCTAGGGACTGTGGAACTGAATGTCATAAACTAAAAGTAAAGAAAAGTAAGTTTATTTAAAACAAGTAAGCAAACATTCTCTGCCACAAACACGGTACCAGCTAGCATTTGTGCCGCACTGTGGTGGGGGGCAGGGACATGACCCAAGCTCGGCAGCTCTCCAGGAGCACATCGGACCCTACGGAACTCCAGGCTCGGACACCCTCCATTTGGGCCTCCGGAGGCAGCTGGCCCAGTCTTGGTGATGGAACAGAATGAATCCTGCCAGGCTCACCCTCCTGTCACTGCCTGCCTACACCTGTCTCTGTGCTGCGCGAATTTCATGGTGTCCTGGGCATGATACTGCCTGGGGAGTCAGGACAGAGGGAGGTCCAAATCGAGGCTGAAAGTGACCTCATTGGGGTCCCCTAGACCAGGACAATTTCCCTTTGTAATGTGTTTTTCATTTTTAAAGAAACCATTTTTTAAGCATTTGGCCATTTTCAGAGTACAGCTTCTTCTCTTCACTCAGAAGAATTAATTACTCAGGGAAATACCTGGAAGATGAAAGAGTATGATTCGCTATTTAAGTCTCAGCCTTTATGCCCTTTGACCAATGGCTTTCAGATCTGATCCAGAAAATAAAGCGTCAATAAAGGTGTTTTGAGAGAAACATCTGTTGCTGTTCTTGGAGGCTGGGACTGGATTGAGAACTGGCACACCCAATCTTCAGAGGATTTGCATGACAGAGATTGATTGGGGTCGCCAGGTTAGCCAGAAGTAAAGTCCCAAATCTTATCTTTCAAATGCAGTGTCCAATTGATTTTCTCTGGACCATTACACACAACAGAGTGTGGTGAAGCCATCAAGAGCAGCCATGGTAAAACATTATCCTTTTAAAGATACTTTCAGAAGAAGTCTTTGGGATGCTCTGAGCTGGAGAAAGAGTCCGGAGGTGGAGCATCCACATCAGGTATCCAAAATGGAAGACACTGATTTCTGAAGATGGAAGGAGACACCAAGCAGACTTCTGTCTGATCTAGAACTAGCCAAACGAGAGCATTGGAGAGCAGGGCTCTGCCTGGCTGCCCGCCATGAGGCTTCTCCACACAAACAAGATGGCCCACTGGGTGGGGCATTGGCTGCAAGGGTAGGGCATTGCAAAGGGGAAGGATGTCTCTAATCTGAAATATCTCAGAGTTGGAAGGATTAGGGGGACATCTCTAAAATGACAACATGAGCCTGGCAAGGGGCATGGGCTCTGGCCTCTCTTCTTCTCCATTAGAGACTAGATGTTTGAGGGAAGGGGCAGAAGCATTGACCAGAAGAGCAAAAGCAGCCCCCTGGGCAAGCAGTGAGACACCTCCAAGGCTTCCCCCCATCTTCTGAGCTCATCTCAGTAGTATTTCAGTTTTGTGCCACTTCTGGGCTAGGGATAAAAAGGCAAAATCAAACAACCACTGCCCTCAAGAAACTTGTGTTCTCTAGGGAAATAGCAACATTTAAACCAATAAATATGTTCACACATTCACTAAGACAGAGATGTACATCAGAAAGGAGAAAAAACTAACAGGTAGGGGAATCATGAAACGCTTCCTGGAGGAGACACCGTATCATCTGGGCCTTAATAATAAAAATAATATCTGGTTTTTACGTTGTGCTTTAAGATTTGCAAAGTGCGTTAAAATGTTGTCTCGTCTCATCCTCACGGCTGCCCTAAAAGGCGAGTGCTGTTCTGTTCCTCATTTTACAAATGAGGAAGCTGAGACTGGACAAGGTGAAGGGCCTTGCCCAGGATCAACAGCTGGGAAGTATCTGAGGCTGGATTTGAACTCAGGACTTTTGGACTCCTAAGGGCAGCATTCTGGGCCACCTAGTGAATCTCATCATTCTCAGATAAGAACTCACAGATAAGAGCGTTTCTGCACCTGGACACAGATCCTTCTTTATAAAATAAAAATCCAGGTGGGTGGGGAAGTGTGCAGGGGACACCATCTTCTTTATGACTTCCTTTTACATAGTCTATGGCCCGGCCAAACTGGCTTTGATCTCCCACCTCTAAGCTTCTGCACTGGCTGTCCTCCATGCCTCCCTTCTGCCTCTAAGAATCGTCATCTCTGCACTGTCCATCACCAAATGTTCCACCTCTGGGCCAGGTGCCTCCTTTCAGTTTCCTTTGGTGTATTGTCTTCCCCCTTAGACTGCAAGCTCCTTGAAGACAAGGACTGTCTTTTTCTTATTTTTGTCCCTGGCTCTTAGCTGACACACAGTAGGAGGTTAATCAACGTTTATTGAATTGAAATAAACCGAATCTTCTCCAGGAGGCCTTTCCTGATCCCCTGCCTGCTATTGCCTTCCTCCCCACACCCTCTCTTGCCTTCCAGGATTTCACCTACTTATATCCAGCAATCAGTAAGTATTGACTGTGAGACTACTCTGTGCCAGGCATGGGAGAGAAATACACCAATCCCCCCTCAGCCAGGAAGTTTGTCTCTTGCCAGAAAGACAACCAGGATCCCCAGATGTCCAGGACGAGCCCCAATCAGCACAAGACAGTGATGTGCAATATGGGATCTCCTGGTTCGACTGGCAGCTGCTTGGGGTCAGGGAGCATGCTTTTGCCTTTCCTTGTATCTCCAGCATTTAGCCCAGTGCCCGGGCATAGTGGGTGTTTGATGAATGTTTGCTGACTTGAATTTGGAAGGAAGGGAGGGCAAAAGCAGGTAAAGGGATCAGTAAAGGCTGCAGGGGGTTCCTGGCAGAGAAGATGAAGATGGTCACGACATGGTGGTGATGATAATGGAAAGTATGGATGTAGCTCTTTAAGGTTTCCAAAATGCTTTACAAACAGTACCTCATCAAATCCTCAGAACAGCCCTGGAAGATTGGTACCATTAGTGTCCCAATTTAATGGAAAAGGAAACGAAACCTGAGATGTCAAATACTTCACCCAAAATCCCTTAGGGAGACTTGGGCTCTTTCTGCCTCCAGCCCCCCTGCTCTCTTCACTGAACCCCCTCACTTCCCCCATGAAGCAAAGGGGAAGAGGAAAGGCATCCGAAGCATGGGGTGTGGCCAGGGAGAAGTCTGACTTGCAAGAGATGGAGTGTTGTGCGCAATGAACAGGGAGAGAGTTGTTGTGGCTGAATGCCGGAGTGCAAGAAGCAGAGGCGTGTCCACCAAGGTTGGAAACAGGCTGAGAAGGACTTGAAAAACTAAATCAAGGAGTTTCTAGTTTGTTCTGGAGGGAATAAAGAGTCACTGGATGTTATTGAGTGGGGCAGTGATGTTGTCATACAGAAAACAATGGCTGCCAGCAGAGTGTGGGGTTGTGTGGACTGCGGAGAGACAAGGCAGAGAGACCAGTGAAGAATCTCCTTTAATCCTCTAGGCACCTAAGATGGGGGCTGGATCCATAGAGAGCAGGCATCAGATTCGAGAGATGGTATGGAAGAGGAAACAGCCATATTGCAGAACTGATGGTCGTGTGGGGTAAGGGAAAGAAAGGAGTCTAGAATAATGCCCAGGTTATCACTTAGGTGACTAGGAGGATGATGGTGTCCTCAAAAGTGATAGGGGACTTGGAAAGAGGGCCAGGTTTGGGAGTAACAGGAGGGAATTCTGGTTTTGAAATGTTGAATTTATGATATCTCTAGGCAAATGACCAAGATGCAATTGGCAGTAAAGGATTAAAGGTCATGGAAGTGACCAGTACTTGATGTGTTAGAGCTGGGAACCATTGGCATAGAATTGATGACTCAAACCCATGGGAACTAATGCAGTGACAAAGAGAGAGCTTAGAAAGAGGAAAAGAAGAGGTCTGGGAGAGAGCCTTGGAGAACTCCACATCCGCCATTACTGGGTATGACATGGTTGACGAACCAGGCAAAGGAGAGCGAGGAGGAATGATCAGGCAGGTAGGGGGAGCCAGGGAAGAGTCGAGTTGGGAAATGAGGGAACAGGGAGCACATGAAGAAGGAGACAGTTGTCCACAGGGTCAAAGGCAGCAGAGACAGGGGAAGTATGAGGACAAATGAGACCATGATGTTTAACAATTAAGAATCCTCGGGAACTTGGAGATTTGAGTCGAGTGAGGTCAGAAGCCAGGATGCTTGAGTGGGTGCTGTTCCTTCTGATCCAGTGAAGCCCCCTGAGGGGCTTTTTATTTTCTGTCTTTGTATTTCCAGCTCCTCCAACCTTGCCTGGCAAATAAGCATTTAATAAGCACTTGTTGGTTGGTCAATTCACATGTAAGTTACCCAGTTGGCTAGTAATTTCGTGTTTATTAATCAAATTTCTGCTTGTGCTTGAGGTCCAATGCAGAGAGTGATTATCATTGCATACCTTTGGGTGGTCAATATGGCTTTGGCTTGCAAACCGCCCATTGGAGCTATGATGCGCTCAGTCTCAACTTCCCCAGTGGCTTGGAGAAAGACTGAGAATCCTGGTGCGTGGCTACACTGCTCCCTAATGGCTTTGTGAACATCAATTTGTCCTCTTTCTGGGCCCTTCACCCTTCTTTGGTCTCCCCTGAGTTCACTTGCTGTTTGCATGAGGTCCTACATGCATTCAGAGCTGGAGAGCAGATTGCCTTGGGCCCATTCAGGGATGGCGGCCTTTCTTTTCTAGTCCTGGTAATCCGGTGATCTTTCAAGGCTGAATCCTGGAGACAAGAAGGAGCCAGAGCCATTAGACACTGGCCTCCAGCCTCCTTTCCCCCTCCCAGCCCTGAGCTCTCCTGGCTGGTCCAGGACTTAGGTTCCCATATTGTGCAAAGAGGCCAAAGAATGGGCCCTTAGCACTCAGGCTAATCCTTCTCTTTTCAAAACAAGGAAGTCAAGCTTTAGGGGGGAAAATTATATCATTTGAGTTAATTGGTTTCGGACTCTCCAGAGCCCCAGCTGTCTTGAAGGGATTTGTTTGTCCTTCCAGACCCAATTAGAGACATTCAGCTGATGAAACATACTTTCTAGGACTTTGTATGAAGCCATTCTTCTGACCTCGGCCTCCACCTACCTCGAAAAAGTGCATTTTAATCAAGTCTCTCCAAAGGAGAGATCTTCCATCCTGGAAACATGCCTTTGGTGGGAATCAGGTACCTCTTAGGGTAACAGTAACAATGCTGCCCTCTACAAAGACCCACCCTGCATGCATGCATGCACCACGTGTATGTGCTCACACGGGGTGGCACCAATGTACATGAATCTGTGTGCCTGAGCGTGCATTGTATGCACATGTGAGCACTGGGTGCCCATACACACGTGAATGTGGGCACGTGTGTGTATGAATCCAAAACTGTTAAGCAGCCAGACAGGAAGGCGTCTTCCTCAGTCACTCAGATGCTATCAAATAGTATGAATCTTATCAGATCATTTGGACACACGCCCTTGTAGTTTTGGTCTCTAGGCAGGGTCTGGTCAGGGTAGGGGCTTGAAAACAGAAGTCTGTGCCCCATGGTCTTTGTACAGCTTCATACACATGAACACAATGACTCAGTTCCCCTCACTGTGAAATTATAATGGTGGCATGTTTGTAAACCATGATGCTTTGAGATCTTTGCTCTCTAGCCCTGGGGCCCCACTGTGACCTGCCCGCATCCTAGGCTCTGGGCAGTCTTACTCCCAAGTCGAGACTCAATACATTTATGGAAGAATATCACTTTGTGATCCTTAGGCAGGGTCTTCCCTGGAACCAAGGCCCACATTCAAGCAGTAAAATTCTTCTGGGGAGACTCTGCGACCACAAAACCCGGCCTTGACCAGAGGCCAGGCACTGGAGGGAATAGCAGAAGCCATCTAGGCCAGTCGGGTCATTTTCAAGGTTGTGGAGGTGAAGCGACTTGCCCTGGTCACATAGGGCATGTGACTGTCCCATCAGGTGGGCCTGGAGTTCATGTCTTTCTGACTCTAACTTCACTGGTTTGTTTTGGGCTTTGTTCAGCCACTAAATCATTCTAAATGCCACCATCCCAAGAGAAGTGTGTGGTTCGTTGAAAGGCAAAAAGGGTGATGCATAGTGGGCATGCACAGGCCACACCAAGAACAATGAGGGCTAAAGCTGTGAGTGTAAAGTCATTCAGCGGATGACCAGGAAAGAGGGGCTGCTGGGCACTTGGGAGGGGGGACCAGCCACCAGATGACAGCCTAAAGGCTTCATCAGTATCTGTGCAGACTCTGGACCTCTGACCATTGATGACCACCACTGGGAGCCAGCCCTCCTCCTCAGTCCTGGTCACCAGATATCATGCTGGAGAGAGTGTCAGATGCCTTCCTGAGGTCCAGATGACGTCATCTGGGATGCTCCTCATCCTACCAGGATGCATTATGCACTCAGAGAATGTCTAATCAAGTTTGCTGAATTGAATTGAGTTTTACAAATTGGGTAAACTGAGACCTCAAAAGTGCCCTGACTTTCTCATAGTCACAGATTGCTAGCCTGGTGGCAGAACAGGGAGAGGGCCCAGATCTCCTCTCTTAACACGGCACCTTTCATCCCCCGATGCCTGCCTCAGCCTTGTGGTAGCCCACCACTCCACCTCCACCCTGGCCCTTGACCCAGACCCTGCATCTACACAGCCCAGGAGCCTGCCTTCCACCCTCTCAACCAAGCCATGCTTTTGGAGGCATCTGTGACTCACTGACACGTTTATGGCCAGGACTTCCGAAAACGTCCCATTGCCTCTATACCCGGCTGCCATTGCCTCTTCAGCATTGACTTCAGACATTCTGTGCCCTGTCCAGGAAGGCCATCTCCAAACCCCCTGCTCCCTGACAAGAGACAGCAATGCCTCCACAGGGGCTCTGCTGGGAACAATCTGGAGATCTCTGAGGAGGGGCCTCTGTGGGCTCCTAATCTGTGCTTGGGGCCTCCTGGCCAGCCAGGCAGGGGAGATGTGTGGGCTTTCTAATTAGACAGGCAGGTGCACTTGCCTGTGTGGATCAGCCTGATGTCAGCCTCTAAGCCTGGAAAAACAGTGTTCCCAGTGGGGGTCACAGCTGGGACAGAGCTGGGGGCAGGGGTTGGTGCTGTTTCTTTGTGAGGACAAACATGAAGGCTAAAGTCTAAAACAGGCTTGTTTGCCTCCTCCACACCCCCTCCAGAATGTGAAGCCCTGCAAACCAAGGAATTGCTGCCTGCTCTGGGGGGAACTAGAGCAGACACTCATCTCCCAAACACGAAGCGGAGACCCCAACCCAACAGCTCCCACTCTGAGCGTTGGGCAGCCAGGAGTGCCACACTTAAGAGCTTTTGAGATGCTGAGGCTGAGACTTGATTTACCCAGCTTGAGGAGACAGTGCTTCATAGCCAGCCTGGCATGAGGGCAGCTTCCCATCCTAGACCCTTATTAGCTGTGGGTGTCTGGGTTCTCACTCTCTCTCTCTGTCTGTAAAATCAGAGCAATAATAAGGCTTCTCTCGATGGCCTGTGGTGAGACTCCAAGGAAACCATGCAGGTACGTACTTTTCAAACCTGAAAGTGCAGCAGAAATGGGAGATATTAGTGACAGAGAAGTGCCCTGGCCCGAGGTTCCTGAGAGGTGGTGAGAGCCTGTAGCTTCTGGCAGAGCTCTGCTCCCAAGCCCTGACCCAGTCAGGGAGCTGCAGAAAGTCACTGAGAGCCCAGAAGCCAGACTGAGTGCTAGAGGGGCCCTTGGGAGCATTGATGGCAGAGAGTAGCCTGACTCTAGCATCAGGGACCTGGGTTCAAATCTGCCAACTACCTTTTGTGTGGACTTCTGCAAGTCACCACATCTCTAGGTCTCAGTTTCTCTCCCTGTAACATTAGAACAGTGGTTCTCAACCTGTGGGTCACGACCCCTTTGAGGGTAGAACGACCCTTTCACAGGGGTCGCCTAAGACCGTCAGAAAACACATATTTCCGATGGTCTTAGGAACCGAGACACTGCTCCTCTATCCATCTCCAGGAGGGTCCACCCACATACAGATACGCCCACATATGAGTATTAAAGGGTCACGACATTAGGAAGGTGGAGAACCACTGCATTAGAAGATCCTTGAAAATGCTTCTAGCTTTACCCCAGGAGAATCTTCACCTGGAGTCTGTGAATTCTTCTGAAAAATACTGGGATCAGTGTATTTTAATATCGTCAGTTTTCTTTGCGTTTGGAGGTGTTTTATCCCATGCATTCTTAAATAGACCATTCTTCAGAGAATGGGTCCCTAACCTTCACCAGACTGATTGTCCAAGGGGTCCAGGAGACCACTGAAGGGAAAACATGAGAGAGAAGGTGTCATGATCCAGCCACCTTGCACCCCCTTACTTCTCAGATGCAGAGATGAAGCCCCGCCTTTCACTCTCCATGAAGGGGAAGGGACCCGTCTCATGGATGGATGCCCCTGACACCAGGGCATCTCGCTTGCTTGTCTGTGTCTGGTTTGTATGTGTGTGCCCAGAAGTTAGGGCAGGAGGTGGCAATCAGTCTGGGCAATCCTGTGAACTGAGCCCTTCTCAGAGTCATGTCTTTAAATGCATAGAATGAAGTGAATGGAATTACAAAGGAAATTAATCACATGAATAAATGTGCAGTTATCAAAATCTTCCATAAAACCCCATGGATCCTAGGTTCAGAACCCAGATGGAGTAAGAGCTCCATCATCCCCATGGCGAAGTCCCACAGTGAATGGCAGATCAATGCTAGGTGATGATGCTTGGAGCAGTTGTCTGCCTTCAGACGGTTCTGGGCTACACAGAGCCCAGGGTCTTCAGGATAAGTTACTGTGGGAAGGACTGGTCTTTGGTGACTTGCTAATAACAATGTTCAGTTTCCCATTTTGTTTGAGCAGTCAGCCAAGTTCTAACACCAGCAGAGTAGAGGGATTTAGGAGGTGGGGTCTAGAGAAGCAAAGACAAGGTGATTCTTCCAAACCAGTAGGACACTGCTAAAGATGTATGATCAAGAGATGGAAAAGTGAGAGTGAAAAGTCCTGATGATCCCAGCATCTGTGAAGCCAAAGCCAAAGCCCCAGCCTGAGCCTCAGAAAACCTTTCTCCAGAGAAAGCTGAAAAAGAGAAAATTCATACTTGAGGTCTAGGAAAACCTGAGCAGTGCAGAATGTCCCCAAATACCAGCCATTGCCCGCAGGGGCAGGCTCCTTCTTGGAGGGCTTCAGGTCAAGACTGGAAGGCTTGTCAGAGTTGGTGTAGAGAGGTGTCTTCTTTGGTTCTTGCTAAGTCTAAATCAGTGGTTCTCAACCTTCCTAATGCCACAACCCTTTAATACAGTTCTTCATGTTGTGGTGACCCCCAACCATAAAATTATTTTCATTGCTACTTCGTAACTGTAATTTTGCTACTGTTATGAATCTATCTGATATGTAGGATGTATTTTCATTGTTACAAAGTTGAGAACTCTGGGTTCTCAACTCTCACAAGTTGAGAACTGCTGGGCTAAATAAACACTAAGGCTCCTTCTGACACTGAAATTCTATGAGGTTTTAGAGAGGCAAATTTTGGCTTTATAGAAGGGAACATTTCCTAACAAATGGAGTTACTCAAAGTGTAGTGGGCTGTCCCAGGAAGTAAGGAATTTCTCATGAGAATTTTTCAAGCAGATACTTTCTGGCCACTCAATGGGGTTGCTGGTAGGGGAAAGTCCTATCTAGGTAGAAGCTATGCCATAGGCCCCTTTGGATACTGCCGGCTTTGAAGGTCTGTGATTCTGATGAAGTACCTGGATGACCACGGGAGACCCAGTGAAGAGGGAGACTGAATGAAGATAAGGCCACACAGATGTCCAAGTCCACATCACCAGCTCACAATGGCGGATGGGGCAGTTGGCCCCATGGTGTCCCCAGCAAAGAGCTAGATGGGAAAAGTCTGCTAGGGAATAGGGATCCCCTAAAACTCCCCTGCTCCATAAAATTTCCCCAGGCTGCAGGTGTTTGTTCTAAAAGGGCAATCTCCTTTGACAGTCAGACCTTGACCATTAGGAGTTGGGGTAGCACATGACAGCTCTTTGCGTAAGAAGATGCCCAGCTGCCACTGAGCTGCTACTACATGAGCCCTAAGTAAGAGGCAGAGGTCCATTTGTGATGCCCAAAACACATATTGTGCTGCTGATGTACTTTTAACGAGGACCAGAGCAGTGGCCAGCCTAGTGCTTTGGGTCCTCCTCTTTGCAGGGCAATGACAGACCCTCCAAAGTTACATGGGGAGAAATTCTTGCCTTGGCCACTCCTGAAGATGACAGGAGGAAGTCAAAGGGAGGGGATGAAGGATGAATTGTAACACACCTGAGGAAATATATGGAGGGCTTCCTGTCAGGGGTCTCCCCCAAGCCTTGACTCAGAAGTTATAGCATGAGAGGGATCATAATGGAGGCAGATGAAGCATCATAACCCTCTCTGCAGCTGCTTGTCTAAGCAAAGTAGCATGAGAGTCTCGGTCCCATTATAATTGGACTCCCCTGTCCCTGGGGGGCTTTGCCTCTAAACTCCCTGGGCTGCCTTGGAACCTGCTACCCTCCTCCAACCCTCATGAAGGACTCTCAGACGAAAGCAGGGGAAGCAGCTATTTATTTTTCATGACTCTTCTACACGCTTTTGATTGAATTCACATTTTCCAGGTACTTCCCTTCCATGATGACAAACTTTGCAGCCAAAGCTTAATGATGAGGCGGAAAAACTTTCCCACAATTCATAATAGAACAATATACCAAGAGACATGACGTCATATGGTTTTAAACAGGTGCCGGGCTTGGAAAGAATTTCTAAAACAGTGTTTTAAGGGGTTCCATAAATGGTTAATAAAATTTATATGTGTGATTTATTATCTAAAAATATACAGTATACATGAAGTCCATTTGAAAGCTATGTGAGGATTAGGCTGCCATTGGATCTGATTATTTCACCTAGAAATACATAAAATGATCTCAATCAGTCCACTTTCAAAGAAACAGACCCTGTTTGTTCATAGCTCTCCTGTGTTTACATATTGGAACAAATGAAACATTTTATTTGTCGGAAGGAAAAATTAAAATTATTGATTTGTTAAGTGGAGAGGATGGCAAAATGGCTAGAGTGCCTTGGCATGACTTGTCTTCAAATCCTCCCTCTTCCTTTTACAGGCGGTGCCACCATGAGCAGCTCACACAGTGTTGGTCAAGGATCAATGAGTGGGAAACCCTTCCACCAAGGCAGATCACCACTCAAGGATGACTTAGACTCTTGCTGAGTCGACTGAGGATCAGGGGTTGAGTGATTGCTCCCCTCCCCAGGATGGGGTGAGGGGGGAGTACCAACTGCAGGGGAAGTTAGTAAAGGCTCCCTATAGGAGGTGGCATCTGAGCTCAGTGTTGACGGAAACTAGGGATGGTGAGGAGAAACACATAGGCAAGAAATTCAGCAAACTTTGTATAAAACCTTTGAAGAACCCTTTTATAATTATTTAAAAACACAATGCCAAAATCGAAAGCTTTGAAGAATAGTAATTTATGGTCCCCCCCCCCCCAAAAGATGCTCCCTCTTTGCGGAGAGGAATGGGAGCTATGGATCTGGAACAGCGCATGCACCATCAAACAATTTGAAGAAGTGCTTAGTTTTACTAAGTTGTATTTTTTTTCTCTTCGATTGGATGAGTGTGTGTGTGTGTGTGTGTGTGTGTGTGTGTGTGTGTGTGTGTGTGTGTGTGTGTGTGGTAAAGTACTCACTATGTGCCAAGCAGTCTTCTAAGTGCTGGAGAGAGAAATAGAAAAGTGGACTAATGTCTACTATCAGCGAGCTTGCTTTCTAGTTGGGGGAGCAAACGCGTACCAGAAGGTCTGGCTGCGGGGCAGATGGAAATACCTAGCCGTCCTTCCAGTGTGTCATCAGGTCAGAAGACAGTGGGCAGGGGCAGGGGCACCTATTGGCGCAGTGAGTGGTGGGCGTTGTTTCCTGGTAGGACTGGAGTTGTTGTCTCCCTGCTCACCTGAGCGGTAACAATGGCCTTCTTTACTTAGTTGGGGGCGCCATGGGGGAAGAGGAGTGTTGGCCTCCGCCGTTTCTGGGAATGGGCTGGTGGGTAGGAGGGGGAAGGAATTAGTGGCTGGAAAGTGGGAAGCCCCCCCTTCCAAACCCCGTACCCCCTCAGGCTTGTTCTTCCCTTTTTATTTATTTTTTGGTTTTGGGGGGGATTGTTGGGTTTTTTTGCTTTTTGGAGGGGGGAGGGCAGGGCAGTTGGGGTTAAGTGACTTGCCCAAGGTCACACGGCTAGTAAATGTTAAGTGTCTGAGGCCGAATTTGAACTCAGGTCCTCCTGACTCCAGGGCCAGTGCTCTATTCACTGTGCCACCTAGCCACCCCTTGTTCTTCCCTTACCTTTTGTTGGGAGGGGGTGGTGTTGATGGGTGGGGGGGAGAGAGGGATAGATTTCAAAATGAAGACAATGTGCAAACAAGATAGAATGAAAATGTTCTAAAGAACAGCACCTTAAAATAATGACAATAGCAGGCAAACTGCTCCAGGCTAGAGACTTTTCCATTTCGTATCCGTACCCCCAGTAGTAGGTGTTTTCTAGAACATAGGGGGTGTTTTCTAGATACACGCTCGCTGATGAAGTGACTGAAATAAGACCAGTGTTCTCGGGCCTGACTACCTTCAGTTTCATGGTCACAAAGTACCACTCAGTTTGATTGAGCAAGTATTTACTGAGCGCTTACTGTATCTTTGGCCTGAGGGTGCCAGGGCAAATTGAAAAACAGTCTCGGAATTCAAAGCGTCACATTCTCCTAAAGGTAAGAGGAATGCACACAGGTAAGTCAGAGTGTTCTCAGAAAAGGGTAAAAGGCATAGTAAAAAGTGGGGGAGGGGTGTCGGGAAAAGCTTCCTCCCGGCAGGAGGTGCCTCCTGGGTTGAGCCTGGAAGGAAGGATTCTAAATGGCCAAGGTGAGGAGGCACAGCCTGAGCAAAGGCGTGAAGGTGAGAGAAGGAATGTGCCCATTGTGGCTTAGGCAGCTGTCCAGATCCGTAGAACACTGAGCGTGTGAAAGGGAATAATATGGGCTCAGTCTAGATAGTTGGGCTGGAGGTGGTCAGACAAAAGGATGGTGGAGTTGACGTCCTTTCGAGACAGTCCTGTAATCCATGGCGAGGCTGCGGTGACTCGGGTTCTCTGGGTAAGCTTGCCTCCTTCCCTTATTCCTTGTTTAGCACTACGCTAGCGTTCCAAATTCCGCCAGTTCAGAGAAGGGAAGGCCCTCAGCGCCAAAGAGCACAATGACCCAAATGAGGTGACACGGGACCGAGGACCCCGAGAATTCAGAAGCAGGGATTGAGCGGCACCCTACTGTGAGCACTGGGCTAGACTCCCCAGGCGCAAGAGTTGGAGGTGGACAGAGGGGATTCGAAATCGGGAAGACTTGCGGAACAGATGCAGCGTGGAGCGAGCAGGGTGGGAGAACAGTGTAAACAATGACTACATCCTAAAGGAAAGCGCTTTGTGAACACTTGCAAAACTCTGAGATGGGCGCGGGCGGCCAGCTTCAGCTCCGGGAGGCTGCCGGTGAAACACGCCTTCCACAGCCAGGAGACCGTAAGTGATAGGCGAGAGGGGGCCAACTGAGGCGCGCCTCGGCAGAGACGCCCAAGGTATGCGCTTGTTTTGCTTGGCTAACTTCTTTGTTATCTGAGTGTCTTCTGTGGGGGAGGGAGAGAGGAGCTGGTTATAGAGAAAAAGAAGAAGAGGAATAAAGGAATATCAGTGAAACATTTTAAACACACATAGAAAAGAAAGGGAAACTGAGTAAGGGAACCGCGATGCCGGGGCACGGCAGGTTCTACTAAGTTAAAGTTATTATAGGACGGTGGAGGACGACTCCTGGAAGGGAAACTCCCTCTACCACTAAACCTTGGCACCTTCACTGCCCCTTAGAGAGCAGCCTGAGCACTGAGCGGCGATCAGCCCAGGGCCCCCCAGCCGCGGTGGGGAAGAGGCAGGGCCTAAATCTGGGCATCCTGACGCTAAGGCCAGCTCTATCCACTAAGCAACACTGCCGCTTATATTTTTTTGAAAAACAACAGGTAAGCATCACAGAAGTTATCTTTCCCAAAGAAGCCTCCTTTTTGTTTGTTATGCATATGAAAATGTCCATAATCGTTTAATTTGAAAGTATTTATTTTTATATTCTATTAATATTAAATTAATTAATATTAATATTATAAAAATAGAATTCAAATAAAAAACCCACAATCTTTCCTGTGCCATAGAGGAGCAAGAGGTCTGAGGGATGACTGGACAATCCTAGCAACATCTACACAAATGTGAAATAATACAACGGAAAGTGTGGTGTTGGTTTTCAAAGAGATCAGAGCTATCTATAATAATATGAAAAGAAATGCTGCAAATCACTATTGATTAGAGAAAGGCAAATTAAAACAACTGAGGTACCACCACACACCCACCAGGATTAACTCATATGACAGAAAAAGAAAATAATAAATGTTCTAGAAAATGTGGGAAAATCAGAACACTAATGCATTGTTGGTGGAGTTGTGAACTGACCCAACCATTCTGGAGAGCAATTTGGAACTACTGCTAGGTCTGTATCTCAAAAAAAATTTTTTTTGCTTTTTTTTTTTTTTGGAGGGGGAAGGCCAGGGAAATTGGGGTTGCCCAAGGTCACATGGCTAGTATGTGTGAAGTGTCTGAGGTCACATTTGAACTCAGATCCTCCTGACTCCAAGACTGATGCTTTATTCCCTGCACCACCTAGCCACCCCACAAAAAGAATGTTTAAAAACACAGTCAGCTATATTCATAAAAGCTCTTTTCATGGTAGCTAAGAATTAGAAGTTGAAGAGATGCCCTTCAGTTGGGGAATGACTGAACAAGTTGGGGTATGATTGTGAAGGGATATTATTGTGCTATAAGAAATGACAAGCAGGATGATTCCAGAAAAAACCTGGAAAGACTTTCACGAACCCATATAAAGGGAAGTGAGCAGGACCAGGAGAACATTGTACACAGTAATAGCAACATTGTATGATGATCAGCTGTGGATAACTTAGCTCTTCTCAGATACACGATGATCCAAGACAATTCCAGAGGACTGGAGATGAAAAACGCTTGTCCACCTCCAGAGAAAGAACTGATGGAATCTGAATACACACTGAAGCAAACTATTTCTCTCTCCCTCTCTCTTCCTTCCTTCCTTCCTTTCTTTTCCTTCTTTGTTTTTTCCTTCTTTTCTTTCCTTCCTTCCTTCTCTCTCTCTCTTTCTTTCTTTCTTGTCTTCTTGTACAAAATAATTAATATGGAAAAAGATTATATTTGCATCTGTATGAGCTATATCAGATTGTTTACTGTCTCAGGGAGGGAGAAGGGAAGGGGGGGATAGAATTTGGAGCTCAAACTTTTAAAAATGGATGTTAAAAATTGTTTTTACATGTAAATAGGGGGAAATAAAATATTATTTTAAAGAAGTGTGGCCTCAGTGCAGTCTAAGAGGCCTGCTCATCTTTTGCTTCCTTCCCAGGCCTGGATGCTCCTGCTCCTTACCTCTAGCACTCAAAAGCCTTGGCTTCCTGGGAGGTCCAGCTCAGGTCCCATGAGGCCTTTCCTGCTCTCTCCTGCCTCCCTCTGCTCATCCCCAATTACAGCCCTACTTCCCTCTTGAAGTCACTTTGACTTTACTTCATGTCGACCCCCTGTGGTCACTTTTCTCTCCTGGGGGAGGGTAAAATCTGAAAGGAGGAGAGCCATCTCCTCTATATATTCACTTATTGATTCATTCATTTGTTTGCTGGTATCTCTGTATGCCCAGTGCTTGGTATGATTCCCAAACCAGAGTTGGCATGTAATATGGTTACTCATGGAATTGAAATGAGTTTCACTTTACAAGGGTATTTCTTTAGCAGAGAAGCTGAGTAGGGGGCGTTAACAAGCAAGTCCAAGACATATCCTATTTCCACCCATCCCACTGAAGGTTTGAGCATTAGGGAGGCTCAGGGCTCAGCCCCTCCTGACTGAGGCCTTTAACAGTGACAAAAGTCTTCATCAAACTCGTATCTTGACAGCCCTCGAGTGGCTAATGGCAGATTGCAGTGATGTAATGTTTCCCTAGGGAGGTGTACTCTGGGTAACTGGGGGAGGGGAGGAGTCAGGACCACCAAGGGCTCAGGAACAGCTTGACTCCCTGTGCTGAGCCTTGAGGGAAGCCAGTCACGCTCAGGAGCAAAGGTGTGCTCATACATCTGTGGACAGGAAGGTGGAAACCCCAGGGCTGTATGGAGAGCAAAATATGTTAGAAAAAGGATTTTGTAAGATCTGTTCTTGAGACTGTATGCTTCTGTGACAAGCTGTTAGCATCTCCAGCTTTCTTTCTATCCCTCAAATGCTGAGAACTAAAGAATCCCATAATCATCAACCAATTAATCAATTAATCATTCAACAAGTATTTACTAAGTGAGCCTTCCTTTTCCTCTGTAGTTACACCCCTCCTTGGCTCCTTTGGTCTTAATTTGGACTCTGGATTTTAATTCACAAGTAGAACAACAAGGGGGGAGGGGACCCCCTCTCTCAAGAGATAACAAAAATTGGACTGATACGTCACCTTCAGAAAGTGCCACTGAGGTTTTAGCCAGGCAGCCCAATCCTACATCTGAAGAGTCTTCTAGACATGAAAGGAGTCTGAGTGATGATAACGTGGAGCCCAATGGAATGAGTTTCACCTCCTCCCCATCAGTCCCTGTCCTGGGTTTCCATGGAGCAGATCGAATGATCCTCTTTAATAGCCTTAATTGGTGGGCTTACAGATCATATCTTTCAGCATACACTTCTGGCGGCCCCTTGTTTTCTTCTTCTCTCCACCCTGGCCCTTATTAGGATGAGATTGAAGACAGTTTGATAGTTTGTCAAAGGACTTTGACTTGTGGTCTCTGTTTGCCAGGCTACCTGCGAGCCATTGTTGGCTGGCCAGGAAGCTGGCCTTTGTCTCGTGGGATTGACACAGCTGCACACTGGGTAAATAGACTCCGAGATTGGGCTTTTGTTGGGGGGGATTCTTTCAGATTAAAGCAGAGGAGAATTAGGTTGAAAAGGCTAAGCCAGGCCAGTCTTAGGAGAATGGAACTGAGAATGAGTTGTTGAATTCTCTTGCATGGAGTGAGCCGACTCTTCCTGGGCATTGATATCCGGGTACCCCTGGGGGGGGTGATGTTTTTAGAAGGGCCTTAGGGCTGTGGCAGGGGGGCTTGCTGGGCCTCAGGCTGCTCCCCTAAAGCCTATTGCTGGAGCATTTTGTCAGAAGACCAGCCACCCCCAAAAGCACTCAAGGTACTCTTGCCTTCAAGCAAGCCTCAGACCTGCTGGCTGGAGAAAAGACCGTGAGACAACAGGAAATGCTCTTCCAAACTAATGTTCTGCCCAGTCCAGAAAACAGAACCAATTATGTCACCTTAGTGATGCCTAACCCTCTGTCCCCTTGCAGATAGAGAGCACTTAGGGTCTAAACCATGAGCTTTGGGTAATTTCTAATCTTTCAGCTGGTATGAGTGTATGTGAATGTGAGTGTGTGAGTGTGTGTGTGAGTGTGTAAATGTGTATATTTTGTGTGTGTGAATGTGAATGTGTGTGTCTGTGTGAGTGTGTTTGTGTGAGTGTATTTGTAACAGAGAATGTGCATCTTGGATTCTTCCTGTCTCTAGGCCTCAGTGTCCTTCCCTGTAAATTAAGGGGGAGGATCCTAAGGTCCCTCTCACTTTGTGTGTGTGAGTGTAAGTGTATGTGTAAGAGTGTGTGAGTGTGTGTGCATCTCTCCCCCTGTCTCTCTCTCTCTCTCTCTCACTTCATCTCCCATAGTGCCCAGCCCAGAGCTGGGCACAAAGACATGCTCAGTAGATGCTCATTGGCTGATTGCCAAATGAACCCCCAGATTTCCCACGTTGTCCCTGTTTCTCCCCTTTCTCCTCCCTCCCCAGTGTCCAGCTGTCTCTCTCCATCCCCCCTTTCTCTCCTCTTCTCCTCTCTCTCCGTCTCTCCTCTCCACTCATCTCTGTCTCTGTCTCTGTCTCTGTCTCTTCTCTGTCTGTCTGTCTCTTTCTCTCCTCTCCCCTCTGTCTCTTTCTCCTTCTCTTCTTTTCTCTTCTCTTTCCTCTTCTCTCTCTCTCTCTCTCTCTCTCTCTCTCTCTCTCTCTCTCTCTCTCTCTCTCTCTCTCTCTCTCTCTCCTCTCTCTTTCACAAACACACACGCACAGAGACATACCCACACACAGAGGATCATGCTCTTTTTAAGTGTTTGGACACACGTGGCTACAGATCTGCTCACAATGCCCTTGGCATTGGGCAACAGGCAGAGAGAAACCAGCCTTCTCAGCTGGGGGCAACATAGTAATTAGAACACAGATGGGATGGCCTCTTCTCTGCCCTGGGGATGCTTCTGCTGCTGGACAGTGGGGATTGAGCACAGCTTCTCCCTCCTGTTACTATCATTGTAGACCTTTCTTCTTTCCCTTTTCACACATCCTGTTCTGAAACTCACCCTCCGAGAGAGGAACATTCTCTGGCTTATGTTTTAGAAGATACAAGGGCACAACTAGCAATTCTCTCACCTTGGAAACAGATGCCAGCTACACATGAGAGTGATTCCCCCTTCCCCCGGCAATGGGACGCCAGTGGGGTGAGGGTGGCACAAGGCTCAGACCAAGGGATCTAGGATCATCCCATGGTGACCGGGCCAGCAGAGGCCCAAGAGACATGGGGAGGGATGGTCATCTCCAGACTAAGACAGAGAGAAAGTATGTCTTCCTCTGAGAGGAAGCACCATCCTACCACCACAAGCCATGCCAGGGCTCTGGGATAAAACCTTGATCACTCTGCCCCAGTTGATGCTCCAAGAAAAGGCAGAGCCTACGTTCCCTGAAGCAGAGGGTGTCAGAAGTGGAAGGCACCTCAGAGGGGATGTCACCTGACAGCAGAGGGCTCTGAAGTCTGAGCCCAGGACTCCTCCCAGCAGTGCTGGGGCCAAGCCCTGGGATCCTCATTCCCAGACTAGCCATTATTAAAGCACATTTGAATGATCCCTTAAAGTAGCCATAGCATTATGGGAACCACAGGACCTAATGCCCAGAGAAGGAAGAAGAAACTAGGGAAAGACCAACACATTGACCACCATCACATGAAGGAGAAGGACAACAAGAATGTTGAAAGGGAGCGTTGTGTAACTGGGAAGATCCATCCTGGGTTGGAAGAAGAAATCTGGGGTCGCAGCTTTTTCCCTTCTTTTGGGGAAGGATAGGGTGGGGAAGGGGGATAAAGGTGTAGGCTGTTACATTTGCTATCAGGCTTGGGGGATGCATTGGTTAGTTTGGCTGGAAGACTCTCGCCCCTCCCAACTCTGCCCTCTTAAGTAAGGAAAGGCAGCTAGGGGATGCCAGAATGCCCAGGGCCTAGAGTCAAGACAGATCTGAATTCAAACCTGCCCTCAGATTCTTATTAGCTTTGGGACACATCCCCCTGTTTGGGGGCAAGTCACTTCCCCCTGTTTGCCTCTGTTTCCTCAACTATAAAGTGGGGATGATATAATAGCACCCTCTTCCCAGATAAAATTAAATAATGTTCAGAAAACGCTTAGTACAATACGCGGCACATATTGAGTTGTATGGAGGAGTTGTATAAAAGCTAGTTGTTATTATTATTAAAGCACTTTGCAGACTTTGAAGTACTGTCTGAGAGCTAGCTATTCAAAAGCAAGGACACAGCCGACCTTCCTTTCTTCCCACCAGCTCCCCATGATGGCAGAATCCAAACTTGCTTGGGAAAGGTCCTTTCCATGCTGAGAAGTTTCCCTTCTCAGTTCTCTGCAGCACCCACATCCTCCTCCATGCACTGGTATCACCTTCTGCTCAGCTGGCCTGGAAGAGGGCTCTCCTTTGGTTTGGCCCAGATGCCGTTGCCAGACAAAGCTGCCTGTTTTCTTTTTTTTTCTTCAAATTTTAACTCATTTATTTACTTTTCGTTTACAACATTCAGTTCCACAAGCCCTTGGGTTCCAGATTTTCTCCCCCTCCCTCTCTTCCCCCCACTCCCTCCCCCCCATGGTGGCACGCAATCAAATATAGGATCTACAAATATCTTCACATTAAACATCAGTCAGGTTGTAAAGAAGGATTATAACCAATGGAATGAACAATGAGAAAGAAGGAATAAAACAAAACAAAAAAAGAGAGAGCGAGTAGTTTGCTTCCATCTGCATTCAGACTCTGCAGCTCTTTCTCTAGATGTGGAGAGCCTTTCCATCATGAGTCCCTTGGAGTTGTAGCCTTGCATTGCTGAGAGGAGCCCAGTCTATCAAAGTTGGTCGTCACAGATACAAGGTGTCTGTAATTGTGTACAAAGTTCTCCTGGTTCTGCTCCCCTCACTCAAGCTGCCTGTTTTCTAATGCTGTCTGGCTGTTGCGGCAGCCAGGAGGGGAGAGTCCTGGGCTTCAAAGGAGGCCACAACACTTTGAGCTCATCTCGGGACCTCTCTGCACCAAACACAGAGCGAGGAGTTGTATCAGAAGGTTCTTCAGCACCAGGCCAGAGCTGGTGACTGCTGCTTCTCCATCCATCCAAGAGCCCTATCGATTCCAGGGGCATGAGCTGTGTGGATGCCCAGACGAAAAGGCAGGCCAACGACATTTGGAAAATGACTTTCGTAATGTGGCCTTCTATTTGAACTGTCCTGGATGGGGTTGACTCTTCTGAGTACAATCATTTCCAGGCTTGAATTGCTCCATGACCTTGTTCCCTGGACTGGGGACTCAAATATTCATCTTCCTGAGTCTCCTGCCTTCACTGGAAGACTGTTCGCAATAAATAAAAATTACTTCCCATCTGGTTCTTCACCCAGGAAAATGGGGCCTTCCACATAAAGTCAGGCTGGGAAGTCAGGGAAGAGCAGCTTGTGGCTGAGGGTGTGCCCTGACTGGAATCAAACCTCATCGCCTTCTGGACCAGTCAGAACCACAGCTCAAGAGTGGCTTTGAGAATGGGGCCATCCTCAGTGAAGTTCTCATCTTTGACAACCAGGAGCTTCTCATGGAATGACCACCCACACTCACGTCGATCTTATTTGATGGAAAAGCACAGACTGAGACAGAATTCTTGGGTTCAAATTCCACTTACTTTCTGTGTGATTTTGGTCAAATCATTTTACTTCTTGGGGCTCACTTACCTCATCTGTAAAATGTGGGACTGGATAACCTGTTAGGGCCCTTCCAGCTCTAGACATAAGTCTACGTGCTGACCAGCAGCAAAACCCTCCCTGACTAGTAATGAACACCCCTATCCCTTTCTATGCCTATGTGTATGGGCATCCCTTTTTATGCATAAACGACGTATTTGCTCATCAGGTTAGAGCTTAGAAAGGGTCCCAGACTTCTTTCAGGCAATTCTATCTCAGCCTCCTTGCCTCTTAGAACTTTCTAACTCCCTCCAGTGGAGCCTCCCTTCTCCGATTCTGTGTGACCCCTGGGGGGGAGCCTCTTCACTGTCACTGGCATGAGGGCTCTTCTGCTGACCAGACCTGAGGATCTGGTAACTCTGGCAATGGCAGCAATCCTGATATATATAACTTCTGTCTCCTAATTGGAACCCAGGTTGATTTGTTCAGGCAGTGGAATCAGCATCTACAGCTCCATCTGTTTGCTCTTGTGAGATTTAATGCTTTAATCTGCTTGGACAGGAACCATGGAGGGTCAGAAGCATTGGACTGAGGTGGTGATGCAGGGTCCCCCTTCCCTGACAAGCTGAGGACTCCTTCAGAAAACCCAGCAGCCAAGGAGAACAGGATGGACAGGACCAGACCAGCCATCCATAATTCTTGCCACGGGCATGGACAGGATGGGACCAACAGAAGCCAGAGGCTTCTTCCCAAGGAGCCCAGAGACAAGATAAAGGATGGGGACCCTGAACACTGAATAACTGAATAACTTTTAATGACTTTATTGTAGGTTTTAAAAAAATCTCAGAGAGACCCCAGGAGATAAGAGATGTCCTTTCACCCACTGGGCTATAAATATGTTTTAGCTCAATTTCCATCAGCAATTAAGCCCTCATTGGGATACAGTTAAGGGAAACAAAAAAGACATTCTCATCCTCAGAAACATAGCTGGAAAAGGGGAATTGATTCCACTTTGGCTAATGAGCAGCTGCCTAGGTATGGAAATGAAGACCTTTTTACCTCAGTTTTCTTTATGAGGCTTCAGAGGGGGATGAGGAGGAAGGGTCTGAGGCTGGTGGGGAAGCCTGCCAGCACACTGGGGTCATTGTCACTGATGCAAATTACAAAGGACCCGTCTGGGAGCTGGGTGGGAGGTACAGGTGAGTCAGAGGAGTCACATTTCCATGAGTATGGAAGGATGGAGAACCAGCATCAAGGAGGCTTAATTGGCAAAGTGGGGCTTCCAAAGAGCCTTTGAAGGAGAAGGCCTCAAAAATGGAAGCTTGACAGCCCTAGGAAAGAGGATCTCCTGGGGAGAGGGTGTGCCCAGGGAGGAGACTTATCCATCTTTTGGAAACTAAAGAGTGCCCTGTTGGAACTACTTTTCATCTCAGTGGGATTCTTGAGGCTTTGGGGCTTAAGGGCTTCCAGGATAATTTCCTTTCAGTAAACCTTCCACTTCTCTGAAATAGCCACTGCCCGAGGAACAACCTGCAACTGTTCCTTCCAGAGCCCTCCAGGAAGGGTGTCAGTCCTGATCTCACCAGACGATTACCTTCCTCTCTTCTCCCACCCCGCAACACTACGAGCCCCTCAGTGGTTTTTCTTACAGTCCTGTAGTCCACGAGGCATTGGCCACATTCAATGCACAGGTCAGTGGGTGAGGAATTGCCAAAAAAGGTCTGGGGATGTATACTTTTTGTTTCTGTATATGAATGGGGGTAGGTGGGATTGCCACCTATGGGTGGGTGGGATTGCCAGCTCCAAGACGGTGATAGTCCTGTCTGGTGGCAAGTATAGCTAGGACAGCTTGTCAAGGTCCTTGGACCCTACTACAACCCATTTATTCATTTGTCCATTCATTTATTCATTCAACAAATATTTCATGCAAAGATTGAATGACCACCAGTTTCTTGGATATGGTGCAGTGAGGATTTCTTCAGTGTCTGGGTTAGAACAGATGACTACCAGGGCACCTTACAGTCCTCAGATTCAATGATTTATTAAGTGACTGCTATGTTCTAGAATCTGAGCTGGGTACTGGGTCTACAGAGACAAAAACAAGCTCCTTTCTTCAGAGACCTATGTTCTACTGAGCTTTCTCCAGGATTCATGTACTAATGGTGAGTAAACCACAGGGCTCTGGTCTTAGCCTTCTTCTCTTCTCCCTCTGAACCATTTCATTTGGTGATCTCATCAGCTCCCATGTACTCAACTAATCATCTCTAAGTAGTGATGGTCACATCTATTGCCCCAGCCCCAGCCTCTCTCACATCTCCACTTGCCTATCAGTTATCTTGAAATGGATAAAACTCAACATGTTCAAAAGCTGAATTCATTTTCCTTCCAAGCCCTCCCTTCTTTACACGTAACTAGAACTGTTGAGGGCACCTTCATGCTCCCAGGCCTCCAGACTCTCAGCCTAGGCATCATTCTCAGCCCCTTCTCTCTCACTTCCCATATCCAATCTATTGTCAAGGCTTATTGATTTTTTCTACATTTCTAGAATGTCTCCTCTTTTCTGACATTACCACCATACTCATGTAGGCCATCATGGCCTTGTACCTGGACTGTTTCAATAAGTACTAGTTGGTCCCCAGGACATATCTCCCCTACCCAGTGCATCCTCCACTCAGTTCTCAAGTGACTCTTCCTAAACCAAAGATCTGATCATCTCAGGTAATCAGAGACCAGGCTAAAAAGCCAACAGGGGAGTGTGTGCTCTGACCTAGAGACCATAAGGAGTGCCTGAAGTTTCTTGAACAAGAGATTCATGTAGTCTTACCTGTCATTGAGCAATATCAGTTTGGCACTTGTAGAGAGAGGGAACCGGGAGTCCAGCCACAATAGCCAAGACAAGAGAGGATGCATTCCAGAATGAGGGTCGTTGTTGTGAGACTGGGAATGGGAGGAGCTATGTGAGACAACAGAGAGGTGAAAGTGAAAAACTGAAGACTGAGAGAGGGGATACTTGAGGCTTCCTCGGGGCTGGGGAATTCTCCCTTGGACATGACACTCTCATCTCCTGCCATCTGCAGAGGGCTGGACTGTGAGCTGTTAATGTTATCTTTTGAGCTTTTTCTTGGAGGCCTCCAGAGGAGACATTGTGGTTGATGCAGGAAGATGATAGTTAGAAATAAAGAAGTCTGGAAGAGATGAGCCGAGTCTCTATTTTGACCCCAAGATGATAATCTGAACCAGAGTCTGCATGCACAGCCATCTGGATCCAAGTGTATGATCAGCAGGCTGGAAGCTGCTCTGTCTCTTTGAAGAGGACTGTTTGAGAAGAGGACTGTGGACAGCGCCAGGGTCCCTTCCTGCCACATCCCACTTCTCTTCCCATTTTTCAGTGTTGACTTTGAGGAGAGCAGGAGGTCTCCTCCTCCCCTGCCAGACTTTGGAGGAGACTCTAGTCATGAACAATGAACTTCATGACATTATATCTGAGCAGAAGCAACCAGGCCTGAACTCTAGACCAGGTTTCCCCTGCATTTGTAAGGATCCCAGGGTGAACCTTCCCGAAAACAGCTGACAAGCTCAAAAACCTTGGGGTCTTGAGGGTTAGCACCAATCAGTGAGAATGGGGTTTGGAGATCATAATTTTTGAATGGAAAACACTCCAGAGCCAGTCAGAAAGCTGCCCTTCCCTTCCTGGTAGGATCCTTCTCTGCCTTAAATCATGTCACACACTCATTTTTTTCCTTCCTTCCTTCCTTCCTTCCTTCCTTCCTTCCTTCCTTCCTCCTTTCCTTCCTTTCTTTCTCTTCTTTCTTCCTCTTTCTTTTTCCTCTTTTCCTCCCTCTCCTTCCTTCCTTCCTTCCTTCCTCCCTTCCTTCCTTCCTTCCTCCCTTCCTTCCTTCCTTTTTTGGCTCTTGTCCCTCTCACAGCTTGTCACTCCTGCTGCTGTCCCAGAATTTTTACTAGAAGAAAACAGGATCTAAACCCTATTTTCCTGCAGCCAAATACAAAGAGGCTGGTGCAGCGTGGGGGAAGGGAAGGGAATAATATACAGCAACAACATATGACATTTATGCAGCACCTACTACGTTCCAGGCACAGAGCTAAGCCCTTTTTACAAATATTATCTCCTTTGATCCTCATAACCTAGGAGGAAGGTGCCATTATTACCCCCAATTTGCATCGGAGGCAACTGAGGCAAACAGAGGGTAAGTGACTTGCCCAGGGTCAAACAGTTAGTAAGTGTCTGAGGCCAGATTTGAACCACTCCTGGGGTAGTGCTCCATCCTCACAGCCAACCCATTGGTCAGTCAGTCAACAAGCATTTATTAAGTGCCTACTGTGTGCAGGGCCCTGTGCTGAGCATCGGGGACACAAGCACAAAGAATGAAATGGTGGCTGCTCTCAACTCCTTTAAGTCCACCCTGCGAAGGGTTCTAAAGCTAAACCAGGGAATTTCTGTTTGGTCTTAAAGGCAATAGGGGCCACTGGAGTTTGGTGAGTACAGGAAAGGTGTCCCATCTGTGCTTAAGGAAAAGTCACTGCCCTCTCTGTGGATGATAGCCCGGAGTGGAGCGAGATCCAAAGTGGTGAGAGCAGGGCAGGGGCACCTGCAGGAGGAGGCGGGGGCAGCTGAGGGCTCGAGCGAGGATGGTGGTCATGGGGTCTGATGTGGAAGACAGGCTGGAAGCAAGCAATGAGCCATATGGGCGTGAAAGAGGGAGAAAGGGAGGGAGATGCCAAGGTCTAAACCATAGGGACTGGGAGGCCGGGAGCGCCTTTAAGAGAAATCAGAGGTCAGTAGAGAAGGAGGGTTTTTGTCTGGGGCAGTGTGTGTGTGTGTGTGTGTGTGTGTGTGTGTGTGTGTGTGTGTGTGTGTGTGTGTGTGTGTGTGTGTCTGAACAGACTGGGTCTGAGGCGCCGCAGACTTCCTCTCTTCTTCCTTGAGGCTTTGCAATCACTGAGCTGCCTTTCTCCTGGGGTCCCATTGGCCTGAATCGTGATCACAGCTCCTGGATGGCCAGTCCGGAAAGCACTGGTCAGCTACCACGCTGCTTTTCACTCCCGACTCAGCTGCCAAGAGATGATCAATAAATCCATGAGAAGGGAAGGGGAGAGGAGGAGAGGGGGAAGAGGGGAAGGGGAAGGGAGAGGGAGCTATGTTTTCTAGGATGGACAGCCCATCAAGATGGCGCCGGGCTCACTGAAAGGCTTGGGAGGTCACGGCAAGAGCCCTGGGCTCGGACTTGAGAGGTCCCTGGGAGCCTAGGCAAGTCTCTTCCCCTCTCGGAGCATCAGTGTCTTTATGACCAGTGGGGGCCCCTCCATCAGCCCATGACTGGGAAAGCCAAGCGCCCTTCTAAGGAAGCCTCCCCCCACCCCTAGCTCCAGTGCCTTTCTCTTCATCATCTCCTATCTTGTCTGTGGCTCCTTTGTGCAGATTTGCTTTTCTGCCCCATTAGACTGTGAGCTCCCTGAGGCCAGCAGGGACTGTCTTTTGCTTCTTCTTGGTGCTTACTCAATGTTTGTTGAATGACTGACAGAAGTCAAGGCCAAATGAGATAATGTGTTGTTGTCTATCAAACGAGCACAATAATACTGGCACTGTCTGCTTAGTGGTCAGATTAGGAGGAGGGAGCGTGTGGAGAGGACTCCGACAGAAATGCCCAGTCTCTTCGATAACCTACTCCAGATGAATGTGAACTCAGGGAGGACAGGGGCCGTTCTGTGCCCCAGCACCCACTGGACCCAGTGGCTGGCACACTGCAAGTTCTTAATTAATGCTTCTTACATTTGATCGAGTCCCTCAGGGAATATGCTTTGGTTTCTCTTCCCCTCTCCCGAGTTCTTCTCTCATAGTTAAATGGTGGGACTGGAGGAAGCTTGATTTAATAAGAGTCAATCTCATCAAACCCATTGCCATAGCTCTGTTCTGTTGTAAAAGTTCTTTCCCCTTGTATGCCTCATTTATTCTTCACCTAGGAAGGATGTCAGACAGAAGGGGAAACTGAGGCTCATATCCTTACCTAACTAGGAAGTGACAGAGTGGGGTTTGAGCCAAAGCCCCAGGGTCCTTAGCTCAGGGATTGTTTTCTCTACCTCCACTTGTCTTCCAGTCTAGACTTAGTTAGGGCAAACCCAAGAGCCTTCTATTTCCTCTTCCTCTTCCTCCCCCATGTCCTTCTTCTTCCTTCTACTCTTCCCCTCCTCTGTTCCCCTTCCACTTTCCTCTCCTCCAGCATCACTACAAACAGGGGGTCAGGTCTCCTTTGAAAGTCTCTGGGTGGGCTGGACATCCTCTCCTAGGAATTCTTCAGGGATGAAAATCACCTAAATGTGAACACTGCTCCCCCACCCCCACCTACCCAGCCTATTGTGTAGTCACTAAGAGGAAGGCTTTGACTTAAGCTAGACCCAACTCAGCACTCACAGTCTAACACTTCCAAGGGAGTTTAATTCTAGTGACCTCCTGGTCATCCATAGGACAGCCATCCTAACTAAAAATAACTAGAAATATCTCCATTTGGGTCAAAGCAAGTTAAAAGGGGTAAGGATCAGGGAAGAATATATTGGCACAAAAGACAGTCTGACCATCTGTGTAGTTAGTTGTACCAGGAGGGAAGAAGGCTCTGGTCTTTGTCCCAAGGGGTCCCAAGAGAAGTGGTCCATGGGGTCCTTAGGTTGGCAGCTCTGCCACAGAGAGATGCACAGAAACAGTGGGCCCTGGGGAGGGGCTGCCCCTCCCCCAAATGCTGGCTCCTGGTACAGAGCCCTCTTCCCCCAGTTGGTGGCCAATCCAGGTCAGTACACATGCCAAGGGTTGTTATAGCCCAGGACCTCATCACCTCACAATGACTGGCACATGGTCAGCTCCCAGCAAACAGCTTCCTGTTGAATGAAGGAATGAACCACAACCATTTCATGAAGTCTTCTTAGGGCTGAGGCTGCTGGAACATCTGACAGTAAGTCTGGCTTTAGGGAGAGAAGAACATATTGATCCACTTAAGAGCTTGTTGATATCTTTTATAAAGGTCGGGGAGGAGAGGAGGGCTAAGGACAAAGCTGTTCTGGGTGGGTCATGACTTGATTTCCACTTATAGAGAATGCACCCTCCTCCTTGGGCCTGGAGAGAGCCAAGACGTCAGCCTCTGACTGAGTGACTTCACCCAAGGCTCCTCCCCTCTTTGGTCCTCAGTTTCATCATCTGTAAAACGGTGAGGTTCAGCTAGATGCCTCTAAGGTTCCTTCTAGCTGTCAAATGAAAGCCTGAATTAGAAATAAACAAGAAGGGAGTAAGTAAACTGGGGAAGAAATAAAGAAGGCGTTGTTGAAATGTGAGAGTACATCCACTGGCTCCACATGTCTTCATCTGTATGTGGGCACAGGTAACAAATGGATGTTAGATATGCGTGCACATTTATATTTTGGAAGCACTTGAATTCCTGGATCAGTCAGAGGATCATTGAGAATATTTACCTCCAGATCAAAACTGTCTGATTCAGGGAGGCTAAGGAGAAGACGCAAGGAGGCTCCATTTTTCATCCTGAGATGAGCTAGCCCAAACAATTTGCCCACTGTATCATGAACAAAAAGTCTGTTCTTTGACTTGAATTGGCATATGCAAATCTGCTATTTGTGACCACACTCTATGAAAAAATGTCTATGACTCTTTCCCTCCTCTCCATTTCCCTCTCTTCCTTTCTCTCTGTTCCCTTCCCATTCCTCTCCCCCCCTTCTCTTCCCTCTGCCCTTTTCCCTTCTTTCTGCTCCCTTCCCATACCCTAGTCTTTCCTTCTCCCCTCTCCTCCCTTCCTTTCCCTTCCTCTCTCTTCCCTTGACTTACCTTCAAGCTGTCTTCCCTTCCCCTTCCTTCCTCTCCCCTCATCTTCCTTCTCTAATATTTACACATGATCTAAGGATTGAGCTCCATTGGCCAGGACCCATTCCACTCTCTTCTCTTTTTAAAAATATTTTCTGCCTTTGGCAAATCAACCAGGATGCATATTCAGGCCCTTTTATAATAGAGAAAATAAGAGGCTTTTCTTTGCCAGTTTGAAGGAAGAATGTAGAACATGAAAGACCAATGACAGCTTTGATGCCAAATTAACACAAAGTGAATTTTAAAAAATTGGAGAGTAACTTTCCATCTTCTCTGCATTTGGTCCTGAGGGAAGGAAAATAGCCTTCATTTCTTCCCTCTTCATTTTCTTATGACAGAGTCGCTCTCTCCATCATCATCACCATCAGGTACCACACCTTACAAGTGGCTAGGGAGAAAGGGGGTAGCAAGGAGCCACAGTTTGCCAGGCATTGCATATATGCCACAGCAAATGGTGCCCATGAGATGGTGGCTGCTGCTGGAGTGGTCCTATTAGGGAAAGCATGCTGAGTACTGCTAAGGGCAGAAGGGAGATTATCCACTTGGGCAACCGACCACCCCCAGAACCTGCACACAGGGAGCATGGCTGCCTGCTCCCAGCCCTAACCCTAGCAGAGAAAGAAGGTTCCTTTGTTCTCTTTAGTCTGTAAAGAAAAGGCTGAGATGGGGCATGAAGACTGACTTGCATCCAAAGGCTCTCCTGTAGAAGGATTGGCCTGGTTCTGCTTGGTCCCAAAGGGCAGAACCAGAAATAATGGGTAGATACTGCAGAGAGATGTTAAGAAGAACTTCCTAATAGTGAGAGCTGCCCATACATGAAAGAAGCTTCATGGACAGGTGGTGGGCTCCCCTTCAGGGGAGTCATTGAAGCCGAGACCTGCATGATCCTTGGTGAGGAGCTTTAGGAGGGGTCTCCTTGAAAGCCTTGTTGGACTCCATGGTCTCAGAGACCCTGGGGGTCTATGATTCTATTTCCTGTTCAACTCCAAAGCTGAGCAGCTGAAGATGGGGCCGCAGAAAGACTCTGCAGCTGGAAGTTTAGTCAGGCTTCTCTCTAAACCCTGAAACCCACCGTTCACTTGCCATATTTCTCCTTGGTAGTGCTGCGTGTTTGTGTGAGACTATTCGTGTGTGTGCACGTGCATGCATATGTATCAGTGTGTGCGTGTCATTTATTGTGTGTCCTTTCCCAAAGCAAACTCTGGACCACTACTATTCAAAGGAAGGCAATCCCCTGTGGATGCGTCCCCTAGGGGCTAAATTAAGCTGCTAGCCAAATTCACTCCAAGGAGAAGGAAGCCCCTGGGCACAGTCTCTAAGAACTAGCCTGAGGAACAGCTCCATGCAGAGGCTCCCAGCTCCCTTATGGAATCCAGGCAAGGCCAAGAGGAGCCTCTTAGAGTCACTATGAGTTTGGATTCCATTCAATCAATCAGAAAACCAGCAAACAATTACTAAGACCCTGCTATGAACCAGGTGCTTGGCTGCACACTAGAGACATAAAGACAAAAGATAAACAGCCTCTGCCCTCCACGAGCTTACATTCCAACCACAGAGCCAGCAGATCATAGATAGATAGATGACGGATGGAGAGGGAGAGAGGGAGAGAGAAACACTAAATGACAAATAATTTCCTTTAAGTCTGGACTAAAATCTCAACTTCCATTGGAAACCTTTCCCAAACCCTCTTGAGTCTGAAGCCTTCCCTTCATTAAATAGTTCCTGTTTCTCCTTCATATAATATCTTTGAATACATTTGTTTGCTTGTTGTCTCCACATTAGATCATGAGCTCCATGAGGGCAGGGACTGTCTTTTCTCTCCTTATTTATCCACAGAGCTTAGCACAGGGCCTGGGGCATGAGAGGCACTCAATAAATACTTCCTGACTGAGAGATAGACAGACAAACAGGCAGACAGACACACACAGACAAATGGATAGACAGATAGATTAGATGGATAAATGGATAGGTAGATAGATAAGTAGATGGATAGATAGATAGATAGATGGATAGATAGACAGACAGATGGATGGACGGACAGGCGGGCAGACAGAAGGATAGACACATAGATGATATAGATAGAAAGACAGATTAGGTATGTTTGAAAGATGCACATATAGACATAGACATCATATTTACAAAATAGATACAAGCTCATGTTTGGAGGATTTGGGATTGACAAGCAGCTTGGGATCAGGAAACACTTGGTGTAGTTGGTGCCAAGAGCTGAAGCCTGAAGGAAACTAGGAATTCCATGCTTACCAGGCGTGGGGGACAGCCATTGGGAAGGCCCAGAAATGGGGGATGGAGTTCTGTGTGAGGAAGAAGAAGGTCTGTTTGGCTGGAGCCCCAAACATGTGAAAGGCAGTCGTGTGCCGTAAGGGCAGGAAGTTAGGTGGGCCCAGGGTGTGAAGGGCTGGGGTGTCTCTAGCTGGTCCCAGAGGTCAGAAGGAGCCCATGGAGATGAATGGCTGAGCTCATGAATCCCTGGGGCTCCCTGGCAGCACAAGAAGTATAGGATCTTTCCCAGGCTGGGCTTTCGGAGCCCCCGGCACTGCCTTTGTTGACATTCTCTCTGCCTTCCCCCTCCGAATCCCGGGGCTCTGGACATGCGTTTCTCCCTTCTTCCGTATACTCCCCAGCTCAATAAATGTTAATCTCAGTCATTACTGTGGTCACATAAGCCCCTTTCAGAGTCCCATAGTCCTTCCCAGTCTGGTGCCGGCATTAGAAATGATGGCGGGAAAATCCAAACATTTACAAATAGTCCCAAATGTTTTGTCCAAACTGCACCACACAAACGGGAAGGAGTCAAGGGAGACTTAGGTTCCTGGGGCAATGCTCCTCAGTCACAAATGGCAATCTGATGCTTTTTTTTTTTCATCCCCATCTTGAGTTGCAGTCTCCCTCTTAGTGCTAAGGGGAGAGACAGACAGGAAGATGGACTGATGGACAGATGGACGGAAGGACATAGAGAGGCAGAGGGAGAGAGAAAGAGAGACAGAGACAGAAAAAGATAGAGACATAAAGGCAGCCATATAGAGACAGAGACAGAGAGGGACAGAGGGGAAAAAAGAGGGAGAGAGTCCGAGGCTCTTTTTACTTGGTCAGCTCCCATGCTGCTCAGATTCTTTTATCCTTAAACTCTGTGCCCCTCAGACTGATGGATATGAGTGTCGTTTGCCTTACCTCCACTCTAAGGAACTTTCATTCAGAAAATCCCCAGCTCAGAAACACAACTTAAAATAAGCTAGCTAGAAATGTTGAGAGTAAAAAGGCAGCCTGGGGTGGGTCTGTGTTCTACCTACTTAGCCCACACTGGAGGAAGAAGAAGAGGAGGGGAAGGAGAGGGAAAGGGTGAAGGAGGGAGGGGGGAGGAGGAGGGCAGCCAAGAAACACAGATGGGATGGTTTACAGTCTGCTTCCAAACTGCTGGGTACTTTTCAACTTTGTGTATCCGGTCAAGGGCCTGAACCAGGCCAGGGTGGAGCCTCCCCAGGGAGCTCCCAGATATTCTGATCTGAATTAAACTTTTGATTGTTCCAAGAATTTGTTACTTCCCAGATAGTCTGGTTTGGATTAAAACTTCTGCTTGGCCCAAAGTTTATCTGAAAGACACTGCTCAGTGAAGCCGATGGCCTCATGGTGACCACAAACCCAGTCACCACTGTGGGGATGAAAGGAAAGCCCCCCAAGAATGCAAGCCTAAACAGAAAGAACTTCAGATTTTGACCTTTTGGTTGATTAATTAATTGTAGCATGTGCTCTGAAGTGACCAGCCCAACCCCCAAACTCCCAGCAGTTCGGGCTCTCAGAGCTGAGTTCTCACAACCGCTCAGGAGTCTAGCAGCAGCTATGAGGGGCTGAGGGTTCGTCTTTCTAGTATTATAACTCACAAGTTCCCACCACTGTATTTTTCTCCATGATTGTAGGTGGAGGACAATTTAGTTAGTCAATCTCAATCGCATTTAAGAAAGGAGTGTTTACTAAAAGAGGTCAGAAGACATAGATGATACAACACACACCCCCCCCAAAGTCTGACGCTCTCCACAGATGCATCCGGGGGAAGGTGGGCTCAGGCTTAGAGAGGACAAAGGGCAAGGGGGTGACTCCCAGCTCTCAGTGGCTGGAAGGTTTTTCCCTTCCCTTCACAGGATCCTCACCTGGGAGGGAGGTGCCGTTATAATCTTCATTTTATCTAAACTATCTAGAGTCAAATTTGAACTTGGGTCTTCCTGACTCCAGGTCCAGTATTCTACCCACTAAAGCTAATGGAATTCAAGTATATTGAGAAAGGGGAGCGCACCGATGGGGGTTCAAGAACTTTCATCAGAAACAACCAGTGGTCATTGACCTCTGGGGACCCCCAACCACCATGCAGGTGTGATTGTGGACAGTGAGCTGCCCAGAGACAGCAGTTTGTACAGTTTGAGTGCTATGTTCACATAAGCTATGGTTCTTATTCCTTCTTATCTTTTTTGACAGGATTTAGATAGAAATCGCCTGGGACAAGTCACTGTCCTGTCATTGTTCTTTCATATGGAGTGCTTTGCAGACTGTTGCACAAGTGATTAACACTGTTTCCTGGAGCTGAACAAACAGATTGTGATGTCAGCACACCCAGCATCCTTAACACAACTCCAGATAATTGCAGTGTAATCTGGTAGCGACCAGATAATAGGGAGGCTGTCAGCCCCAGTTTGTTTCCCCTGATGCTGAAGTCCTCAGCTGGGTTTCTCTACAGTGAAAGTTTTTCATTCTATGTGGCTTAGAGATGGGGAGCACTGCAGACAGCACCATCTCTGGAAAGACGTTGTGCTTCCATTTTGTGAATCTGGGTTATTTCCTGGTGAGGGTGGGCAGCAGCTCAGTCTGGCAAAATGGGCCCATCACAGAACAGTCTGGTGGTTGGACTTACCAGGATGCTTTGAAGTTATTATTGTTACTATTATTCTAAGACGATGGATGTTGTCTGTCAGGGAATGTGTGAAGTTGAGGACCACCCAAAGGCCATGGAAAAGGGTGGCTGCAGCACCTGAGAAACAAAAGATTGCACCTGGAAAGCACCATAGACATCAGTTAGTCAGTCAACAAGCCTTTATTAAATCCTCATTAGGTGCCCCACTCAGTACCAAGGGCTGGGACGCCAGGCCATTACAATTGTCTAAGTGTCAGTAAAGAATGTGTAACCAAAAGAAAAAAAAAAAGAGCTGGTCTCATGCGGAGGCTGAGGAATAATCCACTGACATCCTGAGGCTCCAGGATGGTAATGTCAGAATAAATTGGGCGGGGGGGGGGGGGGGGGAGACGACCATCTGAAGTGAACACTGGGAACAATGAAGACAGGAATCCTATGGAATGAGCTTAAGGATGGGCTACGGCCTGTGGGCGTGGATGGATGGTGTGCAGGACCTTTGGGGTCCTGGAGTGTGAGCAGCTGACCAGAGCTGACTATGGCGGTTTAAGGGGGACAGCTGAGGTGCCGGGCAGCCTGCTGCTGGGCTCCTCCCTGACTTTGTGCCGCCTTCCAGGAACCGTCGTCGCCAAGGTCTATCTCCCGGTTCCACGTCTCCCTTCCTCGCGCTACCCCGCCTCTGCCCAGGAGCCTTCTGTGCCCAAGGGGCCCATGTGCGCCCTCCTCCCCAGGCACCCAGGGAGCGCTCCTGTTCCCACTCACGAGTGCGCGAGCAGAAGGCGCAGGAATCTCTAGCCCAGCGTCCATCTGGTCCGAGGAGCGTGGGTTGAAAGACAGCGAGCGCCCTTTGTATGGGCTCCCAGCGCCAGAGCCGCGCATGAACTCTGCCGACTGGCAATAAACGGATTTTACATATGTAGGAAGCAGGATGTGTGCAGGCCCGGAGTCTGATCTAGTTTCGGAGATCAAACAGAGAGCAGCATTGTACCGGGGTGTGGAGCTGATGTCACTGTCTAGGAGGCTGGATCCAATCGCCTTGGTTACACAGCTGGACCGGAAGAAGGCGAGTCTACAGCGGCTCTCATTAAGTTTTACAACCAACTGAGCTGTTCTGCCTTTTGGGGGGTGAGGCTCGGGGGGGGGGGGGGAAAGCGGGGGGGGGCGGCGTGATGGGTGCAGAAAAATAGGGGAAAGGAACGAACAGGAAGGGAGGGAAGACTATGGATGGAGCAGGGGAGGCAGCCGAGTTCCACTCAGCCCACCATTCAGAGCCAGGGCAGCTCTGAGGGCAGAGTGCTGGCATGACTCACTTGAGGAAGCAAACTTTTGCTCATTCTGCTGGTCCAGGACAGGCTCTTTGGGGCGGGCAGGGGCACTGGGCTGCCACTGGTTAGGGGCTGGGGCCCAGAAGCTGAAGAGGAAAACTTCAGAGTAAAGCAAGTGGGCCGTGTCAGGGGTTCCCCGGGCTCAACTGAGGTCAATGTTTCCATTATAATCTTCACTTGTTGGGGCTTTATTAACTTGGCTGTAAAAACTTACTCCAGCTTGGGGTTTGGCATGCCTGAGCTCAAAGAGGAGAGACGTGGGTGAATTGGGTTCAGCTGTTTTCACTTCTTTGCAGAAAGAGGAAGACCTGACAAGTCAAAGCTAAGGTCACAAAATGAGCAAGCTCGGCTTTGACTGCAGAGGAATGTGGAGACCATTATAAACAATTGAAAAATAGCCTTGCTGTTCACACGCTTTGCCCCTGAGGGCTGCAAAGGGTTTTCTAAGTGCCCACACGTATTATCTCTCTTGGAGGTGGGAGCGAGCAGTGTCCACTTATGCAGCTTAATTAATGCAGGGAGCTGCTGGGGGGCAAAGGGCCCACTGCTGGTGCAGGAAGACTTGTACCTTTCCCTTCCCAGCATTCTCTGGGGCCTGAGAAGGAAGCAATCCCTCCAAAGTCACACAGCCAGTAGCAGCAGAGGCTCCAAGGCTGACCTGCCCTCACCTACAGTACAGTATAAAGCTGTAGCTCAGACGCCATTGGCCGTTTACTAAAATCACCCTAGGAAAAAGGATCTGGGAGCCAGGTCAATGGCTATTGATTTTGCAGAAAATTTCAGTTCAACTAAAGAAGAACTCTTTGGATTTGACTGTAACAGGATGGTTTCCAATGGGCCAATATTGGTTGGGTTCACTACCCTCTTGGGCACTTCCATGGAGACAACCTTTGTCCTAGATCTCCTGAATGAGACTGAGGCACATCTGGCCAGATGCTGGACTAATGTGGTGAGCAGACTCCTAGAAGCCTGTCATGGGCCATGTTGTTGTCAGAAACAGCCTGAAACTAGCAAGGTGACTTCTGAAACAGAGCACTATGGCAGGAGAATGTCTATGCCCCTGCAGTCTCTTTCTCCCTCTCTTCAGTGCCAGAGTCATCACATTGTTGCTACAGAAATGCTGGGGCTCCCATCTCCTTAAAAAGATCTCAGGGAGAATGTGGTTTGGCAGCTGGCCCTCTGCCATACTGCCCACATCTTGGTGCTTGTTACAGTTATCTCTGTCACAATCCCTTCCTAGCCTGTGAGCTTCATGAGGGTGGGTCTTTACTTTTAACTAATATATCACTTGATATCACCCTTGACATCCGGCCTTGACAGAGTCAATGCTGAATCAATGGCTGTTTTAGGATGGATGGATGAAGGGACAAATGAACCCACAGGAGAAGGGAAGAATAATCCCCCTCCCCATCTTAAACCAGCCCCTTCTTGGAGCTTCTTTATTTCTGCCCAGGCCAGGCCATTGAGAGTCTCCCAGAACCTTAACCTCCTGCTCATCCTTGCCCCAACCATATCTCTCACCTCCCCCCTTCCAAGATCCAAATAGGTGCCATGTTTTACTCACTCTACCTCCTCTCACTTGCCCCCACTCACACTGTGACCACCACCCTAGCCCAGTCCTCATCACCTCTCATCTAGAATATTGTCATAGCCTTCCCATTGCCCTCTTGGCCTCCAGCCACTCCCTTCTCTAATCTACCCTCCCTGAAGCTGCCAAAGGAATCTTACTAAGGCACAAATCTAAGGTCCTTCTCCTTCTCAAAAGTCCTCAGGATCCCTCCCTACCAGCTTCTCCGTCTGACATCCAAGGCTGTCCATAACCTGATGTGACAATCTGGTCTCTGAGGCCCCTTTTCCCCAGTGGACAGTTCCTCCTGAGCCTTCATTTTCAGAAGGGCCCAGACTAGCTACCTCTACACATCGCTTGGCACACCTTTAGTGCCCAGTAAATATTCCATTCTTCCCAAGGCAGGACTCCAGACTCTCCATGGGACATAGATAGATAGACAGACAGACAGATAGATATAGAAATGGATAATAGATCTGTAGATATGGGCGCACACACACACACACCTAATACTGCTAATTCTCTGAACTGCCTTTCCCCTTTATTTCCTATGATTCATAGCCTCCTCTAGTCCAAGCTTGGCCTCCCAGCTGCTCAGTATGTGTGATAGTCCTTCTCTCACCTTTGCCCAGGCTGTCTACCCCTCAGGTGTGGTGTGCGCTTACTCCACCTCTTTCTCTTTGAATCCCCATTTCAAAGCGTGCAGTGCAGCTCTCAGCACTTTCACCAAGGATATAAGCTCTGAGTAGGGAACTGGGCTCTTGGCATAGAGTGGGGTAGAGCTGTGGCAAGAGGGTGCGTAGAGCCCTCATCCTCTGATTGTACAAGCCCAGCTTCTCAGTACAGAAGTCATCAGGGTACTAGGTTCCCTTGTCATTTGGTCCTATGACAGAGCACAGAGCTAGAAAGAATGAGAAAGAAAAGCTCAAGGGTGAGGGGTGATTGGAGAAGTGGATTGAAGAAGTAAGGGTTAGGGGACAATTATTTTTAATTAGTTTTATTTATTTCATTAAATATTCCCCAATTACACATAAAAATATTAACAATCAGTTTTGAAAATATTGAATCTCAAATCCTCTCCTTCTTGCCCCTTCCCCACCTTGAGAAGGCAAGTAATTTAGTATCAATTATACATGCAAAGTCATGCAAAACATATTTCCATATTAATTATGATGCAAAAAACCATAGATGAGATAAAACAATAAAAGAAAAGAGAGGTTTTTTTTTAAAAAAAGGATGCTTCGATCTGCATTCAGAATTCAGCGGTGGGGCAGCTAGGTAGGGGGCTGCTAGGTGATCTGGCCTAGCCATGTGACCTTGGGCAAGTCACTTAACCCCAACTGCCCTCCAAAAAGCAAACAACAACAACAACAACAACAGAATTCAGCAGTTCTCTCTCTGGAGGTAGATACCATTTTTCATCATGGGTCCTTTGGAATTGTCTTGGATCACTGTATTTTGATCAAAGAAGCTAAATCTTTCATCATTGAGAATACTTACAAAATCGATATCACTGTATACAATGTTTATCTGGTTCTTTTCACGTCACTTCGCATCAGTTCACAAAAGTCTTCCCAGGTTTTTTCTGAAACCATCTGCTCATCTTTCCTTGTAGCACAGTAGTATTCCATTACATTCATATACTACAACTTGTTCAGCCATTCCCCAATTAATGGGTATCCTCTTGATTTCCAATTCTTTGTCACCACAAAGAGATCTGCTATAAACATTTTTGTATATACAGATCTTTTTCCCTTTTTATGATCTTTTTGGGTTATAGACCGAGCAGTGTTATTGCTGGATCAAAGTTGTATAACCCTATGGGCATAGTTCCAAATTACTCTTCAGAATGATTGGAGCAGTTCACAACTCCACCAGCAGTGCATTAGTGTTCCAATTTTCCCGCATCCCCTCCAACATTTGTCATGTTCCTTTTCTGTCATGTCAGCCAATCTGACAGGTATGAGATAGTATCTCAGAATTGCTTTAATTTGCATTTCTTTAATCAATGGTGATTTAGCGCATTTTTCACATAACTATAGATAGCTTTGATTTCTTCTTATGAAAACTGCCTGTTCATATCCTTTGATCATTTATCAGCTGGAGAATAGCTCCTGTTTTTATAAGTGAGGCTCAGTTCTCTATGCAGTTGAGAAACGAGACCTTTAGCAGAGAAACTTGTAAAAGAATTTCCCAGTTTTCTGTTTTCCTTCTAATTTTGACTGCATTTATTTTATTTGTGTGAAAGCTTTTTAATTTTATATGATCAAAATTACCCATTTTCCATCTCGTGATGCTCTCTGTCTCCCTTCCAAGGGGAGAAGGATGATGACATCTGGGTCCTGTGACCCACCTCAATCCTCAGCTCCCCATAATGGTCAGAAAACTGTGCTTAGAGATCTGTAGCCATATGGCCAATTTCTCAAAGTCCAGCTGTGCTGCTAAAAATCCCAGGGCTCCTTTGAAATCCCCTTTCCTGATGGAGCTGCCTGGTCAGAACCTCATAAGTACACGTGCTCATCTCACTTTTTAAAACCATGATGTTAAAAAGTATTGTCAGCATCCTTCATATCAGCCCTTTGCTCTCAAGTCCAGCTCAAGCATTCACTGCTGCTCACCTGGACTCCGGCAGTGGCCTCTTAGCTGCTCTTGTCCTGGGCTCTTTTCTCCCACTGATCTTACAAACTGCCAGAATGGTATTCCTAACACATATCACTCCCTGCCCAAGGATCTCCAGGGGCCTCTCATTGCCTCCAATAAGGATGATAATAATAACAAGAAGAGCTAACCTTTCGATAATGCTCGAAAGATTACAAAGTGCTTCATACCTGTGATCTAGTTGGATCCTCAAACAGCCCTAAGATATAGGTCCTATTATGATCCTGATATCATAGATTAGGAAACTGAGGCAAACAGGGTGAAGGGGACTTGCCCAGGGTCACATAGCTAGTAAGTGTCTGAGGCCACATTTGAACTCAGGAAGAGGAGTCTCCTTACTCCGAGCCTGTCGCTCTAACCACTGTGCCACCTCCCTGCCCCCAAGACTTACAACTAGTTAGGACAAAATAGAAAGCCCTAATCTTGGCACTTAAGCCCTTGAAGTCTGACTCCACTTTACCATTCCAGACACTTCATTTTACTTTCCCTCAGTCACTCTCCATTTCAATCCAACCAACCTGCTCCTTATCTCCTCCCTCTATTCCATTGTCTACACCTTTTCACACCTCCCTTCCTTGAAGTCTTGGCTTCCCCCAAGGATCATCTCAAGGTGCACTTTCTGCTAAGCCTTTCCCAGCGCCTGCACACTCGCCATCCATCCACACACAGCCCCCACAAAAAATATATATACTTGTAATGTATTTTGCATTGACTTAATTGGACAGCTCTTGTTTGCCTTGGTAAGATACAAGTCCCCTGAGGAAAGAGACTACTTTGCCTTTCTGTACCTCTCCAGCATCCAACAGGGAATACAGCACCGAGAAGTCACTGAATGAATGCTTATACAATTGCCTCATTTGGATCAAGGAGTCCCGAAATTGGAAAATAAATATATCGAGGAGAGATTTATCCAGTTTACAAAGATTTCTGCTCTTCACCAAGAGGAGGTGCCTCATTACAAAGTTCCCTTACATCTGAGATTCCTTCCTTTTTCTATGTATGATGGCCCCCTTGGGCAGTCTGTGGAAGTCTGTGGATCTCTTCCCAGAATTATGTTCAGTGTGTGAAATAACTTAGCCAGCATCTCAGAGCAAACCAATTAATTGTATTGAGATACAGGCAGCAAAATATTAAATTAACAAATGTATGGACTCCTGGGTTAGACCTCTACTTCAATAATGGCCAGCAGCCCTGGGATGTTTGGAATGGGTCCCTGTGGTTTGCTTCACAAACATTTGACCTTTGCACCTCAGGGAAGGAGCTATATGCAGAGACAGAGGACTAGAGCTTGAGGTATCTCTGAATACCTTGGTTTCCTCTTCTGCAAAATGAGGAATGGGGCTATGTCATCTGCCTTCTCATTCTGAATCCATCAGCTGTCTTACATGAACCTATAGACCCCTGCTTTGTATGATCTGGGTTTGATGTGACGTGCTTATAATCCTGCCATCTTTGAAGCAGACCGGCTCCTCTGTTCACCTTCAACCTGTCTATGGCTCTCCAGGACTGGGAGAGCAGTGCCTGTCTCCCATGGCTCAGTGCTTGGCCAATCCAATTCTGAGAATCCCATGTCACTGCTAGATGTTCAATGGGACCACTGGGTTGGGGAGCTGAGCTGGGAAACTCTCTGTGGGAGTGATTTACCCACCTGCTGAATTGTCCGCAAAAAGTAAAGTCGGCCAATTCCCACTTGGAAAGAGTTTGCATACTCTACTGGGCTGGGGCATGAGGCCAGCACCTCCTCCAGTCCCTTGTGTGCATTGGAAGGTCTCCGGGATCACTGGGAAATCTGGGATGCTTTGCACATTTGGAAAAGTGAGGGGAAGGGGAAAGGGAAGGGGAAGGGAAAGGGGAAGGGAAGGTGAAGGGAAAGGGCAGGGGAAGGGAAGGGGAAGGGGAAGGGATGTCACTTAAGCCTTGCTTGCCTCAGTTTCCTCAACTATACAACAGGAATAATAATATCGCCTACTTCCCAGGGTTGTTGTGAGGATCAAATGAGACCATCTTTGTAAGGTGCTCAGCCCACTGCCTGGCACATAGCAAGTACTATGTATATCCTAGCCATTATTAATATTAATTATCCCTTACACTTAAGCCTCTTATTGAATTCACTATTCTTGCATGTGGCAGAGGTCACTGAGACTAGAGCTGGAGGGACCTCACCCCAGACATGAAGAAAAGTCCTGACTCTAGATGCCTCCCCTATTCCTTGGACACTCAGTGAGAGAGCTCACCACCTCCCAAGTCAGGCTGTCCAGCTTTGGAAAGCTTTCATCATGAGGACCACTCCCTTGTTTTCCCCCTTGACATCGAGGCTCTCTACCCCTTCCTCTCCTCTGCCCAAGTTCAGCCCTTTGGGGCTAAGCAGACATATGGAATAACTCCTCATATACTGGAGGACATCACCCAGGTCCTCACTCAACCTTCCTCCTCTCCAGGTTCAGCATCCTCAATGTCCTCAGTGGATCCTTGTGTGATCTAATCTCAAGAAAGGCTGGAATAGAACTAACATTTATTAAGCCCTTAATATGTGCCAGGCCCTGGATTAAGCTCTAGAGATACAAAGATAGCAAAAAAAATGAGCAGTTCTTGCCCTAGAAGAGCTCACCTTCTAAAGGAGAAATAACCACACACAAAATGGGGGAGGAGAAAAGGAGAAGGTCCTTCACCCTTTGGCTGCCTTTCTGTGGATGCTGTCCAGCTTATCTATGGCCTGAGATGCTTGGACTTTAGCACAACAGTCCAGGCTGAGCCAGTCGGGGTAGACCACCCCCACTCCCCTCTCTTACGGACCCCATGTCTCTCAGGGCATCCAAGGCTACATTGGCTTTCTGACTGCGGTAGCACATGAAGGAGTCATGGCAGTCCGCTAAAACCCCCAAATCATTTTCAGACCAGCTTCCGTCTTGCCAAATGTTCCCCATTTCACAATCACTTGTGAAGGGGATTCTTTTAACCTTACATTTCAATGCTTCAATAGATTTGGAGTCTCGGTGGTAAAGGAATGTCCTCCAAGAGGGGAAACTACAGCCCCTGCCTGCCTGCCCATCTACGCAGCCCTTGTCCACGGATCCATGTAAATCCTTCCCAGGAGTCCCTACAAGTGTGCTGGTGAGAATTTCCCTTGATATCTCTATACATGGTTCCCAGTGCATTTTATACATCGTCTGCATTTCCCCTTTACAAACCTGGCTGACCTTTCTTCTCATCTCTACTCTCCAGAGTTTCCCCCTGAAATTCTTCAGGGAAGTAGCTTGCCATAGCCAGATGACAGCTTTCTTTGATGCTTTGGGGGAGGGGGAGCAGCAACTTTTGGGACCACAGTATTACCTCCCTTGTTACCAGACAGCCTCCCTTGGAGAATAAGGATATTTGTAAGATGGGTTTGTGTTTCCTGGAGCAGATTGGTATGATCAAGAGCATTTAATTCTCTTTTTGTCATGGCAAAGAATGGGAAACTGAGGGGTGCCCATCAATTAGGAAACAGCTGAACACATTCTGGTTTATGAATAGGATGGAATACTATTATGCTGTAAGAAGGATGGGCGGGCGTGGTTTTAGGAAGATTTGTACAAAATGATGTGAAGTGAGAGCAAAGAGCATAATTAGGAGAAAAACTTACACAATAATAACAATATTGTGAAGTCAATAACTCTGAAAGACTTAGGAACTCTGATCAGCACAATGGAACCAACCATAGTTCCAGAGAGCCATGATGAAACGTGCTGCCATCTCATGATAAACAACTGAGGGACTCTAAGGGCAGATTGGAGTGTGTGTGTGTACACATGTGCATACATGCATAGATACATCTATATCCATGCATGTGTGTACACACATATTGTTTTGTACGACTCTACATGTTTGTAACAGGTTTTATTTTTCTTGTTTTTTCCATGACTGGGAGAAAGAAAGGGAAAGGGAGAAAACTCTTTTTTCCTCAGAGCTGAAAATAAAATAAAATTAAATTGAATTTTTAAAAAGAGCACCACATAATTCTCCCCAAATGGTTCAGTGTTCAGATTGCTGACATTTTGTAGGATCTGAATTCTGTCATTCAACTTGCTGCCTGCTTCTCCTCCCCTTTGGTGGTGGTGGAGATGATGGTGGTGCTAATGGTCATGATGGCTACATTGGAACCTTCAAACAACGCTGTGAGTGCTATCATGCCCCCATTGTACATAAGAGGAAACTGAGTCTCTGAGAGCTGGTGACTCAGTGCCTAAGGAGGCAAGATTCACACCCAATTCTACAGGACTCCCAGACCACTGCTCCAGCTACTCTCCATGATGCCTCTTCAAAAAGCAACTCTTTCAATTCAACCCAGCAAGCACTCATCAGGGGTCTACTATGAGCCAACCATGAGCACAGTGTTGGGCACTGGGCAACCAATGAAATGAAAAATAGCATCTGCCTTCAGGTAGCTTACATTTCACTAGGGGAGATGAGAGACAAACTATCAATAAAAGCAATCAAAGTTGAGGAGGAAGAGTATGCTGACTCCTGGGATGATGCAAGTTAACCTGTGAGGTGACACCTGAGTGGTCAGATGGAATTCTAAGAGACAGAGTTGAGAAAGGATGGCATTCTGGGAATGGGTCACAGCCAAGACAAAGGCTTGGCAATGGAGGGAGCTGGAATGGAGGTTAGTTTGCCCAGACTGTCAAATGTCTGAAGTGGGGTCAGACACGAAGGGCTCCCCATCACCTCCAGGACGAAATAAAAGCCCTTCACCCCCAGAACCATTTGCTCCTTTCCACTCTCCTTTCTCCCCTTCACACATTTGCGGGTCCTTTGTGTTCCAGCTACATGAGCCTATTCACTGTTTATTCAGTTATCAACCACCCATCGGCCTTTGTACTGGCTGTCCCCCATGCCTACAGTACTCGTGCGTCTCTGCATCCGAGGCTCAGCTCAAACTGCACCCTCTGCAGGAAGCTTTTCCTGGTTTCCCCTCCCCCTCCATGCCAGTGCCTTCCCTCCCATTAACACTGTCTGGCCCTTGCTTGTATCTAACTACTTACATGCCTTCTCCCCCATTGAACCACGAGGTCCCTGAGAGAAGGGTTGGTGACTTTGCACTCTTTATATCCCAACGCTTAACACAGTAATTGGCTCGTGGTACATGCTTGGCCGATGAAACATTACCAGGGGCAGATGATGCTATAAAAACAGGTGCTGAGTATCTCTAATAAAGGCCTCATTTCTCAACTGTATAGAGAACTGAGTCAAATTTATAAGAATACGACTCATTCCTCAATGGATAAATGGTCAAAGGATAGAACAGGCAGTTTTCGGACAAAGAAATCAAAGCTATATGAAACAGAGCCCCAAATCACTATTGATTAGAGAAAGGCAAATTAAAACAACTCTAAGGTACCACCTTACACACCTGTCAGATTGGCCAATGTGACAGAAATGGAAAATGACAAATGTTGGAAGGGGTGTGTGAAAACTAGGACGCTAAGGCACTGTTGGTGGAGTTGTGAACTGATCCAGCCATTCTGGAGAGCAATTGGAACTATACCCAGAGGGCTCTAAAATTGTGCATAATCTTTGATCCAGCAATACCTCTACTAGGTTTGTGTCCCAAAGAGATCATAAAAAGGAGGGAAAGAATCTATTTGTGTAAAAATATTTACAGTAGCTCTTTTTGTGGTGGCAAAGAAATGGAAATTGAGGGGATGTCCTTCAATTGGGGAATGGCTGAAGACTTACACAAACTGATATAGAATGAAGTGAGCAGAACCACACTGTACACAGTAACAGCAACATTGTAACAATGGTAAGCTGTAAATGACTTAGCTCTGCTCAGCAGTACAATGATTCAAGACAATCTCCAAGGACTTGTGATGAAAAATGCTATCCACCTCCAGAGAAAGAACTGATGGCATCTGAATACAGAGTAAAGCATATTATTTTACACTTTCTTTTTAAATTTTGGTTCAAGTTTTCTTCCACAGAATTACGGAAATAAGTTTTACGTGTTTGTACCTGTATAACTTATATAAGATTTCTTACTGTCTCAGGGAGGGGGAGAAGAGGGGGATACAATTTGGACCTTAGAACTTTTTTTAAAGAAGAATGTTAAAATTGTTTTTACATGGAACTAGAGAAAAAAGTAAAAAAAAAATTGAAGCACTGTTGGTGGTCCTCCAAACAGCACGGCCAATGGTGCTTGGTGGTATTCTGTCTACATTTAGCTACATCATACTAATTTCATTTACGTACCAGCATCCTGCTTAGAAGACACTGGAGAGATAAAGCCTATGTAGCAGCCACAGCTGGCATTCACGCAGGACTTCCAAGTTTGTAAAGTGCCTCGTGTGCAAGATGCCCTGAGAGCCTCACACACCCCAACAGGGTAGGGCCACTGGAGCTATGATCAGATTTTAGATGATGAGGAAGCTGAGGTTCCAAAATGTGAGGTGCTTTGCCACACAATCAGTAAGGGCGAGGGCAGGACATTAGCCTGAGTCATGCCTGGCTTCCAAGCTCAAGGCTCTCTCCAATAGTCTGCGGCTCTCCTTTCCAGGCTGGATACAGTAGGTCTTTCCGCAGAGCAGATAGCAGAGCACTCACTGTCTGTCCTTGAGCACGCAGCTCAGCTTCTCTGTCAGCAATCAGTCATCCTGAAGGATGTCATTCTGTAGGTTTCTTTTCCAAAATCTGTCATAAAAGCTGGTCCTCTTTCCTAATAGGGTAATGGGCACCATAATTCCATTAATGAGGCGCCCTTGAGCACAGCTCAATTAAGGAAGCTGTTAGAAATGATTTACATTTCTTTATTTAGAGGAACCCCTGACCCAAAATTCCATGAGTCATCTCAAGTTTGTAATTAGCTCCAGTGTAGGCATCCATTCAATTCTCCACAGAGGCTTTCTTACTAATGGATGCCTCATCCCTTCTCATCCTTCTATGCAGATTTTTCCTTACAGCTTTGGAAAAAGGAAACCCTTTAGGTGCCAGATAACAGGTGGAGGGGGGGAGGTTCTGGGTCTGGAAGCTGCCTGGTGCCTAGCACCCACCTAGAATGGCGCAAAGGAGGCTGGTTTCTGGGGAAACCAAGAGTGTCAACCAGGATGGATTGGTGAGAGGAAGCTGGACACTCCTCCGGGCATTTCACCAACTGTCAAGACGCTGAAACCCTGGGGCAGAAGGACCTTCTTTCTCATACAGAAGACAAAAGGAGTTGTCTTCCCTTCTTTTGTCCATAGCAAAGGTGATCACGTCAGTGTGGGGAACTCCCAGAGATGGTCAGTGACTTAGGGTCACCCTGGCAGCATGTGTTAGAGTCAGGACTCAAGATTCATGGCTCTCTGATGCCAAGACCAGCTTTCTATATTCTGAACCATGTTGCCACTCATATCATTAGACATACCAAATGGTATAAATAAAATGAATGAATGATTGTATAATTATATTAGTGGCAAAAGGGATGAGGGATTTTTCTTGAAAATTAAATTGTTCCTCCTTCCCTGGTGCTCCAACCCTTGGAGAGAGAGAGACAGAGAGCCAGAGAGACAGAGACAGAGAGACAGACAGAGACAGAGACAGAGAGAAAGAGAGAGACAGAGACAGAGAGAGAGAGACAGAGAGAGAGACAGAGAGACAGAGAGACAGAGAGAGAGAGAGACAGAGAGAGAGACAGAGAGAGAGAAAGGGAGAGAGAGAGCACTAATCTGGCACCTGGAGCCACTGGCTCTCACAGACCAAGGGATCTCAGAGGTGGGGGCCCGGGGACCTCAGGGAACTTCTAGCACAGTCCATGCCCAGTTAATAATGCATCTCTGACAGCATTTTTTTCTCCATCTTTCCAGCTTCATGAGAAAGAGAAAACTAAGAGAAGGAGAGTCTGTGCCTCTGATTTCTGCTCTGGGTACTAAATGTTAGCAACTTCTTTGCAAAACCGTCTTAGACCATGACCCATGTTGTATAGCCAGCATGTAGCAGGGGTAGGACTTGAACTCAGGTCTCGTTGATATCCAGACCAACCCTGTCATTTCTCTGTAAAGCTGCTTTTCCTAATGTCTTACGACATTGTGATTTACTTAAGGAGCCTTGGTCAGAAGCCACGGGGATTATCCTTGGTTCCTGGAGCCTTCTCAGCTCTCCTCAAGTCTCATGGACATCAAGATATGGTCCCTTCAGGGTATCAGATCAGCTCTAGACACTTTCACAGCAGGACAAGAGGAACTTTGATTCAATCACTTCCTCAGAGAGAAGTCTCACAACTTTCCACAGTTTCCTTCCTTTGGAGTTTGCCTCCAGTCCCTGACAATTTGCTCCCTTGGGGCTAAGGAAATCAATGGGCAGTGGTGCCCTGGTTTTTGTGGAAGGACAGCCCCAAAAGGTAACCTCGGTTGTTGACAAAGCACCGAGTAACTAGGCCTCCCTGAATTAGCAGGTGCCTCCTCCAACACCTTCACTGTTGCCTCTTTTCTCCTCTTTGCCCCCCTCCCCCCTCCCACGCACACTTTTGTTCTTCTTTCTGAGACAACCTTTATCACAACTTTTGGTTTTGCCACTGGTATGGACAAGAAGGTAGCAGTCTAAGTTCTGACCATTTCAATCCATTCTATTCAACATGTCCTGCTATGTGAGAGGCACAGGCAGCTAGGCGAGCCATGGTGCAGAGCCCTGGGCTGGGGATCAGGAAGGCTCGTCATCGTGAGCACAAATTCTCGCCATCTTGAACCCACAGGGAACTAGGTCATGGTTCCTGTCTGCCCAGCCTTGAGTTTCCTGCTGCCCTGTCTTATTACTGCTTATCCCTTGCCAAACCCCAACCCTCTGTTCTCATGGCCATCCATCTTACCTTGCACATTCTTGCTCAGCTACCACTGAATGGGATTGGAGGGAGGCAGACCTACCGGGTGGGACCATCACTACAGCCAGGCAATCCTTTGACTCTGTCCAAATTTAAGACTGTCCCTTCTTTTTTCTGTTTGGACTTTTCCTTCATAACATGGCCCCTCCCTGCCCCATCTTTCCAGTCTCCTTACACCTTACTCCTCTTCACTAACACTGGCCTCCTTGTTCTTCCTTCTACAAGAAATTAGCACATAGTAGGTATTTAATAAATGCTTATTGGCTTGATGACTTTGAACCAGATATCCCTGTTTCAGCAGACATTGTGAGAGTTAGTGAGTGGTTGTCAGGACTGTAATGGAGAGGCTGGGGGTGGGGGAGTGCAGGGGGCACTCATTGGAAGGGGCCAAACCCTAACATGGTCTAGTCCATTCCATTCTTTGGCTGGTCACATTCCTTAGGGTCCAGTGCAACTCCAGACTTTCCTCCAACTCGTACCAGGTCAAGAATCTCTTCTCTATCTCCCTCAAGTTGTGATGCAGCTCTCCAACCTCCAACACTCTGGAAGCAGCTCATTTCATGATGGACCACTTCTGAAGGTTAGGAAGTGTTTCCTGGCATTAAACCCTATGTAACCACTCAGAAGCTTTTGTCCAGGACTCCTCACTCTGGCTTTGGAGCCAACTCCTTTTGAGATGAGTTTTGATGGGAGTGGGAAACTAATCATGAAAGTTCCGGGCAGAGAATCTCTCTAGGAGTTCTTGCACATGAAAAATGCCTGATTTTAGCCAGGAGAGGCACCACAGTAACCAATCCTCTGGCCTTGCTCTTCCCAGCTTGGCCATTGCCTCCCCATGGGGCTCTGGGGTGGCCCTGAAGGATTCCAAGCTGTTTTCCCTAAGCTATCAACTTAAACCTCCATTTCAAGGGTTTTCACTCAACTGGGAATCACCAGGCACTAAAGCTCTAGATTTAAAAAAAAACAATAGTATCAAATTAGCTTTTGCAAAGGAGTGTTTACTTCAAAGATGCAACAAGAATAGAAATGTCCCTATTTCTCCAACCTTCATACTCTACCTCTACCTCAGGCCCTGAGGAGAGTGGGCTGAGACTCAATGTAGCCCTATATAAACACTGGGGACACTATGATTCTTTAGAAAAACAAAATGTGTTCCATGGACCAAAGTTGGTCTATCAGGTCCTTTTGTTGGTCTCTTGAGGCATAATGTTATCAAATTTGCATTTGTTTCCAGAGCTAACAGAATCCTGAGGGTGGAAAAATGCCCCCGCCCTGCCTGAAGCTTAGAGACTTTGTCCCATGGATAGCTCATCGCCCTTCATGATCGCAGAGACTCAAAATGAGTCTTCTGGAGCTCTCACCGCTCCTGAGCAGCCCAAGCCTGAGGGAGGTCAACGTCTTCTCCATTTGATGGAAGATGAGGAAGGCCCACGGCTTCCAGTCTTCTTTTATACTTGCCTCCTTCTCATGCTCCCTGAACCTTTTCATTTTTTAAAAATAAGTCTGTGTTGTCTTCCGTTTCTTAGACCACTGCAGTTCTCCCCAGTATCTGTTGTCCTCCATGCGCCTCTCCCATATATATAACAAGTAGTACTTTTTTTTATAGAAAGGGGAAAAAAGTCAGCACAACTTACCCACAGATCTCAAAAGTCTGAAAGTGTGTGTAACCCCTGTGGAGCTCCCAGCTCCACAGGGGGTAGGCTGGGGAGTCTCATAGCTTTTCATTCGAGGCCCGTATGAGCTTTGTAATTTTTTATATTTACATTTGATTTTCGATGTGTAGTTGGTTTTTTTCATTTACATTGTTGCAAATCATTGTCTCGCGTTTTCTTGGTTCTTCCCACTTCACTTTGCATCAGTTTGTATGGATCTTTCCAGGTTTCTCTCATCCACTCCACGCGTCATCTCTTACAGTACAGCCATATTCATTACATTCATGTACCATAATTTGCTTAGCCATTCCCTAACCAATGGCCATTTCCTTTGTTTCCAGAACTTCTCTACCGCGAAAAGTGCTGCCACAAATGTGTGGGTGTGAAGGGGGACTTGCTGTTCAGTGATGATCTCCTTGGCATAGTAGCCCAGGAGTGGAAGCTCCAGTTGTTCAAAGGGTGTAGACATTTTAGTTACTTTCTTTGCATGATTCCAAATTACTTTCCAGAGTGATTGTGTCATTTCATAGCTCCACCAGCAATGTGTTAGTACACCTGCGCTTCCGTAGCCCCTCCAGCACTGACTGCTGGCATTTCTCGTCATCTTTGCCAACTTGCAAGGCGTGAAATGAAACACCAAGATAGTTCTGATTTGCATTCTTTTATTGTTAGTGTTTGGAGCATTTTTCTCATGTGACTGAATACTTTACAGTTCTTCTTTTGAAGACAGTTTATTCTTTGATACGTGTGTGTGTTTGTGTAGAAACTATATTATCGTGGATACCAAAACTTTATCAGAGAAATTTGATACCAAGACTTTCCCCTATTCCACCTCTCCACTTCTCATCCTAGATACATCAATGATGCCTGTGCAGAAGCTTTTCAGTTTCAAGTATTCAAAGTTATATATTTAATATTTTGTAATTGCTTCTGTCACTTCTTTGGCTAAGAATCCATCTCCTACTCATATCTCCTACCCATAGTGACATATGATTTCTTTTCTAATTTTTTTTAATACTATGAGCTTTACTTTTAAGCACATATATCTGTTTTGAACGTATTGTGGAGTGTGGTGTAAGCCATTGGTCTAAGCCTAATTTCTACCATATTGTTTTCCACTTTTCCCTGCAGTTTCTACCAGATAGGGACTTTTTCCCTCAGTATTTTCCACTTTATCAAACACTGGGTCATTGAGTTCCATTGTTTCTGGTTTTTCCTTATTTAGTCTGTTCAGTTGATCTATTTCTCTGGTTTTGAGCCAACACCAGATGGTTTGGGTGATCGCTGTTTTATGATATCGTTTGAGGTCTGGAAGTCCTGCCCCCTTTCTATTCCAGATTTCTAATTCTTGGCAAGAAAATTCATGTGATTTATTCACAGTCCTTTCTGCCACCAGCATCACCCCAACCTCCACTCCCCACACCCGTCTCTCCCCATTGTTCCTAATCATAGGAATATTGAAAATGTTTTAAGATTCTTATCAAGTCACAGGTTATATTCCCATCCCTAGAAATTAACCTGAAAGCAGCACAAACACTCTGGCTGGCTGCCACGCCTGGAATGCACTCTACTACCCTTTAGAGAACCAGGTTTCCTTCAAGACACAGCTCAGGCACCACCCTCTTCTACATGAAACTTTTCTTGATTCCCACCCAGCTGCTTGTACAGCTTTCCCACCCAACCTAGCTTGTATTCATTTGGGTCTATTCTGTGCTATTCCATACATGAAGTGACAGCCCCTTTGTATATAATGTTCTGTACCATTTTGGATAAATTCCCTTGAGAGGTAGCTTGGCATCGTCAATTTGGATGCAAAAAGATCTGGGTTTGAATCCTGCCTTAGAGACATTAGTCATCTGACTTTAGACCATTTCTTTTTGTCTCTCTGGTTTTTCCACCTGTAGAATGAAGGGGCTGGATTCAGTGGCTTCTCAGTTCTCCCTCAGTTCCAAATCTAGGACCTGCATGTAAATAGATAGGCATACATAAATTTTCTTGCATATGTACAGAATGTAAGCTCCATGAGGGCAGAGAGTAACTGATTATTGTTTTGCTTCATCTCTCACCAAGCAGCACCTGGTCTTCTCCGCCAGCCCCAGAAGCCTCCTCATCCTAGAAGATGTGTGACATTTCCATCTCAGTCCCAGCAGAGACCCCTCTCTCTGACTGGATGGCCCCTCTCAGAATCTCCAGTGGAGGGCCCTAAGAGCACCATCTCTCCCTTTCACCCCAGGCTGCACCCCAAGCTTTTCCACATGGCCCACAGTTAGAACCTTGTGCCCTCTCTGCCCCCTGAGACTGGGGACACAATCTTGGGAAGCTGCTGTGGCCAGAAACTCCATCTCTGTATGAGCCAAATGGAGATGAAGGTGCCCAACTTTGACCAGGCTGGGCCTTGGACATCAGGCATCCTGTCCATAATGGGGCCATCCTGTCCAAGTTCTTCTTTATGAAAGATTTAGGGGCTTCTATGCTCTCCCAGAATAGCCCTTAAGAGCCTACCAAGGGTCACCTCTCCACCACAAGGAGTAAGTCATGGGAGAGTTGGAGGGAGACAACTTCTGTGGTATTGAATTGGTCTCGGCCACACCCCCAGCAAGAAATCAGTCTAGGTCTGATGGAGAAATTGAGTATACCAGTGCCAGCTCCAAGGCTCACACACGTGCACACACGCACACATGCACAAATGCACACACACACATGCATATGCATGCACAGTTATGCACATATGCAAACATGCTCACACATGCGTGTAGACTATTCTCAGATAGGTTACTGCAGGTCTGCTCCCTCAGAGACCTCATCCAGGTGAGCTGCTGCTGCCCTCCGTATTAATACTACCAGTTACTCATGTCCAAGGGGTGCTGGGAGCTCTTGGCCACAATGGACCCAGTAGCCCTTGGCCAGCTCCAAGCTCCTGTTCTCCCAGATTGTGTTACATGCTCATCCTTACATTCCAGCAGCCCAGGGGCTCCCGGGAGGCCCGAATTCCCCCTAGAGTGGGCTTGGAGAACAGCTAGACATGGGTTCTCTGAAGGCCTGAAAAACACCCCGTTCGGGAAGGGACAGCCAGAGGGCTCTGCCAGTTTTTCAGGGAGATGACCGAAGCTTCTCCAAGCTTGGAGTCAGGGGATGGCCACAAGCTTGCATTAAGCCAGGCCCTGGGGTGGCTTAGGGAAATTCAGAGGCCCTGGAGCCACCCAGGAGCCACCCAGGAGCCACCCAGGAGCTCAGGGTCTGAGAGTGGAGGCCCCACCCTGGGATGGCATTCAGAGCCTGAGGTCTCAGGGCCTTCTTCACTCAGGTCCACAACAAGGTCTGATGTCACCCCATGACTCATCCTGGAACAAGCTTTGTTTTTGCCACTGGGCACCAGATTCTCTTCTCCTGAGTCAGTGGCTTTCTTGGGAGCAGCCAATGAGCAGCAATTGTGAAGCACAGCCTTAGCTTCCTCCCTGGTGAGTCTTCTTCAAGGTGAGCCACAGACTGAAAGAGAAGGAAAGGAGAAGAGGGCGGGGCTGTGCTTGCATCTTCCACCACCTTCCTCCCTAGTCCTGACCACTGGCTCCCGGGAGCATGTCCTACTTGCCTCGTGCTCCTGAGCCCCCTCTAAGGTCCCCCAAGGTGGAGGATCCTACCCGCCAGTCAGCAAGTGCCAGGAATGACCTAGTGCTAGGCCAGGACCAGAGGGAAGCTGGAAAACAGAGCAGGGAGGAGGGGTAGGCGCCATGTAAAGCGTGACGAGTTAGGAAGACCCCAGCAGAGGCTGCAAGGAGAGGGAGTGACCAACAAAATGATGAGTAAACAACCCTTTGACACGTCCCCAGAAGGGAAGTGCTGGGGACTTAGCCTCCTGACACATGACTGGTTACCACTATCAGGGAGGCTCACCTTGGAAATGGCAAAGTGGGGGTTCCCTGGTTCCTCTTCTGGCCACGTGAAATGCCAGGACAATGTTGGATTTAAAGAAGCTTCTAGGACAAAACTCACAAAGCACCTTTCAGCCACTGGCATCGTCTGCAGAAAAATCCCATCCAGGAGAAGCCCACAAGACGCCGAGGCACGTCAGGGTGTCTGCTGCGCTGAGCACAATCCCCTGGCTTCCTCTCCGGCTCTTGGCCTCGGCTACTGTTACGTGTCCTTTAAATGGCAGGGGAGAGGCGGGGGTGGGAGCAGGGGTGGGAGGTGTTTTCTCTCTCCTAGACAGACAGGTCAAGGCTTCAGAGGATGAAGTGTGGAAGGGGGCCCAGAGGCCACCTGGTCTAGTCTGACACTCCTCCTTATGTGCTAGGCACTATGTGAAACCCTAGGGACTCGAGTGTCCCAGATGGCTCTGCCGCTGAGACACTCACAACCTAACCTGGGAGACGCCACCCACCAGAAAGCAATATCCAGGATACACTGGGGATGAAGAGGCCTCAGCAAAGGCCTCTGCAGAGGGAAGCAGGGAGGCAGAGGTGGGGAGGAAGAGCATCCTAGGCACGGGGGCAGCCAGGCAGAGAACACGCCCAGAGCCAGGCTGGGGAGGCTCTTCTGTGAGGAAGAATCAAGAGGCTGGCACTGCAGGCTCAAGAAGAGGTGTTGGGGTGGGGGGATGAGTGGAGGGTGGAAGAAGGCTGGAAAGGTGGGGAAAAGCCAGGTTATGTGCAAAGAGCTCTGAAAGGCAAACAGAGGTGACAGGAAACCACCAGAGCATATTTACAGGAACGGGAGATGGTCCCACCTGAACCTCAGGGAGCTCATTTAGTGGCCAAATAGAGGGTGGACTGAGGAGAGGGGAGACCGAGGCAGGCAGACCCACCAGCAGCTGCAGCAGTGGTCCCAGTGTGAGGTGAGGAGGGCCTGCACCAGGGTGGGGGCCATGTCAGAGGAGGGGGGCATATTGGGAGAAGGTGCAAAGGCAATCTGCAGATTTGCTTGGGGGAAAGGGTGGGTGGACTGTAATCATGGACGACACCAGGTTGGGAGTCTGGCGAGGAATGGGATACCCTGGACAGTAAAGGGGGAGTTAGGAAGGGGGAGGGCTTGGGGGAAAGATAATGAGTCCAGTTTTGGACATTCTGAGGGGATGTCCAGATGGAACTGTCCACCAGGCAGCCTGAAGTCAGCAGGGAGTTCTGGGCTGGAGAAGTAGATTTGAGAATCGCCATCACAGAAATGACTATGTCCATGGGGGCTGATGAGATCGCCAAGGGAAATGGTCTAGAAGAGGAAGAGAAAAGGCCCAGGGCAGAGCCCCATTGCCCCCTTCCCCCCAGCAGGCCTGACCTGGAGAATGGGAAGAAGCAGTCAGCTGGGTGGGGAGAAAAGCCGGGAAAAAGGAATGTCCCCAAGACCCAGAGAGAGGAAGGAGGTCCAACCCTGCACCTTCCACAGAAGGAGATCAAGCACCCTGTCCACAGGCACACAAGTGACAGAGAACACTCGAACCCAAGGTTCTGTGTGCAGATTCCTGCCCATCCTGGGGGAGCATTTTGAATTTTCTTCGCAAGATGTGCAACGTCTGAGGTCACGTCTGAGATGAATGGAAATAAGCTATGTGTGCAGGTGTGTGTCTGTGTGTGTGGTGTGTCTGTGTGTGTGTGCGGGTGTGTGTGTGTGGTGTGTCTGTGTGTGTGTGGTGTGTGTGTGTGGTGTGTGTGTGTATGTCTGTGTGTGTGTGGTGTGTCTGTGTGTGTGTATGGGTTTGCCACACATCTCTCTCTCCAGAGGCAGGGACTGTGGGCTGTACAGCACATGCATGGCCAGACTTGGCAGATGAACCATCAGTTTTAGGACTATGCCCGGCTACTTGTTGTCCTCCCTCGATTTCGTTGCTAGTCTTTGTTATAGGGTGGGGTTTGGGGAGGGGGGAAAGCTGGGAAAAAAGGACTCTAAAAGAGCAAAAGCATCCAAAACTGGAAATACACATGGGCACAGCTACACTCCTGTGCGTGCATGTAGACACTCTCTCTGTTTCTCACACACACACACACACACACACACACACACACTCTCTCTCTCTCTCTCTCTCTCTCTCTCTCTCTCTCTCTCTCTCTCTCTCTCTCTCTCTCTCCATGGGTCACAAGGCAGCCTCAGGCAGACACTTCCTCCTCCTCCCCCCCCTCCCCTGGGCTCGTGGGTCTGGTCACTGAGCGGCCCATTTAAGACCACTCTTTCTCTTCGCCTCTTCCCTATTGTTGGGGAGGGACAGGAAGTTTATGTGTAAACAGAAACTGTAACCAGACCCCAGTCCTCCTGGAATGCCTCAGTCCAATGTTTCCACAGGAGGTTTAACTCCAAACACCGACTGGCTCAGCAAAGCCAAGCCCTGGGAGTGGGGGGAGCCCCAGCAGCATGCATCGCCTGGGCTGGGCCTCTGTGCTGACCCCCCCCAAATGGTGCCTCCTTTGAGAGCCTCTCCAGGCCAGTGACTGACAGGCTACTATGTGCCAGGGGGAAGGGAAAGAAATAAGCAGCTAGGTGGCACAATGAATATAGCACCAGCCTGGAGTCAGGAGGACCTGAGTTCAAATCCAACCTCAGACACTTAACACTAGCTGTGTGACCTTGGGCAAGTCACTGAACCCCAACTGCCCTGCCCTCTGAAAGAGAGAAAGAAGTAGCAATAACATCCCTGCCTGCCAGGCAGGGGAGAGACAGAGACAAACAGAAGAAAGAGGAAAGACAGATAGAGAGACCCCTCTTCTGCCAAGTCACATCCACTATTAGGGAACGGGTCCAGCCTTTATCTTCCTTGTAGGCTCCTCATTCTGATGCTGGCCTGGAGTAGGAGGGAGGGGGTCTTCTGAGCCCTTCACCCTCAAAGCTGCCAGTTCCAACTTTCCAAGCCGGGGGGGAGACCGCATCCCCAGGAGGAAACCCCAGTGCAGATCCCCAGCCTCCCTCTTGCCGGAAAGCCTGGCTGCCCACGTCCCTCATGTCCCCATCGCCTGCGGTGGCCCAGCCTGAGCAAGGCAGGAAGCCAGACAACAGGCCCTTTTCATCCCCAGGACACAATCCCTCCCTTCCCTGAGTAATTTCTCATCAGAAAGACAAAGTATCTTTCTTTTGAAGGCTCCATGTAGGATGTCCAGAAATTTCTCATGTTATTAAGAAGAGAAAAAAGCGGGGAAAGGCCCCAAAGAGCCTGCTTACTTAATAAATCCCAACATCTGTGGAAAGTTTGATGCAGTAAGAGCACCCAGACAGAAAATTAAAAAGCTAATAAAGTCCTCAGTGTGGGGGCGCTGGCATACGGACAGCTTGGCCTCTCTAGACACCTAATAAAGAGACATTCCGGGACACTAACTCATAAGGGAAAGCCGCGGGGGTCACCAGCAGCGCTGGGGAGCTAACCATGGTAACTCGGCAGCCGCCCCACGACGCTGCAGGCAAAAGACAGTGTCTCCCCCTTTTTCGTCCCTCTTCATATTTGGAAAACCGCGGGCCCTCTGAGGACATCATGGGACGGCCAAGGAGAAGCAGAGAGCAGGAGCCAAGCCCTCCCCAGTGGCCACAGCTCCCAAAGATCTTCATGGCCGCGCCTTAGACGCTGGGGGCTACGGGAGATGGTACCCAGGGAGGGGTGTGGGGGCGGAGATTGGGGGGAGCAGGTAAGCAGGGCCCAAGGCTGCTCCAATCTCCTTCCACCGAGTGCGTATGTTGCGGGGGGAGCAACTGTAAAAGAGCAGGTTTACTTGAGGGCCCATTTTTCACCTTCCTTGACCAGCATCTGCAGGGGGTGGGGGGTGGGGTGAGTAGCTGTGAGGCTCCGTGGAGCTTGGGTCTGGGGACCTTTGGAGTGGGGGTGCACAAGGTGCAGGGTCATCCTAATTTAATTCCTAGCTCAGTCTTTTCTATGCGATGCCAAATGAGTGGTCAGCTCTTGTCAGTCCAACCAAATAACTCAAATACAGTCAACTCTGTGGGAGAAAACCACTCCAAGCTCGTATCCAGGAGGCTGCTATATTTAGACCTAGATTTAGAGTAGCCCACAAAGGAGGGGGCTTGAAGTAGCACATAAGAACCTGGAAGTCATAGAATAACGGAATCTCGGACTGGGAGGGATCCAAGTTCCAGGGCTCCCCACTTGGCCCTTGCTTTCCCTCTGGGGTGACCACCGCAGTGAGGAAGGTTTTCCCACTGCCCCTCACTCCTAGTTCTGTTCTCTGAGGCCCAGTGGACCCATGTGCATCCCTCCTGGGCTTCGGCCCTGTGGAAACTTGAGGGCAGATAGTGAACTGCATGAAATGGGCGGGGGGGAGGGGACAAGGATAGACTTCAACATCCAAGGGCTTCAGAGTGGTTCGAATTTCCAGAAAGGTTATGAGTCTTCTTTCATCTCCAGCAGAGTGCAACTGTGGAGTCAGAGGAGCCTGGGTTCAAAGCCTACCTCTGATGTGTAACTGACTGCTTTTGTGGTCTTGGAACCATGCTGACCCCCTCCACAAGCACCCGATCACAGCCCTTGGGAGAATCCTGGAATCTCTGAGCAGGAAGACCCCTCAGGTGCATTCAGCCTGGTATGGGTCTGAGCACCGTACATCCCTCTCCCCTCCTTGACAGCAATGAGGCACCCAGGGTTTGCTCACCCGATGCCCCCCATACCCCAAGGCAGGCGCCTGTCCCCCTCTACACCCTCGAATTCACTTCCTGAAGGCAGCAATGCCCAGTCACTGAGCACACCTCATTGGGGAAGAAGGAGGTCCATTTTTAACAAGCAAACATCCAAGGAACTTCCCATGGATCTTGCTGGAATCTTTATAGAGAGAGGCCCCCAAGCTCGATGGATCTAAGAGAGCAAGCAATTGTAAACCCCCACCTTGGGTGTAGATAAGTGGTCACAGGACATGAACAATTCTTAAAAGAAGAACCACAAGGTATTCACAACCACATAAAAATGCCCCAAATCACTAATAATTAGAGAGATACAAATCAAAACAGTGCTGAGGTTTCACTTCACACCCTGCAAATTGGCAAAAAAATAATAATAATGACCCCAAATGGTGGTAGTAAATATTGGAGGGTTTGTGGGAAGTAAGTGCACTAGGACATGGTTGGTGGAGCTGCAAAGTGGAACCTCTACTTGGGAAAGCAAATAAACTCAAATTATGAAAATGAAGTGACTAAACTGTCCACATCCTTTGAATTAGACCCTCCATTACTGGCTTATAACCCAAGGAAGTTATCAATGGGAAAAAAGTCCCCAAAGATTCAAAATATTTGTAGGAGCTTTTTGTAATAACTAAGAATTAGAAACATTGGGGAATGGCTAACATGGTGGTCCATGGATGCGTCGGAGTATTGCTGGGCTGTAAGAAATGATGTACGTGATACATACAGAGAACCCTGGAAAGAACTACATGGACTGATGCAGCATGAAGTCTGCAGAACCAAGAAAACAGCAGTCAGGGGCTGCAGCAGCCACAAACTGAACATCAGATGGTGGGGTCACAACCCCAAAGATCAAGCAGGACCCAAGCAAAGAGATATGAAAGCTGCCCCTGGGTGGAGGCGGGAGGGCCTCCGGGGCTGCTCCTGTTTTGAGAGCTTCATAGAGGACGGATGGTTGTGCTGACTTGTTTCTCTCAGAAAAAATAACCGCCATATGGGACAGTTCTTGGAGAGAAGCAGGGAGGTGATATATGGGATATTCTAGTACGTAAGAGAAAATGCCAAGGAAATCTTTTTTTTTTAAACCACCAGTTTGGTACAAGGTCCTGTGCGGCAGAGGGAGGCCCAGAGCTAAAGACTGAAGACCACCCTGCCCTCAAGGGGGTCAGATCAGTCTAACACAAGTTAAGTCACAGTGCGAGAGGGCTTGAAGAGGGGTGAAGGTCGGGGAACAAGACCATGCCTTGAAGGAAACCAAGGATTCCCAAGGACTGAGATGAAAGGGGGAGGGCAGGCAGAAGGGGGTGGGACTCCAGGCCCAGGGTGCTGCTTACTCAGATGCACAGATGGCGAATGAAGCTCAGAGAAGGCTGGCCATCCACACACTGGGACCACAGGCTGCTCCTGGACAAGCAGGCGGCGCTCCAGAAAGGGAGATCGGAGCAACCTCAGAAGCCATCTGGTCCAACTCCTCCTGGGCAGGATAAGAAACTAAGACCCTAAGAGCTGAGGGATTCGAGGTCACACCGGTGAAAAAGCCAGGATTTGAACTCAGGCCGAAGGTTTGGGCTCCCTCTCCCCCTGCTCGCATCCCTGCCTCCTAGGCACCTGCCTGGACCCAGAGAATGGAGGCCTGGGTTTGAATGGGCTGGGGGCAGCTCCAAAACCATCTCTGCCTCCTGGTGCCTGCAGGGCCTCAGCTAAGCTCATCATGACTCTGGATGCCGGGTTCTCCATCTGGATTAAAGCCAAGGTCTCTCTTGCCTCTGAATCTGTGGTCCCATAACACAGCTCATCAGTGACACGATTGTGGCTCTGTTTTGATTTAGCTGGATATTCATGGCTCTGCCCCCTTTGATTTGACTGTATGGGACTGAATTAACCCCTGACATGATGCCAAGGCCCCCTATGTTAGGCCTTGCTTTCTTTCAAGGTTAGAGAGGGGTGGGCCCAGCCAGGTGCTTGGTTCGGTCCCCAGGGTGCTCGGCTGATACAGTCAAACGGGCAGTGAGGGTGCTCCAGCATTCCTGAGGTGTCCCCAAGAGAAGTCCCAGGAAGCCTGGGAGGCTTGGCCTGGGAGAGTCAGTCCTTCGACGGACAGCAAGATGGAGCATGGAGAGGGAGCCTCCCTCGGCATGGGAACAAGCTCTGGTCACCTGGGGCTGAGGTGAGCACCAGCCCTTTGGTGCATTTGGAATCAAGGAGACCTAGGTTTGAGTCTGAGCTCTGACACTAACTGTATGACCCTGAGCCAGTCACAGCCTCTCCATGTGACCCTGAGCCAGTCACAGCCTCTCTGGGCATTGGGGTATTGGATGGGTAGGGGGGCCTCCTATTTCTCCTCCAGGACTAGATATAAATGTTATTTTTTTCAGTGACTGACTTGAACATTATAGGACAGAAATGAGCCCGGGGAATCTTTTCAGCAGCTGTTGTATTTCCCACAGATTGGCCCCCTCCCCATGCTTGTGGCTTATCAATGGCTTGGACAAAGGGATCGATAGAATTCCCATCAATCTCTAAGCATTGGCATGAAGCTTCAGAGGATCCTTACTACCTTAGGCGATGTCTGGTTACCAAGAAGCCTCAAGGGGCTGCTGCCACCTGAGGAACGAGGATGGAGAGAAAGTGTCTGAGGCCCAGGCGGCTACACCGGTCACCTGGAACACCAGCTTCTGTTTCTCAAATACATTCTGCTAATAAGCAAGACTGCTCTGACCAAAGCAAGGGTGGCTAAGGAATCAGGAGGCCCTTCCTCCTGCTTGGCCTCATCTCAAAGTCTACCACAGAAGGGCCACTCCTCCCCCCTCCTCCCCTCCCTCTCCTCTTCCTCTTCCTCCTTCTCTTTCTCCTCTTCCTCCTCCTCCTCTTCCTCTTCTTCCTACTTCTCCTCCTCTTTCTCCGGGAAGGAAGGTGGTATTTAATCAGAGATCAAAGGAAGCCGATGAAAACAAAAGAGAGAAGGGAAAAGGGAGAGGGGAGAGCATTCTGAGGCACACGGCGCAAAGATGGGAGATGACATGATGTGTGTTCAGAACAGCAGCCCCTGGAACTGTCATTGTTCTGGTTTTGCAGACAGAGGGGTTGAGGGCCTTGCCCACACCCCACCTTGTGAGGGTCCAAATTGGGAATGTGAATTTAGGCCCTCCTGGCTTCAGGTCCATTCAATCACCAGAGATAGCTACAGAGCGCCCTTAACCAGGAAACACATTGTCTTGGGTGTCAGTCGGGACCCTGATATCAATCACCCTTTTGCTCCTACACTACTTTGGGGATGAGGTCAGGCTCAATGTTTGGGGTTCACTTCTACCCCAGAGCCCCTCATACATGGGGGGTCTGGGGATTCAGGTGCCCACCCTAAAGGGCAGACACCTCCAGGGCCTTGAGACCAGTCCTGGCCCCAGAGATTAATGCAATGCATTAAAATTCCTCTGTTGGAGGTCCAGTGAAGAAGGCAGACAGCTGGGTGTGTCTCCAGAGTCTCGCTGGGGATGGGTAGGCACACCTCCAGCTCCATGCAGCCTCCCCCAGGGGCCTGGGTCTGGTCTGGGGCCAGGAAGGAGGGGCAGGATTCTGACTGATCTACTCCAGGTGTAGTGTGCTCAGGAAGGCAGGCACCCCAGCAGACAGGGAAGGTGAGACAGGCATCATTCCCAAGCAGGGCTTCCCTCCCAGCCCAGACGGTAACCCTATCCCTCTTAGCAGGTTTTTATGGAGTTTTTTACAAGCCTCCTGGGTGGGTCACAGCCACCCCATAAATGTAAACGCCCCATTCTGCACATCGAGGCCACTCACCTTCTGAGCTCTGATTGGTGCTAGGCTTTCCCTACAGCAGCTTGGGTTTCACTCGTGTTATATCGGATGGAAAGGAATCTTTATGGGGAATGCTTGGGCGCCCTGACGGCAGGCCAAAAGTGTCTGTGGGGATGGGAGCACATCCTGAGAGCTCAGTGGCTCCCCCATGGCTGTCTTGCCTCTGGCCTCCACGCCTCCCATCCCCCTCTCCTCTAGGTGTCCCCTTCCCCCACCTTGCAGAGGGGAATGCTCAGATAGTTTGAGTCTCTGAGCAGGGCAGTTCTAATTCTCCCCCTTGGATGGATGAAGCCCCTGGGACTTTTTCAAATGGGCAAGAGATGTTTTGCCCTGAGGACCATGAGAATGGGAAGGAACCTGACAAACAGGGAACCTTGGGAGGTGGCCTCCTCCAGCCCCTGCCTCCAGGTGGGTAATCTTTCACCCACCAGGGCCAGACATCATCAGGCTGCTTCTTGAGGCTCCCAGAAAGATTCCAGAGATGGCTCTCAACAAGCCTTTCCAGAGTTTGGTGACTAGTGTTCCTCAGGTTCTGCAAAGGGCAAGGGAGGCTGGGGGAAGGGAGGAGGAGAGGGGAGCTTCCTTAAGCTGTGTCCCTGAACAGGCCAGGTCACAGTCTGAGCCTCAATAACCTAATCTCCAAAATGGGGACAAATCACTGCTTTGCCCTCTCTGGCAGCTTGTGGGAGAGCTCTCTAAGCAGGAGTTCCTACTTCTAAAAAATTTCTCCTACTCCGATTTTGGGTCCCTCTTCTCTGACTGATTCTGTAAGAGAACAGAGAACCAACATGTGTCCCATCAAAATATGTTTAAGGGCAGCACTGAGGTTCCCTCAGCCTTCTCACTGGGCTCAAGCATCGCAGTTCCTTGCAGCCCACCTGATTATTCTGATTCCTCTCCTCTGGACCCTGCCCAGATCCTCCAGAGGGCAGGTCTCACACATTCCTCAAGGTTTACAAGTCTGACAGATTCCAATTTCAGCACCCAGATGGCCCTAGCTGACCTCCCAGCCAGGCAGTGGCCAATTTTACAGTCTCTGGGGGCTGCACCCCAATGTGTGCCCCATTCCTGGTGCTGCCTTCTGAGTCAGGTGCCTTACAGAACTGTCAGGCACCAAGCATCGAGCACCACTCTTCCAGCCAAGAAGGGAGCCCAGGACGTAGAGAAGGTGGAGGTTCCCCCCAGGCTGGTGTAAGGCTGCAAGTGTGGCCAGGTGAGCATCATTGGAGGAGCTGGGGCTGCTCAGCCTGGAGAAGGGAAGGCTGAGAGGTGGGTGGAGGCAGGTGTGGGAGGGGCCATCATGGGATCTCTGTCCCAGCCAGAAGCAAGCTCGGAGGCCTCTAATGTAACCCCTTCATCATAGGGATGATGAATCCCAGACTCCCAGAGCTCAAGGGCCTTGGCTGAGGTCACATGAGTAGGAAAGGTCCGAGGCAGGGTCCAGGGCCAGGAGCTGTGCCTCCCCGGCAGCGCTCTATCCATGATGCCACACCACCCTGACTAGGGATCCCCAGCAGGCTTCCTCCTCCCCCCCCCCCAGACTCCTCTTCTAGCACTGGGCTTCCTGGGCACCCATCCACTTTCAGGGGGATAAAGGCCCCAGACTTTTCTGGTCCCTAACCGTTATTTCCCTTATCCCTTCTGAAGCAACAACTCCAAATTACCCTTTTATTTACACGTCCTTCTTTTTATCCCTCTCAATCACACCCCTAAGGGGGGGGGGGGGTTGGGGAATGGGAAGCTCACTTGATCCAAGCCACTGGCAGAGCTGGTCTGAGTAACCAATATGTGCTATGAAGCCCAGGCTCTAAGTGGTCTCAGGAGTTCCCAGAGCAGCCGGGGAGGCCCCCAGGAAGAGCATCAGGTCTGAAAGGCTCCATCCCCTGGATCCACCCAGCAGGAGGATTTCCACCAGACTCATGGGCTGAGACAAGGCAGTGGTAAAGGGGGAAGGAGGCCAGAGGGCAGCAGAGAAGGAGCAAGCAAAGGGACTTGGGGAGGAGGGGAGAGCAGCCCTGACCGGGATGCCTTCATGGGACCTGAGGGCATCCTACATCTCCCTGACACTAGCACACTTCTTTGGCAAATTCCTCCACCACCTCTGAGCCTTCATAGGCTCAGGCTTGGATTCTGAGGACACTTGAAGGTGATTTGGAGGGGGGGAGGGTGGCTCACTTTCCAACACTGACTGGACAGAGAAGGAAGAGAGGGAAGGAAAGAAGGAGAAAGGGAAGGAGGAAAAAAAGGAAGGAGAGAGGGGGGAAGGAAGGAGGGAAGGAAGGAAGGAAGGAGAGATAGAGGGAAGAAGAAAAGGAAGGAGAGAGGGAGGGAGGGAGGGAGGAAGGAGGGAGGGAAGGAAGGAGAGAAAGAAGGAGGGAAGGAAGGAAGGAAAAAGAGGCACTGTTCTTGGGGCACCCCAGATCTTAGCGGAGGCTTCCAGGTCTGATTCTAATCAGCGTGGGAAAGAGGCAGCAGGCCCTGCTCTGGCCTCTGTTGGGTGGAGACGCCTCCTATTCCCATAAACTTTATCGCTGTCCTCGGCCTCTGATAAACCCCAGTAAATCAGCGTCCTGGGAGTGTGGCTGCCTGCCAGCAGGCTGCTGAACGACGCCTGCCTACCCCCTTCCCGTATCTGAGCTCCGTAGCTCCCAGGGGGCCTCGAGCCTGGGCCAAGCTGAAAAGTGGCTCATTTTTCCCTTCCAGATCAGGGCAATAAATAATCATAAATTCTTCCTCCACCCGTGGTCCTCCCTCCCCCACCGGACTCTGGTTTGATCGTCGGGCTAACCAGGCAGCAGTTTCCCTGTGGCCATGGAGGGCCTGAGCCCAGCGTGCTCCTGTCCCCCCAGGCCACCTGCCAGGCCAGCCCAGCTCTCAAAGGAGACTTCTCTTGGTTGGGGGCTTCATCCCTGGAATCCCAGGCACCTTTCCAATGAGGAAAGGTCTCTTTTCTTATCTGAAGTGGATATGGGGGAATGGAGTCACTCTCTCCGATGAGTGGTGGGTGAATGGCTGAGACGAGCCAGCCTGTGGAGAGAGCCCTTCACGTGGGGGGGGGAGGGGTGGTTCACCAGGGATATGGGTGTGAATCTCAGGGCAGCTCCTTCCTACTGTCCCCTCTCCAGGCCTTAGCTTTCTTTTCAGCGGAATGAAGAGTTTGGCTAGACCATGTCTAACGTTCCTTCTGGCTCTCCATCTAGGCTTCTATCATCTGTCTTAAAGGTCCTGGAGATCAGAGATGTGGATGCTGCCCAAGCAGCCCATGCATTTTTAGAGAGGAAAGGTTTCACCTCCATGCTCCCATCCTCTGGACCAGCTTTCCTGGAGGTCCTGAAGGCTGCTGGTGTAGACACCACCCAAGCAGCCCGTGCATGTCGAGAGAGGGGAGGTTCAGCTCCAACTCAAGGTCCTGCGGCAGGTTTCCCTGAGGAGGCGGTGCCCCTCCCCTTGCAGCTGACAGACGTGCTCTTGTTAGCTGGGGAGGGGGAGGGACGCCAGCTTAAGCTGGGGACGCTGGTGAAAGGCCAAAGTCGCATTAAGGCTGGATGAAGCTGGAAGGGAAGCTATAAATCATGACTTTTTTCTGCTTAGACTACGTGATGTTCTTAAAGCCCCGGGAACCAGGTTGTGGAGTGGAAGGTGGGCAGGCAGGGAGGCCCCAAGGCCTGATCTGACTCCCACAATGACCCTGGGCAGGTTTCCTCCTCTGTAAATGAAGGCATCCAAGATGGCTAAGTCCTTTTCACAGGGTCAGAGATTTAGAGCTTCAAAGACCCTAGCAGTCAATCGCTTCATTTTTCAGATGAGGAAATTGAGGCCCAGAGAGGCTGTGACTCTCCCAAGATCACCCAGGTACGAAGGAGCCAGATAGGCATGCACAAAACACGGCCAGGGTGTCCAGTCCAGTCCATCTGGCCATATTCTAGGCATGCTACCAACGGCAAGGGTCAGGATGGGAGCCCAGGGCCTCCTCTGACTCCAAAGTGTCTTCCCACTGCACTTACTGTTCTATGATCGCCACGATTTAGCCTGAATGATTCTCAGATCTACCACTTTCCAAATATTGGCTGGGCAACTGACCATCAGAGTGGGGGGGCGGCAGATCTCTGAGGTGAAACCCTCACTTCACAGATTCTATGGACACTTCTTCTAAGATGCCTTATCCCCCTCCTGTCTCCTTGAGTTCTTTCAGCGTTCCATAATGCTGGGATTTCTCGCGTCCCTGGTATCTCCACTTCGGGGAAACTGAGGCATGAGGAGTTTCATTGCGTCATCCCTTGTGGGTGAGATCAGCGTCCACCTCACAGTTTGTGAAGTCCCGTGGGTCCCGAGGCTAGAATGAAGTCAAGCGGTGTGCAAGTCAGAATCATACATGGAAATTCAAGCTATGACTCAGAGCCTAGGCTCCGCGACTCTGCTCCCACCCCAAGCACCGAGACACTGGGAAGGGCTCCTGCGGAGCTGGCAGGCTCCTCCAATTTACCTGAAAAAGTCGTCTGTCACTTAGGAGCCCAGCCTGGGTGGAGTAAGGGCTCCGCGGGGGAGGGTCGGGGCTCCTCCAGAGAGGTTCGGGGCTCCAGGATAGTCAAAGCCCAGCGTTGGATTGACTGCGGCAGGAGAGAAAGGGAAAGGGAAGCACCCGAGCAGGCTGGGGAGATGCCCGCCCCCTCTGAAGAGGAGGGGACCTTGCAGGGGAGAAATAGGAAGCTCCGTTGTCCGGGATCCCAGACCCTCCAGCAGCCGCTCCTGGGCCACGGAGTGGGCAGGGCTTCTGCGGACCTTCTGGCCTAGTGCCCCTGTCCCCAGCAGATCACAGGGAGCACCACCTCCCTGCGCATCACTCCGAAAACTGAGTCACCGAACCAACGTACTTGTAAAGATGCTGACAAGGGACAGCCTTGAGATCAGGGCTGGCGTCGAGGCACGGAGGACCAGAGACTTCGTGTGTGCAGGGCACATGAGCGTAGCTCAGCGCTCAGGCTTTGGTGGAAGACTCCCCTCCGCCCCCCCAAAACCGCCCGCGTTCCGGCCCTCCAGGTGGACTCTCCTCAGCACGGGCCTCGCCAGGCTGGTCCTCAGATAACAAAGAATCCCCTTTCCTGGGGTCCTGTTCAAAGCCTCTCCTGCCCGGCGGCATCAGCCCTAGCCCAGAGAACCCAGGCTCCCCTCTTCACCCGGCAAGAAATCAGGAGAGCTCTTCAGAAAAGAAAGAGGCGTGGGGAAGAGACTGAAGGCTGATTCTGGGGGTTTCTGGGGGAGCCTCCGGGCTAGAAGACCTCTGTGGTGGCCCCAGGGCTAGAAGGGAAGCCAGGAAGAGAGGGGCCTCCCTCCGGCAAGTACTGGGGGAGTGGAAACTCCCTTTAAAAAGTCTGACTCACCTTCTGAATCAAATGAAGCAGGGCAACTATGAAAACAACGCGTCTTCCAAAGCAGCTTCTCAAGACCCTCAGAATCTCATGACAGCCCTCCATTCCCTGCCTCCAAGCCTTTGCACTGGCTGTGCACTATGCCTGCAATCCCCAGTTTGACTTTAAGACTCAGCTCAGGAGTTACCTTCTCCATGAGGCATTTCTGGTCCTTCCAGTGTCCTCTCTCTCTCTCTCTCTCTCTCTCACACACACACACACACACACACACACACACACACACACACACACACTTGGAGCTGGCACTCTCCTCAGTCAGAAAGCATTGGCCCAGTTTCTTCAGGTTAGCCATACCTAGTCTACCCCTAGGCTTTTGCAGTAACGTCAGGCTCTCCCAAGCACAACAGAATGAGGCGACCCAGGGGCCTGAGGCCACATGAAGGTGGTACAGAACCTCACCAGTCACATGCCCAGGGCTGCTTCTGACAGCTGCCCCTGCGAGGTGCTTTGAGGGGCAGTATCTGTCTGGGACATGGGAATGTGAGCCCCATGCAGCTTGGAAGAGGAGTCTCCCTGCAGTCCAGAGGGAGAGCCAGCCATGGTCTTGAAGGCAGGCCATGGAGTCCTGGGCTGGGCTCTCCTGGAGGGCCACTGAAAGGAAGCCTTTGTTTGGGACATTGGCCTTGATGCCTGAGCTATGAAATTGTTGGCTGAACCCTTTAATGTTTGCAGAGAGCTTTACAAATATGATCTTGTTTGATTCTCACAACAACCTTGAAGGGCAGGTGCTATTATCCTCAATTTATGAATGAGGAAACTGAAGCAAACAGGGTGAAGTGACTTACCCAGGGTCACACAGCCAGGTAGTGTCTGGGGCCAGATTTGAACTCAGGCCTTCCTGACTGCTGGTCCTACACTCTACCCACTGTGGCACCCCCTAGCCATTCCTAGGTTACATACAAAATAGGGAGAATTCATTTGATGCAAGAGTCTCTTGGGTTCTAAGGAGGACACCCTCTCTAAGGCCAGGGCTCATGCCTCTGTCCAAAGAGTCACATTTTCTGCTGATGGCATCAGTGACCATGACCATGTCTGGCTCAGCCATTATGGAGCAGGTCTGTGTATGGAGCAGAGTCCAGAAGGCAGGGAGTCAAGGTAACTGTCTCTGCATCCTCAGCCCTTCTCACAGTGGCTGGAACACACTAGGTGCTTAATCATTCTTGAGTGAATGAACAAATGGATGGCCGGATAAATGAATGAATGCTGTCATCATGTCAAATGAGTGAATGGATGGATAGATGGATGGATGGATGGGTGAATGAATAAATAAGGAATGAATGAATGGTTGGATGGATGGATGCTGTCATCATTTTGCCCAACATTTGTTGGCTACTCTTGTTCTTCCCATTAGATAATGAACTCCCCAAGGGCAGGAATGGCATCACTTTACATCCTTCTATCCCCAGGACCAAGCAAGCACAGGGTCATGAATGTAGTAGAAGCTCAAGAAATCCATGTTGAATTCACTTAAATTCTCTCTGAGATGTGTTTTGGGAGAAAGCCAATGAATCTCACCTTGAACTCTTACTGTGTAGCCACAGGTAAATTGCCTCAGTTTCCTCATCTGTTAAATGGAGAGATTTGTGCCTGGCATGTTCCCCTTGCAGGCTGGGAGGCTCTAATGGGATCCCATGTATAGATCATCTTGTCCCCCCTAGTGTGCTGTGTACACGTCAGCCCTGATTCCCATCAATACTGGATCTCAGGCCCCAGCTTGGGCTTTTGCTTCCTTCCAGACGTGTCACTTCTCCAAGAACAGAAAAAGTAAAGGCTTTGCTGCTTCTATCACACAAACTCTTCCAGCCCACGCCATCCTTACACACCTCAGCCCCTGCCTTGCGTTCTCCAAGAACCATTGACTGAGCCGAGGACTCAGCTCACCTTCCTTCCCCTCCTTCTTCCCATATGGAAGGACTTTCAGACAAGCCAGCCCACAAAGTTTTACTAGCTCTCCCTCTTCTGGGAGGGAGCATAGGCCTCAAGGCAGACAAAGCCTTTATTCTTTCTGACAAGAAGGCCATACAGATGTTCACAACAGGCAGCTAGCTATGGGCAGTGCCCACAGAAGGCCCACACTGCCCAGGCCACAGAGACCTCAGAGCTCACCCAGCCCAGCCACCTTCCCAAGGCCCAAATCCCTTCTGAACAGTTCAGAGAGGTTAGCATGTAGTCTCTGCTGGGCCACTTCCAGGGGTGGGGAGCCCACTGCTTCTCAAAGCAGCACATTCCATTTTTGAGCAGCTCCAATGAGGAGGAAACTTTCTTCTACCATGCCAAAATCTGCCTCCCTGTAGCTTCTACCCACCCGACCCTGGCTCTGTTTCCTGGAGCCACAGGAAATCAGTTTAATCCCTGATTCATGGGATGACCCTTCAGAGATTGGCATCAAGCTTTTGTTGACTGGTCAGGAAGCTGGACTGTTGTGTGTAACCTTGTTTCAATTGGCAATATCAGCTGAATCCCAGCTTGAAAACTGTAAGGGTCAGAAGCTGATTCCCATCAGCAGCCTGGAGAAGGGGCTGGTGGGAGGTGAGGCTGGGGTCTCCAATCCCTTATAAATCCAGAGGAAAGAAGACATCTCTTCATGACCACCCCAACCTAGTCCACCCTTGGTGTGAGAGAGCACAGCCCTCCAGCCACAATGAAGAGATGGGAACCTTAGGGTACTCAGAGATCGGGGGCCATCTTCTTCTCCCTGGCACCATGCCAAGAAAGGCTTCCATGGCCAGTGACCCCTGGGATAGCATTTCTCACATGACCACCCCACCCCACCCCCGGTAGGCAGAGACCCAAAGAATAGATGCAGACGCCAAAGCTCTGGCTCCAGGCCTTTCTTTGTCTGGTTCTCGAGCATTGCAAAGGACAGAGTGGGGAGGTCACTGTTGACCCACCATCCCACCCACCCAGACCAGGCCAGGCTGGTGGCCAGAGTCCAGACCCAAGTTCCTCCATGAGCTTGGGCTCCCACCTTTTCTGGGTCATCAGCAGGGGGTGTCTGTGCAACTTCACCCCAAGTACTGATAGCAGGGGCACAGAAGAGGATGTAGGCAAGGGCAGATTCAGGAAGGCCAACATCACTGTCTGTGGGCAGTAGACTTCCCTTCCAGATAAGAACGTCTTTCCATGCCAGGCTGCCAGGAACACCAGCTCTTCTGAGTGAGGACCATGTCCCTTCTTGTCTCCTACAGATCTCCTGATAGAATGTTTAGACCAAGGCAGGGGATGATAATAGTAAAGTACTCTAGGCACAGGCATGAGGAGAGCAGCCTCAAAGGGCCCTGGTGCCAGCCTCTGGCAAGCTCCCGGTTCTGGAATGGAGAAGCATCTGAGGAGTACTCTCTATGAGCCAAGCCCTGTGCTACAAAGAGAGGAAGACGGCAGCCTCTGCCCTCAGAGTTCATCCTCTAACTGGGGACCACAGCACATTAAAAAAAGCCTTAGTGTGTATGGAAAGCTCAGGTGTCCAAGGGTGCATCTGCAG
>CM053580.1:3058112-3088773 GCA_028627135.1 Pseudochirops cupreus | reverse complement strand
ATTGGAGGCCCCTGGTTGGGGTGCTCTGGCTGCACTCTCCTCCTCCCACTCTCTCCCCCATGATCTTTCTTTTCCCCAAAGAAGGAATCAAGGGTTTGGGAGCTGTTCTTACTTTGCTTCTTATGCTTATTCTTACTCATGGTTCTTCAGACCATGATTTTTTTTTTAATCTCTGTGGGGCTCTGCTTCCAGAAGGGAAAGCTCTGTCCCAAATTGCTGGGGTCCTCCCGGCTGCCGTAGCTCTCAGGAAGATGCTGGGAGTCTTCCTAATTACTTCCAACTGACTGGATAATGAAGACTCCAAGATGGAAGCCCAAGACGGTGATCCGGATCCAGGCCCCTCAACGCAAGAGCACTGGCCTGAGAACAATTGCTAAGTCCCCCTGCTGTCTGCAGGCCGCAGGTGGGAAGCTACAAAGCAGAGGCGGGTGCAAAACCTCTGCCTTTCGCTTTTCCACTCTGGAGACCTTTCACCGGACTGCTTATCTCCCCCTTTCACAAATCCCACTCGCAGCAGCTGCTAATCCGCTCACCTGAGAGGCTCCTCCACTCCTCCCGTCCAGTGGCCCCGGGGCACAGCCGTGGCTTCAGGGCAGGCTGGTTTTGGTTCACAGTGCTGATATGGTTCCTCGTAGCCGAGCTGACTTTAGTGGGAAGTATCTTTGTGTGCGTTTTGGAGTTCTAGGATTGGTTTAGAGTCCTGTTTTATGGGTATTTTGGGGTGGCTATGTGAGGGCTGCGATATGTTACTGCTGCTACACCGCCATCTTGGCTCCGCCCCCTGTTGTTGCTTGTATTAAGTTCACAACAAATGACAAGCATAAAGATTTTTTTTTTAAAGGAAGGCAGAGGGAAAAAAATCTTCAAAAGGCTAGGATTCTGCCATTACCAGTTTTTTTTTTAATTTCATCATCTGTCAGAGAACAAAGGAAAACATTAATAGAAAAGAAAACAGAGGAACTGATTCAAGATGGCCCCAGGGACAAGCAAACAGACTCAGAAAGCCTTAATCCAAGCCAGAGGGAGCATATGGAAGAAACAACAAATCCAGCTCTGCTGGAGGCACCAATGGATCCATTAGAAGCCAGATTTTTGCCCAGAACGATGATTGTAATGAATGCCATCGGGTTCTGATTGGGTGGGGCATGTCAAAGGGAAGGGCCAAAGGGCTGTCTTTTCAAAATATGCTCAAGCAAATTAGGTGAAAAGGGAAAAGTCCTGAGATCAAAATGGGTAGGAAGCTGGATGGCTGAAGATTTGGAGACTCGAGTCACGGCAAAGCCTGCAGGAAACAAATTCCAAGGTGTTCAGGGCTTCCATGTAAAGCATTCCTAAGACCAGGGTTGTGCTGGACAGATATTCTTGACTCATTCCTTTATTCAGCAAATATGTTTCCAGGGCCTATGATGAACTTGTGCTTGGCACCGGGGCTACGAGGTAAAAACCAGTACTTGTCCTTGTGGAGCTTAAATCCTACTAAGAAGCTATATGCATTTATGTATATAAGTAAGTATAAACTGATTTGAGCAAGTGAACAGCACCAATAACCAGGGAAAACAGAGAAGGCTTCCTGTAGGAGGCAGCACATAAGTCACTCCTTGAGCTAAGAATTCTGCAAGATGTAAGTAAGGAGGTGGTGGCTTTCTGGTGTGACAGGAGCCCAGTCCTTGGAAAACAAATAAATTTGCCCTTCCTGGTGCATCGTGTGGAGAATAACCAAGATATCCCCTGCTGGGTTGCAAGTCAGCCTCCTTCCAGCCAGAAGCAATGGAGGGACTGGTACTGCATGGTGAGGAAAAACCTTTCAATTGGCTTCAGAGCCAGGAGAATGGATGATTCAAGAAGTGATGGGCAGGTACTGAGTATGTGTATAAAAGAGACACATAGCTATTCTCTCGCTCTCTTTTCTTGACTGGTGGCAGGTGAAACCATTGCTGTGAGCTGGCAGGTTGTGGGAAGAGTGGGTGGCCTGTCTCCTGCCTGGCTGCTATGCATCCATGAGCACGTGGAGAACTCCATTTCTTCCATGTTTATGTTTTCCTGGTCTTTGATGAAATAGTTTTCTGAGAGGAAAGGCCCAGGCAACCATGTTAATTTGGGTGGTCCATTAGAGCTGTCCAAGGTCCCATTGACACAAAGTTGGTAGTAGAGTCCATTCATTGTAATAGTCAGGGATACTGGTGATAATCCTGGCCAATGATGGAGGAAACACGTGCAGGTGGATGTGGAAAGATCTGAGAAGGATATCGAGGATCACAACCACTTGTGATAAACAGAGATGCCAGACCTGAGCTCTAGGAAGGCTTAGAACCCAAGAGAAAGCTACACCTAAGGCACTCCATAAAGGAAGAGAAAGATCTTCCAGGGCCAGAGGCCAAGAGATAGCCCTTTCCCATTGGGTTTATCTACCTATGTGCCTTTGGCAGCTAGGTAGTACAATGGGCAGAGTGCCGGGCCTGGAGTCAAAAAACCTCAGTTTAAATCCATCCTCATAGAATTACTGACCCTGAGAAAGTCACTTAACCCTGTTTTCCTCATTTCCTCATCTGCAAAATGAGCTGGAGAAGGAACTGGCAAACCCCTCCAGTGTCTTTGCCAAGAAAACCCAAAAGGGCTCACGAAGAGTCAAATGATACTGAAAAACAGCTAAAAAACGGCAACACAACTTTAAGTATAAACCGCTCTCCTTGGGGACCTTGTGCGTGCAAGAAGAGAATGTGCACCTGATCACAGGGAATGATTTTTCTAACTACTGTTCTCACGCTTTCTCAGTAAATCCCTTCTATAAAAGTGAGTGGAGATCAACTTGTTGACAGATAATATGGAACACACCGGTGGGGGCTCAGAATTTATAGTGACAGAAGCTGCAACCACCCAGGTTTACTGCTGGAACTCTGAGCCCCTGGTCAGCTGTCTCCAATGCCTGCTAATGTCCCTCTCAGCTCGAAAGCTGCCTGCTGTGTCCATATGACCCTGGGGTCTGGGGAGCAGAGATCCAAGTTCTCAACAGAGGTGTAAACAAGCATTTGTGCCATGTGCCCAGCACTGTGCTAAGTGCTTTACAAATACTGTCTCATCTGGACCTCACAATAACCCTGGGGGTAGGTTCTCAAATGATGCCCACTTTACAGATGAGGAAACTAAAGCATACAAGGGTTAAGGGACTTGCCCAAGCTCACATAGTAAGTGTCTGAGACAGGATTTGAACTCATCTTACTGACTCCAGGCCCGGCACCCTATACACTACACCACCTGACTATTTCTTTTCTCTTTTGGGGTCAGCTGTGGACCATCTGATGGGCATAGGCATTTAGTCCTCCTCTCTATTAAGGTAATGGAATATCTTTAGACCCACGGTGCCACCTGATGCCAACTCATCCATCCACTCATCAAAAGGCAAACAGAAACCATGCCGACATTTTCTTTCCCCCAGTGACAGACCTGTTCAAGCTGTCTGAAAGCTACCCTGAGGGAACGGAGGCCAGCCTGGCTGCCACAGCAGGCTGCTCTGAGGGGAGGCCGAGCCAGAGGAGAGCCTGCTTCAGCCCCTCCAGGGGCCCCAGAGCCCTCTGTCCACTCCGGAGCTGCTTGTTTGCTTTCTGAGTCCAAAAGGGACTTCCCTGAGCACAGAGAAGGAGATGTGACTGGCCTCCCCCCCCCCACCTCCCCACAGATCAGCCCAGCACCCCTGTGAGGAGGCTTTCCGAAGTCACTGGTGACATGCAAAGCTCCTGGATTCCTGGCTTATCTGCCCAGGCGCTGCCCGGCCTCTTCAAAGCCCAGAACTTGTTTATTTCTACGGAGCAGTCAGGCATGGTTGGGGATGCCCGGGGAGCGGGAGAGGGAGCAGGGGCCTCACCTTGGCCAGAAGAAGCCCAGCTCGTGGGGGGCGGGGAGGCGCAGGGAGGGGGAAGGCCTCAGGCAGAAAGTTCTCCCAGCAGCCAGAAACAGGAAGCCAAAGTTCCCAACAAGACTGTTCCATCCCGTTATTCATATCAAGATGTCTTACTTTTCCATGAGTTGAGGGAGAAGTGGGGCTGAAACTTGGCGTAATTAGCAGCTAAGCAAACACTCCATGGGCCGCTAATGAAAGGGTTGCTTGGGGGAGGGGGCATTTCAGGGAGCCTGGAATCCCCCTGGACTAACCTGTTAGAGTTGCTTCACTCCCCTGGGGCCTCTGTTTACCTGCCTGTAAAATGAGAGGGCTAGCATTTTCTGTCTGGGAAGGTTCCCGTGTTCCAGAACTGCCCACTGAAATTTTGCCAACTGGAACAATGGTGTCAGACACAAATATCCAGAGTAAAACACGGTGTCTGACCCAGAGTAAGCACCTGACGCTCTATCTGCCCAATTAAATTAGACAACAATAAAATGCAGTCAACAATAGAGGTGATGTGGTACAATTCAGAAGAGCATCTGTCAGAGGACCTGGCTCCAGATCCCACCTCTGAGGCTGACTATCTCTGAGACCTTGGGGAAATTACATAACCTTTCCAAGCCTCAGTTTCCCCATCTGTCGAATGAATCAGATGGCCACCCAAGTCCCCCTAACTCTCCAATCCTGTTGAGGCTCCTTCTCTGGGTTCACTCTCCAAACCCCAACTCTCAGCCAGGTTGGACCCCCAGAAGGCACCGACTATTTGCTCCCATCTGGGCTCTAGGGGTAATCCTAAGGGGTTTGGGCTTCCAGTGAGTTTTCTAGTATCAGTCAGTAAACAAAAAAATTCACATCCATTGGCTTTCAGGAGAAGGGAAAGCAAAGACAGAAGTTAGAAAGTTCATCCATGGTCCCCTGGGGACAGGAGCATCTCCAAGTGTAGACAAGAATTCCATCACTTATGCTGAGAAACAGGAGGTTACCTGGTGATTGCTGGCCCTGGGAGTCATTTTCTCTTGTCTCAGAGGTCCCACTACATTCCCTTCTGGGGTGTGGCTCCCTTGCTTAGCTCTTGGCAGGCTGTGGGGGGTTTAGCCAACGGGTCAGTCACCAATGAGCTGAGCTGAGCTATGGCTGCTCCTGGCTGCTGTAGCTGAAGGGATCAACCCCTCCCTGGCTTGTCCAACTACTTGTCACTGTCTAAGTACTTGTTCACTTGGGATCAGGAAGAGAAAAGCACAAAGGTCCCAAAGAAAGATGCGGCATGCGTTCACAGACACGCGGCAGCCAGGTGAGAAGTAATGGCACCTGGTTCTCTCCTACCTGGTGCCTGACAGAAATCTGTCTCATAAAAGCCACTAGAAGAGAGAACAAGAGATGCTTTGCTCAATCCCCTTCCTTCTGGCTCCCCTTCCCAGCCACTATCACCTCTGCTCCTGTTCTAGATCAGGCAAACTCCAAGATATTACCCATTCTAAGTCTAGCTTGCATAGGGGGAGACCTTTGTGCTTCGAGACATGGCTGGGCATGGCTCAGGGCATTCATCATAGAATTAGCTTGGAGTGATCTCAAGAGAACATAGAATGTGGCAGCACCTGCCAGGGGCACCTGGCTTCACCTAGGGGATGGGTACACACCCCAGAAAAAGAGAGTTAAACCTGATTCTTGTTCTTTCTCCCTTCTGGGTTTGACTCTTCAATGTAACCACAGAATCAAATTCTCAGAATGGGGAGTAACTTGGACCTTGAAAGAAAGCCCTCCAATACCACAGCAGAGGACTGCCATCCAGTCTTTGCTTCAAACCTCTAGTGAGAGGGACCCCACCTCCAGAGACAGCCATGAAACTCTGGGTCAGCCTCAAGGGGAAGAGGTTTTTCTAACAAACCATTATTAGCCACTTTGCAACTTCTGAAATTCTGACACATTTACCTACTGGCCTTGGAAGGTTTCCTATAGAGTGCGGTGGTATCTGTGAGGCCAACCAGGTCTTTCCTGAGGTGCCTTTCAGAGACTCTGGTTGTGGAGGTCCCTGCGGCCCGCTCCCCTCGGCCACTGGTAGCAGCTGCTCTCTGGCATGGTCAGAGTGACTGCCTGACCAAGATCTCTGGGTAATTCCAAAGCCCCCTACCTTGCCATTCTATTGACCATTCTCTGGACAGAAAGTATCGGAAAGATGGCAAGGAAGTGCTGATTAAAAAAGCTGAGCTGGAATCCTGCATTGAAGATCAGAGAAAATGCTTTAGTGAAAGGGGAAGGTGGTGGAAACAACTTGAATGTGAGAACAGTCCAGCGTGGAAACACTGGCTGCATTGTGTGCCTGGGACCCCTCTCTGGGCACACCCTGGAAGTTGTATGTGACTGGAATGATGTGGTATTTACTGGTACCTGCTGAGGTTTGGGGGACATTGTAAGCCACATCTGCCAAAAGCTTGGGAGCAGGAAGCTCTGAACGCTAGCCTCATTTGAGCCTCATTTTGGTTCTTCCACACTCAAAGAGCATTTCTATTTTCTGCTGACTGCCCTTCTGGACACTGATCAGACTGGCATGGTGCCCATCACAAGACCCTGGCACAGCCTCTTAACCAGTTACTGACATGTTGTGCTTCTAAATGTCCTTCTCTGGAAGCTGACAGTCTATCTAACCTTGTTTCCTCCAAAACTGTATTTTTGTGAAACCTTTGAACAGCTTTAGATGGGCTCTGCCCTCAACATCAACCCCATTTCAAATATGGATCCTCTCAGTATAACCTTGAACCCATTGGGAGACCTCTGACAAACTCATTCTCCTTTTCCATTTCAATAGCTTTCACTTGGCCTCCCAGCCTCCAGGCTCCCCATCGCCCCACCCTTGGCAGTCTGTCCTTGGCCCAGCTGTCGAATTAACAGTTTTTAAGCTTAGCTCTGATGATGCCCCTTCTGTGGTCCAAGCTTCCCTGATTCCCCATGGAAATGCCTTCTGTTTGGCATTCAAAGATCCTCCCGATGATCCAGCATCCCTTGGCAGAGTTATCTCAAGTGACACCCCCTCCAGCTCACTGCACTCTCCCCCAAACATGACATTGAGTGTCTCACCTCCATATGCTTGCCCAAGCTGTCTCCATTCCTGGAATTTCTCTACCTCCACCTTTGCTTCCCCAAATGTCTGGCTCAGACATCACCTTCAGTACAGGCCTTTCCCGATTCCTGCCTCTTATCCTCGTTCCTAACTGGTCTTACTTGGTGTACACGTCTTGCTTATTTGTGTCCATGTTGCATCTTCGTCTCTCCCAACTACCCAAAAATGGAAGCCCATTGAGGGCAGGGTCTGATTGGTTTGTGTCTTTGTGTTCCCAGTGCAGACATACAATAAGTGGTTGTTGGCTTGTAGCTCCGTGTTTCTGACACCATCCCCGACCCAGGCCACCAAATGATGGAGGGTGTAGGATTCTCCAGAGGAAGTCCCATTTTGGTTCTCTCTCCACTCTCCCTGGGACCTCTCGCTTGTCTGCATCTGGCCCATTCAGAGTAGGCCCCACTGGGGCCCACTGGGATTTTGGGGAGCTCTGTGCCCAGGGAACTGCTCTCAGTGATGTGACAGACCCAACACAGCTATTCCAAGGGATGGCCAGCTACTGCCCCCAGAACTGGGATCCAACTCCCCCCAGACACAGACCAGCATCAGCACTGCTGGGCAGAGGAATCTGAGCATGAGTCAGGACCTGGCATAAGTGCTGAGTTTAATTAAGGCTTGGTGATTGATTGGTTCAAGAGGTCCTGGAAAAGAAAGAAATCCATATTCTTCAGCAGCCTTGATGGTGGTCTGGGCTAAAATTCATTCTCGGGGGAAACAGACATTTTTCTTTCTGACCTGAGCAGAAACATTAGAGAAGTTTCGCAGCAAGACCTTGGCCAGGGCCCAGAGAGCAGCCAGGGCATTAAGGCAGAATCTGAGGAAGGGGCCGGCAATGGGGTGCCAAGGTCAGGGGAGGGAAGAAAGGGAAGCAAAGAAACCTCAGCCGAAAACAAACATGACCTTTCCCTGCCTGGAGAAAGCGGAGCGATCTCCCTCTGGCAGGGGCTCCTTTGTGAGGGCTCGGGGAAGATCGCTGAGGGTCCCATGAGAATCAGATGATTCTTAGCGCACCAGCTCCTACGTACCGAGCTGGAGGCTCGGAGAGCGCTGTGCTTCCCCACCGCCCAGGAGGGAAGGAGGAGTGGTTCCTCTTCCAGACAAGGGGTTGAGGCTGAGACAGGGCACAAGACTGGCCCGAGGTCACCCAGCAGGCAGTGATGGAAAGAGCCCCAGACCTGAAGTCGGAAAGCCTGGATCCTCAGCCCACAGCTCCCCCGGTGACCAAGCTACCTCCCGACTCGGCATCTGTTTCAAGTGCCCAAGGAAAGGCTTGAGATCAATGGTCCCGAGGTGTCTCTATCACACAATAGACACAACTGACAAGTACTGAGCAAGGATTCGAACCCCTGTCTCAGTGTCCCATCCTCCCTCCCCCCTGCCTCACCTGGGGCAGAGCCCAGTCTCCAGAAGGCTGGGTCACTGGCAGTGCCAGGAGCCTAGGTGTTGGCGTCATGAGGGCAGAATGAGAAGGTCCTGTTGGCGTTCTAGCGCCCGCCCCCACACCTTGGCTCAGCCATAGCTGGACCGACGCCCTCCTCCCCTCTGCCTCATCCGCCACCTCCTCCGGGCAGCCCGCCATGATCTCTCCGCTAACCGTCACTGCTTTCCCCTCCCCCACAGATTACCTTTTATGTCTCTCCCTGTTCTTTCCCCATTGAGTATAAGCCCTCTGAGGACAGGGCCCTTTGCTTCTCCTTTGTCTCGTCTACTGCACTGCTCCTGTACGCTTCAGTGCTTGCAAAGGGAGCGAATTGAGTTTGAAGACGTTGGTTTTAGGGGAAAGTGTGCGGCATCTCTGGGAACAACTAGAGAGCAATTTGGTGTGTTGGGCGGCTAGAGGGCGCCGCAGTGCACGGAACGCCAGGCCTGGAGTCAGGAAGACCTGAGTTCAAATCCAGCCTTCAGTCTTCCTTTGTGCCCAGCCCTGCGCCAAGCCCACCAGTGGGGAGGACTGTGGTGGGGCAGAAGTCTCCGGGGTCTCAGGCCTTCCCAAGATGGCCCTAGGAGCCATGTGTCCATATCAAGAGAAGCAGTAGGAAGAAAGACCCCAACCACCCTACAGGTGGGCATATGGGAAGAACAGGTTTTGCTGCTCTCTTGGGCCTTGGTTTACCTTTGAGGGAGGCCTAGACATTAAGCTGCTAGGTGGTACAAAGGATAGAAGGAGCGCTGGGCCTGGAGTCAGGAAGTTCTCAGTTCAAATCCAGCCTCAGACACTTACTAGTTGCATGACCCTGGGCAAGTCACTTCACTGTTCTCCTCAGTTTCCTCGGGCATCTGTAGCAGCATCTACCTCCCAGTGTTATTGAGAAAATCAAATGAGAGAGTAATTATAAAGTGCTGAGTGCAGCGCCTCACACAGAGAGCTATGTAAATGAAGACTCACCTCAAACTCAGGCCTCAGAGCCCAGGCTCCTCCCCGGAGACCCTGAATGCAAGAACCACAGCAGGCTGATGAAGACACTGGGAGTCACCAGCCTTTCTCCTCCCAATAACAAAGCATGCCGGAGTTTGCCTGACCGCGTCCTCCAGAAGCCGAGAGAGAGAGAGCATAGAAGGATGCTGAGTCTCATTCTATGGATGAGGAAACTGAGCCCCCCGCGGAGTGGTGAAGAGTCTCCCCCAGGGTGTTAAGGACGAGAGCCGGATTCATCAGGTCATTGCTCATAATAGGACCATACATATGGCGTCTTTGTTTTACAGATAAGGAGACTGAGGCTCCCAGGGTCCCACATCCAGGAAGCACTTGAACTGAATTCGGGTCTTCTATTGGCCTCTGCTTAAAGCTAGAAGAGACCTACAAGGGCATCTAGTCCAGCCCCTACAGTTTATTGAAGAAATTGAGGCCCCAATAAGTTAATTGACTTTCCCGAGGTCCCGCTGGTAGAAAGTAGGAGTGTCAGGATTCACACACAGGTCCTCTGACCACATCTCTGACGCTGTGTCCTCTGAACCACAGATGCCAAGCCCAGAGTGCTTCCCTCTCCCTCTCCACTCCACAGATGTTCTCCAGGGAGTCTTGTAGGGTCTAGCCTCAAAGGGGTCTATTAGCCATCCTTTGGCCCAGTACAGAGAAGACCCTCATGTAGGAGGCTGAGGCCAGGACCATGCCAAGACCAGGAGAGGAGTCTGGCAGCGGAGGAGTTCAGCCCCCACGTCCAGCCTCCAGCCAAGCCAGGCCATGCATCATCAGCAGCAGACAGCCGGTGTTGGGAGTGTGAGATCTGCTTCCTATCAAACTCGGGACAGCCTCCTGATCCCTGCCCCTGCCTTAATCCAGTCAGGGGGGAGGGAGGGCATGGGAACTCCAGACCTTCCTAGGTCACGTATGTCACAGAGGCTCCCGTGGGACATTCTTCTGAGGCCGTCGGGAATCTGCCCCCTATCTAAAAATGACCTTTTCTCAGGGAGCCATGCCCAGAGGATCTTTGAGTGTGGAAAGGACATTCCTCATCCAAAGAAAACAGCTTGGATATGGCATTGGTCTTAGGGCCTTGAGATCTAGCTTTCAGGCCTGGTTCCATCTTGTTCTAGGTATGTGACAATGGAGGCAGTGGAGAAGCTTAGCACTAGTCAGGTACCAGCTTAGTGGTGACCCTGGGAAGGGCATCTTCCCTATCAAGGGTCAAAGTTGAAAAACAATGCTCCGAGACCCTGTTGGATGACTGGACCATTCTGGGCCTCAGGCTCCCCTCAGTGGACTCATGGATTCTGGGGGCCCTTCCAGTCCTTACCTCTCCTTTGAGGCTTTCTGGATCAATTCCTTTCTTTCTCCTGCTGCCCTGACAAACTCTGCTCTTGTAAAAGCCTTGAGCAGAGGAGTAATGGTACATTGTAGGGCCTAAGTAAATAATCACTGGTGCCTGGCTGAACGGAGCCCTGAGGCTGGTGAATTGGGTGCTCTTCTTGGTCTGGCACCTCCTGGGGTTTGGCACACCCCCCTCAGACATCTCGGTGCTCAAGTATCCCCAAGGAGAATGAAGAAGTTGATCCCCTAAGGCTGCCAGGAGAATTCCAGGCAAGGCCACCAAGTCCGGCCAGGGAGAGCTCAGAGAAAAAGGGTTTTCTGTCCCAGTTTTAGGGAGTGTTTCCCCATCTTCCCTGGCAATCCTTCCCATTTCCCTCCTCTGGCAGGATGACCTCTAGCTGTAGCAAGTTGGTCCCCAGGGAGAATGATGGAAAGGTGATGTTTCCTCGATGACCTTCAAGTAAAATGCTTAACTTGGTGGCCCAAGAAGAGGTCCCTTCTGCCCCCTCTCCCATCAGACATCTGGAAATGGGACAGGAAAAGAACGATCCACGAGGAGAAAATAACATTGTAACAATGATCATAATAATAGCCATACAAGCAACTTGCTACAGCTCTCAGAGGGCTACGAAGGCTTTCCCACCTTACTTCATTGGAGCCCCACAATCGAAGTATGACAGGCATAATTGTCCCCATTTTACAGAAAAGGAATGTTTAGCCCAGAGAGTGTAAGTGCTTTTCCTAGGGTCACGCAGCTGCTAAGTTTCTGAGGCAGGATTGGAACCCCACACTTTGGGGTTCCAAGTCAAGCACAGTGCCTTCTACAGCACCTTGTCACCAAAAAAGACTGAAGAATTCTGAATTCTGAGTGTGATCTGGGAAAGAAGCATGAGGTGGTGAACCAAGCTGGGGGAGGTGGGGTATGTTTCCTCCATCTTCTGCAGTGGCTTCAGAAGATGCTCCTAGAGTCCAAGAACAAGGGAGAGACTCATCAATCTGTCACCTCCCTTAACCTGCTCCCACCCATAGGCAGAGTGCCCAACCTCAATCCCTTAATTCATCGCCAGAGCTCATGGCCCACCCCCACACTCTGCTGTCTGCTGGCCACCCAGAGATGGCTGCCTGTGAACCCTGTTTGTTTGGGACCTTAAGAGACCCATTTCTGCTGCCACCCCCTTATCTGGACTTTGGATGAAAGGGTCTGGGGATCCCTTGTCTTCCTAGCTAACTCCCAACTTGACAGATGTCCCATCAGCAGTGAAGGATGGGCAAGAGATAGAGGCTGCCCTTCTGAGTTGGCATGGCCCTTTGCAAGGAGTGGGGATGGGACCTAGACAGAGGCAGAGTTCCCCAAAGGTGGGAGCTGGAAGAAGGGAGCAGAGAGGAGAGAGCAGCTCGGTGATGTAAGACTATTTCCAGAGACCTGAAAATCTCTGCCCTGTCCTGACATCTGATAAGAAGCTTCCTGTGGAAATATATTTACCCAGGAGGCCATTGCTCATGCCTCCTCCACTCCCCCTTCCATGGAGGTTGGCATATCAGGGGGTGGGGGAAACCCTGATGGGCCCGTAAATCAATCCAAATGACAGCCGGAATCCTGCAAAGACTCAGCATGACTCCCTCCCTGTACCATGCCCCCTGAGATTGGGAAGATAAAGGTGTCAGACAGAAAACAAATTGGGACCCAGCCCAGACAAACTGTCAAGGGGTTTCATGTACAGCAACCCCCAGTGGGGGTCTCAGGGGGGAGAGGGGTCTGCTCTTCCTTTTCCAGAGTCTTGGGGTCTCAGCCTTTAACCTGCACATTCCGTAGGACCATGGCCAAGGATGACGTTGGGAAAACTGCAAAGTACGTGAGACAAACCACGCAAAGTGAGAGGCATTTATAAAGTACCTAGGATGGGTCAGGTGCTTCCATTCTGAGGGTGGAAGGAATACAACAGATACATCAATGCAGCTCCAGAGGCGGGAAGCCATTACAAAGGGGGAAGAATCAGGCTAGAGCTTGGATAGGAGAGGTCACTCAAACTGTGCCTGAAAGAAAGAATGGAAAGGAGGAGTAAGCCCATTGCAGGCATGAGGGCCCTCCTGAGTCTGGAGATGTCTGTGGTGTGGAGGAAAAAACTGGCAGGATAAATAGATTGGAAATGGCAGTATCTGAAAGGGAAAGACAGGTGGAAGCCAGATTGAGAAGGGTTTTAAACGCCATAGCGTGTCAGGTTGAAGATGCTTCACAGAGCCTGCTAAATCAGATGGATAGATGGATGGATGGATGGATGGATGGATGGATGGATGGATGAGCATTTAGTAAGACTTAACTATACTGAACCAAGCCCTGAGTACACGAATGCAAACCAGCAAGAGAGCCCCTGCCCTCAAGGAGCTTACATTCCAACTGGGAATGTGGAGAGTGGCTGACCAGGATTGGATGTTTTGGACAGACATCCAAAGCAATGGTGATCAGAGTCTTGGAACAAGAGGAATCAGAGATAATTAGCAGGGGAAAGTCAAGGCTTAAGGAGGATGGGAAAGGCCCCCTGTGGAAGGCAGGATAGAGCTGATTCTCAATGGAAACCTGGAAAACTGATAGGTGGAGGTGAGGAGGGAGAACATTCCAGGCATTGGCCACGGCCAGTACAAAGCAGAGAGAAGGAAGCTGGAATGTCCTCTATAAGAACAGAGAGAGGGCCAATTTGGCTGGACCGTGGAGCAGAAGGCAAATCCTATGGGGTTAGAAAGAGAGGGCGGGGCCAGGCTGCGGCTTCTTTAAAGGCTAAACAGAGAATTGTTTGTTTGGCAGAAATAGGGAGCCCCGGAGTTGGTTGAGTAAGGGAATCACCTGGTCAGATCTGTACTTAAGGGAAATTACTTTGATGACCATCCTGAGGAGGGACTGGAGTGGGGGTGGGGGCAGGGGAGACCAGTCATGAGACTATTGTAATAACATCGGCGGAAGAGTGATGACGGGTTAACTCGGTGAGGCGGCTATCGGGTAGAGAGAAGGAGTAGGGTGCCAGAGATGTCGTGGAGGGGAAAATCACCAGATTTCAGCCATGGCTGGCCACGTAGGGGAGAGAGGGGAGGAGGGGAAGATGATAACAAGGTCACACCCCGGGAGGCCGGGAGGCTGGGAGGCTGATAGAAAGGCCCGTTCTGGATGGGCTCCTTTCGAGATGGGCCCAGATGGTTCTTTCCTTGTCCCTGACGCTCTCACTGCTCTTTGCACACACTCTGGTGCCCTTCACAACGATTCTGGAAGGGAGGCGCTGCTCCATTATCCCCACTTTACACAGGAGGAAACTGAGAGCTGAGAGTCACATAGCTCCCTCCACTGTGATGTTTCCTCTCCATTAATACACCTTTTGCTCGCCCCCCCACCTCAAGCTTCGCCCCACTCCAGCCCACCCGCCACGAAACCACCAAGGTAATGTTACCAAGAGGACATCTCGCTATTCAACACAGCGGCTCCTACTGACAGGGCACTGATGCCCACTTCAATCGGGTTGAAACCCTTTCGGCTGGCATCTAAACCTGGCCCATTTCTACCTTTCTAGTGCTATTATACCACCCTCCACACACTCGCAATCCGGCCACATTGGCCTGCTGGCAACACGCCATGTCTCACGTCCGTGCGTTCGCTCTGACTGCCGCCCATTCCCCTCCTTATCTCGGCCCCTAAAGACTCATCTCTAGGAGAACCAGGGTCCCGGCCTGTCCCTCTCCCTCTGCCTGTTGCCAGGGCCTTCTTTTCCAGCGTTATCTTCCTTCTCGTCTTTCCATAGGTGTTGAAGTGGCGTCCACCCCGTGGGGCGGAGCAGCTCGAAGACAAGGGGTATTTCAGCCTCTCTTTAGATCTCCTGGGCTTAGAACTGAGTCTGGCGCATAGTCAGCATTTCCCAAATGCTTGTGGATCCGTGAGACAGAGCTAAGAATTATTGCTTTCAGTTTTGGCCAAACATGATGCAAAACCATTGAAGGAGAAAGAAAAAAAAGAGTTTGGCCTCCTGAATTTCTAGCAAGTCCATCAAGGCTCCTCCAAGCTACTGGTAGGAAAAAGAATGATTTTTAGTAGGTCAATGAAAAATCCCGCCCCTCCCCCCGTGTTTGACCCCAGAGAGTTCATCCGCTGTGAGGAGGGGGGCAGTGGAGGGCGGGAGAAGGCTCTTGGCCGGGTCCGTCCCTCCCACACTGGGGAGGTTTAGTGCAGCCCCGGACAGAGGCTCAAGAGAATGAGATTGCTCGGCTTTTCTGGCCTGGATAGAGAGAAAGTGTCGCTGCTGGGCTCATTAGGAGAGCTCAAAAGGAAAAATTAATGTCTTCACTTCCATAAGGTTCAAATAGGTGATTAGCAGCTTTTGATGTGGCTCTGAAATTCACCCTGAGCTCCGGGTGATGGCTCAAGGCAGCGGAATAGACTGAAATTGCTGACTAACACCCGGACCAGAGCACTTAGGCGTCTAAATGCGTGAAATCAAGTTAAAGGCTGTCCTCCAAGTACAAAGCGAGGCTGGGGCGGCGGGGGGTGGGGGTGGGCATGGCTGAGTCAAGCATTGACCAAGAACAGTTCAAATTAAGTTAGAGACCGTACCTAAGCATTTGCATTTCTTTAATCATGCTCTCTATCTATATCCTTTTGTTGTACCTAACAATTAGGGATTAATTATACTGGTATTTTAGTAAAGAGTTCTATTTCACAGACAAAATAATTGACTAGATCACAGCAAATGCTTATTTATTCAGTATCCAGTGAGAACATTTTAAAAGAAATACCGTTTTTTAAAATTCCTGTATAAGGAAAATGGATGTTCCTAGCAATAGCTGAGGGCACTGATGCCCACTTCTCCAGTTGTTCACACCCAGGGAAAGTCTAATCACTAGACCTGGCTCGTGCAGACCAAGCCAAAGCTCTGTTACTCAGGAAGCAGAGAGAAGGGGCAGGTCGCACACAGGGCATTGTGGACACGAATCCACCAAGGCAGATATCATACACAGTCCTAGCCATAGCAGAGAAATGCGGCACAGACATAACAGACAAAAGTCTACTTCGGCTGATGAATCCTGCATAGAGGGCAGGAGGAAGGGGAATGGTTAATGAGCCATAGGTGGGGGGGGGGAGGGGAGCAAGTTGTCAAGGTCCTTAAACACTATGAATTTGTATTTTATTCCAGAAGCAAAAGAGAGTCACCGTATCTAGCAAGGGAATGGCATGGTTCAATTTGCCCTGAGGGATCATCCCTTTGGCATCAGTTTGGAGGATGAATTAGAATGTGAAGAGAACTGAGGCTGGGAGGCCAGTCCAGAGGCTACTTGATAATCTAAAAAGATATGATAAGGACCTGAACTAAAGTGGAGGCTGAGTGACCAGAGAGGAGGCCTCGGAGGTGAAAGATGCTATGGGAGGCAGAATTCATAGAAGGGGGCGGTAGACTGGCTGAGTGAGGATTTGGGAGTGCATAGAGGTTACAAATCTGGGAGATGGGAAGAAAGGTGGCACCCTGAACAGAAACAGGAAGTTTTACAGAGAGCTGAATTTGGGGGGGGGGGTGGAACAGGGAGATGGCGAGTGCTGTTTTGAACTTGTTGAGTTGGATAGGACTCCCACTCCTTTGAAAAGCCCTCCCCTCCATTCCCCCAACCTCAGCCATTCAGCCCGTCCTCCCAGCCCCCATCGTAGTAACCTCTCCTGAAGTCCCACCCTCCTAGCCCGCCTAGCCAATTCATGGATGATCTTGCTCTTTCTCTCCACAGCTCTCACATCTGAGCCATTCTCTTCATCCCCACAGGGACTACCTCTTTCAGACCCTCCTCACTTCTTGCCTAAAGCATTGTAACAGGCTCCTGCTTGGTCTTCCTGCCTCCATGCTCTCCCCATTCCAGCCTGTCTTGCACACAGCTCTCTTTCTTCAGTGAATCTGACCACAGCACCTTCCTACTCTCTGAATTTCACAGCTCCCTCTTCATCCTCACTTTAGGCATGAACACTGCCCCTACCAGATAAGCTCTTCATAAGAGCTCGCTTGGCTCCTCGGTGGGGACACAAAGCCAGCCATTTCCTCTGCTGTGGACAGCAGCTTCCCTTAGTCTGAGGTTCCTCCTTCCAGCCCAGTAAGTCCTGCCGGGCTTGGATGCGTTTTGTTGTCCCACTTAAAAAAACAAAATGAACTTTTACTGATGCCTTTTGACCTTCACTCTCAATCTAACCCAACCCCTGCTATCCAGTTCCTTCCTAATGGAGAAAACGGCTAAAGAAAACCAGCCAAGAAGTGGACCCTGGCACCCTGCACGTCCCCAGAACCCCACCTCTGGGGGAAGATTGTTGATCACGTGATCTCCGGGAGCACGCTTAGGCACAAGACTCTGGACAGGATTCTATCTGCCTCTAGTTTCTGCTTTTTTTTCTTCCTGCATCAGTTTTCTCCCCTTGCTTCTCAGAATCTCTCATAAGCAGCATTTCTTGTGGACCAATTATAATTCATCTACAACAAAGCGTTCAGCCATTCCCTGCTGGATGGACCCCCCAAGCCCCTTGCTCCACTCCAGCTCACTCCAACTTGACACCACTATACACCTTCTCATCCCTCCCTGACTGGGACCCTGACTAATGACCTAGCCACCCAGCACATTTTTCTGGAAGCCTTGCTCATCCCAGATGCAGACGAATCTCTTGTGCAGCGCCCTTCCCAACAGCAGAAGGAATTTCTAACAGAGCTCTGGTCAAGAGCACGTGTCTGGAATGGAATTCTAGGAGGGGGTTGGGTGGTGGAAGTGGAATTTTATCGACAGCCCAGCTGAGGCGTTGGGAAAACTTTGCTCCGCCTCATGAAATCCGAAATGAACCCAGGTGACATGAAGGCGGAGCCCGGAGGAAACCTGATCTGAGGGCTGAGTCAAAGGGCATGATAAAGTGTTCCAGCCTGGGTAGGCTGGCCGGGAAAGGCCCAAGCTTTTAAGGGCATGTCTGTGGAGTGCACAAGCATGTGTTACAGGTGCGTGCATGGGTCCCTTGGGGGCAGTGAGGGCATCTCTAGAGACTGGGCTGGCAAGCTGGAGGGGGGGGCCTGGGCATTCAGGGCCCCCTCTGCTCCTGCTACCACCATGTACATTCAAGGCAGGTCAATGCAGCAAGTGTTGATCAGGCACACGTGAGGATCCTGGGACAGAAGCAAGACGTTCTGCAGGGAGGACACATAAAGACGCTCATAGTATGCTTATGCAGAAAGCTCTTCGGAGGAAGTGCAAAGACATTCCCAGGCAGGAGAGGGAAGGCTCCTGACTAAGGCTGAAACAAAAGACAGGGAACGTTGAATTAGGGTTCTTTGACGGCAAATGCCTTCTGGCTCCTCTTCTCTGTTTCATGATTTAACGTGCCCCAGAAGGGAACGTTTCTGGGGAGACCAGTCCCAAAGCTGATGCGGTCATCGGCCTTTTACTGGATGCAGGAAAGAGCCAAGGTTGGCAGGGGGATTAGGGAGATGCCATCTCAGGGCCATGTTTACTGCACCTGGACTTGAGCCAGTGTCAGAATCAGAGCTCTTTGGAGGGGAGAAGCTACACAGGACCAGAGGCTGGAATGAAGGCTTTCTCTCCTGCTTTTACCTTCAGAGCCATCATGCCTCTTATTAAAAAGTAAAAGGCCAGAGGTGCTCCATCCACACACCTGGCTGAGCCATCTTCTGGGAGATGGCACTTCCCAGCAATGTGGCAGCTGGTGGATCTGCCAGGGGTCAGGGGCGCTTTCCACAGCCTCCTCAGGCTCCAAGCTGCCCTATGTTAATTGTCTGCATTATCAGAGCTGGAAGGATCCTTGGGGACTATCTAATCCACTCTCTTCATTTTACAGATGAGGAAAAGGAAATCCAGAGAGGGGAGTCAGCCTTTGAACCTGGACCCTCTGGTTCAACATTCACAGAATTCCGCCTCTCCCTCTCCAGCTCAGAATGCAGCCTTAGACCCCGGGGACTCCCCACTGTGTGCCAGGTGATATACCCTTCCATCTCAGCAGTAAATCTCAGCCTGCTCTCCTCTATGGAAGTTGCCTTGGGCCTGACATGAATCATGGGATCATAGGATTTTAACCCTGGTGGTCGCTGAATTCAACTCCTTCATTTTGCAGAGGAAGAGCCCTTGAGGTCCAGCAAGGATCACTCTCCCTGGGGTCCAGCTTGCTACAGCTGGAGGTCACTCTTGACCAATTCTCTCTTGGTACTTTGGAGGGCCCCAAGTGATCTCACCATGAAGCCCTGAAACCTAGACTCACAGCATCAGAAGGAAACTCAAAAGCCCCTATTACACCCCTTCTATGACATTCTCAGCAAGTGGAGATGCTGCCTTTGCCTGAAGACCCCCAGGGATGAGGAGCTCCCTCCCTGGAGTCACCACCCATTGAGCCTAAATCGGTCCCTCTGAGACTTCCTGGCCCTGCTCCAGTTCTCCCCTCTGTCTCCAGTCTGAGCTGACTCTCCTTTGCCTGGCTTCCTTTTTAAATGTGTTTTCAATCCTCTTGTATCTTGGGAAAGCTGTGTCTACCTTGCCTCAGGCTACTTCTGTTTACCCCCGGTTTGTGATATTTCGGCCCTCCAAGCCCCTCTCTGGCAAACGCAGGAGAGAGGGGGTCCATCCAGGCACCAGAGAAGCACCCCTTCCTGTGTTCTCATCCCTATACAAATGCCTGGGGTGGGGGCCACAGGCCATGGCTTCCTAGGGTCCCCAATATACTCTATTTGCCTCCTCACTTTGTGGGTATCTGTCCCACTTCTGTAAAATATGAAAAAGAACATTTATCCAGGCCTTTCCGCTCCACAGCCCACTGGAGGCAGGTAGTCAGACTGTCAGCCCATTCTACAGATGGCAAAGTTAAGGCCCTGAGATCAGAGATGTGCCCAGAGTCATAGGCCAGCATGTGTCTGAGTCAGGATACAGAAGTCTCCAGCACATTCTCCCTTCAACTTCACTGCCTCTGATGAAGTGAATTACATTGACTGTATTGAATGGGATGGAAATGACTTTTTGTCATAAATTAATTATAAAAAGTGAAAGTTCCTGAAGATCAGCCCCAAAGACTTCCACGGTGGATTTCTCTGGGGAGCCCATGGCTTTGTGTGTCTTTCTGAGTTATTTTATTCTTATTTCCCAAATGGCCAATATGTATGTATACAAGGAACTTGAGGGCTGTGGTGATTAATCAACATTTCAGCCTGGAGAAGGATCCTTAGGAGTGATACGGGCTGGGTAAGTTAACCACACAGCTATCCAGAGAATCACTGAATGAAGAAAGCTGTCCCAAAGCAGGATGATTTGCCTGGGGAGATGAGGGGCTGTCTCTCCCCAGAGCTTGGAGGACTGCCCACCTGGAAGGGGTGGTAGAGACCTGTTCAGGTCTAGCTTAGACCAAATGGATACAGAACTTCCTTCCACCTCCTAGATGCTGGGATTCTGAACTCAGTCCCCCATTCATGTTGGCCTCTGGTCACTTTTAGCATCTATTGCAAAGAACAGAAATCAGAATAGGTGACAAGCCTTGTGCCTACATAGATTCCTCCCCAAAGATCTCAAGCTCTATATGCCACATAGGCCCCATAACACCCCATTCCTGGGCACCAATGAAATGGCCAGCCCCAGTGGCAAACTGCTGATCAAGGTGGCTGTAGGAATTTAAAGCCCAGAGGCACATCATACACTGGGAGCTCCTGATCCTGACCTTCCTGCCTCAGTTTGTGTCCAGCTTAGAATGGACAGCAAGAACAGCCTCAAAGGAGGGGAAAGGGCCCTGCGCCCAGGAGTAGTGCCCTCTGTTTCCTCCTCCTTTGGCCATCCCCTCTCTCTGGAAACCTGTAGATTTGCTCTCAGACTTCAGGAGAGGAAGAACCTGATGCTGCCACGTCCTTGGTGCTTCTGGGAACTTTGAAGCTGAGCTATGGAGGCTGGTCATTATCTCCATTTTACAGATGAGAAAACTGAGAATCAGAGAAGGAGAGTGAATTGCCTGGAGTCACACAGTCAACAGGGAAGCCGGGTCACCCCAAGACCCAGGCTCTTTCCTCTAACATCCTCCCATCTCTTGTCTCTTGTGGCTCCATAAATCTCAGGATTCTCATTTCGTATTAAAGGTCTCGGGTAAGTGCCTACTGTGTGCAGGCCCCCATCAGGATTATGAGGAGTCTTTTTGTTGACTGATTGACTTTTTAATAGGATGGTATCTTTGGAGTGGACTCAAGCCAAGCCTTTATGACTGGCTATGAACAAATATGAACCAAGGACACTGCTGAGGTCTTTCCCAAAATGGAAATTAAACCAGGATTTTTCTTTGGGGAGTTACTCAGAATCCTCAGCGTTGCCCCCATTCTTTATTATTTGCAAAGCACCCTGCATTCACAACGTCCCACTTTACACATGCAGAGCCTGAGGCTGAAGGAGATGAAGGGATTTGCCAAAGCTCGCAGAGCTGCTAAGTTTCTGTGGTGACAAAGTCTTGACTCCAAACCCACCATTGTATCCATATCCCTCCCTCACATACCCCCAATGTCTGACTCACTACCCCTCTCCTCACCACGGGATGTTCAGTGCCAGATGCCTAATATGCAGGGGGAGGTCATCAGAGAGGCTAGGGAACCATCAGCATAGAGATCATTGAATTGATGGCAGCTGATGAAATCACCACGAGATACAGAACAAAGAGAGAAGAGAAAGGTCCCTGGACAGAGCGTCGGGGGGAATACAAACAGTGAGGAAGGGTGACATGGGAAAAGATATCCAGCAACAAAGACTGAGAAAGAGAGGTCAGAGAGGTGGGAGGAGAAACAGGAGAGAGGCATGTAAGAGAAGTCTAGAGAAAAGAGCGTACCAAAGAGAAGCGCGTGATTGACAGTATCCGAAGCTACAGAAAGGTCGAGAAGGCTGATGGAGAAAAGCGCCATATTTGCCATTAAGAAGTTACCAGCAGCTTAGGAAGAACAGTCCAGTCAAATGATGGGTCAGAACTAACTTCAATAGACTGGGCTCCTGTCAGCAATACAAGGTTATAGGACAACTGCAAAAGACTCATGATTGAAGATGTCCACATCCAGAGAAGGAGATGCGGAGTCTGAGTACAGATTGAAACCCACTACTTGCTCTGTTTCTTTCTCTTGTTTTGTTCTGTTTCCTCTTTCCCACTGATCATTCCGTCAGTTACAATCCTTCTTTACAATCTGACTAATGATTAATGGGAAGATATTTGTAGATCCTGTATCCGAGTGCATGCTGCCATTATGGGGACGGGGAGAGGGAGGAGGAGAAAATCTGAAACTCAAGGGACTGTGGAACTGAATGTTGTAAACTAAAAGTAAATAAACCAATTTAATTTTTAAAAATCATGGGTCAGAAGCAGGCTGTAGAGAGCTCAGAAGAGAGTGGAAGGAGGGGAAGTGAAGCCATCTCTGGTAAAGGGTCTCCCCAAGAAGTTTAGCCACAAAGGGAAGGGAGAGACAGGATTATAGCTGCAGGGACAGAGAGTGTTTGAGAATGCAGAGGCATGGGTGTATTTGTAGGTAATAGAAAAGCATCTAGTGACAATTAATGATATAGCGGGAATGATAAAGGGGTGCAATCTGCTGGAGAAGATGGGATGCAGGTAGAGGCATTGTAAGCCAGACACTGAACTCAAGGAAGTGGCCTTGAGGGTGTCCTGAAGCTCAGCACAGTCTTGATCAGAGGATGGACATGGATTGAATATGCCTCTAATGAGATGTTACTGAGCATAGGAACAGAAGGAGAACCTGGAAGTGACTCCAGGCAGAGTTCCAAAGCCCTGATCTCAACCAGTGAGTGCAGCTAATACTGGGAATGGTAGCAATGAAGTCTGGCCTCAGAAAGGAGCCAGGTCTTAGGAATTACAAGAAGATGGAGGGAGTAGGAAAGAAAAAACTTGATTATGAGATCTAGTTTGTTACTTATGGAGCTGGCATTCTAGGGAACATGTCTGAAGAGATGGGTAATTTTTGACTGGACATTGGGGGTTTGGCTGAAGGGTATGAGAAGAAGGGGGGCCATCACCAGTAATCTTGACCTATGTCCTTCCACAGGACTCCAATTACTCTGGAAGAGAGAGTGAGGCTCTGCACAGCTCTGCTTCACTTAAATCCAATTCACTTGCAAGCCAAGACATCACCTTCTTATATGGCTGGTCCTCTTTGAGAGCAAAGAAGACAATGAGAATAAGGAAGCTGGCGATGGGAGACAGAGAATAAGGTCTCTGTAATCACAATCAGCATTTCAGATTCACTGTGAAGGGGGGGATACAACAGGGTTGGAGTTTGTTAATCATTGAGGAATGAGTTCAAGTAATTTATTATTGATCCCAATGGACCAGGCAATTGGTGTGGATGTGCAGGAGGCTGGTAGAGGAGAATGAGCAATGGGGTTGGGCTTTCTCATGCTGTAGAGGCTCTAGGCAGGGACTCACCAATCATTGATTCATCCTCAGATTTGTCCACAGCACAAATAAGGCAAAAGCTTGTATCTGGAAAGCTGGGAGTGACCACATGGGAGAGAGGTAACCTCACTGTGGAAGTGATTGTAGCCAGAAGAGAGTATCAGCATCTAAAGGAAGGTAAGATAATAAGGTTGGGGAAAAAAATCTAAGATCCATGTTCATGTTCATGTTCCTGCTGATTTAAATTTTATAAGAATAATCCCCACACACACGTCGTCCTTGATGAGGACAAGAGAAAGGAGTAGGCAGCTATTCCCAAGCAATGTGCCACATCTTTACCACCACAAAGTCTAAAGATGTCGAGAATAAAAAATCCTGTGATTGTTGTTTATTCAAAGTGTCTGATTCGGCAGAGCAAAATAATCCCCGCAAGGATCTCCCCCAACAAGGGGTTTCTCATGAATGTGCCAAAATACGACATTATATTCTTGAAAGATGTAATGGGATCCCCTTGATTAATGATGCTGAAAGTCTTCATATCAGGCAGTGCCTTCGACAAGATTTTATAGAGAGAGACGATAGATAGATAGATAGACACATACATATATACCTTTCCAGTCAGATGTGTTGCAGAGAGCATTTTTCATTCTAGTGTGGGTTGGATTAGACGGTCACTGAAGTTTCTTCCAATTCTGGGATTCTGAGGCTCGTGGATTCACGCATGTGTGAGCATGAAAATGGCCTGGGGTATTTGGGGGAAGAATAGCCTCCCCTTCTGGGGCCCAAACTTCTACCCACATGGTCACCAAAGGAAATATCAAAGGTCTAGAGTGTGTTGATTACAGGCAGGAGCCTCTGCTTGTGGGCACGATTCCCTCTTGCCCTTAATGTTCTAGGAGCTGCTGGCAGCAGATTGTGCCCACAATTACCCCCTTTTCCTATGAGTGCCCTAGTAGTTTCCTGACTCATCTGGAACCGCCTTGCCACTATCACCTACAGACTGCCTCCGGGATTTCATTCTGCTTTCAGGCCATCATTCCTGAGAATATCTTTCTATCAGTTGTCCTCAATTTCCCTGAGGTTGAATTAGCCCAAGTTCCTACCAGACAGCACTGGATTGTCTTCTTGACAGTGTTTGGAATTGGTGAGGAAACAGTGAGGTTCCTCTAGCTCAGGGCGATGGGCCAAGGGAGCTCAGGAAGTTGTTGACCAAGTTTATTAACTTCCCTCAGATGATTTCCACATAGGAAGCAGGCAAAATGACATGTGCATCTCATTGGCCACATCACTGACACTACCTACGCATAGCATCTCATTAATGGGTCATTAGTGCCTAATGCCTAATGCCAATTTGGGGCTCCATTGTTTAAGGCCAGACACCCTAACAACTGTCTGCTGACTTGAACTGAATTGAATTGACTCGAGGGGAGAGTGTCTCAATCTTCCTGGATACCAACCCTGTGATACAAAGAGTACAGATTTTATCAGCTCCATTTCAAATATGAGAAAACTGAGCATCCAGGAGTGACTCATGAAGAATGGAGATCACGTTTCTTGCCTTTTCAATGGGTGGGGGAGGGGAGGAAGGAAGGGAAAAAATTTAAAACTCAATAATTTTAAAATGTATATTAAAATAATATTTTAACTTAAAAAAGAAAATGCATTATCTGTACATCACACAGAAAGGTGAAATGAAGAAAGAAGAAGAAGAAGAAGAAGAGAAGGGGAGGAGGAGGAAGAAGAGGAAGAAGAAGAGGAATTGTCACTTGCCCAGGGTTACATAGAAAATGACAGAGCCAGAACCTCTGGGCTTCCTAGTTCTGTGTTTTCTCCACTCTACCAGGCTGCCTCAGTCTACTCTTAAGTGATCCTATGGTTCAGGTAGAAGACTGCTCAATCCACAGAGCCCCTCACACCAGCACTGGCAGACAGCAAAGCTTCCTAAAGATGCTAATGACTCAAGTCATCCTGAGAGGACAGAGACTTGTAGTCCTCTGGCACATGATAGAATGATGAGCAGAATCTTTCCATGAGCTCCTTCAGGTCATAAGCCAGGGGCTCCTCAGATCAGCATGGACAGGCAGTTAATCCCAAAAAGAGATTCTGGAAATTTATGTAACGAGGGTGGGACACACCATTGGACTCATGGACCAGATCCTACAGGGTTAAAAACCTGTGTTGGAGAGGATGAAGAGTCAGTCCATGGGAAGAGATGGAGATGCAGCTCTCTAGAATGATGGTCAGCAGAATGTCGCTGCCCCAGATACATGAAGGATTAAGAGTTCAGAGCTAAAGCAATGTCAGCTCCTCTTGGTAAAAAGAAAGTAGCATCACAATCATTCAAGCAAATGCCACCTATTCTTGAGGCTCAATTTTCTTGTTTCTAAAGCAAAGGAGCTCTCTGAGGAGGCTGGCTTATTTGGATCCTGTCAAAACTATGAGCAGATTCATTAGAAATCCCTTTTTCATCTTATCAGATGTGGCCCCAAGTGGGTACAAGTGATGGGAATATTTGAGAGAAGACCTGGTGTAGAATTATAGACTTGGAGGGGAAAGAGACTTCTCAGCCCATCTAGTCGACCTCTTCTTTTACAGGAGGGCAAACTGAGACACAAGGTCACAGCAATGTCCAACTCTTTGTGGCCCCATTTGGGGTTTCCTTGGCAACGATACTGGAATGGCTTGCTATGTCCTTCACAGCTCATTTTACAGATGAGGAAACTGAGGCAAATAGGGCTAAGTGACTTACACAGGGTCACCCAGCTAAGACAGGTGCATGTAAATGTAGACCCAGAATCTGACTCCAAGTCATGTTATTCCAACTCCAGCCCATGAAGGTCTTCAGGCAGATCATGCTTACAAAGCTATGGATATTGTCTAGGGATACAAAAAGAGGCAAAAGACCGCCCCTGCCCTCAAGGTGCTGCCAACCTAAGGGGGGAAACCACTCAAAAACAGATACAAGGCAAATTCTAGACAGGATAAATAGGAAATAATTAACTGAGGGTAGGCACTGGAATGAAGAGGGGCTGAGGAAGGCTTCCTGTAGGAGGTGGGATCTTAGTGGGGACTTTAGGAAAGCTCTGAGGTCAGCAGGCAGAGCAGAGGAGGGAGAAGCTTCCTGGCCTGGGGACAACCAAAGAAAACGCTCAGTGCCAAGAGATGGGACTGTTTCTTGGGGAAGTCCTTATCCTCTTAGTGTCTTTATTGTGAGCTTTAAGTGACAAAGAAACTAAATTCTAGTTGACTTCTCTCCATGAATGAATGAGAAGACATTTATTAAAAACATTTGCTCTAGACCAAGCAAGGTGCTAAGTACTGGGGATTCAAGAGCAAGAAAGTCATTGGCCCCAAGAAGTTTGTTTTCCCATAGTCCAGGATGATCCAGAACATGGGTAGGGAGGCAGGGAAGGGTGTTTCTATCTGGAACAGAACAACAGTCCACTCCATGGGCACATTCCTTCCCAAGGTCCCAGTTGGTGTTGACTTGACCATGGTTCCTGGAGCAAGAGATGGAAGCATTGGCTTGTACATAGCAGAGCTGAGAAGACCCAGGGTGAAACTGAGGAGTCACCAGAGCTGGGCATCTCAGCTCCTCCTAAGCACCGGTTGGAGGGGAAGGGACAAGAGTCTGATTTGGAAGGTGAGGCTTCCATAAGGAAGGAAAGTGCCTCTCTTTTCAGGAATACAACCCCCAAAACAGTGTCTACTTCAGAGAGCCAGGCTTAGAGAGCATGCACATGAGCTATGTGAGACTCAAGTCACATAAGAAAAGGGGGCAGCAGAAGGAAATGCTGAAGGAACAGAGGAGGGCAGGGACAGTTGGAACTGGAGTCTCAGTCTGGCCAGATGGTTTAGCCACTTCAAAAATTCCTTATCGGATGATCATCAGTTGGGAATGGCTGAACAAGTTGTGGTGTATGATTGTGATAGAACACTATTGTGCTCTAAGAAATGACAGCTTTCAGAAAAACCTAGAAGACTTACATGAATTGATGCAAAGTGCAGTGAGCAGAACCAGAACACTGTACATAGTAACAGCAGTATTGTATGATAATCAACTGTGCCATCCAACTTAACTACTCTGACCAATACAATGGTGCACGACAAGGACTCAGGATGAAAAACGCCATCCACTTCCAGACAGGACCGATGAATTCTGAGTACAAACCAAGTGTCGTTTCCTCACTTTCCATATTTATCTTGCTTTTTTGCAATATGGCTAACGTGAAAATCTGGTTTTCAGGTTTCCATGTCTATAACTGATGTTATTCTGCTTGTGCTACCAGTGGTGGGGGAGGTGCATGAAGGAGAGGGAGAATTTGAAATTCAATTATTTTTAAAAGAATGTTATAAATACATTGAAAAAAGAGTCCTGAGGGGTGGAGTCAAGATGGCAATGTAGAAGCAGGGAAACTCCATGGGTTCCCCCCATAACCACATCAAATACCTATAAAATGTGACTCTAAACAAATTTTAGGGCTATAGGACCCACAAAGTGACAGAAACAAATATCCCGCCAAAGGCAGCCCAGCAGGCAGACAGAGAGGGTACATTGCAGCATGCTGGGAGCAAAGCCCATCTCCGTGAACCCACAGTTTTAGCCTCAGGGCAGCCCTGAGCAGCAGCAGCTGGAGGTTCAAGAGAGTAGATCACCAGAAGCTGTGATGGTTTCCAGAATTATCAAATCATAAATGCCAAAGACAAAGTAAAGAGTCGGTGAAACTCTGCTGGATCTGGGGGTGGACAGAGGCATAGTGTGGCCTCTGCCCCTGGAGTGAGAAGTGGCTGAAGCAGCGGCCTTGTAGCCACCTCCACATGGCTGCTTCAGAGCTCAAGGCCTGCAGATTGCAGGGGGCTAAACAACCATTCAGAGGCTAAGTGCTCTTGCCTTGAGTTGTCTGGATCAGGATCGTGGTCTTGGGTAGTGGTCCTGAGGTGCGTTTTCAGTGAGCCACAGCTTGTGGGGGCTGCAGAGATGGTAGCCCCCTAATAGCTCTGGCAGCTGGGAAAACCCCAGCAATTTGGGACAAAGCTCTCCCCTCCAGAAGCAGAGTTCCACAGAGCTAAAAAGTCAAGTAATTGACTGGCAACATGAGCAGGCAAAGGAAGCAAAGCAAGCACAGCAATCCAACTCTAGATTCCTTTTTCAGAGACAAAAAAGATCAAAGCATGGAACAGGAGGAAGACAACACAGTCAGAACTCCTGCACTGAAAACTTCCAAGAAAAATATGAATTGGTTACAGGCCACGGAGGAGCTCAAGAAGGATTTTGAAAATCAAGTAAGAGAAGTGGAGGAAAAATTGGGAAGAGAAATGAGAATGATGCTGCAAGAAAATCATGAAAAGAGAGTCAACAACCTAACTGAAGAAAACAACACCTTAAAAAATAGATTAACTCAAATGGCAAAAGAGGCCCAAAAAGCCAATGAGGAGAAGAATGCCTTAAAAAGCCAAACTTGCCAGATGTAAAAAGAATCTCAAAAGCTCACTGAAGAGAATAATTCCTTCAGAATTAGAGTGGAGCAAACGGAAGCTAATGACTTTATGAGAAATCAAGACACTATTAAACAGATCCAAACAAATGAAAAAATAGAAGGAAATGTGAAATATCTCACTGAAAAAAACCACTGACATGGAAAATAGATCCAGGAGAGAATTTAAAAATTATTGGACTACCTGAAAGCCATGATCCAAAAAAGAACCTAGAAATCATCCTTCAAGGAATTCTCAAGGGAAAAATGCCCTGATATTCTAGAACCAGAGGGCATAATAGAAATTGAAAGATTTCACCAATCACCTCCTGAAAAAGATTCCAGAAAGAAAACTCCTAGGAATGTTATAGCCAGGTTCCAGAGCTCCCAGATCAAGGAGAAAATATTACAAGCAGCCAAGAAGAAACAATTTGAATATTGTGGAAACACAATCAGGATAACGCAGGATCTAGAATTAAGGGATTGAAGGGCTTGGAATATGATATTCAGGAGATCAAAGGAGCTAAGATTAAAACCAAGAATCAACTGCCCAACAAAACTGAGTATAATGTTTCAGGGGAAAGTATAGTCATTCAATGAGGTAGAGGACTTTCAAGCATTTTTGATGAAAAAACAGAGCTGAATAGAAAATTTGACATTCAAATGCAAGAAGCAAGAGAAGCATGAGAAGGTAAACAGGGAAAAGAAATTATGAGGAACTTATCAAAGTTGAACTATTTACATGCCTACATGGAAAAACAATAATTGTGAGGGGGCAGAGTCAAGATGGCAGCATAGAAGCAGCAAAACTCTGTGGCTCCCACCATAACCACCTCAAATACCTATAAAATATGACTCTTAACAAATTTTAGAGCTCCAGAACCCACAAAATTACAGAAAAACACGTCTCCTGCTGAAGGCAGCCCAGCAGGCAGATGGGAAGGGGTTCATCGCAGCATGCTGGGAGCCCAGACCAGCACCCCATGAACCTGCAGCTTGGCTCCAGGGCAGCCAGAACAAACCATGGCTGGAGCTTTCAGGAGAGCAAATCACCAGCAGCTGTGGTGTTTTCCAGAATTACCAACCCATAAGAAACAAGGACTAAGTGAAGGGTCAGTGGAACTGGGCTAAATTCAGGGGAGAGGGTCTGGCCAACTGCCCCAGGGCAAGAAGCAGCTGAAGCAGTGACCCTGCATCTTCCTCCACATGGCTGCTTCAGAAGCTCTCAGCCTGCATATTGCAGGGGAGCCAGGCAATCATTCAGAGGCTAAGTGCTCTTGCCTTGAGCTGCCTGGATCAGGATCATGGTCTTGGGTGGTGGTCCTGAGGTGTGTGATCAGTGGGCCAAAGCTGGTGGGGGCTGCAGAGATGGCAGCCTCCTAATAGCCCTGGCAGCTTCAAAAATCCCAGCAATTTGGGACAAAGCTCTCCCCTCTGGAAGCAGAGTTCTACTGAGCCCAAAAGTCAAGTAATTGACTGGCAACATGAGCAGGTAAAGGAAGCAAAGTAAGCCCAGCAATCCAACTTTAGATTCCTTTTTTGGGGGACAAAAAAGGATCAAAGCATGGAATGGGAGGAAGATAACACAGTCAGAACTCCTGCACCAAATACTTCCAAGAAAAATGTAGACTGAATACAAGCCATAGAGGAGCTTAAGAAGGGTTTTGAAAACCAAATAAGAGAAGTGGAGGAAAAATTGGGAAGATAAATGAGAATGATGCAAGAAAAACATAAAAAGAGAGTCAGCAACCTGACTGAAGAAAATAGTACCTTAAAAAATAGATGAACTCAAATGGCAAAAGAGGCCCAAAAAGCCAATGAGGAGAAGAATGCCTTAAAAACTCGAATTTGCCAGATGGAAGAAGAATCTCAAAAGCTTTCTGAAGATAATAATTCCTTCAGAATTAGAGTGGAGCAAATGGAAGCAAATGACTTTATGAGAAATCAAGATACTATTAAACAGATCCAAACAAATGAAAAAATAGAAGGCAATGTGAAATATCTCCTCAAAAAAACCACTGACCTGGAAAATAGATCCAGG
>CM053580.1:3030722-3057612 GCA_028627135.1 Pseudochirops cupreus | reverse complement strand
TGCCGCTTCCAATTCAGCTGGCACCATTCAGCTGAGAGTGAATTGTCAAAGTTTCTAATGATCTCAACTATGAAATATAATGATTTGGTCTTAGTCCTCATCCTTCTGGAGTCTCAGCAGCTTTGGGCAGTGTTGACCATCAATCCCTCCTTAGATACTCTCTTTTCCCTTCATTTTGGCATTACCATTCATTCCCAGTTTTCTTCCTTCTCACTGTGCCTTCTCAGCCTCCTCTGCTAGACAATTATTCATCTCCTGACCCTTAAACATTGGTTCGCCCCAAGTTCCTGTCTTGGGCCATCTTCCCTACTCCTTCTTTGCCCCTTCTCTTGGTGACCTCAACCATCTTCTCTTTGCAGATAATTCCCAAGCTAATACATCAGGTCTAATCACCAGCTGCAGATCAATCGCCATCCATATACTGGCCATCTCTCTCAAATGTCCCGGAGACCTCTCAAATTAATGTGTCCAAAATAGAACTCAAGCCCCCCTGAACTCATCCTTCCTCTCAACATTTCTGTTACTGTTATGGCCATGGCCATCTTCCCAAACCAAAATCTGTGAGGCCCCCCCCCTTAGTTCCTCCCTCTCCCTCACCACCCCCATCCAATCAGCTGTTGGACCTGGGCACCTCCACTTTGTTTACAGCTGTGCCAGTCCCTTCTCTCACAGAGCCTCACATAACCAAGGGAAGTCCTCCATCATCTCTCATCCGGGCTACTGTAATAAATCCCACCCGGCCACCCAGCCTCCAGTCAGCCCCCACCCCCAATTCAGCATCCCCATCGTCCCTAGAAATAATTTTCCTAAAACACAGATTGGACCAGCTCACTTCACCACACCAACCTCCCCAAACAAATCCCCAGCGCATCCAGGGCAGAACACAAACATGTCAGTCTGACGTTTGGAGGTCTTCCCAATCTGGCCGCCACTCCCCTTTGTCGTTTGGTTTCGGTCCTCCAGCTCACACTGGCTCCATCACAGTCAGAGAAGCCACTGCCTCTTCTGCCTCCGGCCGAACGACTCAAGCCTGGCTTTGCGCCCCCTGAGGTGGGGAAGGAGCTTGAGGAGAGCTTGGGGTCACCCAATTCGAAAGTCTAGAGACCTTTTTAAAAGTGAAGCTGGACAAGAAGAAATTCCTGCTTTCATTCACCCTTCCCCGTTTCTAGTCTATTTATAATATTGAAAGATTTATTAATTTTGTTGCAGTTTATTAAATCGTAATGAATTGTGTCGAAGGTGTGTAGTCATTTAGGTCGGGGTGTGTACCCAAAGTTTCGGAGACCAAAGCTATTGCCTCCAAGTTGTCCTCAGGCTTCTAACAGCAGAATGGGTCGGGCACAAGGTGGGACACTGGCTAGGAGTGAGCCAGACACTTAGACGGGACTTCCTGGACTTGTCGTCTTCTCTCAATCTTTTACGACCGGTACTTGGAAACTTGACTGCGTCCCCCTACTCCGCACCTCCACTTAGTAGGCAAGTGAGAAGCAGCCCCGATCCCTGGGAATTACTTGTTATACAGAGACATTGGAATACTGAAAAGGGAGAGGAGTAAGGTAGGAAGCGCTTCACCCACCTTCCCTGCCCCTCCCCTTAATAAGCCTCTATCTCCCCCACACACACACCCAGTCCCGCTGCCCGCATTCCTGGGCCTGTGGGCGGTCGAGTCAAGGCCAGGGCATTAACTAGACAAAGCAAGCATACTGGCGGAAGGGGCTTCGCTGAGTTTGGCTCATTCCCACCCCTAGAGTCCCGGGCTCCCTCACTGTCTTCTTAGAGCCCCAGTGGGACAGAGCAGTAGGGAAAAGGGAAGGAGTGGGAGGGATTGGAAATCCCTGGGGAAGGGCGCAGCGGCTATGGAGGCCCTAGGGAGGGCTTCCGAGGCAGTATGCAGAGCATAGAGCGGCCAGCACGCCGGGCCGACTGCCAGGAGTGTCTGATGCTGCGCGGCTGCCCGCAGCCCTTTCCCACAGTCAGCAACCTAGGCGGCTGCTCCCACATTCCGCCCCGCGAGCCGACCTTGGCTCAGAGTCAAGGCAGTATCGAGGAGGGCGGGATTGGGGCGGGAGAAAGTCTGCTGAGCGGACCCCCACTTTGACAGGTGGAGCGGAAAAAAGCGGGGTCAGGACCAGCGACGAAGAAGGAGACAATCAGAAAAGGCGCTTTGCCAAGTGTTGGGGTTCACCTCCCCCTCGGACTGGCCCGGAGCCTCCTGTTTCCCCCCCCCCCCGGACTGAGAGATGCCCCTCCACCCAGGCCTGCACCAACTTGGCATCACTCCCTTCCCCTTGCCAGGGTCTCTTCGAGGAATCACACCCCTGACCCCGACGGCAAGCTGCTCACCCCCGATGAGGATGGCCTTGGTGCTACGGGAGGCTTGCCCTCTCCCTAATCTCCTCCCCAAACTGCCCCAGGCCCAGCTACTCAGAAGGCACAGCCCAACTGCCCCTTGCGAGTCCTGGGCCTCACCTGCTTCTCCCCGCAGCTCTTCGCCCAGCCGTTGCTCCCCATAGCTAGGGGGTTGCTCACTTGTGCGTACGTGTCGTCCCCAAGCCAGCTGTAAGCCTGTTTGTCCTCGGATTTCCAGCACCCAAGTCAGAGCCCTGAACCTGCAGCAGGAGGACCTGAAAGCTGTATTTCTTGAGGTTGCTTGAGCCCTCCCCCGGCCTTCAGAGTGCGGATCCTGAGATATGGAGCTGGAGGGAAAAGCTGAGATCCTACAAAGGGAAGGGCCTGGTCTCCAGGCTCACCAGGGAGTGTCCAAGGCTGGACTAGAACCCAAGTCCTTCCATTCTGCCCTGCTCTCCCCACTAGCCCAGCATCTCCCAAGGCCCTGTTTGCAGGCGGCAGCTGCTTCCTGACACTGGGAAGGAGGAGAGGATGGAAGAATCGAGAGGAAAGGAGAAAGCAGCTTCTTTGCTTGTGGCCTCAGGACCTAAGGCTTGTCGGGAATGCCCGGCTCATCGCTTCACCAACCAAATCACCAGCTTTCAGTTGTCTAGGCTTCCAAAGCAGACAGGATGCAGATGACCAGGCAGCTCCAGGAGGGACCAGGCCACCTCAGGAAACTCAAACTCCAGTGATCCCTGGGGGTTGGGGAGGAACCCAACCAGGCTCGTCCTCTGGAAGCAGGCACCTGAACTGGGACAGAGGAGAAGGCGTGGGGGAGGAAGCTGAAGGGCAGCTGCCCTCTCCTGCAGGAAGGCCACCTGAAATCTCATCACTTAAGCTGAATTTCCAGAAGCATCCCGGTGGTCCAACAACCAGACGGCAGGCGCCCTTCCCGAGCCTCCTGCTGACATCTGGGGGAACACCCAAAGCCCCACTTCACCTTCCTGCTCCCAAGGCCAGTCCCTCCCTCCTAGGGCGGGTCTTTTGTCACCCTCCCCCACCCTCCACCTGCCCAAACCAGAGGAGGAAAAGCATTTGTTTCCTTTAATGAGCAGGGCCGATCATTGAGGCCCATTTGAGCTCCTCTGAAGCGGCTCCTCAGCTTCTGAGTCATTATCTTTGGGTTAAACTCGGGTCAATTCCTAAACACCAACTCTGTTAGTGACCGCACCACTGAGGGAGGACCTCTCTTCCTCACACATACCCTCATATGTCTGGCTCCTTTTCCCAACCGCACGCATTTCCCAATTCCACTGAGTCTGGGGCACGAAAACCAGGATTTCCTCAAACTTGGAAGCTGAAGCTATTTTGGGGGGAAAAACCCAAGGGAAGCCTGCCTTGACAGTTACAAAACAGCAGATTCAACATATTGGCCATTGAAAGGAAACCGCATTTCTCCCCCTTTATTTCACTAGAATCCACAAGACAATATTTGTCTTGCTGCTTTCTTTCAGGATTTCAATGCCAAATATTGTTACTAGGTAGCCACTGACTATAGGAGAGAGTGTGGTCCAGGGAGTCAAAGGCCATGGGGTCAGTCTGATCTATTCATCCCAACAGCCTATCTCATCTTTCTTTCATCCTTCCCCTGCTCCCATTTTCTGAGGATTAATTTCAGGGAGGAACAAAGCCTGTCTGCTCTGGCATTCTTCCCACTCTTTCTCTCCCTGACAGAATACTGCTTTCAAATGTTTCCCTAAACACTCCAGTGTCTCCATCGTCTTGAAGAAGTCCTGAACCTTCTGCTTCAATTGGATGGAATGGCAGAAATATATTTTCTGAACCTGCAAAGGTATATGGAGACCACACAATTCTACCTTCAAAGTGACACAAGCTTACTCTATGCAGACTCAGAAAAATAAAAATATCTCTGACTAGAAGGAAGAGGAAAACAGGACTTGAACGCACAACAAAACAATAAAATTCCTTTTTACACTCTCTTCCTCCCCCTCCTCTCACATTTAATTTGTCTCTTATTAATATAAAGCATCTGTGACTTTTCAAAAGCCCATTATTATATGTAGACCCTTCTGGAGGTACTAGTGAAGTTTCATACAGAGCAGAATGTTTCCTTTATTTTTCCAATATTTTCTTTCTTTCTCTGGTCAAACATGCTGGTCATTATTCTGCCAGTCCTGTCCCCTTTCACGCACTTCAGACCTCCCTTTTGCCACACAAACAAACTCTCAGATTTCTCCCAAATACCACACTGCAGTCCAGGAGTTCTTCCCTGAACATGCTGGTTTTGTTGTCAGAGCCCAGGAGAAAATGTTCTCGTTCCTTATGTCTCCTTTTCATTTCCAAATCTTCATGACTTCATTTGGTGGTTTCTTGGCAAAAATACTGGAGTGGTTTGCTGTTTCCTTATTTAAAAAATGAGGAAACTGAGGCAAATATGGTTAAGGGACTTGCCCAGGGTCACACAGCTAACAAGTGTCTAAGGCCAGATTTCAACTCAAGCCTTCCTGACACCAAGTCTGGCACTCTCTCCACTGTACCACCTAGCTGCCCTTCCTCACATCATCTTAAAAAAGATACATTCTTTTGGGTCCACAGCAACTCTGCTTTCCACATCACCCCAATACCTACACATTCCTGAACTTGTACAAAATGTAAATTAATTTATTTACTAGCCAGGCATTTGTTCAGTTGCCTCGGAACATAACAAGCATCTGAGACTTGACCAAGGTCACATAGTGTCTATCAGAGACAGGACATGAATGCACATTCCTGGCTCCGGGGCCAGGGTCTGAACGCGATAATACATCGCCTCTCTCCCACGCCGTGTCATTTGTTCTTGATGTTAACAATGACAATCCTAGTTATGCTGTCCTAAAAAGCCGACCAAGTTTTTAGGAGGGTAAACTTTATTTAATTAATTTAAAAAGCATTGATCAAGGGTTGACTCTGTCCACCCGCAAGGGACACAAATGGAAAAACCAGACCTGCCTTGTTCTCATGAAGTTCACACTCTGATGGGGGTGGGGGGCACAGTTCAGGAGAAGGTCCAGATGAAGGGCACGTGGAATGGTCTGGGGATCTTGAGGGCACAGAGGCTGGGGCCAGGTGGTTCTGCATCCTACTGGACAAACTGCAACTGTTAGCTTTCTTTTCCATCAAAGAGGTATAAGAGGCTAGGTCCCTATTTGAGAGACATGGGGCTGGAAGGTCTCCCAGCTTATGGAAGGGGGAGTGACCAAGGACCAATACGAAGCAGGAGCTTTGAGGTCTACCTTTAGAAGTGGCTGGGGATGAAGGGCTAGCATCCAGCTAGGGGGAGAAAGAGGTCCAAGTCATTGGCAGCAAGCTTGGGGGGCAAGGCTCCCCACAGCCCCTGGTCCAGAACTTGGGGACATGAAGTGAGAGAAGCCAAGTGGGGAGGAGGAGGGAGGGGGGAGGGAGGCTCCTGAGGTGTCTGCTCCTGTTGTTGTCACCCAGGTGGCACCAGGCCAAGTCCACTTAGCAATACACTAGCACTAATCAGTCCCCGATGGAGGGGTGGATGAGAGAAGTGTGAGCTTGGAGAGACATTCAGGGCACCTCTAACTGGTCACTTTATGGAGCAGAGGAGCCTGAGGTCAAAGGAAACCAGAGGGGAAAGCGGGAGCGGGGGCCAAGTGGCCGGGCGGGCACCGTGGGCATCCCCCTGCGAGGAAGCAGACATTCTCTTCTTTTCCACTCCCAAAGAGCAATTAAGGCTAGCCAGCCAACCCTGAAAAGCATCCCTTTTTACATTTTCCAATGAATGCCCCAAATGCCAGAAGTTTCTTTTCAATTATTTTTTAAAGAGAAGAAAAAGAAATAATTGCAACCCCGGCCAGACAAAGAAAAGACTCCTGCAACCCCATGGCCGTCACTGCCCAGCTCCACCTTCTGAAGTGGTCCCAGCCGTGAGAAATCAGTGAGGAGAGGAAGGGCAGGGGCTGCTCTCAGAAACCTCTTGACATCGTCACTTCCCGGGTAATTAAGAGCCACTGAGGCCAGCTTCCCCTTCCCCAGCCTGGAGAGCAGCAAGGCTAAAAGGTTCTCCTGGACACGTCTTTGGTCAGGCCCCCTGCAAAGCAGGAGGGGAGGGGAAAGGGAGTGGGAGGGGGGAAAAAGCAGTTTGTTGAGGGAGGGGGGAAGGAATGATGAGCCAGCCAGCCATAAGCACGTAGGCAAGAAGAGGTCGTCTGCTCTGTGTGTGTGCGTGTGTGTGGTGTGTGGTGTGAATGTGTGTGGTGTGGTATGTGTGGTATGAATGTGTTAGGGGTGTGTGTTTGTGGCGTGTGTGTGGTGTGTATATGTGGTGTGAACGTGCGTGTGGTATGGTGTGTGTGGTATGAATGTATTGGGAGTGTGTGGGGTGTGTGTGGTGTGGAGTGTATAGTATGAATGTGTTGGGAGTGTGTGTGGTGTGTGTGTGGTGTGTGGTGTGTGTGGTATGAATGTGCGTGTGTGGTATGTGTGGTGTGTGGTGTGTGTGTGGTATGAATGTGTGTGGGTATGTGTGGGTGAGCGTGCGCACGCGCACATGCATGATATTAAGCGTGTGTTTGGACTTGACAGCTGATCTGTGTAAATATGCCTGGTGAGCGGGGTTCTTGTCTCCCCAGGGCCTCATTCTTCAGATACCTCAAGACCAAGAAGGGCATGATTTAATGGGCAGACAGAGAGTCGCCTTCCACAGAGGAGGTGGTGATTCCTGGGCTCTTCCAGGAAAGCAAGGGAGCTGCTAATAGCAGAGGAGACGCCCTTGGGTCAGTCATGGCTCCCTTTAAGTCTAGCAAGGGCTGGGTTTCTTTGGCAGAAGCAGGAGCCCTGGGCTGGAAGTGACACAGCTACAAGTTACGGCCGTTGGAGGACAATTGGGGACCCTAGAGGTACACCTGGGCAGAGCCAGAGGCTGACCAAGAGAAGCCCCTCATTTGATGAATAGGAAACTGAGGCACAGAGGTTAAGTCATCTTCCCAAGGTCACAAGTAGGAACAGCCCGAGTTGTTGGCAAATGGCTAAGCTTCCTGGGGAGGAGGAAGAGAGGTGGGCCTCCTGCTGGGGATGTCCAGGCAGCAGACTGGGTGCCTGACATGTGTCAGAGCCTTCTCCAGGTAGGAATGAACCATTCTGTCTCTGAAATCCCTACCAACTACATTCCATGATCTTTTGATCTGGAGAGCCAGAGGATGCAGGGTAGGAGACTTCCATGCTTCCCACAAAGACCATCCTGGGGTCACCAGGGAGAGTCTTGGCTAGAGCCAAGACAAAGACTTTGGAACCAGATGAGAAAAAAGGCTGCCACTAACCACTGACATGGGACAGGAAACCCTATGGTTCTTCCTGGCTTTGGCCCCCTTGGAGGTCAGGGATCCCAACATGTGCAAATACTAAGTTGTTGGGGGTGCATGGGTCTCATTTCATTTCAATAATAAAATTATCTTTGGTTGGGTTTTTGCCTTTTTAAACTTGTAACATCATTACAGGCTCTTAGTCACAGTGTCTATGATTTCAGATGTGGGAACTATGCACTGGAATTATTGTACCACTAGAGTTAATACTTATGACAAATTAGAGAACCTTGGGAAAACCTGTATGAACTGATGCACGATGAAATGAGCAGAACCAGGAAACATATATAAACAGTGGTTTCCAAGCTCCCGAGGCTCAGAGCAGAATCTGGCCAATAACAATGTCCCAGTGGGGATTATTACGTTACAAGAATCAGAGACCATCCAAGCACTGAAAGGGGCCCCAGTGGCCATGGAGTCCAACCCACAGGCAAGAGGAATCCCCACTCTGATACCCCAGACGAGTCATTAGCAGCCACCACTCGAGAGCCTCCAAGGAGGGAGGCTCTCCCACTTTGGGACAAGAGCTCTGACATCAGATGGTCCTCCTAGTAACGTCCACCTAGTGGTCCTGGATCATCCACCTGGGGATGTCTGGGATAGGTCTAGTCCTTTCTCCAGGACAGCCTCCATCAGAAACTTGAATACAACTGCTGTCTCTCACCTGAGTCTTCTCTCCTTTGGGCTAAACATACCCATTTCCTTCAAGTGATGCTGTATTACCAGAAAGGGAGAAGGGAAGGGAACAAACACAGCTTAAACACCTACTATGTGCCAGGAGCCTCTCATTTGGTCCTCAAGACCTTCACCAACTTGACGACTGTCTCATTAATTTTATCTAGTTTATTAAATGGCTTAAGCTGAGGTTCTCAGGACTGAACAGGATGAAGTCTAACGTGGGCAGCCTCCCAAGCTTCACAAGAGCCTTTTGACTGCCACATCACACTATTGACTTATACTGAGCTTGTAGTCCACTAAGACCCTCAGAGCTTTTTCAGAACAATTTTTTGTTGTGTCTCATCTCAGCCCAATCAAGGCCCGGCTTTGAAGGAGACCACAAAGAAATGCATTTGAGACATCTGCCTTCATCCTGCTGGTCACACCACATGAGAATGCTTTTCCTGGCTCCTTCCCTCCAAATAGCAGGGGTGGGGCCCTGTAAGGATGTCTAACGGCTTCATAAAAGGCAAGGATTAAGAACACATGAATTGAAATAAAAATAAAGCCCTTCATGCTAAAAGTTTTGTCCCAAGACAATCCAAGTCAACATGGCAGATGTCAGGGTCCAGTAAGCCAGGGGATAACACCGGGACAAAACCCAAACCAGCTCCTGCCCTCACGGAGCTTCTAGGAAGAAACACAAAATGAGCATCAGAGTGAGGAGGGGAGGCAAGAAAGAGGATCCTGCGGGACCCCTGAACTGAGCCTTGAGCTGAGGAATCTCGGGGGAGCAAGGGGGAAAAGGAACCCATTTCTTTTCTGGGGGAGATGGGATGGGGGACATCCAGACACAGGCCAGACTGATGAGCACCAGAGCCAAGGAAGGGGAGTTAGCTCAAGGCTGAAAAGCGGGAAGAGGCCAGATTGGGACTGGGGCTGGGGCTTCCACCACCAGGTTGGTTTTCTTGTATTTTATCCTAGGGGCAGCATAGACACTTCCATGAGGGTTAGGGTCAATACGGGGGATCCAGGCTCATCTGAACTACAAAACTATTGGCATTACCTTGGATTTTTACAATGTTTAGTGAATGCTGAGTTGAGCTAACAAATTTGTTGGGTGTCTGCAGTGTCCAGGACACTGTCCTCGCCGGACGCGTTGGGTCTAAGACAAGCGCCTCTGGTGTCCCCAGCATGATTTCATGCTAGGCCAGGAGGGGTGGCAGTTTCAGAGAGTCTAAAAAGCAGAGATAGTAATAAGCTATTAAATGTGAATTTTAAAAACTTACTGAAAGATACTGGTTTCTGTCCCCGATTCCCAACAAAAGTGAGCACACAAGCAAGCCCCAACCTCGAGAAAGAGTTTCTGAGCATTCTTGGCATTTTCTCTGCCTTTCTACCTGTCTGGTCCCTGAGATGCTGGCCCAGGTTCACCCACACAGGAGAGCTGAGTCCAGGCCTAGGGCAGATTTCCAGAAACCTCCTTGGCTGGTGAACAGAGGACCAAGGAAGCCATCCCCCGATTGCTTGTCCTATGGGTCTGCAGGGGCCCCAGGAGATACTCCCAGTCTTCAGAGGATCCCCTTCCCCAAGAGACACAGGGGAGAGGCTGACTTAGCAGCCAGAACCTGGCAAGTTCTTGGCCTGTGGAGCCAAGACATTGTCCCTATCCTTGCTCTCTGGCCCTGAGAGACCTCTTTCCTTCTTTCCTCGATTTTCAGTGACTCTAATGACAGCAGGATTAGGCAAGGATGGAGGTGTCCACACCTGCCCAGGCAACTCTGATTGCCTAATGGGCATGTGGAATCCCCTCCTCCAGAGACCTGCCCTCATTACACAACTAACCAATGCACACCTCATCTGTTCCAGGACATAGGGGAGGTAAGCAGGCCAGGCAATGGTGCCCTGTGTCCTCCTCTCTGAGCCCTGGCTGCCAGAGGATGCTAGGGCCGTGCCCCCACCCAAAAGTTTCCCTCCTAGTCCTCCCATCAGGGTCCCCAGGAGGAGGCTGGCAGTGGTCATGAGAGCATAGGTTACCAGGGGGACTGGGAGACAGCGCTCAAGGGCAGCAATGTGGATAGAGGGGTCAGAGGTTAGACCTCATACTCTGGGCCCCTAATCCTGGTCTCTGACCAGGGCCAGCTGATTCTTCTTCAGGGTCCAGTGGACCGGCCCTTGCTGGGACCCTTTCGAATCACCTCCCTCCCTGCCCATCCACGCTCTAAGCGAGCAGCATTAATGCATCAGCCAGAAAAGAGGGCTTTTTGCTAATTGCATCGAATTAAGGCTGGGCTTTCTTCTCCAGTGACCTGTGCCCTCGCTGTCTCCATGTGCCTCTCCTGGGATCGGCTCAAGAGGGCTGGGGACATCCCATGAGGCAGCATCAGGCTGTGGAAGGCTGAGAAGCCCCCCAGTCACTCCCCAGAGTCTTCTTGGCCTCCTTCCCAGGAGGGCCAGTCCTCCAGCCCCCAAGGCTGAGGGTCCAGGAAGCCTGGAGGCTCTCTCTGTGGCTGGCTCTGGGCCCTAGGCCAGCAGCCCGGGGAGGGGGAGGTGTAACCTGAACTCTCTGAACATTTCCCAGGAGGATCAGCGGAAGAGGTAGGGGGCAGAAACTCGGCCTGACATCCTGGCATTCGGCCCACCTTGTTTTGTTGAGTTTGGCTGGCTCACGCAGGATCCAGGGGCCTCAGTCAAAGAGGGCTTCCAGAGGAAGGCTTACTGTCTGCTGACCCCAGGGAAGTCAGAGTGCAGCCTACTGAGGGTAGCTGTGGGATCCCACTTCCTGGCTCCAGTGCCCTAGGGACTGACCCCTGGGAAGGCAGGGTGTCCCCCTTCATCTAAAGCAGGATGGACATTGTTGGGGACCTCTGAGGGGTATTGCCTGTTCCTGTTTGGGTTGGACTGTCTGCCTTTGAGGACCCTGCCAGCTCAGAGATTTTATGTGCTGAAGAGGGTGAAGGATTGCCACAAGGATGGGGGATCCAGCTTGTTCTCCTGGCCCAGAAGGCAAGGCTCAGAACAGGCTTGGTGACCAAGGACGAATCTTTTTTTTGGAGAGATTGGAGGTTCCCAGGTCATTAATTATCTGATTGGTTGGAAATAAAGTCAGTGTGTATCCCATCTTCCAGTGCATGAACAAAGCAGCTCTCTGAGCCAGAAAATCATGCCATGGTTTTCAGCTGAACAGGACACTCTTCGAGGTTCCAAGGGACTCCTGGACTGCCCTGGCTGCCCCTGGCCTGGCTGCCTGGCCCCAGTCTCTCCTCTCTCTAAACCATCCACCTCCTACACTACCATCAGAGGGAGCTTCCAAATGTACCCCCTCCTCAAATCCTTCCTCTGCTCTTAATTCCTCCTGATTAAAGTATAAACTCTCAACCTTGGCATTCAAGGCCCTCCTGCCACACCTTGGCTCTGATGTTATATATTCTGTTTCCTGACTCCACTCCAGCTGTTTCCACCTGGCCAAATCCTGATACTTTTCTGAACCTCTACCCACACTCTGAGGGGGGCTTCGGGCCTGGCCGCATCCAATGGGCAGGTCCCTATATGAAGTCTGGACCTTGGCACATTGTCCCAGCTATGCTGCCCATGGTGGGGGGAGGGGGGAGTCTTGAGATCCACAGAATCCACATTGCAAGTGACCCAGAAGGCACTGGAGAGGCCACTGGGCCCAGTCAGAGGCAGAACATTCCCAAGAATCGCTCACATGCAAACAATGGCACAAATGCCAAATGGATGACCGGCCAAGGAGGTCATCGGCCAAGCTCAAGCACAGTGAAGGCAAGGGCCCAGACACCAGGCCTCAGATGGCTGAATGGGGAGTGGGGGGCAAAGAAAGGATGGGCCCAGCAGAGATGAGCCAGTGCATGGGACAGGACAGAATGGAAGGGCTGGAGGAAAGCGTCTGTGGTCAGGCTCCCTTTGCAAGAGATGGGCCCAAGCCGCCAAACAAGGAGCAGCCCAGGTGAGGCGTCTCTGGATACCTCCCAGGCGTAGTGAGTCTGCTGATGGGGCCTGGGGAGGGACCCGGTGCTCATCTGTGGAGTGCAGCTCTCAGCACTTCACAGGTGCTGCCTGACCCAGCCCCCCCCTCTCCCTCAGCTGGGCCATTGGCAGTCCTGGTTGAAGGGTCACCTCTTCTGGGTGCCTCGATTGCTCTCTCTCTCTCTCTCTCTCTCTCTCACACACACACACACTCTCTCTCTCTCACACACACACACACACACTCTCTCTCTCTCTCTCTCTCTCTCACACACACACACACACACACACACACACACACACTCTCTCTCTCTCTCTCTCTCTCTTTACTAATTTTGTATGATGTCACATTTGAGGCAGCATGGGTAGTAAGTGGAAGAACACTCTCCAGCTCTGACACTGGAAACATAAATACAATGACACTTTCTGTCCTCGAGGAGCTGCTATTTTAGCAGGGAAGAGACAGCGCACTGGAGGAAGCTGAACACCTCTGGGGAGCAGAGATGGAGACGATAAAAGTCCCCATTCAGGGCCTTGCAGAGAAGCTTGGGATGAAGACGACCGGCCTGAGCCCCGTCCTTGGCAGAAGTTCTGGGAGGAGTCGTCCAATCAGAGTGGGGCTCCATCTTAGAAGGCAGACGGACCGATGCTTCAGATCCTAGAGAGCCGGGAGGCCTTGGGTGAACTGCGGCCCTTTCACAGCCCTGCGAAACTCTCCGAAGCTAAAAGATGGAGAGTTTAGCACACAGCAATGAATACAGTGCAACACTATCAAGAGGTTTTACATATACAAAGAGAAAGAGGAAGGGAGAGAGACCGAGACCTAGACAGGAAGAAAAAAAGCTGGGGGGGGGGAGAGAGAGAGAAAGGGGGGGGGGAGGGAAGAAGGAAGGAAGGAGAGAGAGAGAGAGAAAGGAAGAAACAAAGAAAGGAAGGAAGGGAGGAAATAAGGAAGGAAGGAAGGAAGGAAGGAAGGAAGGCTGCATGAGGGATAAACCACTTTGACTGGGGTGAAAAGGGAGTACTAGGTGACTGACTAACCAAACACATTAACCTTGACTCTTAAAGAGCTGGAGGAAATTCCTCAGTGTGCCAGTCAAACACTGAACCAGTCCAGTGGTGAAGTCCAGCAGTAGAAAAAAATATTCACAATTTGGAAGCTGAGCTGTAGCCAAGTCTCTAAAAGACAATCACCATTAGAGGGGAGGAAAGAGGCTTTAGTGGGTACAGAAAGTAAGTTTTAAGAAGTATGATCTCTTTCACCAGAGAAGAATGTTAGTTATGGACTCAAGAAAGGACTTTCAGGTCAATGGAGCATCACAAGTCTACCATCATACTCAAGTTTGAGCCCACTCTTTCCACTAACGTATGTGTGTACTCATAGGAGAGTGTGATTCAATAGAAGAGAATATTTTGTACCAGCTGATTTTACTATAGTATCTTTGTAAATACTTTTGTTGAAATCTAATTAAGTTGACTGATTTTTAGCAGGGAGTACACTGATGGGGGCTCTCAAGTGACACTACTAGAAACCTAGTTCTTCAGGTTTACCCCTAAAACCCTAGGAGTAGAAACAGCATTGCTTTCTAGAGAATCCAGGCCAGGAGCATTATGTGGAGCCCTAGCCCCAGAGAGGGCACTACCCACACACAGACACACACACACATGCACGCAAGTGCACACATGTATGTTACTAACGAGTAGCCCACAGGCTTTGGCAGAGGGAAATTTGACCCTAGGAGTTGCCACCACAGGAAAAATAAGCCTGGCCCACGTTCCACACTTTCTTGCCTGAGTGCGTGCCGTCCATCTGAGTGGAAGCTGTGCTTCTGAAGGACAGGGACACTTTCTGTCTATTTCCCCAGCAGAAAGCACAAATGTCAAGCTTAAAGCAGGCGCTTCATAAGCGATTCTTGACTGATCTCTCTACCAATTTCCCGGCCCATTCAGTCCTTTGTAGTCTTGGACCCCAAGTTATTTTGCGTTACTCCACTTACACTATGTAGGCATTCCATGGATATCTATGTGTAATTTCTGGGTATTCATCTGTGCACATGTTGCTCCTGCAGAGAAAGGGGGCTCCCTGAGGGCAGAGGCTGTTCCAGCTTTGCCTTTGTTGCCCCAGTCCTCAGCAGAGAGCCTGGCAGGTGAAGGCACAGGGGAAATGCTTGGGGAGCAGTGGAATTAGACTGGGAAGACCAGAGCCTGATACAGAAAAAGATGAGCAGCTTCTCAAAGTGGAACACGGATACCACAGGAGCAGAGGGGATCCTGAGCTCAGCCCTCCCAGCCAGAGGAGCCCTCTGGGGCCCTCAGCTCCCCTTGTTCTCCCGTGGGGGTGGAACGAGTCTTACACAATTTTGGGGCAGCTATGGAGACCCTGGGCAAGTCACTTCACCACTATCTGCCTCAGAGGTTTCCTCATCTGTAAGGTGGGGATAATGCCTGCTTCCCAGGGTTGTAGTGGGGACAAAATGAGACAATTCTTACAAAGCAGTGGGCACAGAACATAGCACTTGCAAGTGCTATGTGAGGTCGGCTTTTATCGCTTTCATCATTATTTCCCTCCCCCCAGCAGGAGCAGTCTGGGGAGGGTCAGGCCCAGGGGCCTGGCTGCCTCCTTCTCCAATACTTCTCTCAGAAGGAAGAGTGTTGGAATTAAATTCACCCAGTCCATTTGAACCCCGGGCCCAGAGACTGTGCTTCCCCAGTCCCTGGGCTCGGTAAGGTGCCCCGGGAGCAGGGAGGGGGCTGCAGAAGGCCCTGGTGCACTCCCCGTCGGGGCCTCTCACCTTTCAGCTCCTGGTAAGGCGAGCCCTGCCCTAGCTGCGCCGGCCAGCAGCCTGGGGGTGCACATGAAAGTGGCCTGCGGTATCGTTCATTGTCTGACCTTATCTGGCGCGTGCCTTTGTGGCCCTTTCCCACACTCTGCACGGTCCACTGCCAGGGCCCGGCTTAGCCCGGCAGATTTCCCCAGGCTCAGCAGGCATTAGGCCATAATTCTCAGGAAGAGAGAAAACATTTAAAGGTTTGACAAGCCCAGCATTTGCATGTCTGTTTTCAGAGAAATAACCATTGCAGGGGATTAAAGCTTTTCCCCTCCCCATCCAGCCCCAAGTATGAAAACATTCTTGACATAGTTCCTGAAAAAGGATTTCAACAGAGAGAAATAACCCAGGTCCCATGCAGCTTCCCTGATCTGGGCTGAAAAGAGAAAAGACGAAGGAGCTCTGAGAGAAAGGACAAGATAAGACAAGGGAGGCCGGCGCCCAGTCACTTAGAGTTGAAAAGATGTGCGACATTAGCTTTCCTCTCCCGGCTCAGAAAGGGTCCACACTGGAGAAGCCTCCCTGCCCCTGGCCTTCGGGTGCCAATGTCGACCCAGGAGGGGGAGAAACGAAAGCCCCTCCATGCCAAGGTGCCCCTGAGAGCCACCGGGAATGTGCAAGGTCTTGGAAGGTCTGCCCACAGGGTGCCCACCTTCCCCAAGTGAGCCAGGGCCTTTGTGTACGTCAGTGCAGGGGGTCCCTGGCCCAGTGACTGGCCCCAAGTCAGCGCCTAAGAAATGATGATTGAATAGAATGGAATTCAACACTGTTTACTGCTCTCCTACTGTGCTCCAGGTGAGCAGCTCACACAAGCTGTTTCTGCCTGCCGGAAGAGCAGTAGGGTATGCAGAATGTCCAGCAGGATGGGATTGGCGTCAGGGAGGAAAAAATGGCCCAGAGAACCTTGAAAATATTGGCAGGGAGAGTGCTTCTGGCCAGACCAATCAGGGAAGGCACGAAGGAAGAGGGGACATTGGAGGTGGATGCTGAAGGATAAGGAAAGGGCCATCTGGGAGGAAGAGCAGGACAAGAGGCAGGTGGAAAGGGCAGGACCTCATCTAGAGGGGTTCCTCTTCAGGGAGTGGTCAGACCAGAGGTTCACTGGTCCCTTCTGGCCATGAGAGTCTAGGAGTTGAGAACCGGAAAGGAGTCCATCGGGCATGGAGCATAAGACCCAAAGCTGGTGCGGTCTGCGCTGAGAGCCATCAGCCTGCTCAGAGCAGCCACCTCCTTCCTAAAAGCTCGGGGGGGAGGGGGGGGATTTTTCTGAGTTCGAGGAGCCCATCTACACAAGGCCCTGTCCTCTCCCCACCCCCTCCCCCTGCCTCTCCTCCTGCTCTTCCTTTCCTGATCTTGCAGCATCTGTCTCCAATGCTCCCTCTTCCTTGATGCTTTTCCTGGCCTACGGGGAGGAAATGAGGAGAGGAAGCTCTCCCCTTTGGAGACTTGTGCCCATGTTACCTGTCTGTGTTTCTATTCCAGGTGAACAGTGTTATCAGTTCTGTGCCATTATTTGCCTGGATTTTCAATGACACAATAAAAACTGATTATCTAGGGTTAACTTTAGATAGTCTGCATTTTACACATGAGAGACACGAGCAAAAGGCACTTCTTGCCAATGCCGTCTGCATATTTCTAATGCCTCTCGAGGACACCTTTGTATGTAGGGCCCTTGGCTCTGGCCCACAAAGAGCCCCATACAGCTCAGTCCTCGGTCTGGTAGCCCCCTCATGCTGCTGACTCGCCTCCCATGGGCCTCAAGCACACTGACCCCACAATCTCTTTCTGGGGAGCCCCTTTACCTTCCAAGATTCTAATACAGAATTCCAGATTTGCAGTAGAGGTCTCACTCACTCCAGGGAACCAAATGAATGTTTACTTTCCTCTTAGCATTTCTCTGGCCATCTCCAGCCTCTTTGTCTCGCTTTCCGCCCCCTTTTAAAGGCCAAGTATATAGATAGATATGGCATATGAACAGAAGCATGAACCAGTCTCTAACTGTGGACCCAAGTTGAGGCCTGGGCACACCCACTAGATTTAAAGGAGAGATCCCTACCACCCATTTTAGGGCAAACCCATCAAGGATTGGGAAGAACTCAGCTGAGGAGCCCTCTATTTCAGGGGCTCCCCTCTCATGACCCATGGGTCATAGTCATTCTTACCCTAACCCTGGGAAAAGCAGTGAAAGGGAAACCTCATGTCCCAACTCTTCCAGTTAGAACTTCCTCCCCCCCTACCCCTGCAGCCCCCAGCCTGGCATTGATCAGGCTATTTCCTGAGCCTGTCAGTGGGTTTGGGGTGCCCCAAGAAGGCTGAGTAGAAAAGTAAACCATGTGGGAAAGGGGGCACTCTCCCAGCCGTGATCCTGGAAAGGGGAAACCACAGAGCTAGAGGGACAGAGACAGAGAGAAGGGCTGCGGAGGACCAGGAAGGTGGAGATGCCCCTACCAGCCCCAGCAGTCCCTCTCTGTCCCAGACCAGGCTTCTACCCTCTCCCACCGGATACCCCTCACTGTTTCCCACTCTTCAGAGAAGCCATTCGTCTGCTTAAGTCGTTAATCCGGGAAGGAAGCCCCTGGCTGCTCACTGCCCAGAGGTTGCTGGGCTGCTACTGTTGCAAAACAGATGAGTAATCAGAGGCCTCTGAAGCTGTGGGGAAGGAGATTGCCAAAGCCATTCTTCCTTGGCTCCCGGGAGAGCAGGGCAGCCTTCCTGTGGCCCGAATGCCGGTGGCTCCAGGCAGAGCAAGGCCAAGCTTGTCTGATTGCATCATGGCGCTCCATGGGCAAATGGGAAATCTGTCAAGGTGGAGCTGGGCCACAGCTCCCCCCACCCCGGAGCCACAGTGGGGTCTGCCTCGGCCCAGGCTGCCCTCCCTACTTCCTTCTCCAGGACCAGAGGCCTACTGAACTGCCTGGAGTACAAGGGAGTGGATCTAAAATTAGGGCACCCGGCCTCAGATTCCAGCTTTGCTCAGAGGCAACAAGGAGAGGCCCAAGGGGAAAGGGCAGATGGGCAAGCTCTGCCTCTTAACTCTCTCTCTATGACTTAGTCAACAAACATGAAGCATCACTAAGTACCCAATGCTGCTGAGAAGGCTGGGGAGGAAAGGAAGGGAGAGAGGGTCTCTGCCCCCCGGAGCTCCCGGTCTAGTGGGGAGATAACCTGCAAACAGGCTCCTTACAGGAAAATGTGGAGATAATTAACGGAGGGAAGGCACTAGCCTGGAGGACGGGAATAGACTTCCTGTGGAAGGTGGGATGATAGCTGACTCAAAGCAGCATTCCAGGCGTGGGGAAGTCCCGCCAGAGTTCAGGTGAGTCATTTCAGCTTTCTAGGTCTCAGTCTGCTCATCTGTATAATGCGAGTCAGGTAAGATGACCTTAGAGGTCCACTCTAGGTCTAAATCTCTTGCCCTGTGACCTACCTAATTGTGAGACCTTGGGCAAATCATTCAAACCTCTCCAGATGTCAGCTTCTCCCTCTGTAAAATGGGGAGAGGGAGGGTCTGGATGGCCTTGAAGGCCCCTTTCATCCCTCGCTCCCTTCTACTCCTGGCCGATGTGACCCTGGGCTAGTCACTCAAACTTCTCTGTGGCTCCTCTGAGATGGGGGGCTGACCTGTGTGACTCCAAAGTCCCTTCCTGCTGGAAATCTTATGTGTTCTGATGTCCCTTGGAACAAGACACACATTTCAGAATCCATCCCATTTGCGTTTCCCTACAGCCTGGGTTCGTCTTTGGGACCTGCTAAAGAATCCTTCACACTGTATTGAGGCCTGCTGGGGCACAGTGCTGCTGATCCTCTGCTGACGTGGGCAAGGTTCTCCCCTGTAACACGGCTCTCCCCTGTAACACGGCTCTCCACTGTAATACAGCTCTCACCTGTAACACGGCTCCATCTCGATTTTTAAAATAACTCTTTCTCCAGTGCCTAAGACTTTGCAAAGCTCCATCACCCCCCCCACCCCCCCCACCCCCACCCCCCGTGGACCTCCCAACAGCCCCACAAGGTCTCATCCTATTATAAGGGGAGGGAACAAGCCTGAGAAAGGTCGTGATAGCCCGTGATCACAGCTAGTGTCTTTGGTAGGGTCTGAACTCTTGTCTTCCTGACTCCAGGTCCAACACCCTTTATCCTACAACCTCGCCACCTTCTCCTTGATGGCATTGGGTCGCGTCTGACTCTTCATGGCCCCATCTGCAGTTTTCTTGCAGGACTGTTGGAATGATTTCTGGATGTCGTCTGAGGACCCAAGGGCAGGGCTGAGTCTGGGAGATGCATCAGTAACAGAAGAGCCATGATATAGGGCACCTCCCCAGGGCATGGCGCTCGAGCTCCCATCCCGGGAAGGCCAGACCTGCCCTCACTCCTGGTGACAAGGAGACCAGGAACAGGCAGTTCCTGCAGCTGCCCAGCTCAGCCCCTGCAGCTCTAGGGGCCCCTCTCACCAAAGCCTCTTTCCCCACAATGTGGGGCCAGTCAGCTGAGCCCTCCATCCTCTTAGTTCCTCTACTCTTTCTTCCTTCCCTCCTTTTTCTTCCTTCCTTCCTCCTTCCCCACCTCCCTTCCCTCCTTCATTTCCTTCCTTCCTCCCTCCCTCCCTCACTTCCTTTCTTCCTTCCTCCATTCTTCCTTTACTCCCTCCCTTTTTTCCTTCCTCCCTCACTCCCTCCCTTTTTTCCTTCCTTTCTCCCTCCCTTCCTTCCTTTCTTTCCTTCCTTCCTCCCTCCCTCCCTTCCTTCCCTCCTTCATTTCCTTCCTTCCTCCCTCCCTCCCTCCCTTCCTTTCTTCCTTCCTCCCTTCCTCCTTTACTCCCTCCCTTTTTTCTTTCCTCCCTCCCTCCCTCCCTCTCTCCCTTCCTCCCTCCCTTCCTTCTTTCCTTCCTTCCTTCCTTCCTTCCTCTCTCCCTCTTTCTCTTTCTCTCTTTATTTCCTTCTTTCTCATAGATGGTCCTGCTTTGTGCTCTCTGCCCTGGGCCTCAGCCCATACCATTGAGGAGAGCCTGGCTCTCTCCTAAGCTATCTGCCTCAGCATTGTCTATAAAGTGCCTTTTGCCTGCCTCCCAAAGCTTTGCCCTTGATCTTTTCTTTCCTGCCTAGTCAGTGCTGCACAGCTCACAAGGGGGGTGCCCTGTTGGTGCAGCATGTTGCTGCAGGGACCCCATCCCAGGTTAGTACAGAGGCCTCCTTCATGCCCCCAGGTGCACCCAAGGCCTTGGCTGGGCCTGTCAGGAGCTAACATGTTGCAAATGTTTGTAAAGTGAGCTCTTGGCTGTTTGGGAGAACTGTAAACTCAACTGAGATCAGCTGTTTCACAAGAGTCTGGCCTCAAAGGGCAGAAGAGGGAGGTTGCCCTTCAAAAGTGCTGTAGTAGGAGAAATCCCAGAACCAAGAGTGCCAGGTTCTGAAGCTTTACAGAAGCATGAGCTGCCCTCCAGGAGGTGGTGCTTTTCTGAGAGGCACCTGTCCTCACGCTGGAAGGCGTGCCTAGCAAAATGGAGAACAGGGTTTTCTCCAGTGGGCTGAGGATTTCCCCTCCATAGGGGCCCACAAGCAGAGACCAGAGGACCCCCACTTGGGGGAGATGGGAGAGGGCAGCTTATTCAGGTGTGTGGGAGCAAGTTGGACTCAGTGACTCAGGTGACCAGCCTTGAATTCCGTGATGTGACTTCCCTATCTGGGGTCAACAGCAATGAACATTTATTAAGGAGTTATAGGCACTGTGTCAGGTCTGGAGCCCCCATCCCTGCCTCAAGGAGCCCTCTCTCACAACAGCTGAGAGGAAGGACATTCCCACTGTGCCTCAGTCAGGGTCAGTCCCTTCACCACAGGCAGCTTATCATGGGGCTAGAAACACAATCTTGTTGTTTTACAGGAGGAGACCAAGGCAAAGAGATCTGAGGATCTTTCTCTACAGTTACACAAGCAGTAGGACAAGAAGCCAGGCAGTGGGCTTGGGCTCGACCAACTCAGTGCTGATGGCCACGGTCAGGAGAAGTCAAAGGTCACTAGACTCTTGTTTTCAGGGACTCAGCATCTGGGAGTCAGTCAGCAAACATTGGGTGAACACCCCCCATACACAAGGACCTTCATGTCCCTTCCCCACATCTCCACCCTCTCCTCTCCCTCACCCCAGCAGCGCTGGCTTCAGGCTTACTTCACATGGACACCTCATCTGACCTGGAAGCACCAGCCACTTCAAACGCCAAGAGTGACAGGGCCATTAAGGAGTCTGCTCTCCTTTCTAAAGTTAAAAAAAAAAAAGATAAAAAAAAAGATGGGGAAAAAGGAGAAGGAGGAAGAAAGAGGAAGAGGAAGGGAAGAAGGGAGGGGAGAAGAGGTGGAGATGATAGTCGGGAGAGGAAGAGGAGAAAAGGGGAGGGAGAGGGAGAGGAGGAGGGAAGTAATGAGCAGAATGAGAACCAGGGCTGCCAGCGGCACCTTTTGGATCAGCTCGGGGCCCTGGCATTTGCCCTTCTCCCTCAGTCTGGACCAGACAAGGACATTCCTGGCCAACAGAACTTTCCCAGGAGCTTCCCACCCCTGCCACAGGGGTGCTTCCCAGGACATCCTCCAGCGGTTCTGGTTCCAGTTCGGGTTTGAGTGTGGGCCTGGCTGCTGGGTTTCTTCTCACCTACTGCGGTTCTCTGGCTTTGGGCCATCACTGCCCGACCCCAAAGCAGAGAAAGGCAATTCTAACCCGGGATTCAATGGCTTACCAGTGAGAAGCTCTTTAAAAAAACAAAAAAGTGGGGGGGTACTGGGCCCTCAGCTCTCTCTTCCATCTCTCCTGGTCACGTTAATTATGCGTTTGTGCAGCATGCCCCACGGCAAGCTCTGCTTTCCCAGGACAATTAAAGTTACTTAATGATTACAAGCCATGTGCTCGGCAGCTCCCAGCTTCCCAAAAGGCCAGTGAGGCAGCTGCAGGCAGGGAGGCAAAGGGATGGGGGGGCCTGCCAGACTCCCCAGCTTCCTCAGCTTTAGCCGGAGCTTCTCAGAGAGCAGGCTCTCAAGGCTCGATGGCAAAGCCTGCTCCTTCCCCTGCCTTTGTATTTCTTTCCGTCTAATCTCAGAAAATCCCCAACTCCTCACACGACACACCCCTCCCAGCAGCTGGGCAGCTCCTCCTCCTCCTCCCACCACCCGCAGGCCTGAGGTTGGATGGTGGTCACTCAGTGGACCAGAAATGGCTCCAGCAGGGTTCCAGCCAACTCCCCCAGCCCCACTCCTTTCCTACCAGGTTTAGGAATAAACTTGGTTTTCCCCGGCTCCCACATCAGCGCTGGTCCCCAGCAGAGGCAGAGCACTGAGGAAGGCTGGGGAACGAGGGAGGGAGGAAGAGAGGCAGGCTGCGAAAGAGGCCCCATCTTCGTGTCCATGATCTTGGGAGAAGGGATGACACGTCCTCTCTGAATGGAGTGGGGTGGGGATCTCCGGGTAACTCCATCTGGCACAGGAGCCCAGGAGGCAACTCCAGTGAGCTCCTCTTTATGCTTTCTGACTCATAGGAGGTGCCCTGGACATTCGGGAAAATGATGACCCAGAATGGAAAAGGAATTGTCCTTGTCTGTGGTCTGAGTATTCTAGCCGAGCATCAAAGAAGGCAAGCATTCTGAAAGATCCCTTTTCTGCAGCCAACTGGAAACAGACCAAGCATCCAACATCCAGGGATAGCCCCTCCCCCATGGCCACTGGAGATTTTTAATGCCTTGAGTGAGAACTCGAGGCCAGCATTTCAGAGGCATTTGGGCAATTGTTATAACTGAGGAAGAGGAGAATGGGAAACGATGGTCTCCTTCCTAAAAGCAAAGAGAAATGACAATCACCAGTAACAACAACCTTACCATCTTGATGATGCATTTAAGCAGAAAGGATTTTAGCACAAGACTGTGCTCGTGTCCTGCTGTCATCCTTGTCATGTTTCATTCTTGTGTCTCGTCGGGATGGCGAATTTTAATAATGATAACAACAGTAAGTATCAAAATTCCTCTTTAATACTAGGCTCAGGCTCATTCAAGGGAAGAGAAATGCAGAATCAGAAATGGAATCTGGGGATTTTAGGGACACACAGCACATCTGTGAGGCCTGCGTGCCTTGTTAGCATGAACAGCAGCAACCTTCACTTGTTTAAGTGAGTGGCTGAGCATTCTGCCAGTGAATCCTAGAACCCAAGCTGTCCCCTAGCCACCCCTTCATGGATCGCTTTATAAGCATAGGCCCAGGCCATGTGCCAGGTGATGTCTGCCATGCATCGGAGACCCCAGCTCTTCAGACACTTAGGTTCTATTGGGAGAGACAAATGTATGTAAATAACGTGTGCAAAATTTATTCAAAATCAGTGCAAGGTAATGGGGATGGGTGCACTAGAAGCTGGCTGATCCAGAAAGCCTCCCCAGCAGCACTGCAGGAAACTAGGAATTTGAAGAGGGGGCCCTGAGTGGGATGCTCTCCCCACCCTGAGACAGCCAGAGCAAAGTTGTAGAGTTAAGGATGGGGAGATCAGCATTCTGTGTCCGGCTCACACAGGAACCAGTAACCCCTCCTCTAAGGTTCCCCCAAACTAACCATTCAGCCTTGGCTGGAAGCCCTGTCACCATGTGAGCCCTTTCTTTGGGCCCCAGCCTTCTCCCCCATAGAATGAAGTGGGGGGCTGCCCTAGATGAGCCCTGAGGACCCCTTTAGATCTGAATCTATCGTGCTGTGACCTCTGTGAAGGGGGAATCCACTTCCTACTGAATCATCCACTCATTTGATCAGTGAAGCTAAAAATATTGCCTCTGAGAGACTTCAGACACAGGGCATAAGAGCATCCCTTAGGGGTCAGAGGACCGCCTCTGCTACATTTCCAACATGGGCACTTCATGAGATGATATGTACATTTTTCCCCCTTTAAACTAGAAAAGACAGGTTGGCAGATGACCCAGGCAGAGGGAATGGCATCGTGTGCCCCTCTGACCCCTTCAGCTTCCAGAAGATGTTGCTGAGCTGCCTCCTGCCCCCTCTCATCATTGCCTTGCCAGCCCCTGAAAGGGCATCTGGTCTCTGTGTGATGAGGCTGGGGAGGGGGGCAGCCCTGATGGGTACAAACTGAGGAAGGAGGACTGTCACAAGGCTGAAAGTTCCCATCTTCTCCTGGACCCTAATGAAGCCTGGCAAGCCTGTGGGCACTACTGCTACCCAAGCCTAGATGCCCTCCAAATGCAGACCTTCAGCCAGGAGAATGCTACTGCGCTCAGCAAGGGCATTTGTGCTGAGAGAAGCAAGGCATCAGTGATTTGGACTCAATGGGGCTCCTCCAGCCAACTGCCTGTTTCTAGGAAGAGCCAATGGTCATGATAAGGTCACTCTGTATCTTCCAGGAACAGAGAGCTCATCTCACATGGAGCAGACAAAAGTTGGGGGCATGTGGAGTCCAGAGACATTGATTTTGAATCCTTCCTCCCAGCAATGGGATCTTGGGGAAATCATTTAACCTGAGCAGCCTAAGGCACCGGTCGTGGAGTCAGGTCACCCACCACCTCATTCACTTCCCAGTCTAGTGACTAGAGCCAAGGATGGTTATGATTTCTCTCAGTGTGTTTCCTCACCTACAAAATAAGGTTGTTGGGCCCAATGACCCCCAGTATCCCTCCCAGCCCTGAGTTTGGAATCCTCTGAATGGACTTCACTTCCTCATCTGTTAAAGAAGGATTATAGAACCCAACGGTAGTGTCGACTTCCTCGCCTTGTTATACAAAAGGCTATAATGTGAAAATGTAGCAGGAAGTGTTGAAGTGTGAAAAGTACCGGAGTGGAAGGCAGAGGACCTGGGTGTAAATCCATGATTTTGGATGAGTCACTTAACCCTCCCCTTAGCCTCAGAGTTCTTCTGCATAAAAAGAAGAAAGAGATCAATGATTCCTTAGGTCTCTTTCTGCTCTAAATTTATTGATCTTCTGTATGCAGAGTACTTTTGTTTCAGTAACTATCCTTAGCCTGCTCTGGCAGTGAGGGATCCAGTGAGTTAGAATGCAAGATCCCTGAGGAGATGGAATCTTTTCTCGATATCTTTCTATCCCTAGCATGACTCCTAGTATGTAGCCAACAATTAGACACGCCCAGATGAGTACTGTCCTGATCAGGTGTTGTGCTTGGCTCACATTCAGCCCAGATGTTTGGTCCAATGAGGTGGAAGAGCTTAGTAAGAACCACTTTCTCTAGGGTTTCCCCAAAATAATCCCTCCTCAGCCTCCTTCCATCTATGGGACTTTACCAATTCACTGTTAAGGTGCATGAGGATTTGTGCACCTCCCGGTTAGAACTTAGCTCTGAGCCCCCACATACTGGTGAAATCCTGACTTCTTTGACTTTGACTTACTAGCATTGACTCTGAAGAATCAGAGACGTGCACAGGGCCTGCACACAGCATTCTTTCTTATCATTGAATCAAAAGGAAAGCAAACAATGTGTCATAACTAGTATCCAGCACAGGATCAAATATTAAAGTATCTCCCAAGAGGCTGTGAACTGCTGCATTTATTCCTCAGACTCCAAAATCCCACAGACATAGGATTGTTATGGAAAAGAGCTCAAAGAAACAGACAGACTGAGTCTGCTCCATTCCCTGCTGCTGCTTCCCTTAAGAGGGACAAAGTAATACTTTCCGGGGGCTCATCCTGAAGAGATGAGGAGTAAATTCTGGAGGACTCACATTCCCACCTTGGGGCTCAGGGAATGGACTCGAGATCTGGTGTCAACTGGAACCCAAGGGATTTCACACCTTCCCTGGTCTCAGAACTCCTGAGCATGATCCCAGCATCCAGCCTCAAGGAAGAGCAGCTGTGTCTTCATTCCTCTGAGGGCCCCCTTTACCCCGGAACTCAGCACAGTGTCTCTTGAACTCATCTGCATCTCTTTCCTTATGTGCTGTGGATGCCCCAAACCCAAACTGGCCCTTCCTCCCAGCCAGGTAGAGAGGGCAAGACAGAGGGAGAAGGGAGCTACGTCTGCCTTCATTCATTCAATCGAGGAGCACCTATTCTGTGCCAAGCACTGTGTTAGGATGTAGGGACACAGGGACAGAACCAAAAATGATACAAGGAACTGGCATTCTACTGAGGGGAAACAAGACATACCCAGCCAAGTATAAAAGCTGGGTAAGGTAAATGAAAATGATTTGGGGTGATGAGGACCCTGGGGGTTAGGACAGGCCTCCTACAGGATGTGCCACCTGAGAGCTGAGTCTGAAAGGATCCTAGGGATTCTGAAGAGTAGAAGTGAGGAGGGTATGCAGTCAGACAGAAGACAAAGCGTGCCCCAAAGCACCAAGATAACAGGAAGGACAACCAGAGATGGAAGAGGAGGGCCCAGGAACAGCCAAGAGGCCAGTTTGGCTGGAAACATGGAGTGCCTGAAGGAGAGTCATGGAGCCATACTGGGAAGGCCTTTTTGGATGCAGGGTGGCTGCTGCCTCTGGGGCTGGTGCTTCTGGGGCTGGGGCTGATATTGCTGGGACTGCTGCTGCTGCTGCTCTTGGGGCTGCGTCTGGGACTGCTGCTGCTGCTGCTGCTGCTGCTGGGGCTGGGGCTGGGGCTGCTGCTACTGGGGCTGGGGCTGGGGCTGCTGCTGCTGCTGCTGCTGCTGCTGCTGCTGCTGGGGCTGCTGGGGCTGGGGCTGGGGCTGGGGCTGGGGCTGGGGCTGGGGCTGGGGCTGCGGCTGGTGC